>VONZ01000121.1:380000-980000 GCA_012976165.1 Labeo catla
CCACTCCTATTTCCTCCACTGTCTGAGGTTGACAGACAATATAATAACTATGGCATGCAAGGCACTTTAAAGCACTTCTAGAATTCACATTCACAAGGCACAAAGTGTTATAAAATGATTTGCATATCAGACAAATATAGTCAAACGCTGCTAAGTTTCTGATCTATTTGCCGTTCATGCGTTTTCATTTATCAGAAAAAGAGGCACTGAAACACACTGCAATCCTATCACTTCAAGCAGTGCTTTCAGACACATTCCTGACCAAGTGTAAATGCACAATGTTTTTTTCACGATACATGTGCAAACTGGCAATGCAGTACATGCTTGTGGGTTTTGTGCAGTGACTTCCACTGACACACTGCATTATGTAATGCACTGATCTGTTCTCCAGTGGGCTGCTTTATATGCGGGTGACCCTGAGCCACTGTAAATGTCACCCAAAGGCCTGAATCAGCACTGGACTCTGTAGCACTGCCTCTCCGGCCAATTATGGTGATTTTGTAGGACTCTCTGGCATGTGAGACTGTTGTTCTTGGCTGTAACCAGACAGCTTGTTTGTATGATCTACATGCGTGTAAAGTACAGTACGACACTGCAGATCTGATCAATTGAATATGGCAGAGTTTCAAGAGCATGTGAAGCAAACAGGCTCAGTGGCTCTCGCTCTCTGCAGCTACATGTCTTATTTCTACTGACGTGAAGTGTCTACATGAAAAAGCGTTAGCTGAGAATCATAGCAGCTTTAATGGCTTGTGTTCATGCTTGTGTTATTTACAGTTCAGTGCAGTATGTGGCTCATTCTCAGCAAACGCTGCCGTTTCTGTCCAGATGACTTAATTCTTGTGCAATTAACGTGATACTAAGCTGTCATTATTTGAGATATTGGATTGTTTAGTGTGTGGTACAAGAGACATTTAAAAATAAAGCATTCATTTTGTTTTTAACTGTTTGTTTTACATTGGAATTTCAGCCGCTCTTAACACTACTATATACACATATTATTATACATAAAAATAATGTAGAAATGTTTGGAAGGATTATGTAATGATTTGGTAACAGAATGCTTAGTTTTTGGTTACTAGACAGCGTAACTCTGCAGAGATACATGTTCGAGCCAAAGACAGGAAGGCACAAATGCAACCTGAGGTGCACAGAGCTGTTTGTAATATTTTCTATTAAAAGCTGGTGTAAATATGAGCCGGTTCTCTCAGCAGACAGCTGCTCATGGCTTCCTATCAGCAGCTGCAAACGAAACCTTCATCTGCTGTATGCAATGCACTTTAATGCATATTTCAATGATGCAATTAAACTTTGTGCATTCCTATAATATTTGCAAATAGCCGTTCTGAACTTATTTAACCTTGTTACTGCATGATTTTCCCCACTAAAAAAACTGAAAAATATATAAAAAAAATACAATGGTTTAAAAACAAATTTCACTCAGAAATTGATAGTAAACAATTACAAAGAAATGGCAAGTAACACATGAAATGTTTAAGTAGGAAGACTTAAATAGAATTGTCTTGTAAATGTACTTGAATAATGTTGTAGAATGTTCACAAAATCATTTTTCCGGTTTATTATTTAAATTTGTTTATTATTTAAATGAGTTATTGAGTTGTAATTGGTAATCTGTACAATGTTGTAAGTTATTAAAAGAAAATTATCAAAAAATAATTATCTTTATGTTAACATACAAGCTAATGAATTAACTAGTTAGCTTTACATATCTATCTATACTAATATGCAGTATTTAGAATATATATTAACATTTAAATATTAAATATATGTTGACAGTTTATATATATATATATATATTTTTTTTTTTTTTACTAATTTGATGTCATTTTTAAAGCTACACTGATACAAATTTGAAAATGGTTGCAAAAATGGCAAATATAAAAATGTGATAATAAATCTAAAATAACAATTATTGCAAGTACATAATAACATATAATATTTAGTTTATGAACAGCATTTTCTGAACATTAGGTGTTTAATGTGCTTTCAAGCCCTATTTCATACCCTGTTCAGGAATAGATTATTTTTAGGAATATGGGATCCCAGTAAGTGTCTCTAGACTAGATTAAATGTCACATATGACCTCATAAATCAGCCATCAAATTTTAGAACTGGTTGCATGTGTTTTAATGCGACTAAGGGTCATGTGACGTATCTGTGGACACCTTGTGCTCAGTTTCTGGTGACATTGATATGAGGGAAACCTCGATCCTGTCCTATCGTGTAGATTCATGACCGTTCATGAAGAGACGCTAAAAAAAGATGTTCCTCTACGGCACCAGCTGCTGTCTGCCATAAGACCGGAGCCAAGACCGCTTTACATTCCCAAACCCGCTAGAAAACCACATTTCTGCTGTTGCCATAGCAACGGAGCTGCTGTAGCTTTAAGAGAGGGGAGTATCTCCGTTTGACGTAAATGAGGCCGTGTTTACAATGGAGAACATGCGACTGATTCCATCAGATTGTTTATTCCTGAGCGTGAGATCAGCACTGTATTGTGCAGCTCGTGAGAAAACACAAGACGACTGCAATGATGAAACAACATATACATCTGCATGTTTGTCCATTTGACATTGCAGCTGTCAAAACAAATTCTCATACAGCTTTACCCTGATCAGCCTGTGAACAGCTAGACCTTAAAGAGCTTAACTCACTCTCTCACACACACACATGATAAGGCATTTCCGTACTGTATTATTCCACTTCCTCTCAGTGCGTTTGTACTGACCTGTCTGTCTTTCTCTGTCTGTCTCTCTGTGGTCCAGTGAAGGCTGAGTGTGTCCGGCTCCTGTCTGTCTGAGTGACCCGCTGCACGGCAGCCCTCCCTCTGCCCACGGCCTCTTTATATAGCACTGCAAGGCTCCGACGCGCGGCACGCTGGGAAGACGGAAGGCTGCTGGGAGGGAATGCAGGAATGTAGCAGATGGATCAGAGCTCATGATTGGTTGCTTCTCTCTTCATGACATATCCATATATTTCAGGATAAAGGTTCAGCATTCTGATCATTTTCATATGCAGTGTCTTGCAGCCTTAATGTCTGCAGTAATTATCAGTCATGAATTTTGTCTAAACTCTTATGGCAGAATGAACTGGACTTAAATAAGTGTAGTCTTAAAAATAAAATAAAATAAAATAAGTGCAGTCTTGAGGAGCAGAAGAGACTTCCTTCAAAAATATTTAAATACCTAACTGACCCCACACCTTTAAACAGTAGTGTTATATTACCATATTTTCATTTTGCACACAGTAGATATGCATATAATACAACTACATGTATGTATTTGAATATTCATTTAATATCTATAAATTTCAGTAAGTATAATATGTCATATTAGAAACCACTTTTCTTCCATGACAACTCAAGATTTTAGCATGGTAATGGATATGACAATGTTAATGTTTTTGGACTTGGCGGAATAGATCTGCTACGCTGCTGCTGAATTGCTGCTGTTGTTGGTTATTGCTGTAGTTGTAGATTATTGCTGCTGCAAGCAAGTACAGGAACTTGCTACGGCCAAAGCATATGTCGATACGGTGCTGTGAGTATTTAAGACATACTGCTGCTGCACAAACAGCACTTAAAATAACCCATAGCAGATCTATACAGGTGGAGCTGGGGAAGGTGGAGGGTTTCAGAGGAACTTTGAAAGTGCGCTGCGAAAAGCTGAAGTGAAGGCCAACCAGCCATGTAAAGGTAAAGGTGCAAACTCATTGGCTGCGTATGCAACATGAACCAGTTAGCTTGTGCCAAGTCTGTGAACATCAGTTACGTTAACACCCGTCAGCCTGTGCCATCTAAAGTTTTATGAAAGAACTAGGCATTTATGTGAAATTATATTCTTTAAAGGGCTCATGAAATGCAGTTTAAGGTTATTTTTAAGGTTAGTTAGGCTTTTTTGCACCAAAAAAAAAAAAACAAAAAAACATTTCCATCTCATTTTCAAAAAAAAAAAAAAACAAGGCTGAAGGCTGAAGACAGGAATTAGTAAACCCAAGCAGGTAATTACTGAACAGCTGGTTAAATGGACAAATGCAGGTAAATAATTGCACTGAAAACAGTTATAGAGTTGAAGGAGTGTTGGTTAAAGCTGAGATGGCAGTGGAGAAGCTGGTGTAGGGAAACACCATAGACCCAGCCAGACTTCAGTCAGGAAGAGGACCCATGGCAGAACTGATTAAGGACAGAACCAGGATGGAGCCAAAAACCCAACTGACAGAGGTGGAGCCATGGGAGGTGAAGCAGAGGAGATGAAGAGCCAGGCTGACACCACTTGTCTGGAGGACCAAGGGGGAGCTGAGGGCTTGTGGGACTGAGGCAGAGACCAGGAAGACCACTGTCCAAGGACAAAGCAGAGCCAGAGGGAACACGGAATCCAGTGGAGCCGAAGGGACCACTTGTCTGGAGGACCAAGGGGGAGCTGAGGGCTTGTGGGACTGAGGCAGAGACCAGGAAGACCACTGTCCAAGGACAAAGCAGAGCCAGAGGGAACACGGAATCCAGTGGAGCCGAAGGGATGGAGGGTTGAGGCATAACCGAAGGATTAAAATCCCATGGCGAAACCATGGTGACACCTAACCAAGGCAAAGCCAGAGGGATGAGGGAGCCTGACAGAGACAGTGGGATGACAGTCCATGATGAAGGCGAGGGAGCATGGAGCCAAGGTGGAGCTTATGGGTCAGAGGGCTGGGGTTGAGTCCAGGGCTCCGCTAGGGAATCAACACACCTGAAGGCCCAAGGCAGATCCAAACAGCTCAGTGGGACCGACGACTAAGGAGACGAGTGGCTAAAGGAACGGGCTGGAATTGATAGAGTAGGAGAAAGAGGGAGGCTGGGCGGGAATGATGTTGCCGAAAGCGACTGAGAGCTGGCTAATGAAGTGGACTCAGGCCTGGATGAAACCAGCGGAGACACAGAAGATTAAGGCTGGGCAGAACCAGCGGAGATGTAGGTGATTCAGTGCTGAGTGGAACCAGAGGAGAGTCTGTGCTGGATGGAATGCAAAGAGGAAGCATGGTTTGGATATAGAAGGGAATTATATTGCCTGTGTTCATAGGCTGCCACTGCGCACCAAAGAGAAGGGGACAAGGGCAGGGTCCAACTCCAAGCCATCAAGCTCCAATAATATCCCCACTGGAATAGTCATTGGTGCCGTCTTATGAACCTGGTCAGGCATGACAACGATTCAGGCTCCAGAACAAATTGGGCTGCAGGCTCTGGCTCCAGAGTTACATTTCTCTAAGGAAAGTCTTTGGCAGGCACTGGCTCTGGCTCTTCACGTGTAGTGGGCTCAGGTTCTGAGGTGGACCCCAGATTTGTGAATTCGCCTTTGCCATCATCATTCTCACCCAGCCTCCCTCCCTCTCTCTCCTCCTCTGTCAATTCCAGACAGTTTTACAGTGCCATCTCCACTGGGTCCCTTCAGCCCCTCAGCTCCTTAGTCAGTATCCCATTGAGCTGTTTGGATCTGCTTTGGAACTTTTAATCCCCAGCTCCACCTTGGTGTGATGATCCCCTAGCTCTACCTCTGGTCTCAATCTCAGCCCTCTGACCCATCAGCTTCACCTTGGTTCCATGCTCCTTCATCTTCATCATGCACCATCATCCCACTGTCTTTGGATTTGTGTGGGGTAAGGGGCTCTCTGGGCTTGGGATCTGTTGCAGGCACTGGCTCTGGCTTTGTGGCAGGTGTGAAGAAGGGTGGGGAAGGACTTGGGAGGAGTTCCGAGGCAGATGGTGTCTCTGTGGTAAAGAAAGCCAGCACCAGGAGGACTGGAGTGGGCTGCGGAGGCTATGTGGCCCTGGTGTTGTCGTTCAGTCGCCTACGGTGAGTAAGGAGCCACTCAGCCACAATGCATATTCAAAATACCATTTTGGGTACAGGTGGTAGTTCCCGCTGGTAACTTTTTAAAGAGAGGATCATCCAACCCACTCAAGGGTTGGTCTTCAGGGTGTCATCACTCCAGGACACCAGATGGGAGAGCTTGAGGAACTCCTCCACATAGTCTTCTAGAGGGCTGCCATTTTGCGAGAGGGAGAAGAGCAGGTCAGCAAGGTGGACAGGTGAATACAACGCTGGGTTCATGCTTTTTCTAGGTCTGG
Organism: Labeo catla; assembly: GCA_012976165.1. Lineage (NCBI taxonomy): Eukaryota > Metazoa > Chordata > Actinopteri > Cypriniformes > Cyprinidae > Labeo > Labeo catla. The sequence continues at coordinate 386,122 of VONZ01000121.1, forward strand.
TTTTCTGCCATGGTATAAACAAGGCTGAAGACAGGAATTAGTTAATGCAAATTGGTATTTGTTGAACAGGTGGTTAAAATAATACATGGTGGGACTGGACATAAACAGGGGGGAGAGTTAGAGGACAGGGAGAACACACCACCAGTTTCAAGTAAGTTTCACTTACTGTTGCAGGTTTATTTGTGGAAGGAGATTGCTGGAGATAACAGGAGAAGGAGAAGGAGACTTCTCACAGGTAAGAGTATGTTGTTCTTGTCAAGAAAAGACAATGAATGCTGTGTGGTATTTAGATTGATAATGAGGAATTGTCCTGATTTTACGTTTTCAATTTTAAACTGTTGAGTTAGTTTTGAGTTCTGAAACCTGTTCTGAAACTTAATTTTACTGCCTTTATTTTAGTCAAAGTTTCAGTGTTGGACTGTTGATGCACAATTAATTTTCAGTAAATTATCCTCTCCACTGAGTCCTTGCCATTCACAACACCCTTTAAACTGAACATGTTTGCCTTAAAGCTCAAAACACACTGCATGATTTTTGGTTGTCCCAGGTGAAAGATTGGCATCTTAAAACAATCATGGCAATTTCTGTGATTGTGGCTCCTAATTCGTAGTCCTATGTCTTACAGTGAAAGAGGTTCAAAGACAGCCAACAGTCATTTTCTGACAGTTTTAGAAATGCAGCCTGATCATCGCAGTGTGTTTGCTGCCACAACCCACGTTTACTGACCAGCCAATAAAAATGTGACATGAAATTAACACGAAATGGTGCTAAAACATAAAACTGCTTACCTCAAGCTCTTATTCTTTCCTCTTTCTTACTTCCACTTTTTTCAGCACACATAAAAACTACAACTTCCAAAGTGTTATTCCTTATGCTCTTTTTGTTTACCACTAGTGCTTGCTGATGACATTTTATTCTTCTATAGTAACATGCGTCGTAGCGTATGAGTCAATAGGTATCATCATCATACAGTCTACATGCATGTTGTGCCCAAGTTTTTTAGATCTATGTCACACAGTATGATCAGCAATCTTATATGATTGCTAAAATCGTGCAGTGTGTCACTACACCACCAACCACACAATGCATGTCCACTTTTGGACACTTTAAACAGTTTAGTGAGTGATGTGTGCTTGAACGCATTTAAAATGTGTTTTAAGAGAGTTTCAGTTGACAGAGTGTGCCAAATGTGCCTAATACCTGTGCTGATATTTCTCTGTTGAATAAGATGAGTGGTTAATATCATTTTTATCAATGTTTTATTAAAAGCAAGGGATTTATCCCCATGTTCATGAACAGAAAATAAATATAAAACAGTTATGTACATTGGGGCAGTGGCTTTTCAAAGACTTTTAGACTCATTCACACCATATTATTACAGCACATAGAAGGCAAATCATAATACAGGGAGGAAATAGTTCATAGAGATGGACCATAAAATATTTTAAATAATTTACTAATACAGTTCCATATTTAACCTTATGTGATCATCACATCATACCATTATGAATCTATCACATATATACCATGTTTTATTGATCTGAAGTCAGTTGGCTGAAGGTTTGATCGCTGCAGTAACATAAAGTCACATTAGAAATGAGGGTTAGTTACAAGCATCATGCATCAGTTAGAAACATTTGAATCAAGCATTTAGCTTCTTAAAGCAAAAGCAACTTCATAAGTATTTAGTAATGATACATTATGCATAACACTTTCTTGAGCTAGCCAAAAAGTCAAATATTTTTATTGCCTTTGCTTGTTTTTACCACAAGATGGCAGTGAATTGACTTGAAATATTAATTCCGTCCACTAATAATAACAGTAGGAGGAGGAGGACGCTAATAAAAAATAATAATAGCTGAAATTTTAAAAATGTTCCAAAACTTGCTCAGATTGCTCGTTCTTCCAAAATACTGCCAGATTTGCATTTCAGCATGACTTTTTAAAGCTTCTAAATGAAACTGCCATCAATATGAGTGAGCCATTACTCTGCTGTTCAGTCAACCACAAATGACTAAAATATTGACCAACCAAACCAATTCAATCAATGTCCTAACTGCACGATTCAGTGATTCACAGCCAATTATGGAAAACTCGCTAATCACTTATTTGATTTGGAACCTAAAAGCAGCTTCGGTCAATTTCGGTCAAAAGACAAACTGCTGCAAAGCATGAAAGTGGGAACTTAAATTAGCTTTTGTGCACATTCACATATTTCCCACAATTAACAACACTTAAGAAGTCTTTTCACAGTCTCTTTTTTTTGTTTGCTTATTTGTTTTTACAGATTTCTCAACACTTTCAATAAATACATCTGTGGAGTACAATAGCATCTTCAAGGTCAAAAGAAAGAGAGAAATGTAAAGAAGAGAAGCAGCCCTAATGTCTTCATTTATATTACAGTGCTGTCAGCAGCTAAATGAAAATGCAATATAAAAACCGAAAAGCACTTGCAATTAAGAAGGTCAAAGATACAGCGGCAGCTGTGCGACACTGGGAATACTGTCAATGAGCACGGACCAAATACTGCTTAAGAGATCAGAAAACACAATATCAAAGAATACAATCAGAGTCTGCGGGTCTAATTAAGGCAGTAGACGAGAAACACGTGACAATGAGAAGCTTGATCTGGACGTCTGGCGTGGGAAACAACAGGGCAAATTCACTAAACGCCTGCACCACTTTAGGATCACATCACATTATCTACCCGCAGTCCAGCTCGACCTGGTGCTGATATGAGGCTTATTATAGAATCAACCAGATTCAAAGGTCAGCTGCAATCGCTTGATACAATTAACACTGAGCTCTTAGTGCCTTCACAAAGCAGACCGATCGGTGGAGCTTAAAGGGATGGTTCACCCAACACAGAACACAGAGCTGTTAATTTACTCATCTTCTAGTCTCGTGTAGCCAGACCCTCAGACTGACGGCTGAAGGTCTGGGAACTTTGTCTACTTTGAATGGCCAAGACCTGCCCAAGAGGTCATTTGACTGACAGGTAAAGCGACCAATCATGTTTCGTTTTGTGGCGCGTCATATTTAGGAGCGTGGAAATGTTGCCACAATAACAGACCGGTGTGTAAAACTCTTGGACATATTTGAAATATTCTATGCCGCGAAATGTAAATATTTCACATACTTTTGAAAATACAGAGTTTAGTTGACACTTAGAAGTGCTCGTTGTCACAGTTGTAAACACCGCAGCTTTCTTCTTCGATAAGGGAGTTTGGCGCTACGGCATCTTTGTTTCCAGGCACAACGTTAAAGAACGCGACACAATCAAGTGATGACTTAGAAACTCCTGAAGTGTTTTCAGATAAGCGTGCCATATGCATCAGACGTTTAGCCAACGTTCCATGGCTAAAGACTACTCATCTTCAGGCAATCGAAAAAGTGATTTTTTCTTTAGTAGAAGATTTTTAGATGAATCTGTGGTGATTTATAAAATGAAAGTCAATGGCTACTTTCACTTTAAGAGTCACAAAAAGCATATCAGGCAACACAAAATTAAGTTACGAAGCAAAAGGATCGGGGTGTGCAAGAAACGAAACATTATTTTAAAACGGATCAGTCCGATTTGGTAAATTGGTTCAACTAGTTCACAAAAATGAATTGTTTTAAAAGAATGATTCGTCCGTGAATCGAACATCACTTTGGACTGTTTGTCTAAGGCTCTGGATTACAGGTAATAATGTTGTTAATAACAACAATAACAACAATCTGTTTCTTGCACAGACCAGTCGTTTTACTTCATAAGACCTTGATATATTGTCAGCAGCTACGGGTATTCATTTTGTGTTGCCAGATATGATTTTCTTTTTTTTTTTTTGACTCTCGACGTGACAGTATCCATCAACACACGTTTTATGAATCATCATGGTTTCATCTAAAAATGTTCTCTACAGTTACACTGAAGAAAAAAACAGAATTTACCTACATCGGATGGCCTGAGGGTGAGTAAATTAACAGAAAATTTTCCTTTCTGGGTGAACTTTCACTTTAATATGTAGATATTAATATAATATATTATTATATTGTTTAATACAATAATTTGTTTCTTTTGTTCCTCTTTCGTACTGCAAGACACTTTGGATTAAAGCATCTGCTAGATGCATTAATAATCAAATGGAGAAGTTGGTTATAACTGGTTGTACTTTCAAAGCCAGAGATTTTGGACATTTTAAAGAGCTGCTTCAGGCATCTGGATGCTGTACCGTCTCTAAAGTATATCATGCTCTCCTGCTGTTTGGATATTTTACATAAAAATAAGACAAAATATTTCTTAGTTTTTGCACCTGTTTTGTTCGATTTCTTCTGATAATCAGGTGTTAAAACAGTGTTTGCAAATGAACAACACAATCACTAATATTTAGTGAATTTGCCCAGAGAGTTGCATCCCAAATATCTGTTCCTCCAGTCAGTATAAACTCTGTCAAATATCATGGATCATTGGCTGTAAAGCACAGGAGGCGTAAAACTGCACCGTATACTGAGATGGCACTTGTGTTTTCATGTCTCTCACGCGTCACTTTGTGCTCACGAAAGAGTCCATCCAAAACGTTTCCCATAAAACGTCCTTTGTCATTCGGTCCTTGTTGTGTATCATTTGGCCCCGGGTTTCCTCAGGATTTCCTCAAGAGTCTGCGGCCCCAGGCTCTCTCTCGTCCTCGTCTGGCTCCTGTTCGTCAGACGGAAGCTGCACGCGCTGCTCGTCCATTCGTTTGGCCTGAACTCTCTGTATTAGGCTGAAGAAATCTTCATCTGGGACGGTTGGGGCCCGCGGACCCCCTTCAGGAGGAGAGCAGCGCTGGTCATCTATCCTGGATGACTGAACACATGCACAGAGAAACAGTCCGTTCATGAGGTAGTGGATCTGAGCTCTTTTTATTGAACGGTTTACACACAAGCAGTGCTAAGAATAACTAACCAGCAGCAGTGATGCCACTAACTTGACATCTTTCACAACTTAACTTAACACACTTTTTCCCTAAGGCTTGTGCTGGCAAGCTGTTTTAAACCACCGAAACAATCTCCAAATTAATTGCAGTTTGGCTACATTAATTCAAAATAATGTCACAGCCATTCGTTCTTTGATTCTGATTTAAGTATATTAAGTTATTTATGTATAGCTATATTAGTCTTATTTATAATCTATTATAGTATTTATTCATTTTTGAATGAGCTTTTATTTGTCTATTTTCAGTTTTCATTTTAATTTAAATTTTAGTCGTTTTGGTATGTGCTTTTGTCAGTTTCATATAATTTTAGTATTATTTATATACTTTTACAGCTTTAAAGTAATCTTTTAAATTAGTTTTTATTTATCTATTTTTAGATTTTAGTTTTCGTAATTTTTGTTTAAAATATTTCTATATAGCTTTATTTTTATTTCAGTTTTAGAATTTTTAGCTCTTTAACTTAGAAATACTGAAATAAAATAAGTTAAAGAGATAAATAAAATAAGCTTAAAATGAAAACTAAATCTAAAACAAAGCTAAACAGAAACATTTAAAACTAAATTTTAAAAAAGCACAAAACGAAATTACAAAACTTAAAATCAGAAATGCTGATTTGGCAACTAACTGAAATAAATTTGTGGGGGTTTTTTGTTATTTGAAAAATGACAAAAGCACAGAAAAAAACAAAAACAAAATTTAAAAGGAAAACTAAAAATAAAAGCTAATTTTAAATATTAATAAACACTATAAAAGTATATAAATAATAAATACTAAAATATGACAAAAGCACATAAAATGACAAAAACAGAGATTCAATTTACAAATAAAAATATATTTGAGTCTAAGTTTATGTTGTAATTTTGTTTTGTGTTTTTGTTTTGTTTTTGTAATATTTTTGTTTGTTTGTTTGTTTGTTTTAGTTGTAGTATTTGTAATACTTCAATAAAGTTATTTTATTTTAGTTCACTCAATTTAGTTAATTTCAAATTTTCAAGTATATCTCCTGATAGTACATTTGCATCACAGATATGTCTATTTGGTGTCTGAATTTACATCTGCAAGACATATTTTTTTTGAGTGTTTGCTTATCTGCAGGACGTCTATAGGACGTTTCCTATCAGATGTCAAATAGACGTCTATTAGATGTCTTTAAGATGTTTATGATTTACAATGTATGTAAAACTGACATCTTATAGACATCTATCAGATGTTTGTACACAGCAGATGCTTTCCAGATCAAGTGATCTTTAACAAACGTCCCTGATAGCACACATACATAGCACACATACATCATGGAGACGTCTATTTGACGTCTGCATTTACATCTGGAAGACATATTTTTTTCGAGTGCTCATCTGCAATACATCTATAGGATGTTTCCTGTAAGATGTCAAATAGACTTCTTCATATCTATTAGATGTGTTTAAGATGTTTATGATTTAGAATGTATGAAAAACTGTCATCTTTCAGATGTTTGTACACAGCAGATGCTTTCCAGATCAAGTGATCTTTAACAGACATCTTGCACATGTACGTGTGCTATCTGAGTATTATTTCAAGCATATATTTTTATTAATAGTTTTAGTTCACATTTCCTTCACATGGGGAGTGGTTTAAAACAGAACTAACATCACTGTGAGGTAAAACACAAAACACATGTTTAGTCTCAATGCATTTTCATCGCAGCGTCTGACTGAAGGCTCTATGCCTCACCTGGCACTTGATGAGCATGTTAAAAAAGTCGTCACTGGGCTCCTGCGGGTCGCTTTCTCCACACAGGTGGCCCAGGTTATTGTGGGTAATTCTGAGTCCAGGCAGGTTACTGACGCTCACCCTCTGATCGTCCAGACGGCGACTCTGAGAGCTAGCGATTAAATCGAACAGCTCTTCAGTCTGAGGAGACGTCAGCAGATTGGCATCTGAGAAACAACACAAACAACTCAACCTTTGTGACTTTAATCTGTGATCTTTTCACACTGATGATAAGCTTCATCAAATCTTTGGACAAAAGTGATCCTGACAGAACTGTTTTTCATGCAAATTAGAAAATACAAATACATTTGATGCAAAATAAAAAAAAATATATATATATATATATTAGGGATGTGACGAGAACTCGTGGCACAAGATCTCGCGAGATCCGATGTGCCGATGTGATCTCGTGACCATATCCTCACAAAACATTTTGCAGTGTTTACATTAGAGCTGCACGATTAATCTTTACAATGTCGAGCTCTTGATTCAAACACCCACGTGATCTTATTCCTGAATGACAACGATTTAACTATGTCTATTGGGACTGTTTCACATCGCAAGTGTCAGTGGAGCCTGAGAAGCACGTTTTGTCTTTTCAACCACATTATAATCATTATTTCTGTGTTACAGACATTTAAATAATAGAAGTCCTGGGATAAAAGTTTATAGTTTGGGTATAAACACTGTCTACAGCAGCGATCAAAACGAAAGTATAACACTTATGTATGTATTGTAACGCTTATCGTCTTCCGCCAGGAGGTGGCGACAACTGCCCGTTTAAAAAAGTATGTCATTGAATCATTCAATCGGGAGATTTTAAATAGTCAAACAAGTGTTAATGAAGTGAAACACTGACTCCCTCATTGAATGTTTTTTGTTTTGTTTTGTTTTGTTTTTTAATGAATATATGTTTTTAAAAGACTTAAGCAATGAACATTTTGTCAGAACCACTAGTAAATGACGTTTTTTTTTTTGTTTGTTTAGTTTTCTAATCATTTTTCTCCAGAATTGTGAGAGAATCATGGTCCCCAATTTATTAAAAACAACTGGGATTCTCAATTTATCCACAATCGTGAAGCTCTTGTTTAAATGTTGTTTATTACTGCATATAATTCATTAAAATGGATTTCATAAAGTTCAAAATGCACCTTTCAGTTGAATAAAAGACTATTTTCCCTATATATTTCATCATTGAGGATTTCTTAAGAAAAGTTTAAAAATCTCGTCTCGTCTCGTTCTCGTGAACCCAGTCTCGTGTCTCGTCTCGTCTCGTGGGATAAGTGTCTCGTCACACCCCTAATATATATATATATATATATAATGAAATATCTTTTTTGAATTACTTCAAAATAACAAAATTGAAACTTTAAAATTAAAATGAAAGCAGAAAATACAAAGATATAAATCATTTCAATATATATATATATAAAAGTAACAGTTTACAATAAGCTCCTATTAGCTGACATTAGTTAATGATAGTTAATGCAACTAACAATGAGCAAAATAATTGTTACTGCTTTTAATAATATTTGTTAATGTTAGTTAATATACAACTGTTCATTGTGAGCTCATGTTAGCTCCACCAGTCCTGTGTAAACTACGGCACGCAAAGTTTTTATTATTATTTTTTTTTAATATTGTAAGATGGTGTAGCGCAACAGCGCAGTTTGAAGTACTGTAGCTGCTCACTTAACCGATCTTACTCGTCTCAATCTGCTCAATCTTGGTGCTGACAGTGCCCTAAACGATGTTAAAATGGACTATCCAGAGATGAAGGATCGGATGATGAAGTTACTAAAGAGGCGGAGTCAGATAACAGTCTGTTTTATGCACAGTGCGCGAACAGTTGCGCTCACTTTTGCTACAAGGTAGGCTGCAATATTCGTGCCATCTAAACATACAAGGGGTGATCAAAAGTTCGGAGAACAGTTTTGGAAAGGGCAACAAAACCTAAAAAAGGTAAAATGTCACCGTGTGTTGGGTTTTCCTAGATCACATCACAAATGTTTTAGTTAACTATTGTACATTAACAATGAAAAAATAATTATAATGTCAACAAATGCAACCTTAAGTGTTTGCATCATAAATTTGCATTATTGTCATCATAAATCAATTGTAAACAAAGCAGTGTGAACATTGTTCAAAATACCTCCAAAATCTTCACGGGTTTGAAACAACATGAGGCAAGTAAGTGCTAGTTGTGTAACTGTGACTGACCGATCATGTCATTGATTGTGTTTCGATCCGCTCCTCCTGCGTTTTCTCCATTGGCCGGCTCGTCCAGCTGACAGCGCTGGTCATCCATACGGCTGCTCTGAAACTTACTCAACAGGTCAAAGAAGCAGTCCTCATCTGATGCGTCACGAGCCAGTTTCTGTAGAAAACACAGCAGAACTTCAGCTCATCACTTTTCATTACAAAGTCAGCTGTAATCAAACCCTGCAGACCAGTTACATTCACAGCATCACAACAGTGTGCGCATTCAAAAGATAACATAATATTTATTATTTTACATTCATCCATCAAGTTACAACTTTTAAACTCTGTATGTAAAGGCCCTGAATCACAACACACTACACTCCAAATGTAGCATGTTTCTGATTTTAAAAAAGAAGAAGAAAAAGAAACATTATGGAGTGCAAGTGGACCACAGGTGAATATCTATATACAGTGGAGATCAAAATTAGAGAACAACCTACAAGTTCCTAAGTTTCGAGGTCACTGCTTAGTCCTATTTGAACTCCTAACAGGAGTAAAGGTGCAGTTTAAGCATATTTTTAAGAGTTAAATATATTCTGAAGTAGGGCTGGACGATATGGCCAAAATTTATATCACAATATATTTCTTAATTTCGGTCGATCTGATATAATTTACGATATCAATATGAACAATAATTTGTAGAAATGTGAAATCACTATCAAACATAAGACTCTCAGACTCACCTTATTAATAATAATAATGTCTTTAACTTCAAACTATAACATAGACTAATTATTCTTATAGATTGAAACAAAAGTGCTTCAGCCAGGATAGAGAATATGAAAAGTGCTCAGAGTTGCTGAAAACTGAAAAAAACGTGAGCAACAACAAAAACATGTTGCTGCAGACAGGCTTTGACATTATCTATAAAATCCTTATCAAGCATGGACATATTTAAGAAGGACTTAAAGACTTACCTGTTTTTCCAGGCTTTTGGCATTTCGGACAGTTGTGAATGATTTGTCTAATTATTTTATGTTTTTTGGTGTTATGTTAATATTTTTTAATGTTTATTTTTTGTTTGTTTTGTTTTTTTTTAGATTATATGCTACCTGTGTACAGCACTTTGGTCCATTTTTATGGTTTTAAAAGTGCTTTATAAATAAAGGTTGTGTTGAGCTGAAAATGCAAATTCATTCTCTGCAAGCGGGAGGCACTTTTGGAGTGGCAGAAACACTTTTTTCCCTAATAATGGCTGTAAACAAAGCAGAGCTCCACTCAAAAACGCTACTTTATCAGATAAAATGAAACTGCCATCTAAACTTTTCTGAAGACAGTCAGTTTCCTTCAAAGACCCATTCTTATAAAACACCCACACCGCGTTTTGATTTTAAAACGTGCAATGCTCATGTTTATTCAATGAAGTCAACCACCAAAAATGATTCAGTGTATGGGAAACACTGGTAATGTATATCGAAATATCGGAAATGTGTTTAAAAATAATATCACCGTTATTGAAAACAAATATATCATGATATATCTTGATATTGAATTATTGTCCAGCCCTATTCTGAAGCACATTAAAAAAAATAATAATAATAATCTAAATTAGAGAACACTTTCAGATACCTCCCAGTTATTGGTGTTAATCTGGCACCTGGTGCTAATTAATTGGAATTAATTTAATTAATTAATTAGCTAAGGAATTAATTATATGACAAGCCCTATTTGTGACCCTGGACTACAAAACCTAATATAAGGGTAATTATCATAAGGGTAATTATTATTATTACTAATAATATTAATAAATTAAAAAAAAAAAAAAATCAAAATATTAAGAAAATCACCTTTAAAGTTGTCCAAATGAAGTTCTTAGTAATGCATATTACAAATCAAAAATTAAGTTTTGATATATTTACGATAGGAAATTTATCAAATATCTTCATGGAACATGATCTTTACTTAAAATCATAATGATTTTTGGCATAGAAAAATGGATCATTTCGACCCATACAATGTATTTTTGGCTATTGCTACAAATATGCCTGTCCTACTTAAGACTGCTTTTGTGGTCTAGGGTCACATTTAACTGGCTGGCTAACTTTCCAGTTTTCACTAACTGTTTTAAAGTTAGCAGCCAAAGAGAAGTTGGTCATTCCAAATCTGTGTTTTCTAGAATACTGCATCTTTACATGTCACTAATTCTTTCAAGTCCGCCAAAAAGGCTGGTCGTCCACGTAAAACAAATTCATTAGAAGACAGAATAATGCAAAGACTCTTAATGGAGAATCGGTTCAACACTGCAGCTGGAATTGCTCATCAGTTCAGTGCTGAACAATGTAAGGATCTGTCTCGGACTGAAAATGCACTCTGCTGTGACCAAGAATTTAAAGGCTAGGTTCACCTTTGCTGAGAAACATGTTATGTGCACAGAGGAGAACTGGTCTGAAGTTCAAGTTTAGCAAGTTTATTTAATTTGGGTCTGATCGGAAACATGTTGTTTGGTGGCAAACTGAAGCCAGTAAAAGATGGAGGAGGAAGTGGTTTGGTGGGGATGTTTTCTGTTGCAGGAGGTGGGTCTCTTAGACAACAACATGGCAGAGTGAATCCAAATGTTTATCTGAACCTCCTTCAGCAACATGCGGTTCCTTTCCTGCCTCAAATCAGTCAGCAATTTTCATGCAAAACAATGCCCCCGTCACACTGCAAAACGGATAAAGCAGTTCCTTAAAATTATGAATATTGACATAATGACATGGCGGGCCCAGAGTCCTGATCTAAACCCGACTGAAAATCTCTGGAAAATCCTTGGAGACAAAGTCATGGCTAAGAAACCAACTACAGTTATCGTCTTCCGCCAGGAGGTGGCGACAACTGCCCGTTTAAAAAAAGTATGTAATTGAATCATTAATTCGGGAGATTTTAAATAGTCAAACAAGTCTTAATGAAGTGAAACACTGACTCCCTCATTGAATGTTTTTTTTTGTTTGTTTGTTTTTTAATGAATATATGTTTTTAAAAGACTTAAGCAATGAACATTTTGTCAGAACCACTAGTAAATGACGTTTTTTTTTTTTTGTTTAGTTTTCTAATCATTTTTCTCCAGAATTGTGAGCGAATCATGGTCCCCAATTTATTAAAAACAACTGGGATTCTCAATTTATCCACAATCGTGAAGCTCTAGAATCAAAATGCACTAGTTCAAAATGCACCTTTCAGTTGAATAAAAGACTATTTTCCCTATATATTTCATCATTGAGGATTTCTTAAGAAAAGTTTAAAAATCTCGTCTCGTCTCGTTCTCGTGAACCCAGTATCGTGTCTCGTCTCGTCTCGTCTCGTCTCGTCTCGTGGAATAACTGTCTCGTCACACCCCTATTATTTTGTAAATCTGTTCTACTAGAATAGTATAGCCACAACTAAAATTCCTTCCAATTTTGAACAATAAAGATTGCATTATTTCTGAAAAAATCAACTGTTCTCTAATTTTTGATCTCCACTGTATATATAGGGCTTCCTGACATATTCCATATTTCTGACACATTTAGTGACATTCACCCAACCATATTAGTGACAATGGAGTATTAACAGAGCGTAATGATACTCGGGTTCCTGGTCATGTGTTGAATCTGCCCTGACATTAGTGAACGCTCATGTGAGCTCTTATCTACATCTCCACAGCCTGGTGTGTGTGTGTGTGTGTCACAATGACCTTTCAGTGGTCAAATACACACACGATAAAACACTCTCCACAGCAGGATACAGAAACCAAACACTCAAATACAGATCTTAATGATTTTATAACAAAAATCAAACAGTGCTACTAAAATACCTTAACACACATCTCAGTCACCTTCATTTGAATGTCATCTTAAAAACACAAAAGCTAATGTTTGATTCAATGATCTGAGATCAGTCAATAGCACTGTGAAATGAGCCTGCGGAGCGACCCAACCCTGTTCAACAACACTTTCACAAGCCAGACGCATATAACGGTACATTCCCTCATGACAGCGGCTGTCCTGTATCAGCATGCATACTAATAACATTCAACCACTGTAAGACAATCACCTACGATGACAAAGCTTAATCATCACATCCCAACTCATCGAACGACACCAGACCAAATCACATTCAGGCTCAAGTGTCCTGAGAGCACAGTCTTACAATGCAATGCAATAGAAAGCCAGCAAATCACTATAAAAGTGAGACTTATTATGAATACTTATGAAGCGATTCATTAATCCACGGCCCGATCATCCAATCACACACGCGTCTCACTCTATTCCATTAGTGTGCGTCCTAGCTTTCCTTCTCCGTCCATCTTTGTGTCTCACTGTGGGAAAACAACTCATTAATTTGGCTCTGATTATGGGACGGTCAGGGGGAGGGAGAGTGGACTTAGGGTCATTAATGAACAGCGACTGTTAAGCAAACTATTTAAACACACCCTTAAAAACCACAGACTGTTAAAACACACAATTACATACAAATATATGCAAATACAAAGTCATGCATGGGAAATTCTCACATTCTTAAGCCTGTGTGTCTGTCATTCGTCAGTGTCCGGTCTCTGCTACACCTTCCCTTGACTGCTCGTCTGTCTCTGTTGAGCACTCACAGCTGCTCGTGCATTTACTTCAATAATTCAGTTACACAGAGGGTGAGATACGGAGAGAGAGAGCGAGTGAATGGACCGTGAAAGGTCTTTGTCCAAATAACATCATCACGGTTTCCATAGAAACCCCTGACCCTGGTGTTACGGCCTTTGGTTGAGCGCGTAAACCCTAAAACACTCGACGTCAACACTGTGTGTGTGACAAAGGTCAAGGACTGGGGTCTTTTTTTGCACACCCATGTTGAAAATAAGCTTAAAATTAGCCAAAAATGATCCTAAAATGAGCAATAATCACACATGCGATTTCTATGCACAATTACTGCTTTTATGTTGCAGAGATGTTGGAGGAGGAAACAAATTGCGTAATATATAAAGAAGCTGCAATTATGATTAAACCAAAGCATCAAACAGCTATAACACAATCTAAGTAGTTGTCTAAACCTATATACTGTATCTGTCATCTGAAACAATGTACTAAAATTTAACTTAAATTATGAAGCAATACAAAAATTCTACTATGATGTATAAATTCTTTATTCATTTGTTTGTTTGTTTGTTTTTTTTCATTAAAGCAAAGAGATTTGGGGAAAATAATGTCACAGTCATAGTCACTGTTACGAACAGGCATCTGAAGCAGGAAATGATGCACACTGAGATGGTCACATTCTCATATATTCTTGGTCCTCTGGGCAAGTCACAAACGCACAGATGCATTAGCAGCCACGCAGCTGGTGTGTATTGATTAACAGAGGAACACAGAGAGCCGTGGCTATCAAGTGAAACCTTTAGTGAAGCACTTTAAAACATAGATTGAATTAAAGCCCTGCAGACAGACACATCTGCACACTTACACTGTAATATGACTGTCAGCAAAAAAACTATTCATCTCATTAAAACACTGCTGTGCTAGCAACTTCCAACTCATCTCAGCATCATGTATCTAATATAGATACAAGGATAGACAGATTAATCGATGGACAGGCAGACAGATTAGACAGATAGGTAGATAGATAGATAGATAGATAGATAGATACTCACTGGAGGTGTGACGTGAACAGTGATATCGTCAGTGTCCACAGGTGAGTCGAGCCACTGTCTCTCATCTGACGACTGACTGTCTGCGTAACTTTTGCTTCGGCTAGACTGAAAGAGCTGGTTCCTCGACCTCCTCGAAACACTATCAACATCTGGAGCATCTCCATTCTGCAGCACAACAGCAGCACACATCAGCATCACATCAGCAGCACCTCAGCATTAAATCAACATCACATCTGAAGCGCATCAGCATCACATCAGCACATCAGTTTCACATCAACATCACATCAGCCTCACAGAATCAGCACATCATCAAATCATCATCACAGCAGCATCACAGCTGAAAAACCACATAAACTTCACATGTGCAATCACAAGTTAAAATCACATGTGAAATATGTGAAACATAAAACTTATATGAAATGTGGTTTTGGAACATTTTCATGGTTTAAATGTGTGAAACATATGTAAACACATGTGAACAAATGTGGACACGTAGACAATATGTGATCACATGCGCAAGCATGGGTTTCACACTTACCCTTCGCACTTACTTAAAATGCTCTATTTTCACACACTAATTTTGTACTTAATATACTAAAATTATTCTTAAGATAATCATCTAAGTGTACTCAACTGTGCTATTTTGGGACATCATGAATATGAACTAAAATGCGCTTTTAGCATACTTTCGCTGTATTAAAAAAATATTTAGTAACCACTTGTAGTCAAGGTTGGGCATTTTAAAAGTAATTACTAATTAGGTAATTAATTAGTACTGGTTCCTTCTCACAAAATAGTAACTACGTTACATCATTAAAGTAATTAACTACCAGGGAAAGTAACTATTGTGCTGCTTTAAAAAAAATGTTCAAATATGTCAAATAACTTGGATGACCCCAATATTAAATATGTTAAATGAATAAAACATTGCACACTAATCGACACTATTTTAATGTTGCTGTGGGACAATGTGAGAGACACCTTCCAGGGGATAAATTTCACGTTATTGTGGTCGCTTCAACCCGTGGACATGAAAAACATTCTGCGGCAACACTGTTAAACCCTCTGGGTTCAAAGACCGCACCAGTGTAAAGGGTCTACTTTTTTGTGTATAGTCATAATAACAACAAAACAATGTGCTTTTGTAAAATAAAGAAAATAAACAGGGTGCGCTTTCTGCCGTTTCGGTCACCATCATCTCTTTTCACAGACGTAAATAAAACAACCTGAATCTCAGTGAATATCTGCCTCACAGACATGAGAACTACATGCATAGAAAGCTTGAAATGTCTACTTTAAAATGAAGAATGCAATGTGATGCGATGTGCAGCTTGATTCAGCGGAGGAGATCATTCTGACGAGCAGCCTAAGATTACTTGCATCTGTTGTTATTGTGTTATTAAGAAAGAAAACCTTTGCAGGTTCTGTGGCTGAGATAAAGCCTACTCGAATGAAAACTGCTTCAGTGAACTTAACGGTGCATTTTATTGTCAGTAACGGCGTTACTAATTATTATTGAAACTAATTATTTTGATTGCTTTTAAAAAAAGTAATGCCGATAGTAACACCGTTTATTTATAACCCCTCATCACTGCTTGTAGTAAACTTGGACCTATCTTTAATACACTAGTGGGTTGAAGTGTACTACTAGTGGTAACTAAATACATTTTTTTAATACAGGAAAAGCATGTCAAAAGCACATTTTAGCTCATGTTCATGGTGTTCCACAATAGCACAGTTGAGTACACTTAGTTGTTCTTAAGATTATCTTAAGAAGCACTAAAGAAATTTATTAGCATATTAAGTACAAAATTAGTGCATGAAAATAAAGCACTTTTGGTACATTATGGAATTGCACTTATTTTTTTCACCTGGGACACCAAAACTACATTTCATGTGTGTTCCATGTGTTTCACACATTTCACATGTGATTTTAACATGTGATTGTTCATGTGGTTTTGCTGTAAGGGCATCACATCAGCCTCATATCAGCAGCACAGCAGCATCACATCACATCAAACATTAGCGTCATATCACCAGCACATTAGTCTCACACCAAACATCAGCATGACATCAGCATTGAATCAGTATCACATCAGCATGTACAGTTACAGGAAAGCAACACATGTCTGTGTTTCTGCACATCCATGATTCTGCACAGCAGGACATTTTGATGTGGACTTTAAGGTTGTGTTTGATAGGCAGGCATTTTGTTCAAATTACAAAAGATTTGGATTCACATCCTGCATGGCAAAATCCCGGTCACCCAAATTAGATGTTGAGCAAGTGAGCACCTTTTCAGAGTTGTATTTCCACAGGTCAACACTGTCCATGCTGTTCTTCTTGGTGAACTTGGGTCTGGCTCCTGTTGTAGAAAACAAGAAAAAAGTTGATGATAATTTATGTAATACCAGTTTACAGACAGCAGACATGTAGCTCTGGATACATTACACCACAGCATATATCACTTCATATATCATTTACTGTTAAAGGCTGTCTCATATATTTGTATATATGCTGTGTTACTCCAATGAGAGACAATATTTCTATAATAACAATATTATTATTATTATTATTATTATTATTATTATTATTGTTATTGGAATATAATATTATTAGAATATTACTATTATTAGAATATAATAACTTGTTGTGCAACACCTGAAGCGAAGTGAACACCTGCAACACCATAGTACAATCATACTGATGTGAAGTCAGGACTATATGATGAAGAAATCTGAATAGGAAGGTTGGACACTGCTGTCAGAACAAAAGTATTTTTCATAAAAGTGTGGTCGGGGTAAGTTGTCACATTTATATTAGGGCACCTTGGAATTTATTTTCACAAAAATTGTTTGATGTTGTATGTTACCTTTCAAAGTTTTGCTATGTATTAATTGTTTTGTGTTTCTGAATAGACTGACTGTTTAAATGTCTCTGAAAGGATATTTTTAATAGAGAGATGTTGTGAAAGATGGCTGTATAGCAGTATGTCATATTTTAAACAAAAGTATTCTTTTAAAACTGATGTCAAAAATAAGCAGATTTCCATTGCGGAAAGGCCATACAGTGTTATTATGGAAGTCTGATTATGCCACTGAATAAAAAAAGGTAATTTTTTTACCTCACAAATTCTTAATTTTTCTCTAAGGTTATATCTTGTAATTCAGACTTTTTTTCCTTCCAATTCTGATTTATTTTCTCAGAACTGTTAGATAAAATCTTGCACTTGCGAGTTATGAAGTAAAATTCTGAGAGAAAAAAAAGATTATATCTCACTAGAATTCTTTATAAATATAATAATACAAGCTTAATAGCCCTGTCTTATTTAAGTATCAAGTGTCAGGCGTTCACCTCAACCACCCTCACAAGCCACTGCACAGGAAGCTCCACCTACCCGGTCCTCATCACCTGAATACTAATTACATTCACCTGTTATCCACTCCCTATAAAAGGAACTGTTTGCCAGTCAAGCTTTGTCTAGTCTCAGATGCACACCAGATCACCCTGCTCCCTGAAAGACTTGACTTCTTTTATGTGGATTACTCTCTGGTTCCTGTGTTCATCCCTGGCTTGTTGTGTTTGGACTCTATTCACGTACCACTTCAGGAAAGTCTGCCATACTTACAAGTTCATCTGTTTAACCCTGCCTAATCCTTCATTAAACATTGTATCCAGTTTCACTTACTTGTTGTCTCCTCCTGTGTGTTCGTCTGTGTGTGTGTAGCGTGACAGAAGACCAGACCTCTCACAAAGATGAGCACCGAGACGCCAGCTGCAAGCGATCCATTCACGGAGTTGGTGAACGCCTTCAAAGCGGCCTTAATTCCACCTGCACCGCCATCTGCCTCAGGAAGTCCCATGGCCATACCCGCTAAATATGCGGGTGAGGCAGCTGAGTGTAGCGGTTTCCTATTGCAAGTAAATCTATACATCCAAATGCAACCGCAACAGTTTCCCACGGAACAGACGAAGGTGGCTTTCCTCACATCACTCCTTTCCGGTAAGGCCCTGAAGTGGGCAGAGGCCATATGGGACTCCAACAACCCGATTATCAACTCATACGATCAGTTTGTCTCTCATTTTTCCGAAGTTTTCAGTACAGCCACCGGTGCATTATCCACATCAGACCAACTCTTCCGCTTACGTCAAGGCTCTTCTTCGATCCACGACTACACTCTTCACTTCCGCACGCTGGCGGCGGCTAGCGGTTGGAACGAAATCTC
This sequence comes from Labeo catla, assembly GCA_012976165.1. Lineage (NCBI taxonomy): Eukaryota > Metazoa > Chordata > Actinopteri > Cypriniformes > Cyprinidae > Labeo > Labeo catla. Next base: position 404,916 of record VONZ01000121.1, read on the forward strand.
CTTGCTGGGTGCGTACCGCCAGGCATTGAATCCCGAAATTAGATCTGCGATGGCGATTTATGATGATAATATCGGACTGGAGGCATTTTTGTTGCGCACCACGCGCGTTTCTCAGCAGCTAGCCGCCTCCCAGCCTCCCATTACCGCTCCTCAGGTTGCCTCGGTGGCTGCTAGCACTCCAGTACCAGAACCCATGCAAGTGGATTCCACCCGCCTTTCTCGCACGGAACGTAATCGCCGTATCAGCCAGGGACTATGCATTTACTGCGGACAATCCGGACATATTCTCCGTACTTGCCCCATCCGACCCCCACGCCCGTTGGTGAGTACGATTACCTCTGAAGTCGAACCTACTTTGCTCACGTTAATACCGGTAACCTTGCATACTTCTGATCATATGATTTCCATATCTGCTTTGATTGATTCAGGCTCCTCAGGCAACTTCATCTCCTCGGACTGTTTAAAGGAATTACAACTCTCTCGCCTACGCCATCATCAGGAATATGCAGTCACTACAATACAAGGAAAACCACTCGGGCGTGGGAAGGTACAATATTCTACACCATACGTCACCTTGCAAATCGGACTGTTTCATTTTGAAAGAATCAAACTACTGGTACTGGAGGGATCCACCGCTAGCATCATCCTGGGACGCCCCTGGCTGAAAATCCATAACCCGGAGCTCCGCTGGGATACCTGTGACGTCACCCGCTGGAGTAAGCACTGTTTCACCCACTGTTTGTCTGGAATTCCTTCTCATCACGCAACTTCTGTTCAGTTAGCATCCACCCTGGTTGAAAGTCCAGAACCATCCAGCACTCAAGAAATACCGGCTGACTACAGGGCGTTTCAGGATGTGTTTAGCAAGTAAGCAGCCACCAAATTACCACCGCATCGGCCATGGGACTGTACCATCGATCTGCTGCCTGGGGCTCAATTACCTAAAGGTAAAGTCTATCCATTGTCCATCCCGGAGCGCCAGGCGATGGAGGCTTACATCTCAGAGGCCCTCAACCAAGGATTCATTCGTCCATCTACCTCACCGGCCGCTTCAAGTTTCTTCTTCGTGGGCAAGAAGGATGGAGGTCTCCGGCCCTGTATTGACTACAGAATCCTCAACTCCCAGATCATTCAACAGCCCTACCCGCTCCCTCTGGTCCCAGCCGCCCTCGAAGAGCTTCGTGGGTCCCAGGTGTTCACGAAGTTGGACCTGCGGAGTGCTTATAACCTCGTTCGTATTCGTGAGGGAGACGAATGGAAGACCGCCTTTGTAACACCTACAGGGCACTACGAATATCTGGTCATGCCTTATGGCTTATCTATCAGTCCATCCGTCTTCCAAACGTTTATGAACGAGGTGTTCCGGGAGTTCCTTCATCAGTTTGTCTTAGTCTACATTGACGATATCTTGATTTACTCCCGGAACATGGCCGAACATCGCCAGCACGTCCAGCAGGTCCTCCACAAACTTCGCCAATATCAGCTATACCTCAAACTGGAAAAATGTGAGTTTCATCAGTCTTCTGTTTATTTCCTGGGGTATAACATCAGCGCCGAGGGCGTGCACATGGACCAGAGAAAAGTTGATGTCATCCTAAAATGGCCACCGCCCCGCACTGTCAAGGAACTCCAGCGATTTCTTGGTTTCTCGAACTTCTACCGCCGGTTCATACAAGGTTACAGCTCCATTACCGCTCCTCTGACCTCCCTCCTGCGGGGTAAGCCTAAACATCTCACCTGGAACCCCGCTGCCCACGAAGCTTTCCAGCACCTGAAACATCTCTTCAGCACAGCACCCCTCCTACATCATCCTGACCCTGAACTCCCCTTTACAGTGGAGGTTGATGCTTCCACTGCTGGGGTTGGTGCTGTGTTGTCACAAGCGGCCGGTGATCCTGCCCTCCTCCATCCCTGCGCATTCTATTCACACAAACTGTCTCCGGCGGAGCAAAATTATGACGTAGGGAATCGAGAACTTCTTGCCATCAAATTGGCCCTGGAAGAGTGGCGTCACTGGTTGGAGGGGGCTAGGCACCCAGTCACTATCATTACGGACCATAAGAACCTACAATACCTCCGCGATGCCAAGAGACTTAACCCCCGTCAAGCACGTTGGGCCCTTTTCTTCACCCGTTTCCACCTCAAGATTACATACAGACCTGGCTCCAAGAACATACCTGCCGATGCCCTCTCTCGTCTATCATCTCCGGAACCATCCACAGATCCAGAGCCCATCATTCCCTCGCATCTTTTCATCAGCCCCATCATCTGGGACATCGATCGTGACATCCGACAAGCCACTCTCCAGGAGCCTGCTCCGCCGGACTGCCCAGAAGGCAAAATCTATGTACCCAGCTCCCTACGTAATCGCCTTCTGGGTACAGTTCATCAGTCTCCGGGCTCTGGACACCCAGGCAGCAAACGGACCCTCTCGCTCCTACAAACCCGTTACTGGTGGTCCAGTATGCGCCGGGACACCATCAGGTACGTCCAGAGCTGCTCTGTCTGCGCCAGGTCTAACTCTCTCCGCATGTCTCCCGCAGGTCTCTTGGTTCCAATGCCCATTCCAGAGAGGCCCTGGTCCCACCTGGGTGTAGATTTTATCACCGATCTACCCAGATCAGAAGGTAACACCTGCGTCTTGGTAGTGGTAGACCGCTTTTCCAAAATGTGTAAGATGATCCCTTTGAGCGGCCTACCCACGGCAATGGAAGCCGCAGAACATCTCTTCAATCACGTGTTTCGTCAATTTGGCTTACCGGAAGAGATTGTATCGGACCGGGGCCCTCAATTCATTTCTCATGTGTGGAAGGCATTCTTCAAACTACTTGGTGTCTCTGTTAATCTCTCCTCAGGCTACCATCCACAGACCAATGGCCAGACAGAGAGGAAAATCCAGGAGCTCGGACGTTACCTCCGGGCATACTGTCAGGAAGACCAACACAGCTGGAGCAGGTTCCTCCCGTGGGCCGAGTACGCACAGAACTCCCTACGTCAGGATTCTACAGGATTAACACCATTCCAGTGCGTACTCGGTTACCAGCCACCGCTGTTCCCCTGGACGGAGGAGCCCTCTAATGTTCCAGCTGTTGACCACTGGTTCCGGGAGAGCGAGAGAGTGTGGGACTCAGCTCACCACCATCTTCAACGAGCTATTCGCAGAGACAAACACTTTGCGGATGCCAGACGTAGGACTGCTCCCCCATACCAACCTGGTGACTCCGTCTGGCTCTCTACCCGCGATCTCCGTCTCCGGCTCCCATGCCGCAAGCTGAGTCCCCGCTACATAGGTCCGTTCAAGATCCTGAGGCAGATCAACGAAGTCACATTCCAGCTTCAGCTCCCTCCCAGGTACCGCATTCACCCCACCTTTCACGTTTCACTCCTTAAACCCTACTTTCCCTCTGCCACAGAAACCCTGGTAGCTGAGGCTGGAGCCCCTCCTCCAGAAATCCTGGACCAGCCTTCCATCTACACGGTCAACCAGATTCTGGATTCGCGACGTCGAGGAGGCCGTCTGGAATACCTTATCGACTGGGAGGGGTATGGTCCTGAAGAACGCTCCTGGGTTCCTCGGGATGACGTACTGGATCCCAGTCTACTTACTGATTTCCATCTCAACCATCCTGAGCGTCCTGCCCCTCGCGGTCGTGGTCGTCCTCGGCGTCGCGTAAGGGCGTCGGGAGCCGCCCCTGGAGGAGGGGGTAGTGTCAGGCGTTCACCTCAACCACCCTCACAAGCCACTGCACAGGAAGCTCCACCTACCCGGTCCTCATCACCTGAATACTAATTACATTCACCTGTTATCCACTCCCTATAAAAGGAACTGTTTGCCAGTCAAGCTTTGTCTGGTCTCAGATGCACACCAGATCACCCTGCTCCCTGAAAGACTTGACTTTTATGTGGATTACTCTCTGGTTCCTGTGTTCATCCCTGGCTTGTTGTGTTTGGACTCTATTCACGTACCACTTCAGGAAAGTCTGCCATACTTACAAGTTCATCTGTTTAACCCTGCCTAATCCTTCATTAAACATTGTATCCAGTTTCACTTACTTGTTGTCTCCTCCTGTGTGTTCGTCTGTGTGTGTGTAGCGTGACATCAAGATACTATTATATTTTTTTTTTCTTGTATTTATTTTTGCTCGTTTTAGCAGTTTTACTACATGTATTTCTAATTTAAAATATTTTTTTTTTATGTAAAATACAGTATGTCTCTTATTGTCTTTTATTCATTCATGTTATTCATATTATTATTATTATTATTAATGTCTATTATTCATACAGTATGTCTACTATTTATTTAATTTTTCCAGATTTTTATGTTCATATTTTAGTAGTTCAAAATGTAAAAAAAAGTAAAATGTTTAAGGTGATTTTTTTTCTTTACTTGCATATATGCATATATATATATATATTATGACCCTGCCCTGTTGTCCTATGTACTGCAGGATGGATGAAGTGTTTGTATAGTGTGTCAGTGTAAGGATGTACTATTCATCTGCAGACACACACACACACACACACACACACACACACATGAATCATCTGAAAGTGTGTTACCCTGCACTTTAAACTCTGATTCAGATGGCGAGAGATCGACCTCCTTCACCCCGAGAGCTTCCATCAGCTCCTCCACATTCATCCTAGCTGTCAGCTCTCCATTCCTGTCCCCGATCTGAGACAGCAAACCACACAGTTACATGCAAGCAAAGCAGGAGAGCCACAGCTGAATGTGGATTCAGTGCAGCCTTACCTCTCTGGAGATGTCCAGGTGTTTCCGGGCATAGTGCAGAGCCTGACGATGGTTTCCCAACGACACGTAAGCGTTACCCAGACTCCAGCAGGCCCGGCCCTCCCCGACCCTACCAGACAAACAGAACACGTTACGGCACAGAGTTGCGCAGATGTGACAGTGAGTCTGTGAGAGCGTGTGTGTGTTCACGGTTCACACCTGTCGTTGAGCTCCTGAGCGATGAGCAGGTGTTTGAGGTGATAGTCTATGGCACGTTCATACTCCTGCAGCAGCGTGTACGTGTTTCCCAAACTGTAACACGCTTGAGCTTCCATCACCTGATCCTTCAGCTGCCGAGAGAGCTGCAGAGTTTTCCTGAAAACAGAGGAAAATATCTGTGAAAGAAGTCTCAACTGCTCACATGGCTGCATTTATTTGAGCAAAAAAAAATATTCTTATAATTCCAAATACACATTTTCTGTGAGAATGCATTTTGAAATGTAATTTATTCCTGTGATCAAAGCTGTCACATGATCCTTCAGAAATCATTCAAATATGCTGATTTGTTGCTCAAAAAAAAAAATTCTGATTATTATTAATGTTAGAAATAGCTGTGCTGCTTCATATACTGTATTTGTAGAAACCGTGATAGATTTTATTTTTTCAGGATTCTTTGGTGAATAGAAAGTTCAAAGAAGTAATAATTTCTACGTTTCTGAAGTAACAGCAAACCTCTCTTCAATAAGCTTCATGATTCATGATAACATATAGTTATTTAGTGTAAAAAAATTTTAATGAGGAAAAAATCAGACCCCACCAATGCTAATTCTTTAATGTAAATGCATGACAAAAAGTGCCTGAATCAAGGTGCAACTGATCATTTGTCTCCCAAAGTAAAAAATGAACAGAAGTGCATAAAGTTCAAATGAGAAAAAAAAAAAAACAGCTAAAAACAGCCTAAACTGGCTGGCTGGTTTTAGCTGGTCATCCAGCCTAGTCTTAGCTGGTCATAGCAGGTTGGTTTTAGAGGGGGTTTGGCCACATTCTTAGCTGGTCAGGCTGGGAGACCAGATAAACCAGCTAATTCCAATTTAAAGTCCAGCCAACCAGCTTAGGCTGGTTTTAGCTGTTGTTTTTTTTTTTTGTTGTTGTTGTTTGTTTGTTTCAGCAGGGCTTCTTCTTTTCTTGTCACAAGTTACACTTTCTTGTGTTCTTGTTCTTTTTCTTTCTTGTTTCTGCCCTTTAATGTTCTCGAGTTTATTAAAGGTCATTAACGTTTCTTTAGTAAAACAGCTGGTCACACGTGACTCGTCCACTAGATGGCGCTGTAGTCATGATTACCTGTAATACTCTGTGGCTGCATTGAACTGGCCCAGGAAAATGAGAGCGTTGCCTAGGTTACTGTACGCTCTGCGCTCGGCAGCCTTGTCGCCAAATTCCTTTGCAATGGAGAGACGCTGGAAAAACAAGGAGGGATTGTGTGTTACTCTGACATGGAGGTCCTTGCTATTTTGAGCTGCTCTCTCAATCACAGCAGAGACCAGTGTGAGTGAAATCACATCAGCACACAGTTAGATGAGTAAAGGAGCTGATGGTCATGTTGTTTGGCTCGTACCTCTCTGTGGAATTTGATGGCCTCTACGAAATTACCGAGCAGGTAATGAGTGTTGCCGAGGTTACCGAAGGCTCTTCCCTGTGCTGCTCGGTCTCCCAATTCCTTTACCAGAGACAGATTCATCCTGAAAAAGACAAACACTTACTTTTTTTAACAATACCACCCTCCTAAAAAAATGTGCTTTATTGTACTGAATGCGTGCTTATAGTTAACTTTCAGGTAAGTAATATTACTTAAAATGTAAGTTTGAGCTGTTTGAACTGAAAAAAACTTACACTGACTGATCTTAAAATATATCTTTATATCTTTATGTCTTTGTTTTGTCTCAAGATGCACACCAATAATGTTTTTTTTTTTTTCTAAGCACGTTTATAAAATTACTTAAATGTCCTAACTGTACTATGGCCTAATTCTGGCTTAGTCTAAACCCTGTGAAACCAGCCTATGTGTTATTATACATGTAAATATGTAATATAATATAATATAATAATATAACGTGAACTTTGTAATAATGGCAAATTAAAAGTTTTACTTTAAAGTACATTTAAATTGATTAATTTCAGTGTTGCGGAGTAACTAGTTACATGGAACTAAATTTTGAGAAAATTATGTAATTAAATTACAGTTACTTTTGAAAATGTTAAGGATTACAAAGAGGGTTACATCTGAATTTTTTCACACACACACACCCACATACAGTTTTAACTGACTTCTTTCATAAAATGCACTGACTGCTCTAAAATAAGGCACCAGTGTTTCAGGAGTTTAGGACACAGAATAGGACACATGCTTATTCAATAACTGATTTATTGCCTATTTGGGTTTATACTTTTTTTTTTTTAAGATTAGCTGTTTTTTCCGAGGCATTGTTCCTGTCATAACTCAAACATTTGATTTAAAAACCAGCATCATAGCTATTAAACTATTTCTTGTTATGATTTTAAATTTAACCTCAGAATGATCTCAAAGTAAATAAGAGGTGTTAAGTCTGAATTTGTGGTGGCTGTGTTTTAAGTTAAATTGCCTGCTGTTCTTCAGAAAAATCCTTTAGGTCACACAAATTCAAGTTTTCCAGCATTTTTGTGTAGTTGAACCCTTTCAAACAATGACTGTATGATTTTGAGATCCATCTTTTCACACTGAGGACAACTGAGGGACTCATGTGCAACTATTACAGAAGGTTCAAATACTTCAGAAGGAAACACAATGCATTAAGAGCCGGGGACGTGAAAACATTTTGAATTTGAAGCTCAACTCATGGGAAGCTCATGGGAAACATGTAAGTATCTTCTGTAGCCTCCGAAGGGCAGTACTAAATAAAAAAAAATATGACATTTAGGCAAAATAAGAAAAATGTACACATCTCCATTCTGTTCAAAAGTTCCCGGTTTTAATGCACCGTTTTTCTTCTGAAGTCTTTCAGTTGTCCTCAGTGTGAAAAGATGGATGTCAAAATCATACAGTCATTTTTAGGAAGGGTTCAAATACACAAAAATGCTGGAAAAACAAAGAATTTGTGGGACCTGAAGGACTTTTCTGAAGAACAGCAGTCAGTTTAACTGTTCAAGACAAACAAAGGACTCATGAACAACTATCACTAAACAAAAAACACAGCTGTGGATCATTCAGGTAACAACACAGTATTATGAATCAAGGGGGTGTAAACTTTTGAACAATGCCATTTTAAAAATTTAACTATTATTTTCTCTTGTGGACTACAGTATATGGAAACATCTTTTATGTGAAATATCTTATTCAGGTCAGTACTAAATAAACAATAAAATGCATTTTATATGATACCTCTTATTTTGGTAAAATAATTAACATTTTGCAGATTCTGAAAGGAGGGTGTAAACTTTTGACCTCAACCGTAGTTAGTTAAAAATCCAAACATAATATGCAATTGATATACAGTCTGAACCGTGTTTGATTTTGGAAGAGCAGATTTTCTTGTTTGCCATGTTTTCCTAGTAAACGGACACACAGAGGGAGGTACTAATGACTGTTTGAGGCTGCTTCTCCTCCGTCTGACACCTCTGGTCTCTCTGCGTCTCATTTATGTGCTGTTTAACCTTCTGGATCTGCTAAATGTCACTGTTAATAATGAGCCACACTGCAGTCGGGCAAACAGGTCTCGGTGGGTTCTGCCTAATGATGCTCAGATGCTTCAGTAAACTTTCCATTGCTCCTGTCTGTCTGTCTGTGTGTCTGTGTGTCTGTGTGTGTGCTGGACTTACTCGTAGAAGGCCGTGGCTCGCTGCAGCGTGTCTCTGACGTCTGGAGGAAGCTCTCCGGGATCCTGTGAGACGCCCCACAGCTGCTGCTTCCCTTTGGCGTGAAACACGTTCCCCATGTTATACAGAGCCCTGGCCTCGCCGACCTGCACACAACAACAGTTTGTACACTGCTTATAACTGTTTAGCAAATCCACGTCTTTTTCATTTCAACAGACCAGCAGACTCAACAGAACAGAAACCTTTGAGAAATATCACACCGGCTCGGCTCTGAAACTGCCTAGACAGCACTTTATAGTCAATGTGAGATCAAATTCACTCAGATATACATCACATTAAAAAGATGCAATGGCTTGCAAATGCTGCATTATAACCTTGCATGTATAATTGTACTGAATGTGCAGTAGTGTACCTAAAATCTTCATCAAATATTGTAATATTATTCAAATTAAAGGCCACTTAAGTGCACTTAAGTTTCTTAACATACTTCACTACTAAAAAGTGCACTTTGTAATATTGTCAAATTAAAATTTTACTTTAATATATACGTTTTAAATCATTATGTTTTTTTTTTACGTTTTAAATAAGTACTTATTTAGCACATTTACAAAACATTAACTATACTGTAGTCTACCAACTTTAGAACATATACCCCCGGTTTCACAGACAAGACTTAAGCCTAGTCCTAGACTAAAATGTAAATCTGAGCTGTTTCAACTGAAAGAAACTTTTACTGACTGATCCTAAAATACATCAGTGCCTTTGTTTTGTCTCAAGATACACACCAGTAATGTTTTTTATTAAGAATGTTTATAAAAATTACTTAAATGTCCTAAAAGAACTATGGCCTAATCCTGGTTTAGCCTAAGCCCTGTCTGTGAAACCGGGCCATAATATATTGGTGAGTTGTGTTGACTAAGTTGCACTGCACAAGATGTATTTTTCATGGTCAAGAATCCAAGGTTCACGTTTTCATTTGTGCATTTGGCTGATGCTTTAATCCAAAGTCACTTACAATACATTCAAGGTATTTTTATCAGCTTGTGCATTCTCTGAGAATACACCCAGATAGCACACGTACGTCTGCAAGATGTCTGTTAAAGATCACTTGATCTGGAAAGCATCTGCTGTGTACAAACATCTGACAGATGTCAGTTTTACATCAATCTAAATCATAAACATCTTAAAGACATCTAATAGACGTCTATTTGGCGTCTGATAGGAAACGTCCTCTACACATGTATTGCAGATGAGCAAACTATGTAAAAACTACGTCTTCCAGATGTAAGTTCAGATGTCAGATAGATGTCTCTGTGATGTATGTGTGCTATCAAGGCAACTGCAAATTATATTTGCGGTTTGTTTGGTTATCAAATCCATCAGTGTGTGCTCCATTAAGATATTCAGTCTTCATTTAGCGAGTGTACTTGGCTGATTAAAAATAACCCTGGTGAAGGTGCTATTGACCTTGAGCAGCATGTCAAGTCTATGCATTAACCGTCTGATGAATACTTCTCACAAAACTGCACTTTCTCAATCTAGTCAGGTCTAATGAGGACATCCTGACTGTGGTTTCCTCACCTTGTCTCCTTGTTCTTGAGAAATGTCCAGGTGTCTCTGACAGCACACAGCTGCTTCATCGTAGCGGGCCAAAACCTTCAGGGTGTTTCCCAGATTCCCGCTGGCTTTTCCTTCTCCGATCCGGTCCCCGATCGTCCTGAATTACAACGCAGCTCAGTTTATTTTCATTGGACACAAACTCGCATGAAACTGAACTCAAATGTAATTTTACTGCTCAATGTGGCTATAAATGGCGGTCAGAGTCAGAGTTCTCACCGAGCGAGCGTGAGGTCGTGCCGATGGTACTCCAGGGCTTTGCCGTACTCCTTTAGGTAGAAGTAAGCGTTGCCCAGCTGGCTGTAAATGGCACTGAGGGTCTTGAGATCTTCTGTTCCCACCTGAACAGCAGCTTCAAAGAAGGCTGTACCACCCTTAAAATCTCCAGCTTTACACAGTCTCTCCCCCTCCAGCGCCAGCTCCAGACAAGATGCCTCCATCCTGCAAACACAAGTAATAATTCAATAATTCAACCTATAATCAATGAAACCGATGGGCTTTCTCAAGAAAAATGCCATAATGTTGCCAAGTTTGGTGAAAAGCTGAACACTGAATTGCAAACCAATATGGTGGGACTTATTAAGACCTTTATTATAGACGGCTGGTGTAGATCATCCTCAGTAAGGTAAATGAACATGCATGATTTATATACCGCTAAAACAGTAATTTTGAGCATTTTGAGCAATATTATATTGAAGCTATATAGCTTATATATGTATCTATGGAGCTTCTATAGTGGCTACATAGATTCAAAGGCAATATGCATGTCTGACTTTGACTGACTTGTATGAAACATATGTTGAGATATGCTAAAAAAGAAAGCCTAAAACAGGGGTAGGCAAGTACAAATATTTCGTTACTGTACTTAAGTTGATTTTTCTGGTATCAGTACTTTACTTCACTACTTATTTGTCTGACTACTTTTTACTTTTACTCCTTACATTTTCACACAAATATCTGTACTTTCTACTTCTTACATTTTCAAACCAGGCTTGTTACTTTAGTTTCAATCTGCATTTTGTGTATCACCATTCAATAACAAATCTTTAAATCATGAATCGGCTACACAGAACCTGATTTTACCAAATACAACATGTTCCTAGATCAACATCTTTGTTGACCCTGGAACAACATTGTGATTAACCAATCTGATTTGAAAAAACAGTTTATAGTTTTTGTGAAGTTTAGGTGCAGGTGCAGGTTAGTTTCATCTGTAAATAGGCTATTGTAGTTCTGTCTTTGTTAACTTAGGTAAGTGCCAGCAACTCTTAGCAGTAGACAGAGGATTAATAATAGCTACTGTAAACTAAACTAAATTAATTACTATCATCACTCAAAATACTGTATGCTAAAGGACATCATTATTATCTAAATGTTATAAGACATTGTTTTATAATATGTTTAGAGGGAGCTAGGGCATTTTGACATTTAGGCAATTTATGTTTATGTGTTTGATTAGGTTTGAAGCTAAACTCTGCAGGACAGCGGCTCTCTAGGACTGAACTTGCTTACCCCTGGCCTAAAATAACATTTTACAGTTATCTGTGTGGAATGGCATCTCTGATTTTGCAGTGACAGAATATCTGTTAGCAACACACCAAAGCCTGATTTTTAGCTTCATTGTTTAATAGATGTGGGAAATGTCTTATTTATTGTAGATTACATGTTGACCAGAGGTGCTTATTACACAAGCAGGAAGAACCAACTACACTGGTGCATAACTTCAGATGGTCATTATACTATAATGATGCTAGCTGGTTTGGCTGGCTGTTATGTCATATATGCATGAAAATACCATGTATACCATGAAAATACCAATCATCATATTTTGTGGGAATTCTTTTGTGGCATACAAAGCCATAATGCATGTGGTATTATTGTTTAGTGAAATTAATCTAAAATGTCAGAATTAATTGCATTCTGTGTTGTCATTTTGTGTACACTAATTATATTCATGCTTTTAATGCTTTTTCCAAAGAAACTTCATACATTATATTCATTATACTAGATACTGTATTAATACTGTATGTACAATATGCAATAAAATTATTTTTTTATGTATTTTACAGATTTATGTGATTAACATAAATGAATACAAATATATGTAATATATACTATGATATAATATAGGCCTAATTAATATACTTTTTAAATGTTTAATGTGTAGAGTAATGATCGAAAATTAGGTCACACCTTATTTTAAGGACCAGCTGTCGCTATTAACAAATCATTAACTATGGCTTTTCCCTCAATAAACTCCTAATTTGCTGCTTATTAATAGTTAGTAAGGTAGTTCAGGTATTAGAATATGGTCATGCAGAATATGTGCTTTATAAGTACTAATAAACAGCCAATATATTAATAATAGGTATGCTAATAAGTAACTAGTTGATAGTGATAATTGTTCCCTATACTAAAGTAAAAAATATAATGCATGTTTCCATGAGAAACTTTGATGTTAATTATTCTCTCACACTATTCGAGTTTCAGGGTTTTGCCCAAAAAAGAGACTGAAGCACATCCAGGCAGAGCACATGTCTGTGTGATATTCAGCTTTGTTTCAGTCAGTCTTGCATTCTCATTATAGTCAAACACAAAACATATTTCCATCTCACTCTCAGAGTCTCACAGCTTCAATGGTCTGAAAGCAATTATATCTAGCCATGCTTTGACAAGCAGCTCATTGGTTTTGCTTCTTTTCCATTAATGTCTGAAACAGTCTTGCTTTTGGCTTGGCTGCCGTAGAGCGAGAGAGAGATTTATTCAGTGCTGCGGTTGGGAAAGTATTTTGGCTAGAGCAGCAGATGGGCTCACATCCACCTCTGCTTTGTTTCTTTCTTCTCTGAATCAGTCTGCAATAAAAAATAACGCTTTGAAGGAAGAAATACCATACCATTTTTTACATTTTCTGAAATTATATGAGTAGTGCTTGACTTTTGAAAAGTGACAGTGACTCTTGACTATGACAGTGTGTCGCTATGCTGTTTCTAGGGTTGGTTTGGGTGGTTTCTAAATGGTTTGTACCTGTCTGGTATGAAAAGAACCCTGTTCCCTGTGTCTCAGTGATTGTCTGCTCTCTAGATACGGCACACGTTCCTCCTTCAAGTGAAAATGGTGCGTCTGATGACTTAGTGAAGTACCAACACAGTTCTCCATAACAACACACATGCTTGACAAGTCAAGCGTGCATCATTGTGTAATATTTTAAGTCAATGACCCTATAGTATTTATTAGGGGCTAAGCGCTGAAGGTGTGAAGGCATCTCTTGTATCCGTTTGATTTCTTCTTAGTATTATTATTCCCCCTTCTTCTTCTTCTTCTTCTTCTTTTTCTTCTTGTGACCACACTGATAGGGGACAGACTCAACATTAACAATAGCAAGTTTGGAATCTCTAACTCAAACTCTCTAGCACCACCACTTGTCCAAAGTTTCACTCATTTTTATGCTAATAACTTTTGAACTGTAACGTCTAGAAGAAAAAAATATTTTTTTCTCTCTGAATCCTTGGCTCATGTAAAAATCGTAGGTCTTTTTTTTCCCCACTATTTTTAATAGTTAGAAAAACCTACTTTTTCAAACTCGTCCTAGATGATTCACCAAAATTGGCCCAGATCATCTTCAGATCATGTTGGCAAAAAGTTATGGAATTCAAGTTGATTTGTAAAACTGTTCTTGAAAAAGTGTGAAGAAATTCTATGAAGAGCACGCAAAAATGGATGTGAGGCTATATCTCTGCAACGATTTGACCAAACTTAGTGTGTGTTATAACAAGCATGACCTGTGGCTACCTGCAGAATTTCGAAGCAGTGCCACGTAGTGATGAGGAGATACGAAAATTGGCTCTTTTTGCTAATAACTTCTTAATGCCAGGCAAAAAAACAAAAAAACAAAACTGATCTCTTTAGATTCATGGAGCATGCCAAGTCAAACCATACCTAATTTTCTCATTTCTCATGGCAATTTTGAATTTTGTCATAAAATGCTATATTTTACGAACGCTTTGCCATGTCATTAAGAAATTCGCTGTGTCTTCGGCATCATGCCCTGATGGTACTCAAAAAGATTTGTGGCAGCACTACCTTGAGGTCAAAATTTATAAAGAAATTTGCAGAAATGCTAATAACTTTTGATTGTATTAGCCTATTGTAATGAAACTGGTCTCAGTATATACTTTGGACCATGCTGAGAGCATAGATACCAATTTTGTCGTAGTCAACCAAACTTCCTGTGTGCCATTTTGATTTAGTTGAAAACCTACTTTTTTGAACTCCTCTTTGACCGTTGGTCCAATTTTCATCAAATGTGGCTCAGGTCATCTTCAGACCATGCTGACAAAAAGTTATAGATTTTGTGTCGATATACGAAGCCGTCATTAGTTTAACGCATTAATGAATTTGCTGGAATCGTGGCAAACTGAAGCTGTATCTCTGCAAAGCTTTGACATATTGACACCAAACATTGTTGCCATTGTCACCTCACACTGACCACACTACATCAGTGTCGTAACAGCAACACCTACTAGTCAACAGTGATAAATCTTTCAGTCATATTAATAGTGACTGTATTTGATTTTTCAGCCAATTTGCTTTAAATAATAACTACGTCTTTAATTGCTCATTGATGCAGTTGGTCTGATGCTGCCAGACATGCTGGCATGACTTATCTTGCCTTCTTTGTGCTTGGCCCCCTAATTGCTGCTTGCAGCTATATTTGATATTGTGCTTGTATCACTGCAGCTTTACAGTAATAAACATGAAAATAATAGTTTTAATGTTTTTAAAACAAGTGCAATTTCAGCTGTGCAGCAGTCTTTTAAACCCCAGTAAAGAATAAATTATAAAGAACACTTGCCAACTCAAAAATGCTGCTCGAAGCTATACAGACACTAGATACATCTATATATATAGCATTTATTGCAAGCTTGTGCAGATTGATCAGCTCATTATTCCTTCTGAACTGGATGATAAAAAGAAGCATCTACAAAGCATCCACATGTACCTGCATTTAGGTTTGGTGCGCGTCTTCTCAACATAGAGTCCAAGCTCCTGGTTTAGAGGTCTCAGCGTGGCCTGTGGTCTGGGGCCATGATGAACCAAACGACACATGGCTATCTGAGCCCCACTCAGAGGAAACGCTTCAGTCGACATAATCCACAATATACAAAACTCACAGTCCCACAACAGTGCAACAAGTCAGATGAGCAGGATCAGTTACAAAACCTGAAAATCTCAAGATGATTTCGCTGTGACCAGAGCATCATCTTTCAAATGTAAGTTCAGGTTAACAGACAATGGGATAGTTCTCAGACTTTCTCAGTTGGATCCATTGAGGAACATGCACACTGGGCTCTCCAACAGCACCAACAAAAACAATTAGTAATTGACACCTATGTCTGAACTCCGAATATCCATTGGGATCACAGAAACCCGTCCTGCTTGAACGCTGACCAGCAGGACGACTGCTCCCGTGAGAGCTGGGAGCTGCCCTAATTCTCCTGAAGGACACCCAGGGCACAGGCCAGATAATCCTGCTGCTGCTGACCCAAAGAGCTCAAACACAGGAGACGGCTATGACAAGATCTCTACAAATGGAGTCACCAAAAAAAAACAAAAAAAAAACAGACTGAATATGCCTAATCTGTTGGTTATACAGTAGATGTCTATACAGTAGATGTCTATGAAACTTTGTCTAACATTCTGGCAAGGTTCTCTTAAAATGTTTGTTCAAAGATATTTGGTCAAAAACACAATACATTGTACAGAGAACTTCATTTAAAAAAAATGGATGTTTTTTTTTTTTTTGAACATTCAAAGAACATTCAGAATTTACATGTTCATAATTTGCAAAGCATTCTTTGGACATATTTTGTTAGCTAGGCATACAGCCATTAGTTCTGGTCCTTGAATCTAAATCAAAGAAGCATTCCAAAAGTACAGTCCAACAAAACAATTTGCATTATTTCAGTTGTCTGTCTGTTGACAGTTAAATGAATCACTGAATCATTCATGCAAGCAATATGTTTAAAAACACTGATTCATTAGGAATGAAGCAAGCTGCATTAATGAGTCATTTAATCATTCAAACAATCAATTTGTTCAGAAACACTTATTCATTAAAGGGATAGTTCACCCAAAAATGAATTTTAGCCCATTATTTACTCACCCTCCAGGCATCCTAGGTGTATATTACTTCCTTCTTTCAGACAAATCTAAACTAGAGTTATATTAAAAATTATCCTGACACTTCCAAGCTTTATCATTTAGCAGGTCTTTCTCTTCATCAGTCCAAAACAAGTTCAATAAAGTGCATCCATCCTTAACAAAAAGTGCCTCACATGGCTCCTGAGGGTGAATAAAGGCCTTCTGCAGTGAATTGATGCATTTTTGTAAGAAAAATATCCATATTCATAACAAAAGAATCACTTTAATCTAGCTTGCGCCAACACGAAAGCACAGGCAGATGACGTAGGACATTGGCATTGTGCATACGCCGCACAAACCAGCGTTTGTTTACAGGAGTAAAGGAAACAAAGTTTCCTTACTTTAGCAAAGGAAAACCAGTCTTCTCTTGGTTTATATCGAAATCCTCAAATCCTCGAAATCTCCATGGCGCGTTTGCGTTCATCACGTCTCAGCAGCACATGCACAACATTGACGTCCCAAGTCATCCGCCCGAAAAGGCGCAAGCTAGATTAAAGTGATTCTTACGTTTTGAATATGGATATTTTTCTTACAAAAATGCATCGATTCGCTACAGAAGGCCTTTATTCACCCCCTGGAGCCGTGTGAGGCACTTTTTATTATGGATGGATGCACTTTATTGGACTTGTTTTGGACTGATGAAGAGAAACGCCTGTCTATTGCCATGATAAAGCTTGGAAGTGCCAGGATAATTTTTAATATAACTCTAGGACGCCTGGAGGGTGAGTAAATAATGGGCTTATTTTAATTTTTGGGAGAACTATCACTTTAAATAACAAAACAAACTACATTAATGAGTCACTGAATTGTTCACTCAACAAATTTATTCAAAAACACTGATTTATTAAGGAACAAAAAGAGCAGCATAAATGGACATTCATAAACACTTGATGTAAGACAATTATTTCACCACTAGAGGGAGGTTAGCCCTATGGTGAGTATGTACATCACCTTTCAACATCACATAATATATGGTTCTTACAATAGCTCCACATGCTTTTATTGTAAATGTAGGGCTGCACGATTAATCGCACGATGTTGTGAGGCGCGTTTAGTCAATGAAGCCGGTACGTTGATTAGTAGTAAAGCTCCATCACATGTAGTAAAGCTGGAGCGGCAAGTAATACACAGAGCCGTACATCACTGACAAGCTACACCAAAATCTGGCGTAGCTTGTCAGTGCTTTACGGCTCTGTGTATTACTTGCCGCTCCAGCTGAACGCATGTGATGGAGCTTTACTACTAATCAACGTACCGGCTTCATTGACTAAACGCGCCTCACAACATCGTGCGATTAATCGTGCAGCCCTATGTAAATGTTGTTTGTTCATTAAATTAACCAGCTGAGAATTTGACAACGCTTTGTGGACTTTGTTTATTTTAACCTATGAGTCAAGCACCCTAGTTAGCACCCTACCCTGGCTTATAGAAAAGCCACTACACTTGATTTATTAAGGAACAAAACAAGCTGCATGAATGTTAGTGAATTATTCACAACCAATTAGTTAAAAAAAACTAAAGCCCGGTTTCACAGACAGGGCTTAGCTTAAGCCAGGACTAGGCCATACTTCAATTAGGATTATAAAGTAATTTCTATAAACATGCCTTACAAAACACATTACTGCTGTGCATCTTGAGACAAAACAAGGGTACTGACATATTTCAAGATCAATCAGTGTAAGTTTCTTTCAGCTGAAACAGCTCAGAATTACATTTTAGTCTGGGACTAGGCTTAAGCCTTGTCTGTGAAACCAGAGGTTTATGTAAGTATCTTAAAATGAATAACTAGTTTGAACTGTTGCAGAAGCAATATCACACAATCCAAATGCTGTCTGTGATTACCTTCTGTGATGACTTGCTCAAGTCGTGTGTGATATATTGCTTTATTAACGCCTGCTGACTTTACATTGAAGTCTTTAGATCGGCTATATGACACACATTGAGAGGCTTAGTAGGTCATGCAGTTCAGGAAGTGTGTGATGCGCGTTCAGAAAGGCCATCATTACCTTGACATGCACACGTTTGATCTCAGCAGCGTATGTGTGTGTCAGACATCCATCTAGTGTCGCTCCACAGTGTGTCACAACGTTGCTCTCAATTTAGTTAAAGGCTGAGATCCTGCATGAATATTTAAAGCTGCACACTTTCAGTACAAACAACATCAAACAAGCGGCTTCATCACAAAAGTAAAGGACTCCAGACCTTATGAAGTGTTGAGAATTTTAAACGTTGTTTTTGGAATGTACATTAATTCTGAATTCTAAAGGTCTGGGATAAATTTGCTTTGGTTGCTTTGATTAATCAGACACTGGTCTACATGTGGATTATTTGCTGGCTAATCCCGAATTACAGCTAATGAGATTTGGACCAACTAGGATTACAGTGAAGTATTTAGTAATTAGCTGAGTGCTCTGACATTATACAGTCAATGACAGTCACCAACCTGCAGCTCATGACATATATCTCAATCTAGTTGTCTGGAATTGCATACTACCAACTATTATTGAAAGTAGGTCTATGTAGTATGTTTACTGTGCAAATATTCAGTATTCATTAAATACCAGGACCTTGTTTGCCAAAATGTGCAGTATACAAGAGAAACAGGATAATGAAGAACTGAGTTCATGTGTCAGCAATGACATCACTTCACAGTGTCTAAAGATTGCCAGTGGGAAAATTTATAGGTTTATGGTTGCTACTAATAATAGTCTGCATACATACTACTTATAAAAACTAGTTTGACCTTGATACAGAGTGTAGTGCAGTCAGCAGCACTTTATTCAGCTGATAAAGGGTTAAAAAGAGTAAGGTCAAAGCCAAGGATACAAACACTAGTGTACTGGCCAAATAAAATAGCTCCATATTGTGCAGCTTACAGAAACAAAATGGACTAAAGAAAACAAAACGAAACAAAAAAAAATGGTATGATTTACACTTCTTGTTTCCATAGGGTAGCCACAAGTCTTCCTTAGATTTAATGCAAAAAATGTGGGAGGATTTAAAACTTATAAAAAATATAGATTATATCTGGACCACTGAAAAAAAAGGTTTTAGTTATAGCTGCAAACAAAACAATATTATAATTTGTAATTCCTGATTCTTAATAATGTTACAATAATGTCAGCCTGAATGTCAATCAGGTTATATCAAATGAACTATAACACATAACTCAACTCAATCCTGAGCACTAATAAATTTCTCTCTCTGGAAAGAGAGAAAACAGAAAGCCACAGATTCCTGAAGAGCCATCATTCCTGTGGCTGAACCTGACATGAACTGAACTATTTATTCTGAAAATTACTGCACAATGAAGTGATCTGAGCTGTTTCTTACTGTCAGTGTGACAGACTCAAAGTTTGAAAACAGGAAATTTCACCTCTGAGGACACTGTGACATGTTTGTCCTCATGACCTGCTAATGATATAACAATCTGTTAAAATTCTGAAAGCATTAACAGCTGAATGATGGTCAAGAGCAGGGGTCCCTGCAAAGTTTAGCTCCAACCGTACTCAAACACACCTGAACTAGCTAATCAAGGTCTTACTAGGTATACTTGAAACTTCCAGGCAGGTGTGTTGAGGAAAGTTGGAGGTAAACTCTGCAGGACACCGGACCTCCAGGAACAAGTTTGGTGACCCCTGGTCAAGAGCCTTGCACAGCACAATTAAGTTACAAAAGTACTATATTGATTAACTAAGAACGTTATTCCTTTCAGCTGTTTCCTTATGCCTTTCTTGTCATTACAGTTTTAACATTTAAAATAAGTTGTGTCTATCTATGTAAAACTGATCACGCATAAATGTTTTACGCTTTATACACTGTAAGCCTGACCACTTCTCAGCAATATAAATCATGTATCAGGCAGATAAAAGTACAGTTTACTGCAAAAACATCCCAAAAATGCATAAAAGCATTACAAATGATTTGTGGTTCTTTATTCTTGGTCTTTTGAAGCCATTTGATATTTTTGTGAAAAGCAAAGTGAATCTCCAGGTTTTAACCACTGAATATTTTCCCACTCTGTGAACAGTCAGATCCCATTCTGAACCGAACACAAAACACTCTTCTCTTTGTTTAAACAAAATCTAGATAAGAATACGAAGAATAAGAATAGCTCTGAA
This sequence comes from Labeo catla, assembly GCA_012976165.1. Taxonomy (NCBI): domain Eukaryota; kingdom Metazoa; phylum Chordata; class Actinopteri; order Cypriniformes; family Cyprinidae; genus Labeo; species Labeo catla. The sequence goes on from VONZ01000121.1 coordinate 425,436, forward strand.
ATCACTTGTAACCATGGCCATACACAATATTAAGGTTTTCCCAGATGTAGCTATAATAAAAGTCATGAAACAATTGCATAATAACTGTACTTTAGTGCTGCAATGATATTGTACAATGCCAATATAACCAACCCTCTCATCTGAGCTAATCATTGGTCTAACAGTGCTTGTCAATGTCAAAAAGAAGGTGGGAATTACTAAGACAGAGATGTTTACAGAGACAGTGTGGGAATTCCACCACTATGGCTAAAAAGAGAGAAGTAAAATGTAAGTAGCTAAACATTTTATATTTAACAAGTGTGTTGTGATAGAAATTACCTGCAGTAATAATGACTTACAGTAATATCCAGGAATGCAAACAACATTTTCAGCATATTAAGGAAGATTAAGAATGAATGTGTGCACGTGAAAATGTTCAATTCTGCTATCATTCTGTTATCATTTCCCAATAATTTGCCATGTGCCCCTGAACTCCCTAGCAAGCTCAGTTTTTGGACCTTGCTATTTCTAAAACCCTGTGTACCACATCACTTGAAGAGATGAACTGAAAAACAGATGAAAATTTTACCAAAAATTATGAGACACATTGGTTGATATTCACCTTATCCTCCAGAGAAACAAGTGCGTCACTATCTTTAGAATATTGTCTTTGAACTTACGTTTGTGCAGTACTCTTAGACATTGCTGTCTAAGAGTAATTTAGCTGGTAAAGTAGATTTATGTATTGTAGAGTTAATGAAAGTTATTATTAGCATTGTAATGTTGAAAGCAAATGTCTTAACAAATGTCAGTAGACCAGAAAGATTTTAAAATGAGTGGTTCATCCATAAATCCATCAGATTACTTTGGAAATTCAACCAGAAGACATCAAATGCAGCACTAAAAAGGAGCGGGGCTACATAAGGTCAATAGCAACAGCAAAGGGAACTTTTAGCGTCTAGTGACATGAAAAGTGCTTGACCACGAATCAGTTTTTAACGGATGACGTAGGATGTATGTGTAACGCATGTGCCAGTGAGAAGTGACGAACGCAGAAGCACAGAGGAGAGGGGAAAACAATGGTCACACATTAGAAATACAAAACGAGGATTTGTAAAGAAAAATGTCAGAAGATTTCAGTAGACAAGAGGAGAATGTTTTTTTCTTTGCTAAAGTAGGGAAACTTTGCTTCCTTTGCTTCCGTAAACAAACGTTGGTTTTTGCTCAGTGGCGCATGCGCTATGCATATGTCCTATGTCATATGCCCGGATGACAGTTAACACAAGCTAAATAAAAGTGGATGCCTTTATTCAACCCCCAGAGCTGTGTGAGGCACTTTTTATTATGGATAGTTTATCACCATAAAAAGGCTGTTTTATAAAAGATGTCGCTGAGTTTTTGTGACGGGGCAATTCAGCTTATGGCACTTCTCATTTATTCCTATAGTATCCGTAAACGGTAATTGAGTGTCGCACAACTCTGACTGAAATTCAGTGATGTCAAGGCTAATGTGATTAAGGGGCACGTGATCCAAGTTAGCCATTATGCTTTCTCCATTAGTAAGTAATACAGACCCTCTCTTAAAGGGAGTGCTCGTAATCTCAGTTTATTACCTGTATAAAAGACACCTGTCCACAGAAGCAATCAATCAATCAGATTCCAAACTCTCCACCATGGTCAAGACCAAAGAGCTGTCCAAGGATGTCAGGGACAAGATTGTAGACCTACACAAGGCTGGAATGGGCTACAAGACCAAGCTTGGTGAGAAGGTGTCAACAGTTGGTGCGATTATTCGCAAATGGAAGAAACACAAAATAATCTCCCTCGGTCTGGGGCTCCATGCAAGATCTCACCTTGTGGAGTTTTAATGATCATGAGAACGGTGAGGAATCGGCCCAGTACTACACAAGACGATCTTGTCAATGATCTCAAGGCAGCTGGGACCATAGTCACCAAGAAAACAATTGCTAACACATTACACCGTGAAGGACTGCAGCGCCACAAGGTCCCCCTGCTCAAGAATGCACATGTACAGGCCCATCTGAATGATTCAGAGGAGAACCGAGTGAAAGTGTTGTGGTCAGATGAGACCAAAATCGAGCTCTTTGGCATCAACTCAACTCGCCATGTTTGAAGGAGAAGGAATGCTGCCTATGACCCCAAGAACACCATCCCCACTGTCAAACATGGAGGTACAAACATTATGCTTTGTCGTGGATGAGTATTCCAGCATGACAATGACCCAAAACACACGGCCAAGGCAACAAAGCAGTGGCTCAAGAAGAAGCACATTAAGGTCTTGGAGTAGCCTTTACAGTCTCCAGACCTTAATCCCACAGAAAATCTGTGGAGGAAGCTGAAGGTTCGAGTTGTCAAACGTCAGCCTCGAAACCTTAATGACTTGGAGAGAATCTGCAAAGAGAAGTGGGACAAAATCCCTCCAGAGATGTGTGCAAACCTGGTGGCCAACTGCAAGAAACGTTTGACCTCTGTGTTTGCCAACAAGGGTTTTGTCACCAAGTACTAAGTGATGTTTTGTGAAGAGGTCAAATACTTATTTCACGCATTAAAATGCAAATCAATTTATAACTTTTTTGTTGTTATTCTGTCCCTCACTGTTCAAATAAACCTACCATTAAAATTGTAGACTGCTCATTTCTTTGTCAGTGGGCAAACGTACAAAATCAGTAGCAGATCAAATATTTTTCCCCACTGTATGTAAAACAAAGCTTGAGGGGCACTTTGTTGAAATTTTATAGGTGGCGCTATCGAGCCGTTTTGACACACCCACTTCTGAAACACACCCACTTCCGTATCCGATGTAAATTTCACCACTTCTAGCACGTGTGCAAAGTTTCATGAGTTTTTGAGTCCCTCAAAAATGTGATTCATTTTGGAGTAGAAGAGGAAGAAGAAACTGAGCAATTCCAATAGGGTCCTCGCACCACCAGTGCTCGGGCCCTAATTACCATTACTAACCATAAGCTGAACCCTGAATTACTACATTACACTAACATTATTGAGGGATTCTAGTCGCATCAAACAAGCTTTGTGCCGTCAGTGATGCATTCAAAAGGTTTGAGTATTGAAGGTCATTTCAAAATCTGTAACTCACATTATGAAAGAGCCTCAGCAACATGCACATTCTTGTGATCCTGACAGACGTCTGTAATGAATGAAGCTCAGACAGTAAACCTGAGTCAGTAGAGGCTGATGACTCACTGTTCTGACATCACACACACCAAGCGGAGAGAGATTTCTGTGGTCACTAGGAAGTGTGATGTACACACATTTACCATCACTCATGATCTGCAAATCTCTCTTTGTTATTCACAGTGCTGTCTTCACATCTTGAAAGGTATTAGTGTTTCTTAAAGCTTATGATGACGCAATGCTGCTACCACAACATACAGCTTAAATGAGGCAAGTGTCTTGTGCATGTCAACAATTACACCATCACAGTCATAACATGTTCCTCAGGCGTCAGAAAGTTTGCTCACCATTGACCATCCAAAAGCAGGTAAATGTTTTGCATTCTGATCTTATGCATTACAAAATTCCACTAAACGTTCACAAGAATGATGAAAGCATGCATAATTTCAGTACACTATCAGAAATCAGTTCAAATCAACTGTTCAAGAATGATGTTTAGAAAAAACACACAGACACACACATATTCCTGACTTTCAGAACGCAAGAAGCAGCAGCTGTGAGATCAGGCAGAGTGGCGTAACTGTCCGACACGTATGCAAAGACCAGGGCAGAGGTGCAAACAGCACTGCTGAACATGCAAATGTCTCTGTCAACAGCGAGAAACTGCCTGTGTAAGTTGAATATTGATCTCCTGCCATGTCTAATCTGTCTTGTGGTCTGTGAATGTGTAAAAACACACAACGAGCCCAAATGGTCCCAGTCTGTGCATTCGCTGCCAATCTGACAGCACTGTCTTCAAGAGAATCATGCCCACGTCTACAAGCTGAAGACAGGCCCTCCCTCACGCAGACGCGCGCCGGCAAGCTCTCTCCTCCCGCTGCTGGTTTTCTTCCACCTCCCCCCTTTAAGAGCAGCTCTTTCTCTCGGTCTGCAGCAGATCAGACCCCCATCCCCCCTGCTGTCAGCTCCTACCTCGAGTGGAGCCGCTTGCTGGCCAGATCCGAGTCCGTGCTGCCCGCCGACTGAGCCATTGGTGAGCTGTAGGAGCCGTAGAGAAACTCCAGCTGCTCACTGCTTCCCTCTTCCTCTGGGGCTCTGAGCAGACGCACTTCAATCTTCTGTGTGTGTGCGTGCGTGTGTGTGTGTGTAATGGCAGCTGCCGAGGAAGTGAGGTATTGTGCAAATAGACCATAAATGGCAAGTCCCTCCTCTGAGTGACGCTGGCGAGCAGGAAGCAGAGTGTGTGTGAATGTGAATGTATGTGCTGCATACACACTCATACAAACATATGCCACCTCTGTTCTTATTCACATGCCCCTGCATAATAATCTACCATATTTGTACATGCATCTATTGTGCATTTATTCACTTTTCTTTATTTTATTATCTGTGTCTTATTCTGCTCTTGCCACTAACACAAATTCCTTGTGTATATAAGCATACTCGTATGCGATAAATCTCATTCTTATTTTCACAGATCTTATGTTTTATGCATGCATCCAGAGGAGCATTTGGTTGCTCAGATGTTGCTTTTTTAGAACTCAGGAGACTTGAAAATCTGCTCACCCTCATGTTGTTTAAAACTTCCCATTTTTCTGTAAAACGCAAAAGGAGAGGTTTAGAAGAATCTTAAAAGGTAACAAAGGTATTACTGTATTGCATATACATTAATGCATTTTAGCAGATGCTTTTATTCAAAGAACTTACAAAAGCAATTCGCCAAAGAGCCAATAAAATTCATAATATACAATGCCAGGTTTATTAGACAACTAGATTAGGAAGCAAGCTAGAGAAGAGGAGAAACACAGAATAGAAATGAAAGTATTCCAGTCTTCTGAAGTCATGCAATAGTTTTGTTTGGGGATCAGACCCAAACTGATAATTGTCACAAATTAATGCAGCTGTTAAATCTCATTCACATTCAGATAGAAAATTATGTTTATGGGTTGCACCAACAGTGAGACTCACTGATGCCAAAATTCTCTTGGATCTTGCATTTAAATACGTGGAGAATAAGGCTGGAGAGCTAGCGTCTGTTAATCACACAGAGCATATGCATATGTAGCATATGACTTCAGAATATAGTACACAAAACATATTGGTCAATATTATGATCTTTTAAATATGTTTTCCGATTTAATGGAAAAAAGCTTAAGATCCTACAAAAGTTCTTATTTTGCATGCCACAGAATTAATAAGAGGTTTGAAACAACTTGAGGGTATATGAGAACCAAATTTTCATTCTTGGGAGAACTATAGCTTTAAAAGTGTTTTCAAATATGTTGCAATTTAGTATCTTTCTCTTAAACGTTGTCAAATAAAAAGGAGATATAAATGAGTTAATATGTTATAGCTCTATGAAATTAATGTGGAGAACATTTAAACTCTGGAGAATTTGATGAAAAATTATCTCTTTGCAACTTTTGACATTGGTATTTATGAAAGCCAGCGAACATCTGAGAGAGATTTCATCATCTGATATTGTCATGCAGATCTGTTGTATTTAGTGTACACAGCGCCTGAGTGTTTGTCAAACCCTCATTCATTGCACTTTCCTCCAACCCTCAACAAAAATGAGAAAAACAAAAACGTACATCAAAGGTTTGGTCTGTCAACAGATGAATGAGATGGAGAGAGGACATGCAGGCTTTGATTTCAGAGGCACATATTTATCTCAGCCCTCATGTCTAACAGTGTCATCATATCCACACACACTAATGTCACCTTGAGCTCATTTGTGTTATGATAAAATGAAAGGGCAAGAATTTCTTAGTAAACTGTGCCTGAAAATCCTGAACTGTTTTCTAAATTATTTCCACCAAATTTAAACAATGTACATGCTCAAAGCTTTGCAAATTACCTACAATTTGTTAGTTAATTTATTGTTACTAACACTGCATTATACAGTAAAATTAATCTACTCATGATGCCACTCAAATGCCCTGCAATAAAGCACACATTAAACTAAAAAAATCCATCATATTTCTCTTTCAGTGCATTGTTTTGTCCCATGGTACTTCCACTGTTTTTCAGGGTTGAGTGTTTCAGGTTTGAAGGTCAGTGCAAATATGTCTAATAATGGCCTTATCTAACAAATATAATTGCATCACACCACATTATTTGTTAGTCGATATTATTGTGTTCTGTAACAAAGAAGAAAAACACAACCATTGCATTTCCCCTATAACACTTCAACTGAGTTTGGCAAGGCTGTTACAAGTGTAACCTTGATTAAAAGACAACGGTACTTTTGTTTGTTTGGTTGTGATCATGATCATGTCAAACCATATTTAAATGTTCAAATTCGCAGGGACAAAGACAATTTATGAATTTTCTAAGACCATGCAGTGAAAACCTGGGGTTTTATTGTAATTACTAAATCTGCCCTGTTAAGAGTCTTAAATTACATATTTCCCACGACAGATTCAGAGAAACCCATGGCTCTTGTCCTCTTAGGCTTAAGCGCTGCATTTGATTTAGTTGACCATTTTCATTTTTCACAACAAGTTATGGCTTTCAAGCAATTTCTTACACCTAAATGAAAACAAATCTGAAATTATTTCGTTTGGTACTAAGAAAGACGTTGCTTTTAATTTTGATCTTGGCTTCCTTGCCCCATATAATACACATCCAAGGGGGAAAAAATTGCAAAATCACAAAAACTGATACTTGCATATAGAACAGCCACAGGCTCAGCGCCCGCTTAGCCAGACCGTCCAGAAGTCTGAGATCCACTAGTGAGCGACGCCTCATTGTACCATCACAAAGAGGCACAAAATCACTTTCCAGAACTACTCTTTCACCGTTCCTGGCTGGTGGAATGATCTTTCCACCGCTATCCGGAATGCCGACTCCCTAACAACTTTCAAGCGACTGCTGAAAACTCATCTCTTTCGATACTATTTGACTTAAAAAAAAAAAACTTTTTGTTCTACTCTTTTCCTATTCTTCCCTTTCTAGCTTGTACTTATCTGAACAATGCCTGTTATATGGTATTATGAGCACTTCCTAAGTCGTTTTGCCTCTTTGCCTCAAGGATAAATCGCTTGATGTATTCCCAACTTGTAAGTCACTCTGGATAAAAGCGTCTGCTAAATGAATAAATGTAAATGTAAATTATCACGCATGTTGTCGTCATTTTTGTGGTAAAATATTTCAAGTGCAACTTCTAACGTTCTTTAAAAAAGAAGATAACATAATAAGGTATGGTAATTCATTGATTAAAGTTTAGACATGATCGTTATTTTCATAAAAATAACACAATTTATATACTTTTTAAAGGGGTCATCGGATGCTAAGTTGACTTTTTCATGTTGTTTGAACGTTAATGTGTGTTGGCAGTGTATGTACAAATCTACCCTATAATGATAAAAATCCATGCAGCAGTTTTTAATTAATCTGTAAAAATAATATTCCCTTTTTCAAATCGAGCCGCTAATGTAAACAAGACCGTCTTTTCACAGAGAAAAGAGAGGGGTGGGGCGAGCAGAGCTCATTTGCATTTAAAGGAACAACCCCTTTGAATTAGATGATTTTTGCTGAGCTCATTTTGACAAGGTAAAAAGGGTGTTGTTTTACACAACCATTGAGAATTTTTAATCAAAGTATATTAGAGACTTTTCATTAAGACCCTAAAGAATCATATCAACTTGTGGAAGATGGGCATCCAATGACCCCTTTTAATCTCAAACACTCGTGTTGTCTTACTCTCCGTGAACCCTGTTTTTTTTTCTGGTTCATGACAGTTAGGGTATGTCAAAAAACTCCCATCTCATGTTCTCCCTCAATTTCCCTCATCGTCCTATATCACTGTTTTACCTTTTTTGTTAAGGGTGTTTGATCTACTTTGTTCACTTTGTATACACTGGGTTGGTACTTCTGCAGCGATGTAGGATGATTTTGAAAATATTTTTGAAGTTGAGGGACAAAGTACGATTGGAGTTTTTCAACATAACCTAACTGTCTTGAGCCAGAATACACAAAATTCAGGCAGAGCAAGACAAGACAATCATTTGACATTAAAAAGTATATAAATTGTATTATTTTTATGAAAATAACCGATTGTTTCGCTAGATAAGGCCCTTCTTCCTCGGCTGGGATCGTTTGAAGCCGCATTTAAACAGCATTTTGGAAGTTCAAACTCGGGGCAACATATCAGTCCATTATATAGGGAAAAATCCTGAGATGTTTTCCTCAAAAAACATAATTTCTTTACAACTGAAGAAAGAAAGACATGAACATCTTGGATGACAAGGGGGTGAGTACATTATCTGTAATTTTTTGTTCTGGAAGTGGACTTCTCCTTTAAATGCCTCTGATTTAAGAAATCAACAGATATGTGCAGTGGTGGACAGTAACGAAGTAGTATATCTACTTTACTGGAGTAGTTTTATTTTGAGTAACTTTCACTTTTACTTCAGTACATTCCTAAGCGTAAGATTGTACTTTTTACTTCACTAAATTTCATAAAACATATTGTTACTCCTTATAATATATCACGTGCTCAGAGACACAGAAGCGGTGTCTGATTCATGAACAAACTGGTTCTTTTCAATGAACCCATTAAATCGCACCAAATAATTCATTTACAAATCAGAATGATCCGACTGCAGCTGTTCTCGAGCCGACAACTCATTGAATCAAATGATCCGTTTAGAGCGAGTCTCCAGTGCACTGAATTCACAAGTAAGAATCGGGAGCGCACGCGCGACTGGTGCTGCGAAAAGTAAGTTACTAATGTCAAATTTTAGGATTAATTATTGTAACTGTAAATCATATTTAGGTCAAAACTGTCCGTTGTTTGTGAATTAAATCTGCTGTAAAGAGTGATCTGTTTAAGCCCACTGAAATGCTGTATCATTTCAGTATACATTTTTATATTGTTTGATCAACTAGCCGAGTAGACAGATATGAATGTTTATTCATAACCACACTGAAAATAAGTAAATATTGTTAGCTGATGCTAACTGTCTAGCTAACAAGCTTGCTGGTGCTAAATTGAGGTAATTTTTAGATAAAGTCCAAATATTTTTATTTAACCACCTAGATAGATTTCATCTGAGGGAAAAAGAAACGATGTGATGTTCAGAACATGGTGGTAACTACTAGGGATGTGACGAGATCTCGTGACGATATCTTCATAAAACATTTTGCAGTGTTTACATTAGAGCTGCACGATTAATCCTTAAAATATCGAGATTTTGATTTAAACACCAACGCGATCTTATTCCTGAATGACAACAATTTAACTATATCTATTAGGACTGTTTCACATCACGAGTGTCAGTGGAGCGTGAGAAGCACGTTTTGTCGCTGCCCACGTTAATGAATCAGAGGTTATGCCGTTGTTGTGCCGATTTTCGACCCCTGCCAAATTATTACCCCCTCTCGTTGAAATCGCTACCTGATTGCCTAATCTTAACCCCACCCCTAATCCTAACCCCTCCCCCGCACCTAACCCTAAACCAACCAATACTAGGGGGGTAGTAATCTGGCGGGGGTCAGAATTCGGCATAACACCGTAAATATGAACGCAGAAAGAGCAACACAAACAGTCTTTTCAACACTTATTTTATAAACACTTATTGTCTACAGTAGCGATCAAAACGAAAGTATCTTACAGTTTTTTACAATCACTTTTGCACTAATAACAGAACCTTCATGTCATTTTTCAAAATTCTAGACACAAAACTCAAAACAGTCATTATTTTTAACACAGGCTGTCCAGTCTTCAAAACTTGGCATATTGCATTCATATCTTTAGAGAAGCCTTGCTTTTGCAGAAGCATTGTTTCTAAAAATCTAATTTATTATGAAATATCATAGGAACATTACTTTAGATCATCCTTACACAAGATACCCATAGCTTCATTGTGTATTTGTTAGTACAATCATTAAATATAGGTGTACAAAATATGTGATTCAGGTTTCATCGGAAATCATCATTGTCATCAGGCATCATTGAAATCCTGTAATGTGGAATTTACTGATCAAATCAAATCACAACATAAGTTTTGTAGATTACTTAAAAAAACAAAAACAACAAAAAACAATACAGTATACTGTAAACGGAAGTGTTCTTCACTGCACTATGGATCTATGTTTCCATCAACCCGGTCTTGTGGATTTGGCCACAGGTTCTCATCTACATCACAATGGATGTTTTAATTCGCTAAACATCTGGGAAAGAATCTTCTGGCATGGCGAATCCAGGCCTGACACTGATCTGCTGTGTCATTGCATGTCATTGCATGCATTATCCATGGCCTGGAGAAGAGTGACTTGTTCGTGAGGGTGCCTATCATAGACCTTCCACCTCCATGTGGAGAAAAACTCCTCAATTGGGTTAAGGAAAGGGGAGTATGGAGGTAAATGCAGGGCGAGAAACTGTGGATGGGCCTGAAACCATGCTTGGACCATTCGAGAATGATGAAACTGAACATTATCCCAAACTATTATGTAGGTCACACCATCAGCTCTACAGACCTGATTTAGCTCATCAAAGAAGGCTATGATGAGAGCTGCATTATATGACCCAACACAAGGTCTGCGTCCAACCACTCCATCTTCTGATATAGCTGCACACATGGTTATATTGGCTCCAACGGTTGCACGCTGGCCAATTAAATTCCGACCTCTCCTCCTTGTCTTAGCTAGGTTAAAGCCTGCCTCATCCAAAAACAAGAATTTGTAATGGTTTTCATCAGCATCAAGCTCCATCACCCTCTAAAATACAAAAACAATTACTGATTACAATGACATAGAATGTTTGGAGATTTTTTTCTCCCCCTAAAACAGGCAAATTGATCATACCTGAACATACTCAGACCTCAGTTGCTTCACTCGATCTGTATTTCTTTCAAAAGGCACACAATATAGTTGTTTTAAAGACACCTGATGTCTTTTAAGCACCCGTGCAATAGTGGGCAAACTTATGGCATTCACATTGCTGAATAAGTCATCATTGTCCAAGATGTACTGCTGAATTTCTCTAAGGCGAATATCATTTCTGACCCGAACCATATTGACCACAGCCTGCTCTTGTTGGTCAGTCAGAATTTTGCTTCTGCCTCCCCTATTTGGCCTAATCTCTATTCTGCAGGGAGAAAGTCATAGTAAGAACAAATTTACAAAAAAAAAAAAAAATATCACATCACACTCTTTGGTACACACTGCCATGCTGTATACACTAATTCACTGCAACAGTTTGAAGTATCTTAAATTTTAGTAGATTCTGAAGACTTACATTGCGGAAAGTTCAAAAGTGACTGTAAAAAACTGTAACACTTGTATGTATAGTAACGCTTATCCTCTTCCGCCAGGAGGTGGCGACAACTGCCCGTTTAAAAAAAGTATGTAATTGAATCATTCAATCATTCATTTAAATGAATATATGTTTTTAAAAAACTTAAGCAATGAACAGTGTCAGAACCACTAGTAATCTTCTAATCTTTTTTCTCCAGAATCATGACAGAATCATGGTCTCCAGTTTATTAAAAACAACTGGGATTCTCAGTTTAGGGTCATTCCAGCTGGAATCATCAAATTTTGGAAAAGTTCCCCACCTGACCTCCTCAGATTTGTCTGAAAAAAATCCATGTGATGGGTAATATGCCCAATAGATCATATACAAAATTTCAGATCTCTACTGTGCGTACTTTTTTCACAAAAAAATCTGTAAAAAAGTGCATGTGCAAAGAGCATGTTCTTATTGATAAAATATAAAAAAATTAGGATGGGGTTTTGCCTCATTTTTCTGTAATGATTTTTTTAAAACTCAGAGTTTCGTCACTGATCCTATTGTTCACTTTGCTATTCAACTTGGTATGAGCATTTCAACAGAATTTATTAATGTTCCACTTATACAAAAAATACAAAATACAAAAAACGTACTTCCAGACATGAGTCACTTTAATAATGTATACCACCAACACAAATAAATGTGTGACATAACAGTTACTGAAAGTTGTTCATGAAAGTGTCTGAATCCACAGTTTCATTTGTCTTTTATGACATAGCATCGTCCAGTGGAAGTAACTGGCACATCAATTTTCATTATGATGTGCTGGAGAGGCACCCAACAGACATCTTCCCTTTTTGGCCAAAAGTAGCCTCTAGCTGGGCCATGGGGATGCAAAAAAAGCACTTGAATGTCTTGCTCTGTGTCAGAGACGTCTCTGATGATACCAACCCACCATTGTCGGTCATACACACAAGTAACATATTGTCCTGGGGCCATATCAGTGATGTGAAGGCCTTGTTCAACTGGGTCAACCTCAAAGTTGACATGGAATCCTGGTGTTCCTGATACTCGACTGACCTCAAAATTGATCATTGTTGACTGATTGACTGATTGATTGATTGATGCTAGATTTCATACCACCTGAATATTATTATTATTTCTAATCAATATTGCCCTGTTTTCTCAATGAAAATGGATGTATTATTCACTGGATTGGGTGGAACATTAAGATTAGGTACTTATGTTGCATTCCATTGAATGTCGGTAGTCGGTGAATCCGAGTTAGTTCTCCCGATGTCCGTCGTAAATGCGTTCCATTGTAACAGTTGGCAAAAATATGGATGCCTATGGATAATTCCAACCGACTCGGTCTGCACTGAACTGGCCCGAGTGTGTGTTTCGGAACCCCAACTTAAGTGGCCATTCCATTGCACTTTCCCGAGGTGGAGGTCGGATTTCCCCGAGTCCTGAGCACAATGGAATGCTGCATTATAGCATTAATTTAGGCATATGAGTTCAAAATAGCTGGTACTACGGTAGTTGTGAATGTCACACAACAATGATTTTTTTAAAAATTATTACAGAAAAATGAGACAAAACCCCATCCCAGTTTTTTTTATATTTTACCAATAAGAACATGCTCTTTCAAAAAAAAAAGTTTCATGTTCACACCTGGTGTCATTCATGGGAAATATTGCTCTGAACATTGGTGTAAATGAGTTTTTTTCAATTTTTGGACCTTAATATCTCAACATTCATAAGACTCTATTGTCTGATGTCAAAGGATGTGAAAGACATGGTACATATCAGACCATTTACCAAGTTTGATGCTTATACATTGAAAATTGAGGTTTCTATGGACATCTGAAAGCCCTTAAAGTAATAGTTTCAAAGAAAAGTAGAGGGCCAGCATTCAGGTGTAAATTCAGTAACAATGCTGTGAGTTGTAATTCATGCAGTTCTGGACTAAGCCTCTTAGCCCAGAAAATTTCATGGACCTGGCACAAATAGTTCTGGAGATATTTTAGTCTGAACATGGTCACTCAGACAGTGATGCCAAAACGGGGTGAAAAACAAACTTTTTTTACAGATTTTTTGTAAAAAAAAAAAGTATGCACAGTAGAGATCTGAAATTTTGTATATGATCTATTGGGCATATTACCCATCACATAGATTTTTTTCAGATAAATCTGAGGGGGTCAGGTGGGGACCATTTGATGATTCCAGCTGGAATGACCCTTTATCCAGAATCGTGAAGCTCTTGTTTAAATGTTGTTTATTACTGCATATAAATCATTAAAATGGAAGTTTATTTTTATAAAGTTCAAAATGCACCTACATTTTCTTGCATTTTGTCTTTTTCAGTTAAAGACTTTTCCCTACATATTTCATCATTGAGGATTTCTTAAGAAAAGTTTAAAAATCTCGTTCTCGTGAACCCAGTCTTGTGTCTCGTCTCGTGGGACAAGTGTCTCATCACACCCCTAGTAACTACAGTAATTATCAAAGTGAGAAATGATGCCCTCTGGGGGCATTTGGCCAGGGGTGTTTTTACACCACAGACAATATAAAATATAATTATATTTTCCTTATAATGTTCTTGCTAACTTCAGGCCTTATTCTCATGTCATATATAACTGACGTTATGCAAAACAACAAGCTTTAAAACACTTTTAAAAAATTAGATGGTCAAATCTGTTTTCCCTCAGGTACATCGCAGTGTAAGCTTCACAGTGAGTATTACTACATCACTCTCATCAATTTTTTATTTTACTCCATATAGTGGTTATTTTGGGAAGATCCCAGGTTTTTTGAGCAGTAGGATTATAAAATAGGTATATATATATATGCTAATATAAAATTAAATAGGCTATATAAAATTGCTAAACAAATCTATCAGTACCTTTTTACTTAAGTACATAAAAAATTGGGTACTTTTGTACTTTCACAAATTGAAAAAAGAGCACTTTTACTGCAGTAATATTTTATTATACGTATCTGTACTTTTACTCAAGCACTTGATTTGGGTACTTCGTCCACCACTGGATATGTGCGGTGACTGGTATTGCTCAACGCAACACATTGAAACAGAAACCGATCTCCAGAGCGTAAACAATAACACGCACTGGATAGTTCGCTGATTCTGCAATGAATTGCCTTTATTACAGCTTTAACTGAGGGTGCTACTGATTTCGTTTCAGGGTGCTTAGCACCCTCTAACAACCCCATAGAACCGGGCCTTAAGTGAACTACTCCTTTAAAGTACATGTACTTTAAGTACCAATACCATAATAGCATTCAACTCCAACTACAAATTAACAGATTACAACTTCATAAAAATATTTGCAGTTTTCATTGCATTTTAAACTGCTTTGTCCAGCAGGTGGCGCCAGCCTGTGGTGTTTCGAGTGTTTCGAACAATTAATCGTTTCACGAAGCAAATGGTCCAATTGATTCAGAGTTTTGTAAACGCTTAGTTTCCCTCATTAATAATCTTGAGATGTAAATTACACAGATACTACTGTGTTAGAGAACGGTCTACAATAATTAATTATCTTACCTGCCAAACAGAGAAGAAGCAACTCGGGCATCACTGCACATGATTTTCTCTGTACATCGGCCGTAACATTGTTCGCGCTCTTTTTGTCTTTATCGGTCTTTCTGTTTTCTGTCTCAAGAGGTTTTCTTTTTATTCGTCCGTACAGGTACTGATTCTCCCATTGTCTCTGCTGATAAAGCACAACAATAAGTGCATTTCAGTCACTATAGTTTTCACATCAGCAAAGAACACTACATTAGCATATCTGCAGAGGCAGCAGTCTAGAATTCTCTCTCCGGCGGTTACTGAAACACCGCGCGTCACGTTTCAACATGGCGAATCGTCTCGCGTGAGTGTACACCATTCAGATGATTTCACGAAAACAATTTAGCTTATTTTTTAATGTGTAAAAACGTCTTTTTAAATTAGCATGGATGTGCCCTAAATCCTATCCACCTTAAAACGCGGCCATTTATAATTCGAATGTGTAAGGTTTCCAGTCTCATTCACTTCCAATGGCCTGTTGCAAATTCTTGAGTTTCAGAGTAGGCCTAGTTTTAGAGTAGACATGACCAAACATATCCAAACCGGTATAGATCAGGTTTAGCACGCTCACAGAGCTCAATATAAACGTCTTCTGTCAACTCAGCATTATCAATTAAAAGTTAAATAAACATTAATAAAAGTAAATAGATATATTAAAAAAAGAAGAAAAGAAATAAAATGTAAAATGAAAAAGCACACAATAAAACATTAACAAAAAATTAAATGGAACATATAAAAAGCTAATTTAAAAGATTAACAAAAACTATTATAGCGTATCAATGGTATAAAATAACACTGACCAGAACAGAAGAGTGTTGCTCATTGTAAGCAGTGTAGTAAACATCAGTGACAGTGACAGCCCCGTGGTGTGGATAAGTGAAAATGAATTTGTATGAAGATCAGACTTCATTTAGATGTGTGTTTTTTTTGTTTTGTTTTGTTTTTTTTTTTGAGTTGTTTTGAACTGTGGTGACTGTGGTGAAACTACTTTGGTGAATTTACTGGGACAAATATTCACACATGTGTGTGTGTTTGTGTACATGACTTGAGTTTTTTTTTTTTTTCAATTTAAAATATTGTAAGTTGATAAGAAGCTGCTAAATCATGACTACAGTGCAGAGTTTTTTTTTTAAGTCAGAACATGAGCGTTTGAGTTGAGAGACGCTTTGATTCAGTCTGTGCTGTGTAATCACACACAAAGCTTGGTGCTTTGGCTTCATTTTGAACCATCAGCAGAGAAAAAATAAACAAAAAAAAAAAACTTAAGATACTCAATATCAAATTTGTGTTTATTGCATCATTATATTACATATCAGACAGCAATAGTGCTGTGGTTCTCTCTTTCCCTGTTCATTTTTCTGGTGTGGGCAAAGGCTTAAATTTAATGTTATTTCTTTTATAATGCTGGCTTTAGATGGCAGAATGTCTGTGGCTTGTGTTCAGAGCCTGTGGGCCCCTCTGGGGCCTTTTTGTTTGAGTTGTCACAAATCTGGGTTTTTCCTGAGCAATTCAGGGGAATAATGCATGTCTTTGTGTGCTTTATGGATGTTTGGACGATGAATGTGTGGCTGTTCTTTTCTGCTTGTGTGTCATAATCACACCAGCCAATACACTCATACCCACTCTTAAATCTTTCATGACATAAATAATCACAACCCTCCTCAGTAACACACACAAAGGTTCTTGTTTAAAGGCAGCATTCCCAGTGTGTGTTATGAGATGAAGTGCAGCGTTTTGCCTCTTAGTGTGTGTTGTTGTATATTGCCCACTAGAGGGCCCAATGGATCCGTACAAGTCTTTATTCAAACTTGGTTGCATTTGTATGAGTAAATTAATGTATAATTACAATAATAAACAATGTATAATGAATAGAAAAAATATATATAGAGTTCAGATGCAAAAGCCCCTAAATCCATCTGACGTATTTCTTTAAAATTAGCATTTCTTTCGGAGTACTTTGTATAGGTTTCTATGTAAGTACTGGTATTTCTGATTGGGCTGAGGCTGAAATTTAGCGAGTTTGAAGTAAAAGTATTTGATGGATGTATAGTATGTGTCAGGAGCATTCACACAGTATCATTATCTCATTTTTGACCGAGATGGCTTTTAGCTGGTTTTGCATCTGAACTCTTCATATATAATTGCAAAATATCAAAAATAAAGTATTAGTGGTAATTATTATTATTATTACTGAATAAATGCATGTTTAAAATTCACCAATGTTAGTGTATATAGTTAAATTTATTTATTTGTTTGTTTGTTTTTGCTTGTTCTTGTCATTGTTGTAATTATATTCTCCTGTTGGCCAAGAAAGCATGGCGTTCTCAAAAACAGGTCTAGGTCACCAAAAGAGTTAATCCAAAGAAAAATAAACAATAAAATATATGATCAATAAACGATGCCTAGTTTAAGATCATTCAGTATTGATTATTTATAATTAGATCATTAGGACCATGATGTTTTTGCATTGTGACATACAGTACTGTGCAAAAGTCTTAGGCCACTAGTATTTTCACCAGCTAAAAAATGGTTTAAAGTAAGTTATTTCTATCTTTTGCTGTAGTGTGTCAGTAGGAAACATCAGTTTACATTTCCAAACATTCTGTTTGCCATTAATTGTAATAATCTAGTGAGATTTTTGTTTGCACAAGGAGTCTGACAACAGCCAGTGCTCCACACAGAGATCTGATCTCACCATCATCCAGTCTGTCTCTGGAATGACATGAAGATGTTTCAAATAACCTACCTGCAAAGCTACCTAAAAAACTATGCACAAGTGCACATAGGGCAAAAGCTGCTTTAAACACAAAGGATGGTCACATCAAATTCTTATTTATTTTAGTTAATAGAAGTTCATTGATAAAGAAAATCTATTTATGACATTGTTTTTGACAGCATCCTCATTTTATGCGCCTAACTGCCTAAAAATTTTAACAGTACTGTAGCTTTGTAGGTGTAGGTCTCTTAAAGCATCTTGGAGATGTTGCCACAGTTCTTCTGGATTTAGTCTGTCTCTGTTTTTTCTGTTTCTTAGGACAGACTGGATTGAATGATGGAGAGATCAGATCTCTGTTTGCACAAGGAGTCTGACAACAGCCTGTGCTCCATACAAAAATCTCACTGGATTATTACAATTAATGGCAAAATGAATGTTTAGAAATGTAAACTGATATCTCCTACTGACACACTACAGCAAAAGACTGACTTCAACTAACTTTGAACCATTTTTAGCTGATGAAAATACTAGTGGCCTAAGACTTTTGCACAGTACTGTAAGTTTCATAACTATTAAGCACAATTTACCCACATTTTCATCACTGTAATACAGCCAGTTGTTTCACTTAAGTTGGTTCTTTTGTTGTTGTTGAAATTCTGATTATTCTCAATGCCGATTCACATTAGATTTTCATTAGGCTACTGTATTTTAGTATTTTGTGTAAAATTAATGAATTAATGCATTTTATTTATTTTATGTGATTTATTTTAGATTTCTTTGTATTAAAATTGGGGAATGTGTTTGTCATGAAAATCATGGGTATAAAAATATGGACTAAACAAATAAATACACACATATATATACATACATACATACAAATTGTATTATAATATACAGTCATGGCCAAAAATATCGACACCCCTGCAATTCTCTCAGAAAATTATTGCCGTTGGTACTCACGTTTTGTTTGTTTGTTTGTTTGTTTGTTTGCATTGGAACTACAAAAAAAAAAAAAAAAACAGAGAAGAAAAGTCAAATCTGATACAATTCCACACAGAACCCAGAAAATGCACTGGACAAAATTATTTGTGAGCATAACTTTATTATATATATTATATATAATATTTGGTAGCACCCCCTTTGGAAAAATAACTGAAATCAATCGCTTCGTGTAACCTTGAGTGAGTTTGTTACACCTCTCTACTGGAATTCTGGACCACTCTTCTTTTGCAAACTGCTCCAGGTCATTCAGATGTGAAGGATGCCTTCTCCCAACTGCTGTTTTGAGATCTCTCCACAGGTGTTCTGTGGGATTCAGATCTGGACTCATTGCTGGCCATTTCAGAAATCTCCAGTGCTTTGTTTTGTAGCCATTTCTGAGTGCTTTTTGAAGTGTGTTTCGGGTCATTGTCCTGCTGAAAGACCCATGACCTCTGGTGGAGACAAGGCTTTCTGACACTGGCCACTATGCTGCACCCCAAAATTCTTTGGTAATCATCATTTTTATGATACCATGATACCGTTTACTCAAGGCATCCAGTGCCAGAAGCAGCAAAGCAACCCCAAAATATCTTTGCACCTCCACCATGTTTGACTGTAGGGACTGTGTTCTTTTCTTTGAAGGCCTCATTTTGTTTTCTGTAAACAGTGGCATGATGTCCTTTACCAAAAAGCTCTACTTTTGTCTCATCTGTCCACAGTACGTTCTCCCAGAAGGATTGTGGCTTTGTCACATAAGTTTTGGCAAACTCCAGTCTTGCTTTTTTATGCAATGGTGTCCTCCTCAGTCTCCTACCATAGCGTCCCTTTTCATTCAGACGGATAGTGCGAGCTGACACTGTTGTACCCTGTGTCTACAGATCAGCTTGAATTTGTTTAGAAGTTAATTAGGGTTCTTTATCCACCATTCAAACAATCCATCGTTGTAATTTTTCATTAATTTTTCTCTTCCGTCCACGTCCAGGGAGGTTAGCTGTAGTGTCAAGGGCTGTAAACCTCTTGATGATATTGACGCAGTGGACACAGGAACATTAAGATCTCTGGAGATGGACTTGTAGTATACAGTCATGTATACAGTGTTGAGGAAAGTCACTTTTAAAAGTAATGCATTACAATATTGCATTACTTACTATTTATGGAATGTAATGCGTTACATTACTTATATGTTACTTTTTCTCATCTGGGCTGCACTTGCTTGTTTGTTTTTGATATAAAAATTACTTTTTTTGGCAAATGTAAAAGCACTTTCACACCAAATGTGTCATGATTAAAGGGCACAGCTAAAACAAATCTTTCGGCTGGGCTGCCATTCTGGATTGCATGAAAAATAGGATGCAAAAGGAGCAAGCTCAACACTCTTACTTCATCAATGACTAAAGTCATTTTTGCTCATTAGTACAGTCAAACTGGGCCAGTGCGGGTCAGCAGCAAAGACACTGGTTAATAAAATGAGATTAAATAGCCGACATAGAGAATATTTCTGTTATTTAACATATTTAATTGCAGGTATCATAGACTGAATTTGCATTTCACTGTTTTTAATCATTTTGAGGAATACTGAATCTGTTTATCTCCTGGCAATATTTTACTAGGTGGCTAATTCGTACAAATTCATATGATTCTAAATAATATGTATTTTACGAGTTCGCCGACTCGTATGAATTTGTACGAATTTGTTCTAACCCCACCCCTAAACATACCCATCACTGAGGTCTAGACAAACTGACAAAATCGTATGGGTGAGGTCATACAAATTAGTACAAATTAGACACCTCATAAAACACATACGAACTGTTCGAGAGATAGCACTGGATTTTGTCCAAGTAAATGCATGCTCACATTTAGTCTAGAACTACAGTAACCATCATATTTACACAACACCCTTTGCACTTATTCATGATTTCTCTCAGCATGGGGACAGGAGAGCTATCTGTCAATAAATGGGATAACAAAGTAACTAGCCTTACTTATTTGTAAAAGCAAAGATATCTTCTTGTAAATTTAAAAACAAATGTGCTACTTTAGTAGTTACTTGAAACACGTAATCTGGATACATAACTTGCATGTTTTACCCCAACACTGTTTATACAGGCTATACACACAGATCATATGTAGTTTTATGCCCACGTGAGCCCTACCAATGACACACTTCAGGTTCTCTGACATCATCAGAGATAAATATAATCAAAACACGCTCACTGGAGAGATGGGGGCAGTTTGTCAGGGACTGTTCATAAGGAGATTGTCTTTGACTCTGAGGAATAATGTGGTACAATCTGTTGTGGCGCGTGGCGTTTGGCGTGCCTGCATGCCCTCCTATTGTTTTAGCCCGCTGCATCTTGTGACACGGGCCTTTTGACCCCAAATCACCCCTCCTCTTCCTCCATCATAAGGAAATAATTATTGTATGTTTGGCAATAATCTGCTCTCGTAGCCTATCATTTGGAGTGCTGGAGTGCAGGTTTTAAGGAACTCTTTATTTAATGAATCTTAAGAGGAATCAAATCATCTGTTATTTTAACACAGCAGCAGGATTTTGGAAAGACTTGCTCTTTTAATACCCTCCATTTAAGAAAATCAAGGCTGCAAATGCAGGGCAAATATGAAATATGTGAGCAGCTTGAGCTTAAGGGATCATTATTTAATGAAACTGTGAAAATGCAGGTCTTCCTGGACTTTTGTCATCTAATAAACAGCAGAGTTGACAGAACAGTATGTTTCCAGGGATTTTCCTTGAACTTCCTGCACTGAGGTAGAACAGCATTTAAGGACACTGTTCACAGATTTCATCTGCACATTCAAGAAAAGTAGACATTTCTGCACAGTAAACACTATTTTAGAGTAATCTGCACTAGTACAAACAAGCTGAGAAAATGATCTCTTTAAGATTAGAGTTACATTTAATGCCGCTATACAGTAATAGTATTTTACCATTATTGAAATTGTCATAAATTTGATATCTTAATCATTTTTGTCATTGTCTTACAGAGAGTCACGCGTGATACTGTTACCAGACATCAGTAAACAAACATGTCAGACAAAGCAAATGGAAGATATCCACAATATTTATTATTTTTAATAAAATGTGTAATTTAACATGAATTATAACCGCACAACAAAACCTCTGTGTGAATGCAGACAGTATTTCAGTTTGACAAATTATAAGAATCTTTAAATTACACATCTTAAATTATTTTTTAAATTTTAATTAAAATTTAAATTAAGTTGTATATAAATCTATTCTATGTATTCATTATTATTGCTGTTGTTGTTGTTCCTCTGATCTTAAATGTCATGAAAAATACATCCCTATCACTTTTGTAATGTTTATTTATTTATTTATTTATAAAATTGCTGTTACATGGCTTGCAACAATTACCTTAGAATAAACCTTATAAAGCTAAAATGAAAAACAAATAATTTGGTTGAATTTAACCACATATATTGAACATTGCAATGAAAATATATATAAATATTTTCATTTGCAGAAGAGAGAATGAAGTGTATTGTGTTCATTAGATTTCTATGACAACCATGTGATGATTGGAAATAATATTTTTCATGCAGAAAATGTAGTTGTTTATCTTCAGAATCAGCTATAAGATTATAAGATGATTCAAAGAAGAGCACAGAAAGCTTTGTATGTTGTTTGATGTTCTTCACTTTGCAGTCTGGATTTGTTTTCTCTCACATCGTCTAGAAAGAGAAGAAAAACAGGCTGTTTTGCTATCAAGCATATCTTTTAATCCACGGCTTGCATATTATGTCACATCACAGCGGCATAGCTTATTACTATAAGCGAGAAGAAAAACCCAAGACAAAATGAGATTTCGGTAAGCTGCTTGAAGGTTTAAAATGGCCAACTGAATTTTGATTTTATTTGTTTCACTGTCGATCCGGTAAAAACAAGAACCATCTGTCCTTCTTACTTTTCTTTTAATGCTCAGCTCTTGTTATGTTTCTTTAGATCATATTTCTAGCACTGTTGTGTCCTCAGCAGTTTTCAGAAACATGTAGAGTGATCTAATCCCTGTCTTTTAAAAATGACATTGCAGTAACATGTTTGCAAGATAAACTAGATACATTTGTACATTTGGTATGTTTACATATATGCTTTTGATTTAGGCAATATCTTTTCAAAGTGTTGCTTATACAGATGTCATCCTGTGTGAAGAGGATGAGGATTTTGCTATTCAGCTACTGTTCTAACATGCCTGTCTATCTGATCAATGATCTGCTTCTTTGGGTGTTTCTGATTTATGTCCAAATTTTAACAAACACATATAGGCTGTGTTAGGGCTCTTTCATGTCACTTATAAAGGTGAGGCGCTTCATTTTTAAGAATGATCCCCAGTTTTATGAAATGAAAACAATTCATATTTCGCATTTTGGGGGTAAATTTATTGTTGTGAAAAATGCATACAAATGGTGTTTTCAAATGTTATATAAAATATATTTGCCAAAAAATGTTTTACTCAAAAACTGCAAAAATCAAAGCAATAAATGTAAACAAGTTGTGTTCCAAATTTGAGGTTGCTATGTCAAAAAAATGAGCTTCCTGTAAGATTTGGTTTGGGCACAGTACACAGTAATAAAGTTTCCACTAGATAAATTTAATTTCCCGTGTTTTACCAAAGTAGTCATTTTTGAGCCCAATCATGCAAGTCTAATTTTTTTTCAGGATTTTTCTTTCTTCATATAGCAAGTGCCAAAACCTTTACCTAGTTTTCTACTGTTCTGATGAAGTTAAAAATAAAAATGGTGAGAGAGCAATTAGGTGAAAGATGACTGGACACATGGGACTTGAAGACAGACACTGAAGCAGATGGACAGATGGAAGATATCTGGTGTAGATGATGGAACTGAATCTGTGACAGTAACCCCCTCATTTCGGTGACAGCTCCTGATGATGGCCTCTACCTCTGGGTGCCAGGGCGACTGAGACCGTTGGCGTAGAATTCCGCTAGTAAGGCTGGAAGTAGGATGTCATCTCAGGCAACCCATGAACGTTCATCTGGGCCATAACCTTCCCAGTCCACCAAATGCCAAATACGAGCAGCCAACCCCGTCATCGGGAGTTCACAGTGGTGTGCACCATATAGATATGGCCCACTTCAGCATCGATGGGATGAGGAGGAGACATGTCATCTGCACCAGACCCTGAGGAAGATGGAGACAGAGGATTATTGAAGGGTTTGAGAAGGCATAAGCGAAATGATGGTGGGACACAGCTTACAACAGGGCAGACGAAGACTGATATCCCTGGTAGAGAACAGACCTTCTGACCCGGATGGTACTGGGAAGTTGCAGCTTTTCTTGCACTGGCCTGGCTCTTTTGTCTCCTACTGCCCTCTGTAGGTGGATATAAGATGAGTCCCATCCCCTCTCACTCTCTTGGAACCAACAATTCACAGCTGGAACCTCAGAAGGCTCGTCTGACCAGGGAAACAAGGGCAGCTGGTAACTGAGTATGCATTGGAACGGGGTTAGTCCGTGGCTTGACTACAAGGAGTTCTGAGCATACTCAGCCCAGGGAAGGTACCGGCTCCAACTGTGTTGTTGATTGTGACAATATGACCCTAAATATCTCCCAGTCTCCTGGATTTTCTGCTCAGTCTGGCCATTTGACTGATGGCGGTCCCCAAAAGTTAAACTGACTCCTAGTAGTCAAAAGAAGGCCTGCCACACCCTAGAAATAAACTGAGGTCCGTGGTCCAAAACGATATCATCAGAGATCCCAAACTGACGGGAAGATGTGTTGGAATAGGATCTTGGCCATCTCAAGAGCGGTAGATCTACCTCTCAGTGGAATCAGTTTGCATGCTTTGGAGAATTGATCAGCTATTTCCAATATGCATGATGCAAGGTCAGAGTGGGTTCAGAAGCAGACGTACAAGCGGGATAATGCATCAGCTTTTTGATTCTTGTGGCCGGGATGGTAGGAGATGGGTGAAGAAACAGGTAAAGAAGAGGGCCTAGTGAGCTTGCCTCAGGTTGTAATCATTTGGCTTCATGGGGGTATTCAAGGTTCCGATGATCAGTGATTACTTCAAGGGGGTGTTTAGCTCCCTCCAGCCAATGCCTCCACTCTTCCAATGCTAGTTGAATTGCAGGAGCTCACAGTTGCTAATGTCATAATTACTGGGGACAGTTATTTGGAGTACCAGGCTCAAGGGTGGAGATAATACAGCTCCTTCCCCGGTGGTGGACGTGTTGATGGAGGAATGAGATGAGAAGTGAAATGATTTGGTTGAAGTTGGTAATAAATCAGCAGTAGAAGTTGGCAATTCCTAAGAATTGTTGCAATTCTTTGACTGTGGAAGGTTGGGGCCAATCCTTAACAGCTTGAACCTTCCTCTATTGTTCTATCTGGATACCTCGCTCACTGATAAAATATAGGCTTCAAATCTTTCTGGTATTTTCCTATGTCAAACTGTTACCACCATAGACTTTGAGAGACCATTGTGGACAATGATCGTCTTGTCTAGCTCTGCAATGTGCATGTATACTCTGTGTAATCCGGGTCAATACAGTAAGGGTAGGTTGACCCATCTTATTTTCTCCTCCAACTTCAGAATCGTCCTACACCTCTGTTTTTTTTTTTTTTGTTTGTTTGTTTTTGTTGTTGTTGTTTTGTTTTGTTTTTTGTGTAAAGGGCATTTGGCTTTCTTTGCACGTTCACTGTGTAAACACTGGCTCAGTACTTCTGCAGGATGATTTTGAAGTTGGAGGAGAAAATTGGTTTTTCGACCTACCCTAACTGTATTGACCCGGATTACACATAGTACCCATGCACATCGCAGAGCTAGACAAGACGAGCATTTGAGATTAAAAAGTATATACTGTGATAGTTCAGAGCCATTTGAAGTTGCATTTAAACTGCATTTTGGAAGTTCAAACTCACAGGCACCATAGAAGTCCACTATATGGAGAAAATTCCTTAAATGTTTTCCTCAAGAAACATAATTTCTTTGCAACTGAAGAAAGAAAGACATGAGCATTTTGGATGACAAGAAGGTGAGTAAATTATCTGTAAATGTTTGTTCTGGAAGTGAACTTCTTTTTTAAGGTTTGGTCATTCATGAGTGCGATGGCTTAGAATAGCATAATTCTCTTAAACAGTCATTCACATCTGTAGCATGTCTGTTCAGAGTCTTGTTTAAATCCCTCACCCAAAATATGAGAGATCATATTCATGATTCATGATGCTTGACTTCCCTTTGATGTTCTAATTTCTAGCGCTGCACCTAAAATAAGTTCTTGGCATTTCCAAATGTTTCTTAGCTGCTTTGATGTCTTTCCAGGGGCAGCAGCTAAGAAACATTTGGAAATGCCAAGAACTTATTTTAGGTGCAGCTCTAGAAATTAGAACATCCGATGAACTCCTGGGTCCTTTTGTGTCTTTTGTGCTCTAGAAAGAGTTAGCAATATATGCATTAAATGTTACTGGTCAAGCCAAGCGGTTTGGAAGCCACCAAACCAATTTACCTAATGAGAAAGTTGCAAATCCTCCCAAAGCCCCACTGCTGGACCAAAGCCGGCATAGAGAAAGGGAGGGACTCCGGGCAGTGAGCTGGCAAATCCATGGCATTGTTTTCATTCCGCTCAGCCACATCGTTGGGATCCGTTCGCAGCACAAGTCTTTTAGCCCTCCTCTAAAACCTTTTAAAACTCCCACCCAAGCTCACAATCCCAAGACAATTCCTCCGGCCAGCAGACAAGCTCCTTAGGCTAATGGCCATTTTGCCTTGACTTCTAGTGTGCTTTAGCCTGGCAGTAATGCTTGTTATGTCGTTCGGACCGCTACAGTAAGCTGACTAGAAAAGTTTCCCGCATGTTGAGAAGATATTGACCCTGGTGTGCGAAAGACAAAATATACTGGACGTGGGGATCAGCGCCAGAGGGGATGAATTTCAAATGCTGCGGAGTGATTTACTCATCTTAACGTAATCCGTATTGTTTTTACTTTATTGTATTATGCTTATTGTTTTGTTTCCTTGTGTTTGTTTTTCTGTCTCTTGTTTTTACGGGCTACAAAACAAGAAGAAATTGTGTCATATCATCATACAGTCTCAGGATTTCTTCCTGACTGCTGCTCTTTATTGTCAGACAATTTACTGCAATTTATATGATTTAAGAGTACAGTTTACTACTGACACAACGTGAACACTGTACATAAATGTTAGATAAATGCTCAGGTCACTGGAACAAAATGGTAACCTATTTAATACATTGATTTATACCAGCAAAACTAGTGGGGTTTTTTTCTTCTTCTTCTTCTTCTTTCAAATAAATCAGGTAGAAATGGTTCTTTAAGGGAACAACTGCATGGTTACTGCTTGTTACAGTGTGAAATGCAACTAACCATATAATCTTGCAGTGTTAGGGTTGAAAAATATGTTTATCAGCTTTTAAAAGAGAGCAAAAAGACAAACAGGATGTGTGATGCCCCCATTCTCAACAAAAATACACAAGGTCAAAGGCTATATGACTACATTTAATACTTAAAAAAAAGGATGAACATGGTATGTTTGCGTTGAAAACTTTTGCCTACTTAAAGCATGAAAACATTAAAATTCAAGAGACATTTGTAAACCAACATTGCCATGAGTCATGTTGCTTATGCCGTTCATAATAATATATTATAGTATTAGATTTAAAGAACATTTTATTGACTTTTATGCAATAAATTAGTGTGTCGGGTCACCTCTTAACATCTAATGTAAAATTCCAAAGTTTAACCCACCGCTGTCTCTATAAAAAGAACAGATGGGCCAGGTTTGTGATTGGCTGAGCATCTTAGCTCTCTGTGTTTATATGGTGGTTGACCAGGTTAATTTGATCCTGACCTCTGTATGACCTCAGACAGTACTTTCTTAAGATCAGTAAAATCATCTTAAAGAAGTACTTGCTACATTTGTTCTCTGGACAACAATGTGGGTGTGAGAAAACACGCTTGTTATTGCAAGTGATGCAATCGTGAGTTTAGGAATGAAACTCTAATCCATAGAGCATGTGGTGGTGTGGAGGACTTCACTGATCGGGCATCATGGCAGATTGCCAGCTAGAACAACCCTGGAATAGTTAAAGGAACAGTTCACGCACACACAAAAAAGAAAGGAAGAAAATATGCTTAAAATTTAGATGTAGAATGTAAATATGTTTGTTTCTTCATTAGATTTGGAGAAATGTAGCATTCCATCACTTGCTCACCAGTGGATCCTCAGTGAATGGGTGCCGTCAGTAGGAGAGTCCAAACAGATGATAAAAACATTATAATATAACATTTAGTATTATTATTAATATGTTAATTTTTCATTCACAGTTTTATGTAGTGTATTTCATAAGCCGATCTAATGGTAGAGAGCAGAGAGAGATTTATTTAAGGAGAACTCCACTTCCAGAACATCAATTTACAGATAATTTACCCACCCCCTTGTCATCCAAGATGTTCATGTCTTTCTTTCTTCAGTCGTAAAGAAATTATGGTTTTTGAGGAAAACATTTCAGGATTTTTCTGCATATAATGGACTTCTTTGGTGCCTCAAATCTGAACTTCCAAAAATGCAGTTTAAATGCAGCTTCAAAGGGCTCTAAATGATCCCAGCAGAGGAAGAAGGGTCCTATAGTGAAACGATCGTTCGTTGTTTTCGAAAAATAAAAATCTGTATACTTTTTAAGCACAAAAGTTCGTGAAGCACAGGCTCTGGGATGGGCGTTCTTGAGCGATTCATCATTTTGAATGAAGTCTTCGGGTTATTCGAGTTGTTCGTTCATCTTATGGGGCTGTCACGTGATGCTGATTTTGCTAAAATGAATGAAATTACTCAAAAAAAGATTCAGTCATTTTGCTGAACGAGACTCAAAGGTCCGAGTCTTCGAATCACCACAAGTTCATCGTCTGTGTACTCCAGCTCAAAAAGGTAAAGTATGTCGAAAAACTCCATGTTATTTTCTCCTACAACTCCAGAATTGTCCGACATCGTTATACCTTTTTGTTTGTAAACAGCGTTTGACTTACTTGCACTTTCAAACACTGGGTCTGTAGATCCGCCTACAGCCACGTGACCACGTGATTCAATAGTACGTGAATCATCCCAGAGCTAGTGCTGCACAAGCTTTTGCGCTTAAAAAGTAAACAAATTTTTATTTTCCGAAAAAAATGACGTCGAAATCGTTTCGCTAGATAAGACCCTTCTTCCTCGGCTGAGATCGTTTAGAGCCTTTTGAAGCTGCATTTAAACTACATTTTGGAAGTTCAAAATTGGGGCACCAATGAAGTCCATTATATGGAAAAAAATCCTGAAATGCTTTCCTGAAGACAGAAAGACATGAACATCTTGGATGACAAGGAGGTGAGTAAATTATTTGTGAATTGTTGTTCTGGAAATGGAGTTCTCCTTTAATCTGTCATAGGATGTTTTATGTAAAACTATAAAAAAAACAAAGCGGACACTATTTTAAAAGAAAACAAAGTTTTAAAAACAAAGTTTTCAAGCCTGTTGTTTGTAATGAACGCTTGTGTGGCATCCCAGCGTGTCTTGCGTTACCTGTTGAGGAGGACACTGGCAGCTGACCAGATACTGAAGAGAGACGGACCGCTGCTGACTGGGTTCAGTTACTGCCGTAACCATGGCATCACAAAAGTAACCTTATGACAAACTCGGGTTTCAGCAGATGGAGCCAAATCAGCACAGCTGCATCTTTAGCTTAGCAATATTCCTGAGCCTCTGTTTTTTCAAAGCATCTTGAATCTTCAAAGGCCGCATGACATGAACATGGGTGTTAGCTTTGAGCTCATCTCTGCTTGTTTATGCGTTTTAAATATCTGTCTCAGGATTATTAAAGTTAAAAGTGTTAAGTTAAACCAAAACATTTTCAGTGCTGAAATTAAAATAAATAAAGAAGAACTGAAATAAAGAAGAAAAAACTATTTGATTTCAGATAATTGCTGAAAAAAAAAAGTATTTTATGTAATTGATTTCACTAAAATATCTAAAAGTGAAATACAAATTTAAAAATGATATAGATATATTTTGGCAAAAAAAAAAAACCTTAAAATTTCTAAAACTTTTACTAAAAAAAGGGAAATATAAAAAGTAATACAAAGTGTTGTTATTGACAGCTTAAGATGAAACTACAACTTTTAACAATTGTTTTCAGTAATTAAAACAATATTAAATATTAGATGAAGTTCAGAAATGTTTTTGTTGAAGCACTAAAATTGCTAAAACCAAAACTGAATTAAACCGTATTATACTGAATATATCAATACAAATAAAACTTAAATTAAAATTAAAACAAAAAATATATAGAAAATAAAGGCCAAATTAAACATATTATGTAAATAATACTAGCATAACCCTTCTGGAAAAACAGACGAAGAACAGGGCTCTATATTTTTCGTCCATAGCTGTGATTTTGCTGGACTCTGTCATAAATTAAAGGCTATAAACTATATTATTTAACAAACAGACAAGCACATTAAAATGTCCCACACCAAACTCCACTTGTGAAGCTGTTTGCTGTTTCAGCACATCAGTTACAGAAGCGCCCTGATGGCCGTGTTTGGGCTGTGTGTGAGTTGGGCTGAGGTCAGGCACTCATCTCCTCCAGTTCTTGGCCTAATTTTGCCTGGAGGTGGATCAGGGACAGGGATTATCTGAGCCCGTCCCATACACTTACAGTCCCACACAAAAGAGAGTCCAGAGATGAGGAAAACAGCGATATGAGCTCCTGTTTGTCTTTGTCCCATTTCCATAAAGAAGGCCTAAGATAATGCAGTGCACTCTTTTATCCCTTTATGCCAATGGATGATCTGCGCTAAATACTGGATTATGAGAAGGAATTGAATGGGATCTCGCAGAAATTCAGGCTCCTCAGGTTTAAGAGTGTGGGATCTGTTTTACTCCACACTGAAATGGTTCAGTGCAACAATTAAATGCTGTAAGGGCGAAACATCATCATAAAAACACTGTGAATTCCTGCTGAATTTAAACTACAAGATCTTAAAGCACCCCTGATGTCAAATGAATAATGATCAATATGATTTTTTTTTTTTTCCCTCAAGCTTTTTGAACTTGTAAGGTGATGGGTTTGATTTCCAGGGAAGTTAATATGCATTAAACTGAAAATGAGGTTGCATTTTTAGCATGGATAATTAATCCAAAAATAAAATTCTGTCATCATTTACTCACCCTCATTATGTTCCAAACCTTTGTTTCTTCTGCACAAAAGACCAAACAGTTAATGTTAGCCATTTACTTATAGTATGTTTTTCTGTCTGGCTGCATTTTTTTTTTTTCATTTAAAAATAGTTTTAAATGCATAAAAAGATGCCATGTATATGAAGTACCTCTCTCCCATGTATGGACTCACTTTAACTTTTCAAGAAAGATTAGTTATTTGTAATTTTCGGCCATAGCTGTTGTTTTGGAAACATCTTTGAAATTACATTTTCTGCACTATTTGGCATGGTTTCCAAAGTGTTTTGTAATCCTGTGTCAAACTGCAAAGCGTTTGTATTTATAATTCCATCATAATATGCAAACAAACTTTGTCCAATGTTTTCCATTTTATGAAATATCATGTGGTGCGACCATCAAGAAACTATCATTTTGGGACTTTTATATTGAAATCCATTCCAAGATAGGACTTCACATCATATTGCAATTTGCCAATGACCCATAGAAGCATCAAGCAGGTTTGTAACTCTTTTAATTTTGAAAAAAAAAAAAAAAAAACTTTTTAGCAGCTACCACGTTTGGTTACCACACTTGGATATCAAAAAAAACAAAAAAAAACAATGAATACTAAGTTATTTTTATTTTTTTTAATTATTATTATTATTATAAATTTCATAGTGACCTTTTGTGGGAAGTTATCTTGTTTTGCTTAGAAGGCCAGTAATTCTGTGCTTGTACATTTTGACTGAATTTGAAAATACCATGTGGTGCGAGTGTTTTCCATTATAGATATATGTCTCGGATTGGCGGTTTTGTACTTTTATATTTAATGGATGGTTTATATACAAAAAACACTTTATTTTAGTATCATTTGGAATAAAAAAAAAATGTTATGCAATTTGGGTCATTTCAAACGTAAACATGTTTAATCTTTGTACAATATGAGGAAAAAATGCACCCAAAAAATTTAGAGCATATAATTTTAGTTTGATAATTATGCATTTATTAGTAATTTATTATTTAATTATTAATAAATATTTGAATCTATTTTACCAGATTTCACTGCCAAGCAAACTAAAATAAATACTCGCCTTAGGCAACATGTTAATTCTTACCCTGCACAGCAACCTCCCGCTACTCTAAATTGACCCTTTGCACCCAACCCCTAGCCCTTTGTTACTGTTGTTATATCCGACAAACCATGGCACTTTTATGCCACACATCATGTTCTCATGCAGTTATAAATACATCATGCCGCAAAGAGGACACTGACAACACACTGACATATAAGACAGAGCTGGTTACTTTTGGCACGAAACCATCTTCTAATTTCGTAATTTTTTATAAAATTCAAACAACAAATACTATTTTGTGGCTCTTTAATGTGCCCTGACAGATCGTTGTATAGCGCCTCAGTTCAAGCAGCAAACCGGTAATCTCTTATAGCACAACATAAACATGAATGAACATCAGAAGGTATCTTGTTTCAAACGTGAAAGGATGTCAATACACAAGTTTAAATCCACCGACTTTAATCTACTCTCCTATCTGGTTTGTTTGTCGGTCAAAACAGCGTATTTGGCGTTTATAATTGGTTGTGATCTGGCCTGTTAATTTAACTCGCAGCCAAGGGTGAATTGAGCAGCCAAGATTGGGCAAATTCAGAAATAACTGAGGCGTCATTGGAGCGACCACTCTTTATGTGGTACGAACAATAATAGGAATAACTGTATTAAATTAAAAATAAAATATCTAATTTATGTGGTTGAAATGTGAATCATTGCTACAGTATGCTTAAGTAAATGGTATTTTAAAAACATTTTCATCAGTTTCATGCATTTGCAGGAAAAATAAGTCTGCTAACTACATTTAAGAAGGAAATTATAAAACAAAAATATGAGATCATATTCTACAAAATTTCAAATTAAATGCAAATACTAAAATGTTAAGCATGTTAAGGAAATGAATTAATTGTAAAGTTAATTCATTTTCTATAACATGCTTAACATTTTTTCATTTATTTCAGAGTTGTCTTCTTAAATGTAGTTAGCAGACTGATAAAAACTGATAAAAAATGTTTTTAAAATATCATTCACTTAAGCATGGTTAGACCACATGACATTTGTTAAGGCTATGGCCAATTCATCGAGATGAAAAAAAAAACACTAAAATCACTTAATTTTAAAATTTGATGTGAATTTGTGTGTACATAACATTCTTAATGTTTGAACAATTGCAACAGATATTGTCATTTTTGGTATTTTAAAATTGGCCTGTTGAAAATCCTTATATGTCAATGACCCATTTACTAGAATAGTTAGTTTGAATAAAAAAAGAATAAAAGATATTTTATTCAAATCAAAAATGTTATTTATTATTACTGAATCAACTTACATATATCATTTTATTGGTTAAATCAGGTAAAAAAAAAATGCTCTTTAAGGTAATGACTGCAAGTTACTTGCATTAACTAATAGAAACTAATGTGGCCTTATGGTGAAGTGTTATCAAGAATTGCAACGCTTGAATGCTTCAAAGCATGCATAAATGCAATGATCAAATTCTCCTGAAGATCTTAATGAGCCGTTTGTGGTGCATTTGATCTCAACACACTTGTGCAACTCTCTTGTATATTGCAGTCAAGAGTTGTATCTTTTCGAGGCAGTTCAGTGACCCTTGTGGATCTTTCTTTCTCCTGGACGAGGCCCCCAGGGAGCTGCGCTCTGCCCTTTGGTTTTGTCTTTGACCCGCTGCCCTCCAGCTCACCCGCCTGCGCACACGAGCGCCTCTCTACGCCTGCCGGACGACCCATCACCCGCGCCACTCCTCCAGGAAAGTGGGTCACGAGTCTGAGACTGAGGGATTACAGGCCGAGAGACAAGTGTGTGATTCCTAAATCCTGCTGCCCCTGAAAGAAAGAAAGGAAAAACACAACACGTCCCCCTCTTGACCCAGACCGGCTCCCCTTCCCAAAACAAACCCCCCCTGTTCGCTTCTCCTTCACTTAGTGCGCTTGAAAGGCGTCACTCAATCTCCACGAAAACAATTCCAATAAAGCACCTCCTGCACCTACACCTGTGTGATTTGTAGAGCGCTGGATGAATTGTTTTCTAATCAAGAGTGGCTCAGTTTTAAATGACGTATAATAATGACACGCTGATGAATGCAGGCTTTTAAACGTCTGACCCCAGAGCTCCTCACGGCAGCACATTTGTCCCGGATTCACTGACACGCTGCGGATGAATTACAAATAATAAATCCATTAATTTTGGAGCTGATTCATTACATCCATCATTATGTGATTCGGTCCTGCTCTGGTCCCTCTCTGATGACATTGCCCTGATGATTCTCTGAAAGACTCACTGCTGATTGAAAGCTCTGGATGTGTCGCATGTTAAAGGACATTTGCTTTAAAACATGATTTATGTAGAAATGCCTGTGAACATACTGTTAGTCAAATAAGGAATGGCTTGATTTAGGTAATGTATTTGTCTAGGCTAAAAGAAAATTATTTGGGTTTTTTTTTTTTTGTTTTGTTTTGTTTTGTTTACTGTGATCAGTGCTGGGTAGATTGTATTTTGTATTTAAATTGTATTTTGTTACTGATTTAAAAAAAAAAAAAAAAACTGTAGTCAGTAATGTAACCCATTACATTACACATATTTGGTAATCAGACTACTTCTTGAATCAAACTGCTGTCACAATATCAGACGGATGAGACCAGAGGCAGGAGTTAGGTGCAAACCAAACAGGAGTTTTATTGACAAAGGTGTAATAGTAAAGTGCACGGATGGTTAGAGCAATGGTAATGCTTATCTGAATGTCCGTTGATGAATTTAGATGGTATAATAGTCCAAGTAGAAAACACAGCACAGAGTCCAGGTTGTAACGTGGGAAATTCGGGAGCAAAACAAAGAGAGGTCTGGAGCTAGCATCAGGTTGTGAACGGTAGACGGTGAGGTACTGATTGCCAGGGCCTTAAATAGGGCGGGGCTGAGTGGAACCAGGTGTGGGCAATCAGTACTCGGGTCACAGTGAACGGGTGTGCTGTGACGTAGTAGGTGGAGGTGGCTGTGGTGAATGCCTGACAGCTACCTCTAGACTACTTCTCACTGACTGTTAGTCACATTTCCGACCAACAAATGAGAGTTTTTCACAAGACAACCCCACTAAAAACTGGCACCTATAATGTTAATAATATTTAGCTGTGATAGAGGAAATGTAAGTCAGTGTTACTATAGTATCATTGATATACTATTACAGTTTTATAGCTTAGGTGTTATTTTGTATTTACACATTTTTAATAATTTAATGACATTTTTATTTTATTATTATTATCATTATTAATATTATTATTTATATCAGATTTTACTTTTTTTTTTTTTTACATTAATTTTAGTCCAACTTATGGTCGTTGTGTTGTGTGTTTTTGTCATTCTCGTTAGTTTTGAAGTTTTTTAAACAGTTTTTATTACTTATTTATTACCTATTTAAGTTTCAGTTTTTTTCTTTATTTTATTTCTTTACTTTTTTTTTCAGTTAAGGTTTATGTTCATGTTTAGTTTAGGTAATAACCCTGCTTGAGTCCTACATTAAGTTTATTCAACTTGACCGGTCTCTGTTGAAGAGAAGCTTTAAATCACCATACAGTACTGTACGTCACCCTGAAATCAAAAGATTGTTTTGACTTCTGACATTAATTTTGTAAAATTTAGGTACATTTTCCCCTAAATTCTCATTGCTGTAATGTGAGAAAAAAAAAATAATGCATTATTTACATTACAAAGAATTTATACATAATGGTAGGGTACAACGGGGCTAAAGGCACACCCTAAGAAAAAAAATGTGCTTTTCACTGTGCCCAAAGTGTATGATCGCAGAAAAATATATACGTTTGTATTGGAAATTTATGGGGCAACAGATTTAGTGTGAAAATAAATCATATACAAGTCGGTCATTTTGTTTAAAAATCTTATAAATGTATGTGGTGGCAAGGGGGGCCTTTTACCCCACACAAGGAAAAAGGCACACAGTACTGATACAAATACTTTAGCTAAAATAATGTTTTGTTTTGTTTTTTAAATAATATCTAAGTTAATATTTGTTCAAAACAATCACTTTAGCAAAGTTTGTACTATTTTCTGCTTATTTTAATAAATAAAAGGATTAATTTTTGTTCAGTAAATATACTGTCATTAAAATAGATCCCATAGTAATTTAATATAGATTTACAGTAGTAGCAACAAATTATATTTTATTATAAGATATAATTAATAGCATGTTTTTAAATATGATGGTTTCATGGTGATTATCTCTAAGATGAACACCCAACATAATATCTGATATTTATCATTTGAATCTAACCATGTCATGTCAACAAATGGAAAAGTCAGTCTTTTATTAATTATTCTGCCTTTTAGCCACAACAGCTGGGGCACTTTTTACCCCGAACACCACACTTTTACATATTCTTTTATGTAATGTAATGTAATCATAACATGTAATCATTAATAAAAAAGTAACTGTAGTCTGATTACAAGTATTTTAAAACGTAATATAATCTAATTACAAGTACTTAATTTTTGGAATCTGATAACGTAATCTAGATTACATGAAATTACTTACTACCCAGCACTGAGTCACATTTCAGACCAACAAGTCTGAAATGTCTAACAAGTCTAATGACTTTATGCGAAGTCCATGCAAATTAAGGTTTTCATAAGATCTACCTCTGTTAGCCACACAAACAGCAAAATGTTAAGAAGTAACAACATCAGATTCAGTCTTAAGTAAAAATATTCTGCATTTGCCATTTGTTTTCTGCAGGTATAAGATGAGACCACCTACAGAAGAGCTCAGCTGCTCCAGAAGGACGTGTTAACTTCTCTTAAGGGCTTTGAACTCTGACCTCATATAATGCGTCTGACCTGACGTATGTTGTCTTTGCTCTTTTAGTCAAACTTCTCCAGATAAAGAAGAGCTCTTAAGGGTCACTCAAAGCAACATGAAATATGGGGCAGTTGCGCTGGGGAATAAAAAGCCCGGTGAGAGCACAGAGATTCCTCAGCGGTGGACAGTTGTGGCTTCGTATTGTTGCAGGATGAAGCCAGCGACACATGCTGGGCTGTAAATGTGTCGGCCGTGAGCTAAAGGCCATTGTTCTGGAGAGAGTCACAGCATTTTGCCTTTGTGCCATTATGTGCTTCATCATTAGCATCTCAATATTAGGAGGCTGATGTCAGTAGAAGTGCAGTCGCCCTTTGAACCGAGCAGCATCTCAAAACCGCTGCTGTCTGGTGAGACACTCACTACACTGACCGGAGGTTTGGAGATGCACTTAGTCAAACCAAACACCTACGAGTCTGTCAAGGGTTCGAGTCTGCAAATAACAGCTAAACTAAACTATTAACTATAAAAAATAAATAAAAATGAAAAAAAAATAAATAAATAAATAAATAAACATACATAAGACATATGTAAAAACATTACAAAAATACTAACAATAATATACAATAATGAATAAAAACTATAGAAGTATCTCAATGATACTAAAATAACACTGGTAAATAATTAGTCAAGGTTTGATGCTTCTGTGATTTTCTTTGTGCATAATTGTGTTGATTTTTATGGGGATTTTTTCACACTACTGTTCAAAAGTTTGGGGTCTGTAAGATTGCAGTCTGTTTTGAAAGAAGTCTCTTCTGCTCACTTAGGCTATATTTATTAGATCAAAAATACAATAAAAATTGTGAAATATTATTTCAAATTAAAATAGCTGTTTTCTATGTGAATATGTAGTGAAATATAATTTATTCCAGTGATTTAAAGCTGAATTTTTAGCATCATTACCTTAGCCTTCAGTATCACATGATCCTTCAGAAATCATTCTAACATGCTGATTTGCTGCTCAAGAAACATTTCTGATTACTATCAATGTTAAAAACAGTTGTGCTGCTTATTTTTTATTATTATTATTTATTTTATTTTTTGTATTATTTTATTTTTTTTTTTTGGAAACTGATGCATTTTATTTTTTAGGGTTCACAGATAAATAGAAAGTTCAAAACAACAGTATTTATTTGAAATGGAAATCTTTTGTAACATTATATATCGACATATTGACACTTTTGATCAATTTAATGCATCCCTGATTAATTAAAATTACACTTAAACAAAACAAAACAGCAGATTCGACCTT
Organism: Labeo catla; assembly: GCA_012976165.1. Lineage (NCBI taxonomy): Eukaryota > Metazoa > Chordata > Actinopteri > Cypriniformes > Cyprinidae > Labeo > Labeo catla. The sequence goes on from VONZ01000121.1 coordinate 463,491, forward strand.
ATATCATGAATATATTGAAGAATACAATGAATGAACCAACCAAAAAACACATAAATAACACAAAATCACACTGTGCTTGTTGATGAATGATGAGTGAGCTGGTATCACTATCACCGCTGACTCTGTTTAATGGGGTTGTGCACCACAGCTAATCATATTCAGACAGTTACAGTAGGGCACTAGTGAACAAAAGGCTCAATGGTGTCACCCGTCCAGACCCGTCGCGGCCTGCTGACCCTCTGAACGGTCAGCACACTCGGGGCGGCGGTTGGGCAGTCAGGAACGCGCGGACGAGAGCGGTTGGACAGTTTAGCCAGCTGCTCTGGAAGCCAGTGCTCGCCAATGAAACTGCCAGATGGACACACTTTCAGAACAATGAGAGTTTACTACACTAGCGGCTAGGCTAACGGATAGCCAGACGTACAGCCGTGGGTCCACAACAAAGCCTCAAAACGTCCTGCTCGGACTGGGATGCAGCTTTTGGATGTTTAAGAATGTCATCTTCTCTTCTTCTTAAATAAGAAACACCTCCTCATTGAAGATCCCCAGTGTCCATGTTCCAGTCTGGCTGGTGTTTCCTCAGACGGCAACAGGCTGAGTGTCCTGGGATCAGCACTACATTGAGTAACCAAGCCTGTTTAATGAGGCGTGTGATTGGTGCCCTCCTTCCCCGCACAAGACACTCCATTCAGACGCGTGATTGATTATGACAGACGCACAATGGAGAGCTGGTGTCAGGACCAGCACGCTCAACCTCTGACCACCAGACTCCAGCACACGCCGCTTGTTTACATGCATACAAACGCATGCATATGCCCAAGTATTTGTGCATACATGAAGATGACGTGTGAACTGATCATTTATGTCAACTTAGTACTTTAATAAAACCAGTGCATGTACTACTTACTCTGTTTGATTTAATATTTGCATAAATATTGAAGTTGCATGTTATATACTGAAAAATATTTGATGGAGAAATCGTTTTCACTTAGAATTTGCTGTAAATTTTACAAATTATTACAAAGAAGCATGCAATTTTGGAGTACAAAAACTGCATTAGAATAATATATAATGATTTCTTTTAAAGCATATACTCAAAAACTTGTAATTTATTTAGTTTTAATTACAAGTAAGATTTACTTAAAACCATATTTATATAAAACCAAATAAAATTGTTTATTATGGTGTACTGGTATTAAAACCTTACTCTTGTTCATTTAGTTTCTTTTACTCCAGCTACATTACCAGTGCAATACTAGCTTGTTTCACTGGAATCCTGCACAGTACATATTCTGTACAGCCTATAACTATTTTGAGTGTACATCCAGAGCACAATGCATGGAGCACATTGGTGCATTGTAATTATATTTAAATAACTTGCATTTAATTAACATTTGTAGTTACACTCTTTTATCCCTAACCGTAACCCCTTACCTCAAAACCTAACATCTATAACCTCTGCAACCATAACCCTAACCTTACATTTACTCCTAAATCTGATCATACCACATTAGCGGTAAATGTGGAAATTTACCACAACAACAGGTAGTTAGACAGTAAATCCATAGTTTAATGTTATTATATAGTAGTAACAGCACCAAAAGTGTGACCCACATTTTGTGTAACGTATCCTAAATTTTAGTAGTCCAGTCAAATTATTAGCCAAGATGAAGATATTAAGCATCACAGTAGATATTACTTCAGTTGTCACACTGGGAATTCATATATGAAGTACATAAAAATCCACATGCTGTACACAGAAAACCTGCTGCAGATACAGCTGAAGTCAAACGTTTACATACACTGTCCAGAATCTGTAAAATGTTAACTATTTTACCAAAATAAGAGGGATCACACAAAATGCATGTTATTTTTTATTTAGTACCAACCTGGTACTTAAAAAACATTTACATGTAGACCATAAGAGTAAATAATAGCTGAATTTATAAAAATGACCTAGTTCAAAAGTTGACATAAGCTTGATTCATAATACTATGTTTGTGTTGTCACCTGAATGATCCACAGCTGTGTTTTTTTTGTTTAGTGATAGTTGTTCATGAGTCACTTGTTTGTCCTGAACAGTTAAACTGTCTGCTGTTCTTCAGAAAAATCCTTCAGGTCCAACAAATTCTGTTGGTTTTTCAGCGTTTTTGTGTATTTGAACCCTTTCCAACAATGACTGTATGATTTTGAGATCCATATTTTCACACTAAGGACAACTGAGGGACTCATATGCAACTATTACAGAAGGTTCAAACACTTGCTGATGCTCCAGAAGGACACACAATGCATTAAGAGCTGGGGGGGTGAAAACTTGAATTTGAAGATCAGGGTAAATTTGACTTATTTTGTCTTCTGGGAAACATGTAAGTATCTTCTGTTGCTTGTGAAGGGCAGTACTAAATACAAAAATACGATATTTAGGAAAAATAAATGAAATGTACACATCTTCATACTGTTCAAAAGTTTACACCCCGCCGTTTAATGCATCGTTTTTCCTTCTGTAGCATCAGTGAGAGTTTGAATCTTCTGTAATAGTTGCATATGAGTCCCTCAGTTGTCCTCAGTGTCAAAAGATGGATCTCAAAATCATACAGTCATTGTTGGAAAGGGTTCAAAAACACAAAAAATACTGAAGAGCCACAGAATTTGTGGGACCTGAAGGATTTCTCTAAAGAACAGCAGGCAGATTAACTGTTCAGGACAAACAAGGGACAGTACAGATTCAGGTCAGTACTAAATAAAAAATAACATGAATTTTGTATGATCCTTCTTATTTTGGTAAAATAATTAACATTTTGCAGATGCTGCAAGGCGTATGTAGACTTTTGACTTCAAATGTAAATAACATAGCATTATGATATATATATTTTTTATCTTTTTCTTGTACATAGTGTGAAATTCTTAAAGGTGAACTCATTAAGTTTTGTTCTCATCAGATATTTTCAGTACAGTCAAACTGATATTACTAAATATGTCTTTTGAACCCCACTTCACCCGTGTGCATCTGAAAAATGAATTTTTTTGGGGGGGCGACAATTAATCTGTGACTAATGTGGATAGTTCACCAAAAAATTATATTTTGAAGAATGTAAGTAACCAGTCAGTTGCTGGTAGCCATTGACTTCCATAGTGTGGAATATATTATGGAAGTCAATAGCTACCAGCAACTGAAGTTTACGCAATGACTAATACACACAGAGGACTAATTACAGTTAGGACTTCTCTGGATATTGTTCTGCTCTTGTTTTTTGCTGTAATGCTTTAATGGCTGTTGGCAGCTCTTACCGTCACTATGTTTCTGTGCATGTGCTGTTCCTCAAGCATGCTGTAAATTCATAACGACCATGCAATCAATATCCGCATGCAGTAATGCACCGCTTACGTATGCAAAGAAGCTCCGCACCTCGCTTTGAATTTACAGATTCAGGCTTTTCTTAGCAAACTCGTTAATCTTGTTTGGGATATTTAGAGCGCATATACATTAGTGAGGTAAAGGAATGGAAATCATCATATTTCAGATCTGCCTTTCAATACTCACAGGTCATCATTACAGATTGTTAACTTGATTTGTGACCTGTGCTTCCAGGCACCTGCTGTTTTATATCCACCCCGCCAGCACATTCATTTTCAGCACTATGATATGGTGATGCGTTTCAAAATATTAGCAGATTTAGAATGGATAATATCTTGGACAGAATTTAAGACTTACAACAACACTTACAGATGAGAGCGAATGTGTGTGTGTGTTACGAAGAGGCAGGAGATGCTGAAGGACTCCAGGCTGCCATCTTTATGCTTGCGAGTGGATTTAGTTTATATTGCTCGTAAACCCAGCATGACTGAATAACCGTCTGATTGCTGGTCGTGGTACGAAAGAAACTTACAAATCACACTGCCACTAAATTCCTGGCCTTGCTTTTAAAGGAATAGTTCACCAAAAAATGAAAATGTGCTTAAAATGTGCTCACCCCCAGCCCATCTAAGACTCCTTTTTTTATCAGATTTGGAGAAATGTAGCATTACATCACTTGCTCACCAATGGATGCTCTGCAGTGAATGGTTGCCATCAGAATGAGAGTTCAAACAGCTCATAAAAACATCACAATAATCCACAAGTAATCCTCACAACTTCAGTCCATCAATGAATGTCTCAAAAAGCCAAAATCTGTGTGTTTGTAGGAAACAAATCTATCATTGAGATGTTTTAACTTTAAACTGCTTTCTCCAGTGAACAGGTTCATCCCCTGTTGTCCTCTCACATCTAAATTTGTTTAGAGCTGTTTTGGCTTGTAAACAGTGCTTGATCTGTGCATATATCTCTCCTGATTCAGACCAGACCACTTTTTCACTGGAGAAAGCGTTGTTATGGATTATGGACTTATATTTTAGCAACTGTTTGAAGAACGTCTTAATGATGAATTTGTTTCTTGCAAACATCCAGATTTTAGCTTCACAAGATGTTAACTGATAGACTGAAGTGGTGTGGATTAATTTTAAAATTATTGGGATGTTTCTATCAGCTTTTTGAGCCCTCATTCTGACAGCACCCATTCACTGCAGAGGATCCATTGTTGAGCAAGTGAAGGAATGCTACATTTCTCCAAATCTGATGAAGAAACAAACTCATCTACATCTTGGATGGCCTGAGGGTGAGTATTTTTTCAATATTTTTATTTTTTATTTTTGGATGAACTATGCTTGAAAGATGCACAATAGAAACTACACAGAGTCGATGGCATGGCTTTGGTTTATTTGGGATATGATGCATCCGCTTTCATCTGGTCCTGTTTCTCTAGATGACTCTATCACCCGACGGTCCTCACAAAGAAATGTATGTCCAGACCCTTGATGTTCACAGCCCTTAAATGCACAATCATTTAAAAAAGCTGGACACTCCAGAATAATACATAGTTTTGATCTGCTATGTGCTCCTCACAACACAAGGATCTTCAAGTGGCTCTCGCTGAGCTCAGAGGACGTGCTGTTTCCTGCATGTGTGCGATGAGCTGAAGCTCTGCTACCAGGCTGCGTGCACCGGAGCAAATGCCACAGAGCTCTATTAAAGCCTGATTGAAATGGCCCTGTAAGTGGGCCCCAGGTGCATTAACACTTTAGCAATTTACTGAAATCGAGTGAAACAAGAGGTACAGCGCGGACACAAGAGCTGAGACGCTCAGACTTGAGATAGACACTGTACTGAGGGAGTGTATTGGTAGGGTGCATCTGAGTTTCTCTGTGTGTCAAAGGGACTTGTGTGTGTGTGGTGGATTATAGATGCCACCAAAGCACAGTTGACCAACTGATCATTTAATATGATACACTATCAACTATAACACCATTACTGCTATTGTTGTACCATCATTTGATCTGTATTACAGGAACTAATCTCCCAATCTCATCATTTTTTTTTATTATTAATTAATTATTTTTTTGCTTTACATTAATCATGCATAATGATAATTTATAATAATCAGAATTTAGACAGACAGATAGATATGCCGACACTTTTTACAGTGTAGCAAAAATAAACTTTCTCCTAATTGATTGATTTTATTTTATTTTTAGACCTGTCACTTTAAGGCGTTATAACTTAATTAATTCTAAAATTAAATTCTGTCTTCATTTACTCTCATGTCATTTCAAACCTTTCTTTTATGGAACATAAAAAAAGGTATTTTGAAGACTGTTGGTAACAAAGCTGTTTTGGTTACCCTGACTTTCATTACATGAACAAAAAATACCGAGATGTTTCTCAAATTATCTTCTTGTGTGTTCAATAGTTTACCTTAGGCCATTGCAGCCTAAATGTTTATGTGTAATAAATTTTATGTTGAATCAAATGAAATATTTCTTTCTAAAGCTACAGTTTGTAACGTCTACTTGATACTGTTTCATTTAACACAAAAATAGATTTAAATAATCTTTTGTGGGTATTTTCACAGTAAAAATTATTTTGCGATTAATTAGATTAATTAATCGACACTTCATGTAATTAATTAGATTAGAATTAGATTAGAATTTTGAATCGACTAACAGCCCTATTTTTTTTAGATATATTTTATTTCATGTCATCTATCTATCTGTCTGTCTGTCTGTCTGTCTGTTTTATTTGTTTGTTGTTGAAATTGTAAGAGCATCATTTTTGTCTGTCCGCCGTGGGTGATGGTCTCGGGATGTTTTTATCTCTCCAGTCGTTTGAGATGCTCAGGAGGAACGTTTGATTCGGAGACACGCGTGAAGGCGGGGTGGGGAGTGTGAGGGGTGGGTGGGGGTGTCGGTCGGTGTGTTCACGCCTCTGTAGGAACTCCTTCAGCACCGCGGACAGAGACACACACATACATAGAGCTGTGACGCGCTACGATCCTGCGCTTTTGTGATGCTAAACAACTGCAGGTCATCAGGATTCCTCCTCCCTCAGACCTCCAGAACAACACAGCGACTCAATCTAGACATTTGAAAAGTTGTAGAGCCCCGAAACACCGAGGGACCGCCGCCCGGGCCGTTTTCGGTGCATTATTTTGTTGGGCCGCTCATTTTGTCCACTCCGTTTAAACAGTAATATATTGTTTTTTGTTTTCCTTTTCCATAAGTATTTTTGATTTTCATTAGCGTCAGAATGTTGTTAGAACACCCAGGATCAAGTTGTCAAAATGCTGGAAATTACACCCGATACAGCTCGAGTCAAGGTAAGGGCTATTTCCCTACATCATTTCAAAGCCGATTCCTTTGAACTGTTTAATACGGAAGTCGTTTGGAAAATTGACAAGCTCCCAATGAGTTGTGACGTGTCATGTCAAACCACAAGAATAACAATCAGCCGGTAATTATTTGTAAAACATACTATTAAAACTGTTTAAATTTATTATATACGCGTTAGATGGCCTGTTTGAGTGTTAATAGTAATTGCATTTTATCTCTGACTCAAGGATAGGGGAATGTTCGTATTTTCATGTAGATTACACTAAAAATATTTACTTTACTAATTAACTTAAGTACATCGTAGGCTAATGTCATTGGTGACCTTTAAATCATTTTATTCCCGATTTTTTAAATTTTAGCATTAGTGCATTTAACAAGCCGTAGACTCTGATCTGAAAAGCCTAATTGCGCATCTAACACTTTTTAATGCCAAAGAACTGCATCATTCAGCTCAAGAAACCTAAAGCGGTTATGGATGATTGAACCCTATGAACCCGTCTGAAGAGTGTGGGGGATTAAATGTTGCTCTGAAAGTCAAGCGTGGGGTTTCTGCATTGGACACTTACATTCACATAAACATTATATTGATAGCCTTGAAAAAGTTGTCTTTTTCAACAAACTGACGACTGTTCCTGCTCCGAACATTCGCCTATCGGACGCCGTATGAATATGTAATGAGCAACATTGTTAGCGCACGGAACAGATGTGAAGCGTGCGCGGTCACGGTTGTCATGAGAGACCCACGAACGGACCGAAGGTCCGTCCGCTCGACCAGCAGGTATCGGGTTCCCTCAACAGGTGCAGCACCTGAACCAGAGGAGAGCCGGTTTAGGGCTGTTCTGGAGAGTTAAACTGAGAGACATATTTGAGTGTTTTCTCAACACACTTTGTCTTTGAGACGAGAGGAGTTTAAGGTTTGGACAGAGGTTTTCTTTGATAACACTATTTAACAGTTGCCACTTTACACGTAGGATGATAAATATTAATTACTATTGCCTAAGTATATGAAGCTCTAAAAAATGACCCGGTAAGCACAAGTTGTTTAATATGTTGCTCGCTAGATTAATTATGCTACAAAAACAAAATGATCACTGTAAAATATAGGCTATTAATCTTATTTTTAATAAATATACAGTATAAAATAAAATAAAAGTAATGTTGTTATAGCATTATAGCTGTCGAAATGACGTGGTCAAAACTAGCTGTCAAAAAATCGCGTTTTACCCACACCGCCTTCAGCCTCGAGATTTTGTTACATCAAAGGTGAGCAGGTCAGTATGACATAAAAATGATAAAGCTGAAATTAAGGAGGAACATTGCAGCACCTTTCGCCGATATGTGCTTCATAAAGTGTGGAAATCCAGGCAAATGTGGCATTGATTTTGAGTTTATCATGCAGCGGCCGCAGTGGCACTAAAGCTGATTTCCCCAGACACAGCAGATCAGTGTCAATAACGTTCATCTGGAGCTCGAGCAGCTCGATCAGCATTTCACACAACTGCGTTTTCTTTCCTACAACAAACAGTTGTCTGACCCAAATCAATGTAGAAAAATGTGGAATGAATTGGATTTAAAAGTTCACAGTTGATGCGCATCTCAAAAGGACGTGGTTCATTTTCCGCTTTGCCCTGCGCCAAATTACAGACTGATACAAAGTGCATTGTTTGCGTTCACATGAATTGAAATACTTTCTAAAACTGGCAATTGTAGTAATTCGTTTTGAAATTTGCATTTATTTGGCCTATTTAAGTTTAGTATCTATTTTACATCAGTGTCAAGATTTTTTTGAGATACAGCTGTATCATTTTGAATCAAAAGCTATTTGATTTAAATGACAAATTTCATTGTGTAGTGTGTCTATCGAATATAATTTAGACAATGAAGTATACTCTGAGAGTTTTTACTTTTAACGTAACAGCTGTTTTAATGTGCAAAATTTATGAATGCATTTTCTCTTTGCATGCATTAGAAATGTATCACTACGCACGTTCTTTATAGTGCATTCGCATGATTCTTTATTAATTGTAGTGGCTGTATTTTGCCAGTTATTTTGTGGGTTATAAGCGCACGCAGGGTGTATTTTGAATACTTTAGGTCCAGATCAAGATTAAGATTTGTCAGGTGCGCAAGTTCATGTCATGGACACACATCTGCTTTTAGGAAACACAGTCGCCATCATTCAACTAATTGTTGCTCATTGTGGGAACAGCTGAATACATCACGGTGTGAAGAATATCTTGGAATAAAAATTACGTCTCTCGCACAAGTGGAAAGTAAATATTTTGTGGACGTTTCGCACAGAAACCCCGAGAGGCTGTCGTGCTGGTTTTGAGCTTTCCAGGTGATGCTCATCTGTTTTATCAGTCACCAGAGTAACGGGGCGGCGTTTCTATTGCTCATCAGGAGCCACAAGACGCAGAAACTCCGCGCGATGGATTTGTGTCTGACAGGCGCGCGTCCTGTGCCTACTCCGTGCTGCATCTAACGCTTAGATATATTCATTATCGCACGCGTTTTGTCCTTCTTTATCGGAATAATGAAAATGGAGCAGAATAAGGCTGGGGATTCGCCGAAAGAGTCGTCCTCTCATCACACGGAGATGCTCTTGGCTTTACTCACGCAGAGAGAGGAGTTACGGAAAGGTACAACCGACATCAGAGCACGGATGAAAGTCTGTTTTGCAGTCTGTGTTTGATCTAAATTTAGCTCTAGAAAAATATGAAGCACCTCAGAGTATTAGTCCAGTCCTGCGTAAATTGCGGGTTTGCTGAAAGCTTGTAATTTATTAAACTTACATTTAACAAAATGCAGTTTTGAGGGGACTCTTTTGTTTAATGCGCTTTGTGTTTAATAGCTGTAGGTAATTATAAATCTGATTTGTAAATGTGGAATAGAACTTTTCTCAGTAGAATCAGATTTCAGTGTAACGCTTTTCGTGCCTCTCTAATACTCTGGATTAGGAATGATTGTGTTTCTGTGGGATTAAATCTTACAACAGCGGCTCACAACAACATATGTCTGCGTCTTTCGTTTCCACAAATCGGCAACATTTCGCATTTTGGACTTTGAGGCGCATGGAAGATATTAAGGTCCAAAACGAAAACGAACAACATCACATTGATTGTTGAGATTTAATGACAGTTTTCCAGAAATAGCCCGTCTTTCTGAGTGAAGGCTGCAGGGGCTACTATTTGAAAGAAAAAAAGTTGAGTAATTGTATTCTCTACTTTATAGACTAATGATTGGAGCTGTTGGCTGATTGAATAATTGATAGGTACTTGTGCACCTGTTCATGACGTGTGTGTTGATGTCAGAGAAGCAGCTACACGCTCAAAGACACTTGATTCGCCAGATAAAACGCGCTGCGGCCTTATTTATTGCACTGTTATTATGGCTAACAAGAAAATCTCGTGTAGTGAGTGGTTAGTGGTTTCATTTAATTTTAATCAGAAAATGATACGATACAGTAAAAAAGATGCAATCAAATGTGTGTGTTCTGGATATTTGTGACAGTTTATATGGTTAGCTGACAGCTGTTATTTACAGAACTCAAGCGGGTTTGCGAAATTCAGCATTTACTTATTAACATGACCTCATAAAAACTGTTGTTTTGGAGACAATAATAATAATAATAATAATAATGTGTTGTAGCTATTTATTGTTATGTTTATTCATGCTGTTGATTTTATGTGTTTTATGTATCTGTGTAATGGAAAGACTGTTGCTTTTTATTCAAGTTTTATTTGTTTGTTTGTTTGTTTAATACAAGATTTTTATAAGGCAGACGTAACATTTGCATCATAAATACTTAAGTACACAATACTAAATGAACACATTAAAGTGAACGTTCTCAGCTTTACGTTGTTAAAGAGAATGATTGCTTTAATAAGAGCTCGTCAGTTTACCGGTGTAGTTTACTGTGACCTTGAGTTGCAATGTGATTTATATTAGACTTTGCTCGCATGCTTTAATGTTGTATAATAATAATAACAATAATAATGTAAAGATTAAATTATTATTATTATTCGTCTGATAATACGTAATAATAGTAATACAGCAAAGATAGAATTATTATTATTTTTATTATTATTTAATAATAATAATAATAATAATAATAATATGTATTACATATATGTCATTTGTCATTTGCATTGCTCTTTGAATTTAATTTTGGTACACTTTTCGCATTGAACAGAACAACTGTAATGAGTCGTTTCTATGAGCGTTTTTTATTCGTTTGTTTTTTCATGCATAAAAACGGAAGGTGCAATCATATCGTGTTTGGAATATTATCGTGATGAAATGATGCGCTTTAATGTTTTATTGAATGCAAAACATTGCTAATTATTCTCTCAATATGGCTTATTTGTAATAAACAACCTGACAATAAATGTTATGAGTGATATGCAGGTGACTTTCATCATTTAAAAAAGCGACATTCTCGGTCAGGGCAACAAATAGTTGTCATCTTTCAATTTTTTTTTTTTTTAAACTGATATATATTTTTCACCCAAAAAGGTTCATAATGCATTTCATTCTGGTACAGTAATTAATAATTAACCGATCTTCTTGCAGATATTCCTGTTTGCGCAGGATGTAACCAGCACATCGTCGACCGTTTTATCCTAAAGGTTTTAGATCGACACTGGCACAGCAAATGTCTGAAATGCAGCGACTGTCAGTCTCAGCTGACCGACAAATGCTTCAGTCGAGGCGACAGTGTTTACTGCAAAGACGACTTTTTCAAGTGAGTCCTTCGTGTTTCAGCACTTTCCTCGTATAGTTTCGTATCGTTCACACTCACGTTTCGGATGCCATGTGACCGGTGTTTGACTGCATTTTGCCCACAGGAGATTTGGGACCAAGTGCGCCGCGTGTCAGCAGGGTATCCCGCCGACACAGGTGGTCCGGAGGGCGCAGGACTTTGTGTATCACCTGCACTGCTTCGCCTGTATCGTGTGTAAGAGGCAGCTGGCCACAGGTGACGAGTATTACCTGATGGAGGACAGTCGACTGGTGTGTAAAGCCGATTATGAGACCGCCAAACAGAGAGGTACATGCACACGTCATGGTTTATTCAGCAGATGTTTTTTTGTTTTTTTTTTCATCTGTTTGTTTTTTAAAAGAGAAAACCAGAGAGTATAGTTCAAACGCTGTTTTGTTTGAGCAAGCACAGTTCCCAAACTCTTAATTGTTTTACTTCTTTCGTTCGATGACCTCACATTGATTGGCCGCTTTTAACTCTGAGTTTAATCTCGCTGGTCGTGGGCTCGTCCATAAACATTTGACCCGGTTCAGGTAATTGCGAACTCTCCAGCCTCCAAATCGATAAGTGCCAACGCCGTCCAGAAGCGTTCTAGTAAGCACTGAACACACGCAATAGAGCTGATCTATGGAGACAAAGAGACACAATCTGCATTCGGGGCAGTTTTCAGCTAGATTCAGCGCTTTAATACTACACAAATCGGACTGTGTAGTGATTTATTTGGAAATTAAGTCTGGAAAGGACCTTAGTGTCATCCACTGAGTAGATGAACTCCCGTTACACTTCACATCACTGGATATTTGCATTCTGAATGTTCAGTAAAGGTGTTTCAGTCGGAATAGAATAGAATAGAATAGAATAGAATAGAATAGAATAGAATAGACATTTAAAAATAATGGCACCAAAGGGGCGTTTTCTCAGCGATGCCACAACATTTTTGATTCGCCAAAACTGAACAGTTCTTAAAAAGGTCCCCTTTTTCTTACTGCGAAGAGAGACAATTTCTTAATTTGAATAATCAAAAAAACAAAAAAACAAAAACAACAACAAAAAACTTCACATATAACAAATAAAGAACATTTAGTGCTATGGAACTGTGCATGGATGTTAAAGGTTCTTCATGGAAGTTGGAACCACCGATGACATAAAAAATGTAAAGAATAGAAAAGAAACATCTTTAAAATAGAATAGAATATAGAATAGAATAGCATAGATAATAAAACTGGCATATATCTCGAAATAAGAATAAATTCCAATGTCTAATAAGAAATAAATTCGTTTCGTTAAATTCAAATGTTTCTTATATTACAGAGAAGGAACGCTCATTGTGAATTATTTAGGAACGGGGTCTGGAAGAGACCCTGAGCGTCATTCACTGAGCAGATAAACTTACATTACACTGAATAACTGCATTCTAAATGTTTAATACGGGCCTTTAGTGCCTTCACCTCACCGACGCTCCGATTAGAATAGAATAGACTAGACTAGAATAGAATAGAATAGAATAGAATAGAATAGAATAGAATGCATAAATAGAATGTATAAAGTCCAAATGTTTTTACAAGGACATTACAACTTGACATCTAAATTAATTTAGACAATAATACTAAATAATAAACGTATAATACTAAAAAAATAAATGTAGATTTGATATGCATTTACCTTTGTTACCTCTAGAATAGAACAGAATAGAATAAAATAGAATAGAATAGGATAGAATAGAATAGTTTAAAAAGCGTATTTACGCCTTAATGTTGCCGTCTCAATTAGGATGAATGATTGTAGAACAAGAAATAAATTCGTTTTTTTTTAATTAAAATATGTTTCTTACATTACAGAGGCGGATTCGACAGCAAAACGCCCGCGCACAACAATCACCGCCAAACAGCTGGAGACGCTGAAGAACGCCTATAATAACTCACCGAAACCGGCGCGCCACGTGCGGGAGCAGCTGTCCTCAGAGACCGGCCTCGACATGCGAGTGGTGCAGGTAATCTACATCTATATTACACCTACAGATCTTTCTCAGTCCATTCAATCCCAGTACATAAGCATTGCAACGACACCGCGAAACGCGCACTTATCTCACCCTTAAAATGTAATTTATAGTCATTTCGTGATATTAAACAACAGTTTTGTCTTGATTAAAACCAGTTAATAAATGTTAACACACGAAACACATTTGTTTAGGTTAACTGATAATAACGTTAGCTGAAATTAAGACACTAAATGAAAAATATTCATTAATAATACTAAAGAAAAAACACCTAGCATAGGAACACGCGTAGCGCAGCTGGCTGTGTCTTGGACGTATAGAATTATGATATTCATAGTTAAACAATTCAATTATAATATTCAGTATGCATTATTCCCTGTTATATTTATACGCTATTATTCACAAAAGAAAGTGCCTTACTCGTGTCATTATAACCTTTTCAATCATATATTTCATGTAATTTATGTATTATACCCTATTATTTACGCTGTTTTTTGTAGTTGTAGTTGTGGTTTTGTAGTTTTTTGTTTCGCTGTCATTGAACTATAACCTTTATTATTGAATGTAGAAGATTTTTTACAGATTTTCTAGTAATTGTATTTATTTATTTATTTATTTATTTATTTATTTAGACAACAGCTCAACTGACTTGTATAAAATACTGTCTCGATTTATTGTAAAACCATGCGTACTGAATTGTGCAGAAAATATACAGGTTATCTTAATGCGCATCATAATCGATTTAGCGCCTGATACCTTTTTGGTTCTGTTTTGATAATTGTTTGCGTACATTTATGCGGTATGTTATAATGTTGGTTGGTACATGTGTTGATTTTAATTATATGAAGAAAAAAATGATATACAAAAAACGTAAACAGTGAGAAATGGGTTTTAGCTTTGTATTAGGCCTACTTTTATGTTAATAAAAAGTCTCTAATCAGTTTTGTACTTTTTACTACAACGTTTGCAGTGGTGCCTCAAAATTTTGTAAGATCAGCAGGTTGGCATGGTGTGAAACTAACCTATGGCTCTGCACAGGTCTGGTTTCAAAACAGAAGAGCAAAGGAGAAAAGACTGAAAAAAGATGCAGGTAGACAGAGATGGGGTCAGTACTTCAGAAACATGAAGAGGTCACGTGGAAGCTCCAAATCAGATAAAGACAGCACTCAGGAGGAGGGCATGGACAGCGATGCTGAGGTCTCTTTCACAGGTACGTTTGCTCCAAAAAAGCTACACAAATATGGCTCATGTGTAATATAGTACCAGATGAAACATTTCACTGAACCAAGAACCAATTTATCATCCTAAAGTGTTCATGAATGATTTTCCAGTATTGTTTGCTTTGAATCAAATGTTGCAATGTCAAATCCAGTTTGTTTTATTTAAGGCATAGAACTGTTTATTCAATAATTTCTGAAAAGCCCATTTGGAAAAAAGATAGAGCTTAGACATATTGCGTGCCAGATTTTCAGTGAGATTTTTGGACATAATTCTGGCGTCCATCACAAACAGCCACACTCTCCAAAATAAAGGTTATAAAAGGGGGTTTTCACAGATAGTCATAGAAGAACCATTTTGGGTTCCCTAAAGAATCTTTCAGTTTAAGAGCCTTTTCTCCAAAGGAAAGGTTCTGTGGATGTTACAAGTTTTTCATTTAACCACTGATGCCAATAAAAAACCTATTTTTTAAAAGTGTAGATATGTTTAAGATTATTGAATTTTTGTGCATTGCACAATCCACCACTCATTTCATTTTCCCTTCACTATGTTCTACGCACAGACGAGCCACCCATGTCCGAGCTGGGTCACTCCAATGGCATCTACAGCAGTCTGAGCGAAAGCTCTCCGGCTCTGAGTCGTCAGGGTGGAGCTCATCCGCCCTTCCCGCTGGAGCACGGCGCCATCATCCCCTCACAGGAACAGTACCACGACATCCAGGCCAGCAGCCCCTACAGTCTCCCACAGTCTCCAGGATCACTACAGGCTCTTCCCAGACACCAGCCCCTCATCTCCAGTCTGGTGTACCCAGAGTCGGGCCTGCCCATGGTGGGTCAGAGCGGAGGGCAGAACATGACTCCAGGGGTTCGCATGATGAGTGGGGGAAACGGGCCGAGCTCTGATTTGTCCACGGGAAGCAGCGGTGGTTACCCAGACTTTCCTGCGAGCCCGGCGTCCTGGTTGGATGAAGTAGATCATGCCCAATTCTGATAGTTTTAAAGATGCACATTTGGAAAGAGACCTAGAGCAAATCTCCACTAGTGGACAGGGATTACAGAGCAGATGAACCTTGTATCTTCTCTATTATTGGCAGAAGAGTTGGAAATCAATTAGCGACGGACCCAAGACTTGAGCTGAAAAGTCTCACCAAGGTTTTGGACTTCTGTTCTTGCTTGTGTACAAATACACAAGATTGAGAGGAGAGCTCTCACCAACTATTGGAGCTCTTCACCAACTTTTACCATACCTAGACCATGACTTTTAATTATACGACAATGCAAAGATTTTATTTTCTTCTTCAAAATGAGAATTCAAGTCAGTCACAGTGCACCAAGAAAATGAAATCATCCATCGTTGCTGTTACTGATGTGTATAAATGTGATATCACCAGTTTTGGTCAAAGTGTCTGGTCGTTGCCAAATGTCTATATACATTATATAACATTTTATCAATGTGGAGTCTTTATTTTTATACAACCTCCTTGGACAATATGATCACAGAGACTTTGTACATGTTTCACAACAGGGATATACAAGTTGTAGTTGTTGTCTCTTTCTGTTCAGTAGGAGTTCCTCTATGCATTTGTGTGTTTTCAGACGTGTCTCGTTCATTTCACTCTGTTGGAAACGTTTGGCGGAGAGGCGCCATGGCTCTTGTATATGTTATATGGAAAAAATGTTTTATGTCTTATTTATTCTCTCTGATGATGGTTAAGTGATAAAGGTCTTTAATAAATTTGTCAGTGAAATCCTCAAGTAGCCATCGTTTCCTGGCAGAGATCTTTAACGCTATGGCCTTGTGTTTTTTATTTCTTCATTTGCTAAAAGGATGCAGATTTCTGTGCCTTTTATAGCCTCCCATTGTTCTGCGCGCTGACGGAGACTGAGGAGCGGCCATATGATCCGGGAAGGTTTCTCCAGTGGCTCGTTGGCAGCGAGAGGGTTAGAACGGGCTTGGATATTTATTTCTTTTTTTCCGAGATTAATCACATCGATCTTATATCAGGGCACAGATAATGGACCCGGATCTGGCTGAGTCGGCGAATCGCCGGTCTGGCTTGTGACCAAAGGCGTATCAAGAGTTCAACGCCTCTTTAGCAGAGAAATTCGATGCGGACGCCGCTGCAACTTGTCGATTTGAAGATAACCGTGCCATGTTTACCCGGTTGCCCCGACTGGACAGAAATATTCAGTCTATTAGCATGTCAGATTTCGATTCAGTTACACAGATGCTGTGAGTGGCTGTTATTAAACATAATGGTGATGCAGCCCCAAATAAGAGTGACAAATACAGAATAGTTTGTTTTTATTTATTTATTATTTTTATTGTATTTATTTGTTCATTTATTCACTTTTTATTTATTGATTGATTGATTTTTATTTATTTATTTATTTATGTATTTATTTATTTATTTATTTATTTATTTTTTGCTTTAAGGGTCTGCAATTAGAAAGTCCAAATCAGTGCCTTCATGTCGGAATCAGCTATTCGTTATATCTGTTCATCTCAGTGGCGGTTACTCGGCTGGATGTATGCTGAATTTGTCTTTTCAGTTTTTACCTGAACCGTGAATCCATTTGACTCAATCATCTGTTAAGCTGATGATTTCTCTAAAAGTGTCTGGTGAAAGAAATGATTCAAATAGATGTTTTTTTTTTTTTCATGATTAACAAAATGTATGGTGCTTCAAATAATTTTATATTTTACAGTCATTATTAGAGAAAGATGCTCTTGCATACAGACCTGACTGCACCAATAAGAAAGTTCGGCACAGGCTAAAAAAAAATCGGCCCGATTTTTCAACCCGGACAATTCGTACATTTTTGACAAGGTGGCAAATTTGTAGGAATTCCTAGAAAGGATCACACCTAACCCCGCACTTAAACTCAACCGTCACAGAAATCGTACAAAATCGTATGAAGTCAAAAGAATTAGCCACCTAGTAATAAATGCACGACTGGCCGTGATTTGTCTATTAAGACAAATGCATAAAAACGGCTGACGATTAAAAAACAACTGCAAATACAAGAGTACAGAGACAAGAGTGCCGGGTCACTTATGAAAATAGTCTTGAGCGCCACCAAGTTATGGTTTTATGTAACAGCTCATGACTTCTGGGCACAAGAGCACAATGAGCAAGCAACACAATGAACAAGCGTGATTATAGTAGGATAAGATCATGGGTTTGATTTCCAATGAACTCATATACTGATGAATGTATTACGTGAATGTACTGAACGGCGCATTAGATAGTAGTGTTTGCTCAATGCTTCATTCCTTCTGCTTCATTCTCTGTGACAGCGAGTATGTAAATGCATATAAATAATCAATTATACATCAATTAGTCCATCGTTTGTTCTTTATTTTTGGGCATTAGTGCTACTTTTTTTTTTAAAAAAAGCATGCCTCCTTTGTTGACCACCTTTATGTCAGACTTTTATTATTTTATTTTATTTTATTTTATTTTATTTTATTAAAGGGTTACTTTACCCCAAAATATTTTTTTTTTTGTCATTAATCACTTATCCACATGTTGTTCCAAACCCATAAACACTTTGTTCGTCTTTGGAACACAATTTAAGATATTTTGGATGAAAACGGGGAGGCTTGTGACTGTCCCATTGACTGTCAGGTAATACCGCTGTCAAGACCCAGAAAAGTATGAAAGATATTGTCAAAATATTTCAATCTTAAGTTTATGAAGCAATGAGAATACTTTTTGTACTAAAAAGAAAAAAAAAAAACGATTTTATTCAACAATTCGTCTCCTCCACATCAGGGTAGTGCCATTTTGGACAGTATCCGCTGGAGGCAAACTGCTATGCCGTTCTGTGTCAGCCGCACCACACGGATACGTTTTCTACGTATATTTATGCTTTTGATTTGCGTCCAGAGATACTCTCCAAAATGGCGCTACGCTGATGCGGAGGAGACGAATTGCTGAGTAATTTTTGCATACAACAATAATTCTCCTCCCTTCATAAAATTCAGATTGAACCACTGATGGCAGATGGACTATTTTGACGATGTCTTCTGGGTCTTGACAGTGGTATTTACCTGGCAGTCAATGGGACAGGACCAAGCCTCCTGGTTTTCATCCAAAATATCTTAAATTGTGTTCTGAAGATGAAGGAAGCTTTTGACGAAAGTTTGGAACGACATGGTGGTAAGTGATTAATGACAAAATTTTCATTTTGGGGTGGAGTAACCCTTTAAGTATCAAAGAATAAATAAACACTGCATTTAGCTACATCTCGTTTTACAGGACATCCAGGAAAATAGAACACTGACATATGAATAAAGACCAGATATGCCAGACATGGATAAAACATATATATAAAACATGTAATATATGTATTTATTTAAACATTTAGTTTCAGAGTACTTTAAACTGAATTTCTCCTCCAGTCTGGTCAAGGTTACACACGTCTGAATTGACTGAACTGTCCTGAGTGTTTCTTTTCACTGTTGTGAAACTCTCAAACTAAATAAGATTGACTGGGCTTCTGTCATTGGGTTTAGTTTTAATTGTGATCCATGTAACGTGAGGCATGTGGGAGTCAGAATCACCCAAAGAGACTGTGAAATGTAAAAGCAAAGCTAATCTGAGCAGATCTAAGATCTGGTCAGTTTACAGGACGCTTTCCACCAGCAGCTCCAGTGGATTTGTCAGTAAAAAGGTTGTTCACACTGATTAAGCAGACAGACAGGAGTTTTAAGACAGGTTTTCTCCTTTTCTCTCACCTCAGATGCTGCAGTGACAGGTGTGCGAGCGAAACATGACAAAGCACAGATTACACACGCAGATGTCCGCTGTGTGAACTGTACTGAGAGATTACCCTTCCCACACTCACATTAACTCCAACGCCTCACACAGGTGCTTTTATGTAAGGAGGGGTTTTTTTTTCCCAGCAGTAATGTGTAAAGCAAATTTCCTCTAGTGTTGTTTGTTTGTGGCCTGTTGCATCAATTTATTTGTATGCTTTGTGATTTTGGTTCACCTTTGTAAGAACATTAGTTTTTAAAATATATATTTAGAGATACATTTCAATTTTTGATAAAAATAATAATTACAAAAAAAAATAAACTCTAAAACTGTGTAAAAATCAAAGCCATAAAAAAGTTGTGTTCTAAATTTGAGGTTGATATCTCAAAACATGAGCTTCAGTAAGATTTTATTTGGGCGCCGTACCTAATGTTTTGATGAAATTCGGTTCCCATTTATTTCATCTCATGATTAAACATAACATGCAGTAAACATGCTCCATCATCTCCCAGTAGTTTGTGATATTACTAAAGCAATTCATGCATACTATTCTCCTTTGTTCATAAGCACACTGAATCACTGCTAAATCAAATCTAATACCGTTGAGTGTCCAAATACGACAGTATTAGTCAGAGTGATTCTGGTCATCTGTAGGGAAAGCTACTGTACATGTAGCCAAATCTCACAGCTGGTTTGGTGTCAGATGGCCAGAGTAAATCAGTGCTGGCAGTAACACTTCCCTAGGGTCCCACACGTCACCCACACCATTCAGGCCTAATGGAGCAGCCCTAAAGACACAAAAAGTCAGAGCCAGCGCAGGGCGGCCCGTGTCTGCTGGGCCTCTGGGATACACAACAGCACTCAACGGCTTTCATGAGTAAACAATCAATTAACTCTGCTAATGAGTAATATCCTCTGCTGGATAAGACAGTCATGATGGAGGATGAGACACACTGTAACAAAAAACGCAACTACTGTATATGTTCAGTTTACTGGATCTTTGAAAAATAGGAAATATGAACTACCTGAAAATACATTAAAACCCACGTCAGAAAAACAGAACCCTGCTGAAAAAACAGCATATGCTGATTATCAAACTTTAGATAGATAGATAGATAGATAGATAGATAGATAGATAGATGCTTAAAAGAAAAACAATTTTTTTAGTCAACTTGTTTTCTTTCATTCAGCACAGGTTTTATGTTTTTTTTTTTTTGGAGCTGACTGATTGTAGGCCTCATTGATATAAGTTCATACAGCTCAGTTTCTAAGCCAAAATTATCCACAAATAATGCTTTTTTAACTCAAAAACCAAGGTACATGAGTTAAAATCAATGATAATCAATCAGTTCCAGTTGGTGGTTGCCTGCATCCTTCCTAACATCTCTGTGATCTTCTGGTCTGAAGATATGGCTTAGGTTGCTCCTTCAGGATTTATCCACCTGTTTTGTCACCTAACCATATAAAATAATAGCACAACTATCCTCAACAAGACACACAAGGAATCATTACTAGTACTAGTACTAGCACTAGAACTACTGATAGCGATGCTGATAGCGAAATACTACAAATTCAGTTCATGAAGGTCAGAGTTCAAACTTCACATAGAGCTAGATTAGTGACATTTCTCTAATTTAATTGATTCTGTAGTCTCTTTCACAGTTTGTCCTGTGTGTTTTATCAGAGACAAAATAAAAGATGCTCATGAAATCAAGCATCTCTGTTCGAACATCTGAAGCACCGGCTCCAAAAAGCAGATTCATAAAGACTGATAATCGTGCTCATTTATTTCCCAGAGCCTCAGTAATCACCAGCTATCTCATTAGGCCCTTCTGAGTGCTCGGCGGTCCCCCAAGGGGCCCTTTATGTCTATGAGGTGTTAACAGCTCCCCGAGGGCCGCCGTCTGCCCCGCGCAGACCCACACAGCACACAGACACAGATGGTCCCCGCAGACGCCACACTTTTCAATTACGGCGTGCTGTGAAGAGCCCATTCCTCACCACTGCCAAATGACTGTGCGCGTGTGTATATGTGTGTGTGTGAAATACCCACATTGGCGCGGCCTACACACATGCCATTAGAATATCAATCTTGAGTTGTGCATGTGTACGTGGAGGTCATTTTTTAACACAGCACAGCTGTAGGTTGGTGCAGTTGGTGCTGATTGATTCTGCTGGTTTGATGTGATGATAAATCACGGCATGCGTTACGAGGCATCGGTCCGGTCTGTGCCGCCCACGCGTACGACTCGCGAGCTGGACCGGAGGTCTGAGGGCACGCGCCGGGCTGACACACTCGTTAGCACTTCCTTTGAATACAGCGTTATTATCACAGCTGGGCGTGAGGATGATGATTAATAAAATGCTTTAAGAGTTTCATTTTTACGCCCTCTGTGATTTAACCAATGACTTATTTCGGTCCGGAAATACTTGAAAGCAATAATGAATGTTTTGTGTTTTACATCATTGCTCATAGTCACTTCAATAATATAAGTGTTAAACTCCAAATTATGTGGTTTGTTGAGGAGTATGTTTTCTATACACTCAGACTTCAATGTGAAAATCAATATAATGAGCAAGAAAAATCACAGATACTGAAACATCACCCAAAGCAACCACCCAGAATATCCCACCACCTACTTAGCAACCAATACTTAGCATTCTAGCAATACCATAGCAACCAACCAGGACAGCACAGCAACCACCTAGTAACCAGTAAAACATCCTAGCAACAACCTGGAAACAATCCCCAACTCCCAAGCAACCATCTAGCAATCACGCAGAATATCCTGGAAAAACCACCTAGTAACACCTTAATAACACCTCCATAACACCCTAGTAACCACTTAGCAACACCCTAACTAACCGCTGGTTTCCTAACAGCTGCAAAATTACTGCACACAAAAAAGCTATTCAGAACATCTCAGCAAATACATTGTGACACCCTGATAACCACACTTATGGCACCTGCCTAGCTACCACTAGCAACACTTAAGCAGTGCTCTAGCAACCAGCCAGAACAACAAAGTAACCACATAATAACTACCAAAAACACACTAGCAACCACCTGGCAATCCACAACACCCAAGCAACCATCTAGCAATCGTGCAGAACATCCTGGAAAAGCAACATAAACCACCTAGTAACCATCCAGAACACCCTAGCAACCACTTAGCAACACCTAACTAACACCCGGTGTCCTAACAGCTGCATAGTTACTGCACTAAAAAACTATTCAAAGCAACTCAGCAACTACATTATGACACCCTGACAACCACACTTACCAACACCTACCTAGCAACCACTAAGAACACTCAAGCAACAATCTAGCAACCAGCAAGAGCAACATAATAACCACATACGTATTAACCACCAAAAATGTCCTAGCAACCACCTGGCAACAATCCACAACACACACGCAACCACCAAGTAACCATCCAAAACATCCTAGCAAACACCCTAAATAACACCCGGTGTCCTAACAGCTGCATAGTTACTGCACAAAAAAAAAAAACTATGGCATCTACCTTGCAACCACTAAGAACACTCAAGCAATGTTCTCGCAACCAGCCAGAACAACATAATTACCACATAGTAACCACCAAAAACACCACAGCAACCACTTGGCAACAACCCAGGACACCCAAGCAACCAGTGATCACTCAGAACATCATGGCAAACCCAGAACAAACACCTATTAACCATCCAAAACACCCTGGCAATTGCATAGAGACCACACAAAAGATAAAGCAACACCCTTACTAACACACAACACCATACCAGCTGCATATTTAACACAGTAAAAAACTATTCAGAACAACTGAACAACCATATTGTGACACCCTGACAACAGTGCTTACAACAACTAACAAGAACACACTAGCAACACCCTAGCAACCATCCAGAACAACATAGCAACCACCTAGTAACTACCAAAAACACCCTAGCAACAACCTAGCAACCCAAAATACATAAGCAACTAGCAATCACCCAGAACATCGTAGCAAATCTATAAAAAACACCTAGTAAACATCCAGAACACCCTAGCAACCACTTAGCAACACCCTAACACACAACACCATAGCAATTGCACATTTAACACATTAAAAATTTTCAGGACAACTTGGCAACCGTATTGTGACAACCTGACAACCACACTTACAGCACCTACCTAACAAATTAGAAGAGTGTAGCAATGCCCTAGCAACCAGCCAGAACAATACCAACCATCTAGCTACATACCAAAAACACCCTAGCAACCACTTGGCAACAGCCTAGAAGAGCAACCATCAATCACCCAGAACATTTTTAAAAAGTCATAGAAAACAGCTAGTAACCATCAAGAACACCCTAGCAATCGCATAGCAACATCTTAGTAATACCCTAACTAACATTAAGTGCCCTAGCAGCTGCATATTTAGTACACTAAACAACTATTCAGAACAGCTCAAAAAAACATATTGTGACATCTTGACAACTATGCTCATGGCACCTAACTTAGAACACTCTACCAACACCCTAGCAACCAGCCAGAGCAACGTAGTAACCATATAGTAATCACCAAAAAAAAAACCTATAAACCACCTGGCAACAACCCAGAACAGCCCAGAAAAAAACCAGAAAATCACCCAGAAAAAACAGCAGTTAGTAACCATCCAGAACACCCTAGCAACTGCATAGAAACTACACGGAGAGCCCTAGCAACCACTTAGCAACAACCTAAGTTACACTCAATGCCCTAGCAACTGCATACTGTACTTAAAACATTATATGACTATTCGGAACAACTTAGCAACTACATTGTGACACCCTGACAACCATGCTTACAGCACCTACCTAGCAACAACTCAGAACACTCTAGCAACACCTAACAACAGCCAGAACAACATAGTAACCACCGGAAACACCCTAGCAACAACCCAGCACACCTAAGCAACCAGCAATCACTTAGATCATTCTGTAAAACCCATAAAAACACATAGTAACCATCCTAATAATTGCATAGCAACCACACAAAAGAACATAACAATCACTTAGCAACACCCTAACTTACACCCAACACCCTAGCAACTGCATATTTAATTCACACACACACAAAAAACTATTCAGAACAACTCAACAACCATATTTTGACACCCCGACAACCATCTTTGTGTCACCTACCTAACAACAACTTAGAACACTCTAGCAACACCCTAGCAACCAGCCAGAACCATGTAGGAACCACATAGTAACCACCAAAAACCCTATAAACCACCTGGCAACAACCCAGAACAGCAATCACCCAGAAAAACCTGAAAGCCATTGAAGCAGTTAGTAACTATCCAGAACACCATTGCAATTGCATAGAAACCGCACAGAGCACACTAGCAACAACTTAGCAACACCCTAATTTACACTTAATGCCCTAGCAACTGCATACTTAAAACACTAAAAGCTATTCAAAATAACACAGCAAATATATTGTGACACCATGAAAACCACACTTACAGCACCTACCTAGCAACAACTTAGAACACTCTAGCAACACCCTAGCAACAGCCAGAACAACATAGTAAACATCAGGAACACCCAAGCAACAACCCAGTAAACCCAAACAACCGGCAATCACCCAGATCGTCACGGAAATCAAATAAAAACGCCTAGTAAACATCCAAAACATCATATTAATTGCATAGCTACCACACAAAAGGACATAGCAACCACTTAGCAACACTAAATACAAAAAACCTCAGCAACCACTAAGACCTGACAATCATACTCTCCAGCAAGATCTGAGATGATCCATCAGCATCTTGAGTGGCAGTGGAAGAACTTCTGACTGACTCTACAAATGGTCACATGATTAATGACACTCATTTACTCATTATTTTATATTTGTTTATTCACAGTAACAGTGTTACATTTTAGTGCATCTCAAATATGTCTATTTTACATCATAAGTTTTTTTTGTTTGTTTTGTTTTAATTTGTCAAAAAAAATCCTTAATGTTTGATTCTGAACTCTTGGATCTTACTATACATGCAATGAAGCTTAACAAAAGGTGTCACAATTTAACGTAATGTCATCAGCCCTCGTGTTGGACTGCACCTGCTGAACTGTATGATGTTTTTGTCTAGGTAGGCAGCTTACTAAGGTTTTGGAACAGAGCTAATGCATTCGTTTAGCTTTCATTAGAATGGTCAGATGTGTTGTGAAGAGCACATGGCTTATTCGCTGTTGCACATTGTCTTAATATGCTGCACATGCGGCACATCAATTCCTGCTTGTGTTGTTGTTGGGTTGACAACAAATCAATCAGGTGGCGGGTCCCCTTCTGAGTTCAGAAGCGCTTTCAATTACACGGAAGCAGAAGGCAGGACATCATTATCATGCTAGATGAGAGCAGCGTAGAAAAAAACAGCTCACCTGCATTTACTTCTGTCATTCAGACGTTATTGTTTCATGATAACTGTTCTTCACTGTGATCTAGTGTAGAGTCACAAGAACATTTAGATAAACACTGAAACATGCAATACCAACATAGTAACAACATCTAAAACATAAACACTAATGAACTGTAAGTGCTGGAACTTTTGTGAAAGTATGGAGAACATTTGACCAAAATGACCTTTTTAACGGAAATTAATTTAGAAGTAAAGCGAAAATGCGAAAATTAAAATTTCCAAGTCTATGTCTGTAGCTTTGAACTCATCTTTATACTGTATTTATACACTGTATTTTTTTCCTGATGACATCATCTTGCACTACACATTTTTGTCCAATCAAAAAACACAAAACACACCTTAGTAAAAGAGTAATAGATTTAAAATGAATTTATTTTCTACTTAGTTCAAGTCTATTAAAATAATTACTGACATATCGCTCGACTTACTGGTATAAAAATTGTAATCAAACTTTATTTGGAGTACTATTTGTGCACAACACACATTTCTTTGTATTAAGCTTAAAAAATATGTTTTGATGTCAGTATTAATGAGGATTGCAAGTAATATCTGTCTTTAAATGCAAAATATTTATATTGTACCTAGTATACTTGAAATAGTTCCACTCTAGCTTGTAAATATATTTAAGTATATCTTTAGCTGGACTTCAGCACTACTTCCACACAATGCATTAAGTACAAAATTATGTCATTCCAATTTAACAGACTTTAAATATACCAGTTTAGTATACTAAAAGTACAATTGCAGGGCATTTTTATTAAGTACATAATACACTGACCAAAATTATAAACACAACACTTTTGTTTTTGCCCCCATTTTTCATGAGCTGAACTCAAAAATCTAAGATATTTTCTATGTACACAAAAGGCCTATTTCTCTCAAATATTGTTCACAAATCTGTCTAAATCTGTGTTAGTGAGCACTTCTCCTTTGCTGAGATAATCCATCCACCTCACAGGTGTGGCATATCAAGATGCTGATTAGACAGCATGATTATTGCACAGGTGTGCCTTAGGCTGGACACAATAAAAGGCCACTCTAAAATGTGCAGTTTTATCACACAGCACAATGCCACAGATGTCGCAAGTTTTGAGGGAGCATGCAGTTGGCATGCTGACTGCAGGAATGTCCACCAGAGCTGTTGCCCATGAATTGAATGTTCATTTCTCTACCATAAGCCGTCTCCAAAGGTGTTTCATGGAATTTGGCAGTACATCCAACCGGCCTCACAACCGCAGACCACGTGTAACCACACCAGCCCAGGACCTCCACATCCCATGTTGCAAGGATCTGTACACAATTTCTGGAAGCTGAAAACATCCCAGTTCTTGCATGGCCAGCATACTCACCGGACATGTCACCCATTGAGCATGTTTGGGATGATCTGGATCGGCAAATATATGACAGCGTGTTCAAGTTCTTGCAAATATCCAGCAACTTCGCACAGCCATTGAAGAGGAGTGGACCAACATTTCACAGGCCACAATCAACAACCTGATCAACTCTATGCGAAGGAGATGTGTTGCACTGCGTGAGGCAAATGGTGGTCACACCAGATGCTGACTGGTTTTGGGACCCCCCAGACCCCCCTTTACATTAAAACTGCACATTTTAGGGTGTCCTTTTATTGTGGCCAGCCTAATGCACACCTGTGCAATAATCATGCTGTCTAATCAGCATCTTGATATGCCACACCTGTGAGGTGGAAGGATTATTTAGCAAAGAAGAAGTGCTCACTAACACAGATTTAGACAGATTTGTGAACAATATTTGAGAGAAATAGGCCTTTTTGTGTACATAGAAAAAGTCTTATGGTGCGTTCACACCGGACGCGACTTGCACGAATATATTTGCGGGTAGTTGGACGCTTGAACATTTTGAGTTTACTCGCTTCATTCGCGTGTGAAATTTACTTCACAACAGACGCAAATTCGCGTCTTGGGAGGGGCTTCTGCCAGGCGACTCCTGTCTCCTTGCAAAATGGTTGACATGGATTTTCTTAAGAGGGTAGCTGCGCTTTATGTGCTATGGAAGGCTGGAAAACGGCGTAGACTCATTTGGCGCCGTGTCTGGGTCCATCAGATCAGTCCATCAATATGTATATAGCTCAAATTGAGTGAAGAGCGTTTTTTACAACTTATCAGATTGTCCGACCTCCTCACTCACTTTCTTCCCAGCAAGATCCTTTGTATTCCTGTTTCTATAAAAGTACAAAGATGTATCGTACAGCTCCGGGTATCCACATACAGCGACGATGATTTTGTCCTCCATTGTTGTTTCGGATTTCTGCCTCTGCTCGCTACGTCGTAATCACGTCACTACTAGAGCAAGCTCCTGATTGGTTAATGTGGCGCGAATATTCGCCAAAGTTCAGATTTTTCAACTTGCGCGAATCACGCGTTATGTGTCAAACGCCCAATTCGCGCTGTGTCATTCGCGGTGTGTTCTGGTATGAACACACCATTAGATCTTTGAGTTCAGCTCATGAAAAATTGCTGCAAAAACAAAAGAGTTGCGTTTATAATTTGGTGTATGTACGTGTATTTGTAGTATACTTAGCAAGAAATAAATGTATTTTAAATGCATTTTAGTATATTTATTTTTCACTAGGGTAGTGAACCTGTTATAATTGTCACACCCCTGGACTATTTGTATTGGTTTTTCACTCATGTGCCCATATATGGTTGTTCCTGTTCCTGTCCTCCTTGTGTCATTATTAGTTAATCACCATCACCTGTCTGTGCACCATTATCTACAATTTATAAGAGTTCTATGCTTTGTGTCCGGTCTTGTCTATGAGTACGTGTGTTCCTATCTTCCTATATTGTGGATTTACCTGTGTGGATTTCATTGCATTTCTTCGCCGTGTTGCGCCATCCTCCTCACGTATTGTGACAATAATGTCAAATAAGTTGCATGTGTTAACAGTGATAAATAAAAGTAATGGCATACTTCATTAATCTCGTTTATTATAAATACAATAAATTCATTTAAATACAATAAAAAAATCCTTCACAAATCATTCTAATATAAAGATCTGATGCTCAGAAACATCCTTGATCAATAAAATCTTTTTTTTTTAATTTTGAAATTTACCCCAAACATTTTTTAATGGTAATGTATCATGGTTTTCTTTAAAAAAAAAAAAACGCAAGTAGTGTGATCATGCTAGGTCTCTATATACTAGGACTGCTGTGCAATGCACTTTTTTTTTATTTTCGTATGCTTTTAATTCCATAATCGTCACAAACTCTGTCCTGTAGTAAAGCAGTGAACTCTCCATGTACTAAATCCCTCAGACTGAAGGACACAGATTTTGGAACAATCTAGGTCGGATCATTTGTTTGTCATTTTATTGTTTTTTCATAATTCATGTCAGTAAGATGGTCTTATGTAGGAAGGGCGGGGGCCGTAATCCTCAGGTCAAGATGTATTTATTGAAGATTAATAATAGAGCAGCAATCTCATCATGCTGTCTATGATTTTGTCATTTTGTCCAAAGTGGATCAGGGCCGCAGACGCAGATGACGCCATCTTGAATGAGAGATGCACAAATGTGCACAGAAAAATCATAAATGCTTATGAGGGCCTGTGGGATGAGAGGATGTTCATTTGAAGCTCATCAGGATGCAAGAAAAGTCTTTCAAATGTATGACTTCTGAAAAGAAATTTTTGTTGCTGCTCAATTTACCTAAAGCAAATAAGTCAATGCACTCAAATGCATTTTTCAAATGTAATTTCATATTGTGCAGTCACTCAAATTCATAAAACAGCTCATTTAATGTGTTTTTGTTTGCATGAAATTGGATGTGCTTTTTGCATGGATATGGATGAAGAGACTAAATGTTGAAATGAGGTGCTGTTTTTTGAGCTCAGTAAGAAAAGAGGGAGACTGTTAGTGGTTCATACTCTGATAAGTTGTGGTTTCAAAGGGTTTCTGCTTGTGTTTAGGTATTTGACTCTAGGGATAAATTATGCCACATTTTAATAAATTCTTTGTCTTGTCTTTTCTACCATTTTTCTTTCTGCCAGATTCTTTGAAATTTATATATATACAACTCATTATGCATAATTAAGCAGTAATAATTAGGTGCTAGGTTCCATTTGTTAATCTTAGTTAAATACATTAGTGCAGTTAAATACATTTAAGAAACTGCAGGCATTGTATATGCAGTGCAGATATCAGTCATGATTCTGTCTCATATTCTGAGCCTTTCATCACAGCCCATAATATACGGCTGGTGTTGTGAGGAGAGAGGTTTCCCTGCTCGATTCCCTTGTTCGCACAGAATGGACGGCGGGAATATTGCATATGCAGAGTGGCTGGATTCATCTCATTGTCCTAATGGAACTATCAAGCGCACGGACAGAAGACGCAGGCACTGACAGATAGAGATAAATTTCTCCAGGGCTCACAGTTCAAGGTTCAAGGTTCAGTCCTGATCCAAATTATTTATATCCCTAATAAGAGAGTGCATTGAATAGATTGCTCGTCTCTGACCTTGCTGTTCATTGAAACCTCATCCTGCTGGATCGGCTCGACAGGCGCGAAAATCCGCACCAGGATACAGGAGAGAAGGTGGTGGATGATGCTTGGAGGAAACACATTTGTCTATGTGTGTGTGTGATGGTGAAGGGAAGAGGCGGAGCTATGGACAGGAACTTGTTTGCATTCTGTATGGAAATGAGCTGGAGCTCAAGGGTGTGTGAAGGACACGGAGAAGGACAACACAAACACACTGTACAAATGTTTCCTTAGATAAACTAAAGCATGTGCGTCATGCACTGATGGGCATTAGCAGGTCTGAGTAATAATTACTGAAACTCAAATTAGGTAGCTAATCTGTGGAAACCTGCCTCAGTCACAGAATTAAGCATAAAAAAAGCTAATGGCGATATTTTTGTTTCACAATTGATTTTTTTTTGTTTTGTTTTGTTTTGTTCAAAAATAAAAAAGGTAATTGTGACTTTTTATCTCAAAATTTTCATTTTTTGCATTTGTGAATTAGTTTATATTTCACAATTCTGTTATTTTTTTACACTTACGACTCTTAATCTCACAATTCTAACTTTTTTCTTGAATTTGTAAATATATTGTTTTTTTAATATTTTTTTTTTGCCATAAAATATTTTTTTTTAAATGATAACTGCATTTTTTTATCTCACAATTTTGACTTTTTTCTTGCATTTAATCTCACAATTCTAAATTTTATTTTGCAGTTCTATTTTTTTTTTCTGAATTCTAAGGGGGTTTTGTTTTGTTTTGTTTTGTTTCTTTTCTTTTATGTTTCATTCTTTTGTTTCTGCCTCAAAAAAATACAAATAACATTCTACTCATGATACTTTTTATTTCTTTATATTTTATAGTTTGTAATAATTTCTAGATATAAACTCGTAATTTAAAGGAAGAAAAGTCAAGAAAAAAGTCAGAACTGTTGGATAAAAAGTCGCAATTGTTCTTATAATTTTTAGAAAAAGAAGTGTGTTTTAATCTCATTATTAAAGATTTCTCAGGTTGTAGATTTTTAATAGGTTATTGTCTGTATTTCTCCTTTTAACTCTGTATGTAGAGACACTTTACGTGTAAATCACTGGAATACATGTGCATTTGTAAAATACAAGTGGAAACAGCATTGTAAAATGTAAGGAAATTAGAGAATTTCTATGTAGAGTTTATTTAAATGTGTTTGAGTGTTGTCACGGTCTTTCTGATTAGTCTCTTCATGCTGCATCCTCATGTGCTTGCTTGCGTATGTGTGTATTTATGGTGAATGATCGCACAGGTTGGCCATGATATTGATCAAACAGACACGCTCCGATCTCTGACCCTTAGATGGCGAGAGAATCTCAATCCAATAGACTGAAGTGTCTGAGACACACACACTCACACACACATACGCACACATACACACACGCACACCCTCCACGGGTCCTGACCGATCGATACCGGGCAACATGATTTCCACATTATGGATTGGCAGTCCTCTTATTAATAGAATTGCATGTGTGTGTGTGTGTGTGTGTGTGTGTGTTGAGAGACTAGTCTCTGGTGCTGTTGCACGACTATTCCCTTTGTCACATTAGGACTTATTTCTGCTTGCAAGTAATGAATAATTATATTACATAGTCAATTATATTAGTAATTACAATATATTAGTAGTTACAATCTTTTCATTACTTCATTACCTTTTTTTCTAACAATAATAATTCTGGTTTGTATATTGTATTGTGTTAAGGGTGATTTTTATTTTTTATTTTTTGTAACATGACATATACCCATCTACAACAGTTCAGATTTTCTAAAATGTTTGTATTTTCTTGTGAGTAACTGAATCTTTCCTCTGTATTATCTGTAAAATCTGTCTCTTTTTAATTTTCTCATGACAATAATCACATTAAAACCCGCTACCTCAGAAGAGGACAGTAATATTCATGTCATGAGTTTAAGGTTCATGATCTGTGGTGATTGAGTTGCTAATCTTTAGAAATACCCATTTTCCTGAATAAACGGCAGTGTGTTTCTGAGAAAGCAGCTGAGACGGCTCATGATTTTTGATGTGAGGTTCAAAGGCTCGTCTCCAGAGACTCAGAAGGGCAGACGACGTGCTGCATGCTCACTGACTCGCATCAAACAGCAGCAAAACCTTCAGCTCATCTGCTAATAGAGCGAGAGACGAGTCCAGAGATCACACGAGACAGACGCCATTTACACTGGGTGTTTTTATATTAAAGATGATTGGAGATCAGACCACAAGCAAACATCAGCCGCTTTTTCTTAGGGTATTATAATTCCTGGGATTGTTCTACCTGCAGATGTAATGCATGTTCAATCTGAGGGCATGGATTATTGTAATGTTTTGGAAAGCCACTCAGTTTATTTAATGTGCCATGTGCTGGTCTACTCTGTTGATCTAGACGTCCCCTTCACACACACACACACACACACACACAAAGACAAAACAAGACCCTCCCTCTTTTGTTCCATAACATATACACAAGCTTTTTATGTAATGAAATTACAAGGACTCGTGTGTCCCATCTTGTCCTATAGAGTTATGGGGACGTTTTTACATAAAATTCATATTGTGCAGGATGCATGTGTGCATATGCATGCCCCGCCGCATTAGAGGAATGAGCAAAGGCCTGCACAATAAATACATGAATATTAAAATAAGAGCTAAGAGCTGATTTGCTGGGCAGATGCTCTCACATCAAACATGTGCACTACTGAACGATTGTGAACAAAAGAAGACTCACATTCAAAACCAATGCACATCATTCAAATCTAAATCCACATTTACTGTGATGCATTTACTTAAACGTATTTTTCATTAAAAACTCAACCATACATTGAAAATTGAAAAAAATGCAATTGGCATTTATAAATTTGAATTGAATAAATCTATGCTGCCTACAAAAATTGACCAGACGACCAACAAGTAATGTGTGATTTCAAAAGAATTTGTATTATCTGACATGTATGTAAGCATACATAAAGGTAAAACTTACACTGAAGGTTGATATTTAATAAATACTATTATGAAAATAATAATTAAAAGATATAATGAAAATATTTGAACATACACAAAATTATGTTTAAATTTAAATACAAATATAAATACAATATTTAAATTTAAAAGATGCATGTTAATTCCATTTTATTTGTTGTTCCTTTTTTCCAAAATTGAGTCCCATATTTCAAGATATGTGTAAAAGCATGGCTTCACATGTGAAGATGACCGGAAGCAAATCACTTATTTAATCAGTCATTTAATCAAAATCAATTACAGTTCTAGAGAGATATTACAGTATATTTGATCTCTGCACACTTGTTGAGAATGAAGCTTGTTTTGAAGCAGATCTCAGGGGTCAAAGGTCAGTGTCGGGCTGCTGATCTTTGGCCTGGTCTTACGGACACAGTTAATCCAACATGCACCGGCTGGATTTCAACAAGCAAATCTGCTATTTCAAAACACTGGATTATGCATTTCTTTTATTAATGTGGAGCTGCGGGTTAAGAGGTGAGCTGACCAGATTACGAGGAAGCTCAAGGACTTAAATGTCACCGGGAGTTATAATAAAATATCAAGATGACGGGCTGGAATTATGACGCTAAAACATAAAAAAGGTAGAAGCAGGTCTGTTGGGAAGCAGTAATCCATCTGAACACATGTGCTTCAGTCCAACAAACACACAATCATAGCTAAAGATGTGTCTGCATACACATTACCTGATGTACACTGTAAAAATGAGTTTAAATGAGTGGAAAATAAAACAAAAATTATTGAAGTATGTTTTAAAAGAAAATACCATTTCATTTATTATGCTTCCAAATTTCATGTTTAATTCATTATATTGTATGATCGTATTAATTATATTATTAAATTATTTTGGTAAAGTTATATTGTAAAATTATTTTCTGTTTCAGTTTGCATCTGAAAATCTGCAGTATACATTGTAGAAAGTGGTAACCTCTGAAAATGCTACCTTAAAGAACTATGTTTACATAATTTAACCCATAAATTGTAGTTTTGCTGGTATTATATCATGTAAATGGGTTGATTCAGTGACAAGAAACTTCTATTTCAGTCTTTCTATTTCCAGATTTCTCATTTAATATAATGTTATTTATAATGTTATTTTATTTATTTATTTATTATTGGTTGCTAGGGTGTAACACATTTTTTTTTTAAATTGAAATATCAATTAATATTAGATGAAATTTAGTACTAAAGTACTAAAATTCTAATACTTTAGTACCCAAGGACTAAAATTGCTGACTGGAATAGAATTAAAACTTAAATAAAACAACTTAAAAATTAATTAAAAAATCAACTAAAATGACAAATACGCATAATATCACTAAAATTAAAATGTAAAGTGAAAACATAAAAATAAATGCTAATTCAAAATATGAATGAATACTAAAGTAGTATATAAATAATACTAAAATATAAAAATCACAAAAGCACATGACACGATTACTAAAAAACTAAAATTAAAAGGTAATGCAAAAATATAAAAATACAAGCTTAATTAAAACATGAATAAATGCTATGGTAGTTTAAATACTTAAATATAAAAATGACAAAAGCACAAAATTACTAAAGAAATGTTTAAAATAATATGTAAAGTAAAAAATAAAATAAAAGCTAATAAAAATATAAATAAATACTATAGTACATAAAGAATACTAAAATACAAAAATCACAAAAGCACATGAGCAATTACTAAAAAACAAAAATTAAAATGTAAAGTAAAAAATAAAATAAACGCTAATTAAAAATATTAGTAAATTTTATATACAGAAGTATATAAATAAAACTAAAATATAAAAATCACAAAAGCACATGAGCAATTGCTAAACTCTATATAATTTATATATAACTTTAAAATAAAATGTAGAAAAAGCTAATTCAAAATATTAATACAAATTATAATGGTAAATAAATAATACTGTAGGACTAATAACAAAAGCCCAGGGTTTTCATATCATTCCTGCATGTAGGTACAGTTTGCTACATATTTCTTCAAAGTGCTCATATAATCTCAGACAGAGCGGTTTTAAGCAAAACTAGTATGATGAGGGACTCAGAGACGGGGTTAAAATGACCTTGCATGAAACAACAACAGTCGGCCTTAATGTGCCGCATTACAAGATATGTTATAAAGCATTTTTATGAGGCGGCAGTAAAAGTAGTGGTAGCGGCTGTGCACACACACACACATCAGCTCTACTCCATCTGAAGGCCGTATCTGTAAACAGGTCAGTAACCGCTGATAGAGAGGTCACTGCGTCTGACTCATATTCTGGGTTCACCTTGGCTCTCAAACAGCTTCAGCTCCCTCTTATAAATCTGGACTATTCACAATATGATGAGTGGCTTGCATGTGTTCTGATATGAATCTGTGATGTTCCTGATTGAAAGACTGTCTGTTGCCCTCTAATGGAGACACAAATAAATGCATTTCAGCCACTGAGCGATGTTTCCTTGTGCAAAACTCACCAGCGTGTTGCTCAGGCTGTTACTAGTGATTTTTAGTGCATTGGTCATAATC
Organism: Labeo catla; assembly: GCA_012976165.1. Taxonomy (NCBI): domain Eukaryota; kingdom Metazoa; phylum Chordata; class Actinopteri; order Cypriniformes; family Cyprinidae; genus Labeo; species Labeo catla. The sequence continues at coordinate 499,442 of VONZ01000121.1, forward strand.
TTTCATTCATCTCATTCTGTCCTCCATCTTCTCCTCTGTTCTCCCGTGGTTTCATGGTGGGCGCTGACAGCTCTCCTGCCTCCTTATTTCACACTATGGATGTTAGGCCGGGACTTATTGATCACATCATAAATTACCCATGAGTCACTGCTCCGCTTTGCCGTGTGCAAGAGGCTGGAAAGGCAGGAAAATAAGAGACTTTCTTTAAGGCTCCTTCAAATTGTTAATTAAATTCAAATCAATTGCCCAGCATCTATCAGCCGACGGCCGAATCAATGAGACTGAGGCAGCCAGGAGTTTCATACATGCAACTCAACAGCACAACAATATAATATCAGTCGTACATTACTCACTGCATGTAAGTTTTTTTTTGTATAAATACTTGAGTTTTCCTGTAGTTTTAAGAGTTTAATGTAAGTTTGGGCATTCGTGTATGTTCACACAAACTCTAATGCATGAGTAATGAGTAAAGTTTATTATTAAGCTAATAATAATAATATTAATAATAATAATGTTTTATTAATTATATTGTTATATATATTAAACTTATTAAAAATTAAAATGTTTGTTCATGCTCTAAGGCATCTTGTAAATGTTTTTGTAAAAAGACATATTAGTAAAGTTTACTGTTAAATTAATAATAATAATAATAATAATAATAATAATAATAATGTAATTATATTATTTAATATTATATTTTATTTAGGGCTGTCAAACGATTAATCACAATTAATCGCAAAGAAAATAAAAGTTTGGGTTTGCCCAATATGTGTGTGTACTGTGTGTAATTATTATGAATATATAAATACAAACACATTCATGTATATATTTAAGAAATATTTTTATATAATTTATATTATAAATAAAAATATTTTGTACATAACATATTTCTACATTATACATTAATTTGTGTGTATTTATATAATACATAATTACACGCACGGTACACACACATTTTGTATGTGATATATTATATTATATTATATTATATGACTTAAATAAACCCAGTTAATATAGATATTACCATTTTGGGTAAATGTAGAAATGTGATCTTTAAAATATGTATGAAAACTCTATATTGTTACTTTTGCAGAAAGCTGCAGAAACGCGTTTCCCTCTTTGAAAGACTTTATTAATCATATCAGGGAGATTTATTAATCTAATCGCCCCTGTGCGCCACTGTAGCAAATCATCAGAGTAATTATAGCAGTCATGGCCTTCCAAACAGACTGCACAAACTCTATAAATCCACACCGATTGAAACCAACGCAGAATCTGCACTTGAACGGTAAATTAGAAGGAGAGCAGAAAAGTCCTTGATCGCGTCATTTACTTTATTACGGCGCGCTTCAGTGTTACTAAAACCCATGTTTGCCTCATATTTTTTCATTGCATTTATATCTGAACTGCAATCATTAATCTGAGAATGTGTCAGAATCTACCATCACTGACATTGTGTCAAAAGCATGATTGAAAAACGATTACATTCAGTTTCCTCTTTAACTGAGATTTAAGACTGAAGAATATTCAGAAACATGGAAAATAAAACCTTTCAGCAGGTCAGGATGCACACAGACTGACAAACTGTTACACTGAACACTGAGCACTGCCGCGTGCAATGGGGACTATATTATACACACATCAAGAACCAGATTTAGACGCTGACTGATGTTTTTTGTTGTTTAACCCTAGTAAAAAAAAAAAAGTTATAGATTCAAAATGCATTTTATATAATTCAAGTCTACTAACATATTTACTGACACATCGCTTAGACTTATACTAATATAAAACATGTAATTAACCCTTTAACTGTCACTCCCATTTTTCAACACAGACATAAAAATGCACTATCCACACTTATTTTTTTATAATTCATGAATGAAAACATTTTGTAATATAATTTTGATGTACATTTTCCGTGGTAATGCAATGTCTGATTTTAAATCCTTTAAAAGACAAAATGTTTTCATTCATGAATTATAAAAATTTAAGTCTGGATAGTGCATTTTTATGCCTGTGTTCAAAAATGGGAGTAACATTTAAAGGGTTAAAGGGTTAAACTATATTTGGACACATGCCACAGACACACAAACAGAGTTTACTTATCTATATAAATAGGGATATTTCACTGACCTTTTTAAAATGAAAACATTCAAAAAAAAAACTATTTTATACCATTTTATACAAAAGGAGGTTTTGTCAAATTTATCCCCAAAATATGGTTACACACACCCTACGCACACTATATTTTGTGATTTTTATTTACACGCTCATCTGTAATGCCTGCTGAAAGAAAATCATTACACACTCTCTAGACTGGCGTAGCTCAAATACCAGTTCAGATCACATTAATAATCTTCATTTTACATCATTTTACATCCGACATACATTTTCAGGGTGAGGTCATGTTTTAACTCTCACTGAACAAGAGCAACAACTGCAGCAGACTTGATGTTTAATGCCACTATCTGGAGCAAGATTTTGGTCCAATGACATTTTATTTTGGCCAAGCTGTGTCCCAATTCATACACTTCATACACACATGTACTGGCGATGGGAAAGTCAATGCTGCACTTTTGAGTATGAAGGTAGACAATATAGGGACATGCAAAGTCTACATACATAAAGCTGCAACAGATGGGTGCATGAAGTGTACAACATTACACACTTTGTTAATTAAGTGCATCATCTGGTTATTTATAGTGCACTAGACATCATACATTCGCTGATTTTGTAGAGTTTCAAAGGAAAAACTGGGCATATGGGCATACACTAAACCACTGAGATGATCACACACTACCAGACTCTCAAATCTTTCCAAGCACAACAAACTCAAGCAGAAATGTGCGCTTTGTTGCTAGGAGATGCATAACAAATGAAAATAATAAATTTTCTAAAATCAGCACAAAATATCAAACATGTTTGATCTTCTCAGACTGGAAGAATTCATAGTCTGAAGGTATTCAGTATATTTGTATATATAGTATATTTGAGCCAGTGCAATTCTAGAAATTATAAATAAAACTGTTCATAGCTGGGCAGTAGACTAAATATCAACTGAATAAATATCAATTGCACTTAGCATTTTTACATCCAGGAAGAATAATTTTGGCCAGGTGTGAGTGAATCAAGAACATTTAGCACACATAAATATTTCAAGTCGTCATTCTTACCTTGTGTTTTAAAACATGCATTCCCAAAAAAATACAGCAGTCAGCTGGTCAGTGTCACGCCCATGGACTGTCTGTGTGTGCTTTTCTCTCTCGTTGATTAGTCATTTGAGTCACCTGTGTCCCGTTAATTACCCCTTGTTTAGTCCTGTATTTATAGTGTTGTCTGCCCCATGTTTCCTTGTCTGGTATTACATGTCTTCATGGAAGTGCTACGTGTATGTCCTGCCTGCCTTGTGTTTCCCCTTTCCATGGAATATTAAAGACTGTTAATTGTAATTCTCCTTTATCTCCGTGCTTCTTTCCTCCAACACAGAAGTATCCTGACAGAACACCAGACCAACAACAAAAAAAAAAGAAACGTGTTGTACCAATTTTTTATTTTTTTTGGTTCCCGTGTTTTCCCCATGGATCCCCTTGCCATGTTGTTCACCTCCCTAGCCCTAAGTTAAGGATTTTCCCTCTTGGAGTATGCGGTTGAGTTCAGCCTGCTCCTCATTGTTCGACGATGCTGCGCTGAACTCACCATTCTGGATCAGGGCAAATTACCACTGGCCCGTCAACTTCCCAGACAAGAGAACATCTATCCCTAATCCAGAGCACAGCCATCTCCCCGCTATTCTCGAGTCCAGCCCCAAGAGGGCTTGTATCCCCAGGTCCAACCAGGAGATGGCTTCTGTTCCCAATGGCAGCCTAGGGAGGGCTTTTGTTCCAGAGTGCAGCCCTGAGAGCCTGGAGGCTGTTGTCTGGCAACCCCTCTGTCACCTTCAGCCCACCATCTGTGTGGTGGGATTACCGCAGGTCTGCCAGTCTGCATTCAGCATTGTGGCTGGAGGATCCCCTGTCTCTGCTTCTCCTTTGTCTCCTCGTTCCTTGCTCCTCACTGTAGTTTCCTGACAGCCAGTAGTTCAGGCATGCTCGCATTTACAAATGCTCTGCTAAATTTCACTGGCGATATCCGATCCTACCAATAGGACTAATCATAATCGAGAGTTTTGTGTGAAGGCAAAATACACAGATCAGGCATTACATTATGACCACTTACTGGTGAAGTGAATAACACTGATTATCTCTTCATCACGGCACCTGTTAGTGGTTGGGATATATAAGGCAACAAGTGAACATTTTGTCCTTAAAGTTGATGTGTTAGATACAGGAAAAATGGGCAAGCGTAAGCATTTGAGCAAGTTTGACAAGGGCCAGCAGTGGTGGGCAGTAACGAAGTAGTTGTACTTCGTTACTGTACTTAAGTACATTTTTCAAGTATCTGTACTTTACTGGAGTACTTTTATTTTGAGGAACTTTCACTTTTACTTCACTACATTCCAAAGCGTAAGATCGTACTTTTTACTTCACTACATTTTATAAAACATATCGTTACTCCTTTGCTACGTGCTCTGAGACGCAGAAGCGGTGTCTGATTCATGAACAAATTGATTCTTTTCAATGAACCTGTTAAATTGATTCGCCAATCGCACCAAACGATTCATTCACGAATTAGAATGATCCGATTGCAGCTGTTCTCGAGTCGAAAACCCATTGATTCAAATGATCCGTTTAGAGCGAGTCTCCAGTCAACTGAATTCACAAGTAAGAACCGGGAGATCTTGTGCGCGTGCGCGCGACTGATGCTGCGAAAAGTAAGTTACTAATGTCGAATTTTAGGATTAATTATTGTAACTGAAAATCATATTTACGTCAAAGCTGTCCGTTGTTTGTCAATTACATCTGCTGTAAAGGGTGATCTGTTTCTGAAATGCTTGAATTCAGCCACATCAACATCAGTGTCACTGTTTTAGGTCAAAAACGAAAAATGTAAATAACAGATTAAATAAAATAACTCATGCACGTTCATATTCCCCGCTGCTGTAATGTCAGCAGTTTTATTAAAATACTGCATGTAACCCTACGTGACGTCTGTTTTTTATATTGTTTAGCAACAGTATAAATTTTTATATTGTTTGGATCAACTAGAATAGACGGATATGAATGTTTATTCATAACCATACTGAAAATAAGTAAATGTTGTTAGCTGATGCTAACTGTCTAGCTAACAAGCTAGCTGGTGGTAAGTTAAGGTAGTTTTTAGATATAAAGTCCAAATGTTTTTATTCAACAACCTAGATAGATTACATCCGAGGGAAAAAGAAAGGATGTGATGTGCAGAACATGGTAACTACAGTAATTATTGAAGTGGGAAGTGATGCCTTCTGGGGGCATTTGGCCAGGGGTGTTTTTACACAGACAATGTTTGAAAGGAAAAAATCATTATGAAAATATAATTATATTTTCCTTAAAATGTTCTCGCTAACTTCAGGCCTTGTTCTCATGTCATATATAACTGTGACGTTATGCAAACAACAAGCTTTAAAATACTTTTTTCTTATTGGTGAAAATTAGATGGTCAAATCTGTTTTCTCTCAGGTACATTGCAGTGTAAGCTTCACACTGAATATTACTACATCACTCTCGTCAACATATTTTGAGCAGTAGGATTATAAAAAAATATGTGCTATTATAAAATTCAATTAAGTAGCCTATATAAAATTGCAAAATAAACCTATCAGTACTTTTTTACTTAAGTACATAAAAAATGGGATACTTTTGTACTTTCACTCGAGTAAAATTGAAAGAGGAGCACTTTTACTTTTACTGGAGTAATATTTTATTATACGTATCTGTACTTTTACTCAAGTACTTGACTTGTGTACTTCGTCCACCACTGAGGGCCAGACTGTGATGGCTAGACGACTGAGCCAGAGCATCTCCAAAACTGCAGCTCTTGTGAGATGTTCCTGATCTGCTGTGGTGTGTATCTATCAAAAGTGGTCCAAGGAAGAAACAGTGGTGAACTGGGGACAGGGTCATGGGCGGCCAAGGCTCATTGATGCACTTGGGGAGTGAAGGCTGGCCCGTGTGGTCCAATCCAACAGACAAGCTACTTATCTGGGGAACACATGGCACCAGGATGCACTATGGGAAGAAGGCAAGCTGACGGAGGCAGTGTGATGCTTTGGGCAATGTTCTGCTGGGAAACCTTGGGTCCTGCCATCCATGTGGGTGTTACTTTGACATGTACCTAAGCATTGTTGCAGACCATGTACACCCCTTCATGGAAATGGTACTCCCTGGTGGCTGTGGCCTCTTTCAGCAGAATAATGCGCCCCGGCACAAAGCAAAAATGGTTCAGAAATAGTTTGAGGAGCACAACAGTGAGTTTGAGGTGTTGACTCCAAATTCCTCTCAATCCAGATCTCAATCCAATCGAGCATCTGTGGGATGTTCTGAACAAACAACTCTGATCCATGGAGGCCCCACCTCGCAACTTACAGGAATTAAAGGATCCGTTGTTTGAAAGTGACTGCTGTGTGAGATGTGCTTCATACATCTCTATGCAATTGACAACAGACCTTTATTAAACTCAGAATTTAAATTCAATTTCACAAATGCAACCACATGTTTAGTTTTAGTTACCAAGGCCATGTACTTTCACTTGGCAATTGATGAATGTTAATTCTGGATCTTTGTAGCATCCAGTCTACATGGACGCAAGAAAAACACCTTTTAGCAGACTAAAAAGCAAATATTGCAATCCTCTAGATTGTCCTGGGGATGAGATCAGCGAGGTAATAGATTTGATGTTCAAACCGTGTTCCCCAAGTTTCATGCTCTTTGGTCATTTTTGCTCACACTGGCAATGAGATTGTTCAGAACGTCACAAATCACACCTTGTGTTTGAGCGTGGCCTGTGCTATTGCCTCTGCCCTCAATTCTGCCTACGATTGATGGCACATCCAACAGCGATGGAGAAAGCCGTAGCCATGGATACAGCAAAATAAAGTGGTGAGGAATGGCTTTGGGGAAGTCAGTGCACCAGCGCAGAGCTCCACCATTAGACACTGGATGAGTGAATTGCTTTTGGTTGATTCAGCGCATTCAGCAGCCGAAGGTGGGGGGAAGAAAGAAGATGAGAGGAAAAAGCGGACGGGCTGGGGAGGGAGGGAGGGAGGCGTGCTGATCAGAGTCTCCGCCGCACCATTTTTCACAACAGACAAAAACATTTGCCTGGATATCAATTTGGAGCCGTGAAGCAGTCTTCCCCTCCTGCCCTGCCATCCATCATCTTTTCCTCCCCCTCCACCTCCACCTCCTACACGTCCTCACCTCCGGGCCAGGCGGCGCTGGAGCTGGAGCTTGAGGCGGGGCGAGCGCTTCTGAGGGACGGTCTGCTCGCATTATGTTGCCGTCCAAGACTCCGCCCTGCGCCGAGCCCTTATTGGCACCTCCGCCGGCAGCCCATCAGTCATCGCAGGGCCGTCATCCATCACGCTTGGCGATCAATAGCGGGCCGCGCATTCATCAGGCGGAGGTACTGGTGGTCATGCGGCGTGGGGGGGCCGAAGCACAGGGTGAAGGGGTGAGAGTCCAGAAGGGATTTGTGATGTCTGAATTTGTAGGTGTATTTACAGGTGTGAATTTGCATGGCAGTCAGGGCTGTCAAACAATTAATCGTGATTAATCGCATACAAAATAAAAGTTTGAGTTTGCCTAATATATATGTGTGTGTACTGTGTGTAATTATTATGTATATATAAATACAAACACATTCATGTATATATGTAAGAAATATTTACAAGTATATGTATTTATTATAATTTTTATAATTTATAGTATATGTAAATAAAAATATTTTGTACATAACATGTTTCTCTTAAATATATACATGTTATTTATGTACAAAATATTTTTATTTATATATAATATAAATTATATAAAAATTATAATAAATACATATACTTGTAAATATTTCTTACATATATACATGAATGTGTTTGTATTTATATATACATAATAATTACACACAGTACACACACATATATTAGGCAAACTCAAACTTTTATTTTGTATGCAATTAATCACGATTAATCGTTTGACAGCCCTAGCATAGATGCATCATCTCAAAAACTCTGTGAAAACTGGAGCTCAAGCTTGTCGCTTTAAGGTCATCTGTGTGCGTACACCTAAAAATAAGCAGAAGTGCACATTTATTATGTACACTGTTTTGTGTTGAGAGTAAACAAACCACATATATTGACAGCATCATCTTGTTTATGGGCGGACCCAAAGTTTTGTTTTTAGTTCACCTGCCTCGACTAGCAGTTGCAACTAGCAAACATGAATGATGCTCACTTCAAAAATCCACTGGAAAAAGGGCGCTACTATCCAGGCACCATTTGCACATACTAAACTGCAAATTATCATGCAAAACATGCTAATTCTTAACTTGTGTACTATTACATAGATAGCATGTAAATTAGAATGCAGCAATAGATGTCCTGTCATGTCACTATTTGTATTTAATTAACTGCTAAAAAAAAAAAAAAACTACTTATAATTAATTGTGGATTAATTTGGAAGGATTTACAGCCTGACATTTGTGAAAAGGAAGTGTACTTAATTGTACTTGTAGTGTACTTCCAATCTTTTAAAAGTATTTAACTGAAAACTTTAATTTTGCATGTAAGTATGTTGTAAGTATTTTATTTGTATAATAAATGCTATTTTGTTTGCTGCAAGTCAACTTAAACTAGACCTATCAGTCATATGTCAGCATTTAACAGTTTGTTTACGATCTGCTTACAGTACACTGGTAATTGCAGACTGTATCTTTTTACCTTTGTAAAAGCACCCTCTAAAGCGTCACACGTCAGAACAAAAGGAGAGACAGAAACATATACAGTAGGGTAACATACGATCTGCGATCAGATTAGCAGGTGACGGCAGTATGAGTGAGAGAGGCGGCGCTGATTTCCTGTGTCAATGTCACTCATTCACATGTGCGTCAGTTACCGGCAGAGCCGCGCACTTTTGCTTGACAGCTCATAAGTTTTCACGAGCAGCTGGCTCAGGGGTTCTCTTCTTCAACCTGGAATGGATCAAACTTTGAGGTGATGCTAATGCTCAGGGTTAGCAGCGGGCTGTAATTCATAGTTGTGTCTCGTATTCGCTGTCCTGCGTCAAGTCTGTTTAGAGAAGCTGCTAATATGCTAATTTTAGCTAAAGGTCCGCTGAGGTTGCATATTAGTGCCGCACTGTCAAAGTGTTGTGATAATAAGCAATAAAATTCATCACACACATACTGGCATGTTTTACATGATGTGATATGTTAAAGAAAGCATGTTTTACCATAGTGACCATAGTTAACTATGGTTTTTGTAGTAAATCATAGTGTCCACAAAAATAACCTTGGTTTTACTACAGCATGTACAGTAAAACTATAACTACATAATTAAACATGGTTTTCTAGAGTAGCTAACCATAGCTTAACTAAGTTTTTGTAGTAAATATAAAACTTATATAGGCCCACAGTTTAAGACGTAATTAAACTTGATTGTAAATTTCCTCACAAATCATGAAATTGCCACCTCATAAAATAGTTATGTTTTTTCCTGAGATGGGGTTGAACAAAAAGCATCTGCTAATTCTGCATTCATGTCACATTGAAATTGTTGTAACTGGGTGTTCTTACATTCAGGGGTTGATCTTATTTCAGACTAACATTTCATTATTGTTATATGAAAAAGACATTAAAACTAACTCTGGAAATTCTGCTACTTTTCAGATATCTTTCATGTGTACATTTGATTGGTTTATTCTTGTCCCAGAACCAGATTTTCAAAAAATAAAGTAATATTTTTAAAAAGATGTAATATAAATAAAGAGTGACATGAAGATAATTCAGTACTTCAATACTGTCAGCAGATCAAAATGATTCATATCATATCTCATTTTCAAACTAACCAAATACCAAATATCATTCCAACCACAAATAACAATTCTACAACAAATAAACTTTTTCCAAAAATTAGTAGGCCCTATAGTTTTAAAGGACAGCATTGAGGAAAGAAATGCTTGGGATTAGCCATCCAATCTAGCTGTAATTTTGCCAAAATTTGCAAAAATAAATAAATAAATAAATAATAATAATTAATTGTGTATCTATGATACATAATTTAGGATAGATAAAAGTTTTTGCTACCTTTCATGCTTCTGGGCTCTGTCTCACACTCTTATGCCAGATAAACCATGATTAAATAGTTTTTAACCAAGGCACTGAAATCTCACTTCAGTCTGGAAATGAAAGATGACATTAGCATTAGCAAGAGGAATGAGTCAGCCATTTTATTCCTAAACTGCTAAAAATGTACCTGTACTATTTCAACTGGCAGAATAAGGCACTAACAATGCCAAAGGCATGTTTGATTCCCAGAAATTGCAAGAACTGATCAAATATACAAACCAAGAAGTGACTGTCAAATGCATGAATGTAAAACATAATTTCCTCCAGATGTGAAGGAAATGATGTTTGGTCTTGACAGTTCAGAGAAAACAAGTTGGACATTATTAACAGACAAAATAGTGAGAAAGTCAAAAGAATATTTAATGGTAGTTTCCACAGGACTGAAAGTGCCCAGATCCACCCTGTTATGACTTCTTCCATTCTACAGTTGAATTTCATGATTTACCTCACAAGATTGTGGTGATTTTGTAAAAAACAACTGTTTGATATATACTGAATCCTGTCATTTTACCAACCAAGAATCATTTGGAAAGCGTGCCACTGGCAGCATTTCTGCACAATGATATTACTGTGCTTTTTGCACATTTTGCAACACTTTCAAAGTGAAGTACCCAGTTTTACCTAAAATAGATGAACGTGAATCTGACAATTTTACACTGGTTGTTGCATGTGTCATGCACTTTCAGCTTGCTTCTACAAGTCTTTGAGCTCTTTTACTGTGACATTTTAACAGGAGTCAAACGCGAACGTTTCACATCACAAGCGTAATGCTGTAGCGGGTGCGCTACTGAGCAAGTTTACTTTATCACACAAAAGCCAGACATATGGAGCCAACACTTTCTCACTCCCTACTCGTCACATATTGGCGCTTGGTCAGGACCCCTTTAGCGTCACTTTTTGACGCCCATGGTACCCCTTTTGCGTCATTACACCTTTTCGATGCGCAGGGTCCTCCATTGTTTTCAGTTATTTGTCTTAATTTAATGGTTTGCATGCATTTGTAAAAAAAATAAAATAGAAATACTCTTATATAAATGTATACTTTCATCTGAACACCCTAAACCTACCCATTTCTACACAATATAAAAGACAAATATAAGTATAGTCACAGGATTTTATTGCAAAAACTGACCATAAACAAGCAGTATAAAAGCATTACAAACAAGCCTTATTGCATTCCAAGTCTGCTGAAGCCATACGCTCTCTTTATCTCTCTTTAGCTGCTTTGTCACAATTCTGTATTGTTAAAGGCGGTATATAAATAAAGGTGACTTGACTTGACTTTATGCAAAGATTAAAGGTTTTAATCACTGAAATGATCCTGAATTTAATCGCTCCGTTAACACGCTCACATCTAAATTAAAAAGATACTCCCGAACATTAGCGTGATGCAATTGGTCACGAGACACACAAGAGCCAATGACATTTCACAACAGCACGACGCAATCGGTCACAAGACACCCAAGACCTAGTAGTATTTCACAACAAGGCTGTCGAAAGGCTGGCAGCATTTTTTTAATTCATGCACAGACAGACTGCAGCAGCACACAGGACAGCAGACAGAGACGGCGATCGCGTCTATTCTTCTCACAAATCAATCGTTTGGCCTCGGAACACTTGGAATATTAATACTTTTTGAATAAATTATGAATATAGTTGTATCTGCCTGTTATATCTTGTGTTTTGTTGACAAATGGATAGGTTTAGGGGCAGGGGTTGGGTTAAATGTGTAAATAGTGTAATATAAATAAAACTGTTGTGACTCTTTGCAGTGAAAAAATCACACCCCAGCATATATGCAATAATAGCCAAATTCTGACTCAATATATAATTTAATATATAAATTTAATTAACACCAAGGGTTTCTTATTTAAAGCACTGGAGGACCCTGCAAGTCGAAAAATTACGCTAAAAGGGTACCCTAAACGTCAAGAAGTGAAGCCAAAGGGTCCTGACCAAGCGTCAGTATGTGACGAGTTGGGAGTGAGAACGTGTTGCTGGAGCTGGTTATGTGATGCTGATGCTGAAATGTATTAGTTTACAAATCATGAACTATGATAAAAGAGTTCTGAGTTCATAATATAGTATTGTGCAAGGAAGTCTTCATTAATCAATAATCTGCCTCTGTAAACACAATTTGTGTGAAAAGGAATAAAAGTTGTGGGTTTTACAGTAACACTTTATTTTGTTTTGATACTCCCAAAAGATACAGTCTACTGACTGTAAGTAACTTTGCAAGTACATGTCAACTTATTCTACTTTTGCAACCTTAAACCTAACCTAATAGCCTACTAATACTCTAATGAGAGTATAGTTGTAAATGAATGTTAGTTGACATGTCATTGCAAAGATAACCTAGAAACTGTTACCAGAAAACACAACAAATTTAGAGAGGCAGATTTTTAAAGATGTGTGTGAACGTAACTGCACACAGCATACCTGTAACATTACACACTATTGGACCAGAGAGCGTTACTGCATCCCCAAAACGATTCTGTTCCTATTACTCATTCATTTTTCTAGCTACGTCGCAGTGATATCGCACTTGTAATCGACTGTAAAGTTCTGGGTCGAGTTTGTCGCGAAGAGCACGGCAGCACGGGTTCACCGTCGTCTGTACGAGCAGTAACGGTACACTGCTCTCTGGAGCGCGTTTAACCTCAGACCTGCTCGTGGGGTGGAGACGCTCGGGGTAAAGGTCAGGTGAGAATCTCCACGGCCACACCTGGGCAGCTGATCCGCAGGTCGCCGTCGGGTCAGGTGTCACTCTCCCGTTTCAGCAGAGTTCCATCTGCCCATGGCCTGGATAATTCAAGAGCAGCAAAACACGCTTTGTCACTACCTGACTAGAACAAAACTACCCTGCTAGTTAAACTACCACTAAGATAACAGAAGGCAACAGTTTGCGAAAAACCCTCACATTATTATGCTAAATAAAATTTTTTAAAAATTAAGCAAAATAAAATAAAATGAATGCATGTTTAAATTTATATAATGTACTTTTTTAGTTAAACACCAAATTTTACATTTTTTTATGCATAATAATATGATCAAATATACGCTATAAATCAATATTTGATTGCATTTGTGTTGTCGTTAAACTAGTACTTAATGCCACCTTCCATCCTACATTAGGATGGCAGTCATGCTGACAGCAAACAGATGAGCAATGGGAAGATTTCTCATTTTTGTATATGTGTGTGTGTTTTGCTCTTTGACCTTTTACACCTTACAGCCTACTGCTATACAACAATAAATATTTGATTCCCACACCTGTCCATCTTCCTGGGCTCTCACACAAACACTTGGGCCTTTCCACGCGATGTATTCGCCAAGGCGGTTTGGGCACGATGTAAGAGGAGCTCGTGGGGAGATAATGGTGCGACGCTATTAATAATGTACGTATGAATGTAATCTCAAACCAGCAAAACCCAGAGACACTCAGGCTGAAACCCGAGAGGAAACTGCTAAAAAGAGATGTAGTACAAATATCAAGTAGTCCTTACAGCCCACAGACAGATATCCATATGTTTTATATGAATATGCTGAAGTTTATTAATAAATGTTGAAAAAATGGAATATGATTTAAAAAGATAGAAAACAAGCCAGTAAATTTAACAAATAATTACAATTAAAGTAGTGAGACTGAAGCAGCATATTTTTGCAAAACCCTCCAATAATCTTTATTTTATTTGCAACTTAGAAATATTCATTTTTACAGTGTACATCATATTTACAATGTGTGGAAATGTACTGTGAAATGCCTGATTAATTACAGAAAGCAGACTAGATTTTTATATTTGAAGAAAAAGCAAATTCTATGCAAATATCAATAGTAAAAATGAATGAATGTGCACAAGTTTATTAATATACACAGGGGGAAAATGTATTAGGATTTTCTTGAAAAAAAGCTAGGAAATTGTTAGTAAATTCACAAACAATTACAAAGGAACAGTGAGTAACACATTGAATTCAAGCATGAAATTTTGAAGTCGAAAAACCAGAATAGCATTTTTTTTTCACCTACTTTATGGTTCAGCAGGAAAAATGGTGCATCTGATCTCTTAATAAAGTAAAAACACACAATTTGAGTAATCATTCATGTCTGGATGCTCAAACACTGCAGGACGACTTTAATACTCTGAGGTTTGATCACTTAATAAACAGCATTAATAAAGATTTTTTCATTGCCAGATACTCTTTTATTTCTGTTTTTATCAGGAACAGAAATGAGGGATGACGTTGGGATGTCTCTTCCTCCTCCCTGCTTGACCTTTTAATAGGAGGGCAGTTGTTAAGTGAATTTCGGGAATCCCATAAACACAAATTGCCGTCCGTAATCTCCTGCCAGGGAAGGGAGAAATATTTCAGCGGAAGGTAATCAATCAGACGCTTAGAGCCCCTCCAGTAGAGAGAGAATCTGCTGTAATGCACTGCAGCCTTCCAAACACTGCATGACGCCACCTATTTGTAACGTGGCAGAAAATAGTAAAATAGAAACAATGAAAGTGAATGGAAGATACATGAAAGGAGGTGTTCAAAAGTCTTAATATTATATGAGCTGTTTTGTTTTGAAGATTTTGCAAAACGGTTAACAAAATTTGGGATACGTCTAAATGCAGTTTAAAAGTGTATGTTATTTTCTAGCAGGGAAATAAACAAACATTAATGTAAAAATGAAAATGGCATGCTGAGGAACGAGCTGAATGTTGGTTTGTTGCTACTGACAAAAAAACTGTATTTGCAATAAATCAAGTAAGAGATCATAATAAAGCAATAAGCCCCAAGAAGCCATGATTTACAGTGAATTTATAACAATGAAGGAGTGTTAGTTGCCGAGCAACACACAAAAGTAAACAAAGGTGTAGTTTTATAGTGTAATTTACAACAGCTTTAGAATGCGGCACAACTAATCAGAATCAGGGACTGGAACTACCAGTTTTATAAGTTCATATTGACATATTTGTGGTAATTACATATTTTTGTCATAATTATGACATCAGGTGTGTTCAAGTCAATTGGTCACAAGATGGCAATGTATCTTTTCTACATAAAACAAAACAAGATTTTAAAACTCTACATGTACAAACTGAATAAAGAATATGCAGTGAGTATGTTTTTGCTTTTTTAGGTTTGTATTCCATTTATGAAGGTGCTGTACATTTAGTAATTATACATTAATTGTACGAGATGGTATTTTCTACATGCAATTTAGATAGCTTTTGAAATGTATTGTCAATACACGCTGCATCCATCACATCAGATATGTTTTCTCACTTACCGTTTGTCATTTTTTATAGCGACATACAGTCAACTGATTGTTATTATAAAATAAACATCATACTGTAATAACTGAATGTACATTTTCCCCCTTAATAATAAATGTATTTATTTTTTATCGTTTTTTAATGGCTTTGATGGTTCCATACTTGAAAACTTTCCATTGCACAAAAAAATCTTTATAGTGGAAAAAGATTCTTTAGATTAATAAAAATGTTTATACTAACAAAAAAAAATTGAACAGAACTGTTCACTGAAACCTTCTTTCAGGGAACTAAAAAAATGCCATCACTGACATAATCGCAAAAACATCCACTCAGCATATAAATAAATGAATGAATGGACATAAGTTTATCTGAATTGAATTATTTTATTAGCTTATTTAGAGACCACAGAGCACAGCTACTGTATGTCAGATGAGCTGTCCACTCTACAGTGTTTTGAGTTTGAGTAGTGAATGCTGTTTAAAAGAAAATGTATTTGATGATGTTTTACAGTAGTTTTTGAGCTTGAGGAATGCAGACATGTAATGCATTTAAAAGCAGCTATTATTCGGTAAACTGAACAACAGTATTGAATAGTATTAGATGTCCTAGGTAAGCTATTAGATGTTAGATAGAGTTAATGCTTGCTCTCGGCAATGCCAAGGTCATGGTTTTTGCAGGGAACACTGAACATGCTGATTAATGCATTCCAATTTGCTTTGGATAAAAGCAACTCCTGAATGTAAAAAAAAAAAAAATTATATATTTGTGTGAAACCTCACCCATGCAAATCTGTCTTGTGGATGTTGGCCAAGCTCTGTTTGGAGATTTTGCCGTTGTAGGATCAGTGGAGCTCACACTAAACCTCTGGCGTCGTGTAACCAAAGCTCGGCTGTGTCTTAACCAATGGCTGGCCAGAGCGCTTGATGTAATGGGGAGGTCACCGGCTCGCACTCCTTAACCCCTGACCTCACAGCTCATGAGCCGCAGGGGTATTTCTTTCACGGGGACACCGGAGACGTGTTTTGGACAGGTTAAAGGAAGAGTGGTAAGCAAGCTGGGATCCGTTTGTACCCGCTGTAACTTTAATGGGCTCTGATAAAGATGGATCCCATGCCTCCGTGATGGATTAAGTCACTGAGCACCAGCGTGGAAACTGATGCTTATATCTTACTTTATTTAGGCCAAGTTGTGGTTCACCACACATTTAGGTTCTGGACATTAACATTAATGAATGACCAGAGCACTTTCTATGAGCGTGATGCTGCTGCGCATTCGATACGCTGGCGATGGTTTCGTTTAGAATTAAGTACAATTATTTTTCAATGTTATTCGATGCGTTTTGCAAGAATGCAACTGAGCTGAAAGTTAATGATTGTTGTGTTTCACAGCAGGCATGTGAATGATGGCTGCAGCTTTTAGAAAGACGGTAAGTAGGTGATGAATATATTCATTGTTCCGATAAAGGTATTGATATTCGCTATATCCAAATACTGTGAATTAATACCCACATAAATCTGCATGCATTTCAAATGTTTCCAGTGTTCACTCAGAAGCCACGGGGGCTCAATGTCTGTAAATCAGCACGAGTGAAGCGAATGATTTTCTGGCAGTAACGCAGCCACGCTGGCACGCGCATAACTCAGCCGAAGGATTCACGGGAGCAGCCGATAGGTTGGGTCAACCAATCGACACACCACTTGACCCCTGTTGACCTCTGCGGCCAATAAGGCTAATGGTGGCGTAAGGCTAGAGCCGCTCCTGTGGCGTAGGGGTCTAACACGGCCGGACTTTAACATGCACCCTGCTGAGGCTCATGACGCAGGGCTCGTTAGCACTGACCGCTTACTCACTCGTTCTCTCTCTCTCTGTGCTGAACTATCGCTGAAAAATACAGCAGCACCAGACTACTTGATGTATTAATCAGGACGTGTCTTAATGACTGGTCACAAGCATGCAAAATATGTATTTTCCATATGTAAACATTTATGAAACCTATTAAAAACTGAAACAGTTTCATATTTTTACATATACTACACACACAGAAAAATAGAGGTTTAAAATTGTACCTTTTGGGGTACAAAAGCTTGTCGCTGGAGTAGTATCCTTAAAAGAACATCTTTGTACCTTTTTTACCCATAATAGGTATATATTAGTACTTTAAGTGTACGTATTACTACTCTAAGGTACTAATATGTACCTGTTAGGGGTTAAAAAGGTACAAAGATGTTCTTTTAAGGGTACTGCTCCAGCGACAAGCTTTTGTACCCCAAAAGGTGTCATTTTAAATCCCTATTTGTCTGTGTGTATCTAGCCCATGTAAATACAGTTGAGGTCAAAAGTTTACATCCCCCTTTCGGAATCTGCAAAATGTTAATTATTTTACCAAAATAAGAGTGATCATACAAAGTGCATGTTATTGTTTATTTAGTACTGACTTGAATAAGATATTTCACATAAAAATGTTTAGTCCACAAGAGAAAATAATAGAATGACCCATTCAAAGTTTACATACCCTTGATTCTTAATACTGTGTTGTTACCTGAATGATCCACAGCTGTTTTTTTGTTAGTTTGTTTGTTTGTTTGTTTCCCTGGTGAAAAAACCAGCATATGCTGGTAGGTATGTTTTGATGCTGGGATGCTGGTTAGGTAGGTTTTGATCCTGGTTTAAGCTGGTCCTTTGCTGGTTCATGCTGGTCCTTGACCAGCAACATGACCAGCAAAAACCAGCAAAGGACCAGCATAAACCATCAAAGGACCAGCTTAAACCAGCATCAAAACCTACCTAACCAGCATCCCAGCATCAAAACATACCTACCAGCATATGCTGGTTTTTTCACCAGGGAGTTGTTTATGAGTCCCTTGTTTGTCCTGAACAGTTAAACTGCCTGCGGTTTTCCAGAACTTTTGTGTATTTGAACCCTTTCCAACAATGACTGTATGATTTTGAGATCACACTGAGGACAACTGAGGGACTCATATGCAACTATTAAAGAAGGTTCAAACGCTCACTGATGCTTCAGAAGAAAAAACGATGCATTAAGAGCAGGGGCGAAAACTTTTGAACAGAATGGAGATACATTGTACATTCTTCTTATTTTGCCTAAATAATAGAACTTTTCATTTAGTACTGCCATTCAGAGACTACAAAAGATACTTACATGTTTCCCAGAAGACAAAATAAGTTAAATTTATCCTGATTTTCAAATTCAGAAAGTTTTCACCCCCCAGCTCTTAATGCATCATGTTTCCTTCTGGAGCATCAGTGAGTGTTTGAACCTTCTGTAATAGTTGCATATGAGTCCCTCAGTTGTTCTTAGTGTGGAAAGATGGATCTCAAAATCATACAGTCATAGTTGGAAAGGGTTCAAATACAAAATGCAGAAAAGTATTTGTGGTACCTCAAACAGAACAGCAGACAGTTTAACTGTTCAAGATAAACAAGGGACTATTTTCTCTTGTGGACTATATGTAAACACCTTTTATGTGAAATATCTTATTCAAGTCAGTACTAAAAAAACAATAACATGCATTTTTTTTATGATCCTCTTATTTTTGTAAAATAATTAACATTTTGCAGATTCTGAAAGGGGGGGGTGTAAACTTTTGACCTCAACTGTATGTATGTATAATAGTTGAGTGTGTTGAGTGTGTGTCGTCTTGCAGTGTTTGTTTCAGACATAAATGATTCCTCATGTGTCTGCTTAAGTCATCAGACTTCTCACCTGATAGCAACCACGTAGCAATGCCTTAGCAACCATTCAGCAACACTTCTAGCAAACCTTTTTTTTCAGCTGCATGCCTTTGACCTCAGAGAAGCATCTGACAGTGAGGTGATTGCAGATGGAGACCGCTGGAATAATACTTTAAGCTCTTCAGTTTCGCACTGGATATTCACACTAAGCTCACTCCCTCTTGACATTATGCAGAATTATGCATATGTTTGGTTCACATGCATGCCTATGCTATGATGTTCTCCGTCTCATTTTCATGCAGCTCTAGACAAACGCTCGCACGCGTCACACACAATGTCAGTGTGAATAAACTGCACATCTTCTCCAAACACTGCATTCTGTGCCATCTGTTCACCAATGTAAATCACGCTGTTGATGTGAGCCCCTTCCGTACCGGAGCCAAATGTGTGTCCTCCACCACTAAATCACACTGGGAAATTCATGGCTTTATGTATATTAATGCAGAAATATGCTCATATGCAGAATCCGGTGAACTTACGGCCACTGACTCACAACGAGTTCATTCAAAGACTGAATAAAGCACAAACACACACAATCGAGATTTAGTAATGTATTGACTATATATATGTTTGTATAGTACAAAATTAGTGCATAAAAAAAGAGCACTTTAAGTACATTATGGAACTGCACTTTTTTCGCTTGGGATCTCATGTGAAACACATAGGCCTGCACATAATTAACTCAACATTAGTCCTCACCTTAAAAAAAACAGTCATCCTCATGTTGTTTCATTCTAGCAGTCTGGGTTCTTTTATGTGGAATACAACAGAAGAAAGCTCTTTTTCACAAGAACAGTTCATAGTTCACTGAACAAATTGACTGAAAATCTTCCCTTCCACCACAGCTCTTTATTAGCATTCTCCAGCCTGTATATGTATGTGGTACAAAACTGAATTACACTACCATTTTGGGATCAACTTTTGGGATCAAAAGTTTATGATTTTTAGTTTAGTTTTTTTTTTAAGCAAGGATGCATTAAACTGTTCAAAAGTGACAGTAAAGACATTTGTAATATTACAAAAGATTTCTGTTTCAAACAAATGCTGTTCTTTTGAACTTTCTACAGATTAAAGAATCTTTAATAAAACTGAAAAATGTTTCTTGAGCAGCAAATCAGCGTATTGGAATGATTTCTGAAGAATCATGTGACACTGAAGACTGGAGTAATGATGATGACAATTCAGCTTAGCAGGAATAAACTACATTTTACTATATATTCACAAAGAAAACTGTAATTCTAAATTATAATAATATTTCAGAATTTTAATGTGACTCCACTTCCAGTGAATGTCAGTGATTTCTTGTGAAATTTAGGGAATGTGCAGCTCAGACCCTGAACAGACTGAAGGAGTGAGTTGATCTGATGATCCTCCTGCTGCAGATGTTTAATCTGATCCAAACCCTTCAAACGCTTCAAAGCCTTATGTCACAGATTAACACTCTCCACAATCTCACTGCACCATAATTGACTTTCTGAAGTGAAATATGGAAACAGGATTATATCAAATATTAAATTGACTTAGTTTATTGATAGTGATGTTTTTAATACCTGTGCATGTATTGACATACACTACCAGTCAAAAGTGTTTGAAAAGTAAGATTTTTAATGTCTCTTCTGCTCACCAAGCCTGCATTTATTTGATCCAAACTACAGCAAAAACAGTAAAGTTCAGAAGACATTATAAATGTCTTTATCATCACTTTTGATCAATTTAAAGCATCCTTGCTAAATTTCTTTCCCATATGTGGTATAGTGTATAATGTTACAAAAGCTTTTTAATTCAAATGCTGAATTTTGGATCTTTCTATTCATCGTAGAATCCTGAAAAAAAATTACTCAACTGTTTTAAATACTGAGGATAATAATAATAAAACATGTTTCTTGAGCAGCAAATCAGCATATTAGAATGATTACTGGAGAATTATGTGACACTGAAGACTGGAGTAATGATGCTGCAAAATTATCTTTGATCACAGAAATAAATTACATTTTAAAATATATATAAAGCAGTCATTTTAAATAGTACAAATATTTCACAATATTACTGTTTTACTGCTGTATTTTGGATCAATACATGCATATTGTGTAAACTATATGTAAATTTTCTGTTACTGTTAATGCGTTCTCCACAGAGGCAATAAACAACTTATAAACACCCTGTACAACCTGTGTGCGTCTTTTTTATGCTAATGTATGCAAATGCATGCAGAGTTGATAAGGAATTAACCAAAATGACAGCAAAAAAATAATTGCACTAGCAATACTAGACACGATTAATGATAATAGCAGAACAGTGGGATTGTGTCAGTGCTATATTCTGTTTGATTAGAATTTTAACCCTATAAGCCTATTGTATATCTGTACATGAATTTCTAAGGCCTTTAAATGATCATCATGATCAAAAGGTTGCTGTCACACAATCTACTACATGCCTTCTGTCTCGGATTGATAGTTAGGCTTTTTGCAGCTCATGCTTCACATGTCTTTTTGCTGTGAAATCCTTACTGATTTTTATCAAGTAAATGTAAGAATAACTTTGATATTCTTAGTAATATGTCATAGCAATATGTTACTTGATTATCCAGACATAATTTTGCAGAAAAATCAGTCTCAAATCTGATCATCAGGCTTCTGAGGAACGTTGTTTTCCAGAAGCTTTACTTGCACTGTTCCTGAGTGGAGGAATGATCTGCCCTCATTCCTCAAGTCTCAAAAACACCTCAAATTTTTTTTTGCGGAATGTTTCTTTGTTAATCTCATTGTATTCCATTGCATTATATGTTTTGATCATCAAACTAAGCTTAATGCAAACTTTTCAATAAAGGTTCAATAAACTGTTCCGTTTAAAAAAAAAAAAATGTTGTTTATGTCAGACTTTACTGGGTTAGAAGATTAGGAAATTCCATTAGAACTCGGCAGACGGTTTAGAAGAAAATCACACATGAGCACAGAATGAATCTCACACCAACTTTTCTCATTTCAGTTTGTTTTCATAACTTTTGGTTCTCAAAGTGAAACTCAGCAGCTGTAGAGCTGTGTGTGTTAGAGGTAACAGTGAAGCAAAGTGTTCCTGTTTTTCATTTCCTGTGGATGTGTGGCTTTTCCTCTAGAATATATTAAGAGCTCCCTTCATATTACACTGGCAAAGGCTTTAATTAAACTTCTTGTAATTAAAGTTCCCTTTGTTCTGATTAGCCTCTGGTAATTGATTCAATTTGTCTCTCGTCGTGTATTGGACCTCTACTTAGTTAATGAATTAATTGATCAACCGTCAGTGTATTTTGGGTTGGTAAGAGGATTTTGACATCTAACCGCTTTAATCTTGTGCTGGCTGGAAATTGAAGGATTTTACAGACGGTGGAGCTGCATATGCATCCACATGAACATTTTATCAAAATGTCCTCAACTGATGCATGAAATTCACCACAAGCATCTAGGAATGTATTATTGTTGTAGCTGAAAAATGCTTGTTTTTTGAAGAATCATTTTCTGGAACATCTCAGCTTTTAAAGTGCAATCGTGTACATGAGCCAAAACTCAACAGAAGGAGAAACAGATGAGCTGATCTTAAGATGTTTTATGATCTGACCTTGGATTTGATGTGAAGCCCCATTGTAGTAGGAATAGAGCTCCCTCTAGTGGATATCAGCTATATTGAACCACAAGAAGAAAGTGCTGCTGTTATAATAATGTATAGGTGCATCTCAATAAATTAGAATGTTTCTAGACAAAGGTGTTGAAACACGTGTATTAAATAAATTCAATGCACACAGACTGAAGTAGTTTTCAGCTCTTTTAATTGTGATGATTTTGGCTCACATTTAACAAAAACCCACCAACAAATCTCAACAAATTAGAATACTTCATAAGACCAATAAAAAAAAAACATTTTTAGTGAATTGTTGGCCTTCTGGAAAGTATGTTTATTTACTGTATATGTACTCAACAGCCAGCTTCTTTGGCAATGAATGTTTGTGGCTTACCCTCCTTGTGAAGGATGTCAATGATTATCTTCTGGACAACTGTCAGATCAGCAGTCTTCCCCATGATTGTGTAGCCTAGTGACCCAAACTGAGAGACCATTTTGAAGGTTCAGGAAACCTTTGCAGGTGTTTTGAATTGATTAGCTGATTGGCATGCCACCATATTCTTGTTGAGATAGTGAATTGGTGGGTTTTTGTTAAATGTGAGCCAAAATCATCACAATTAAAAGAACCAAAGACTTAAACTACTTCAGTTTGTGTGCATTGAATTTATTTAATACACAAGTTTCACAATTTGAGTTGAATTACTGAAATAAATGAACTTTTCCATGACAATCTAATTTATTGAGATGCACCTGTACTATATACAGGAGTCAGACAAAATCATGTGAACACCCATTATTATAGCAGTTGATGTAATTTGTATAGGTGAAAAAACAAATTCTGTGATTCCCATTTAGTTGTCTATATTCTCTAGGTTGAATATCAGTGTTGTGTTCAGCAACGTTTAGTACAAGCCATGTGTGAAAAGGGTGAGTATCAGACCTTTAAAAGGGCAAATCATGGAAGCCCATTTATCAGAAGCATCCTGAGTCTTAATCTTTAACAGCCCAATTTATTTGGTGTTTTAAGAGCAACAGTCTTCATGATGTCTGCAGACACAAAGCATGACAAGATTTCATCAGGAAAGAAAGACAGCCAGTGAGAACTGAAAGTGAATGATGGGGAGCGTCAAACACTAAAAAGAACTACATCCAAACAAGACAGAACTATTGCTGTGAAGACACAGCAAACCTCTATATTCACCTTCAAGACCTTGTTTCCACAAAAGCAAAACACAAGAATTTCACAAATCCACATCAATGACAGAGCAGCAATTGCTAAGCCTTTCATCACAGGCACCAGTGCTACAATGTGATCATAAAACGTTAACAGCTAGAGCACAAGATAAAGTTTAACATCTGCCCTAAACAGACAATAATCTGAGACGAAAATTATCAAACCACAGTGTTGGAGAGTGGTATCAGATGAAACCAGAAATGCTTCACTTTGGCCTGAAAAATGCTTCATTCTGCAGCATGCTATAACGTAACACTTTGACATGAGTCTGAATGCAGTCATTAAACTGATAGTCATTATACTGTGCAATTAGAAGCAAAAGCAACGCGTGAAAACTTCAAGTGACTCTCAAAATGGTTGAGTGTGTTGTTAAAGACACGGTCACAAATTCCTTCCGTATTCACAGAAAGCTCATCATCAACCCTGACTGCTGCTGAAATTATTACACTGTTGATTAAATTAGTAAAAGCAATCACAATCTCTTAAAGCAAGTTAATTGGGAGAATTTATTTAGCCCCGCTGACGGCTTTATGCATGTTTGATTAAGTATTATAAGGTTTGTTTTTCAGATTTTGCATAATATGTCTTTAAATCTTGCACAAAGTGATCGGGCGCCCCATTAACGATCATAATAAACTCTTTTAAAACGCGCCTCCCGTTATGATTTATCTGCTGTGAGATGTGCTGCTCCACTCACTATCTGGCCATCTGACAAATAGGCAGGATGCAATCGTACAGCCGTGCCATAAATCTGCAGATGCGCAGAGCTGCGCAGTGCACTGGAAAAGTTAGGCAGAGGTCAAACCAACTTTATGAGGGATCACACACACAACTTGAGTGTGAAGGCATGAGATGGGAATGATTCATGCAGGTATTCAACATTATGGCAGTTTAGTTATTATCTGTGAGATGAAAACTGTTGCACCAGTGTTCAACTTAGAGCAAAGTGCATGGAAACTACTTTAAAACTATTCCTAAGAGAAATAGTTTGATTTCTAGCTTATCACCAGTGTTGGGAAAAGTTACTTTTAAAAGTATTGCGTTACTTCCTAAAAACGTAACTAATTACGTTACTTGGTTACAGTACTTTTAATGCATTACATTACTTTTGCGTTACTTTTAATATCTGGACAAGGCTTGCTTGTTTGTTTTTAATATAAAAAGTTATATTTTTAGCAAATGTATAGGCCTTTTCACATCAAAGTGAAATGAATAAGTCTCAGGCTGAAGTAAATTCATGTCTGTATAGTAGAACGCAGGAGAAGAAAGTTCAACACTCTTCAGCAATTAAAAAAAAAAAAAGAAGCACAAATGTTGGTTCATCTAAAGTATTTTTTCTTATTAGTATAGTGAACTAGACATTGGTTAATAAAATGGGATTAAAGACATAAAGGACATTTTTGTTATTTACCATTTAATTATTGCAGGTTTGCATCATATTCCGAGTTTGCATTTCACTGTTTTAATTCATTTTGGTGAAGACTGAATCTGTTGTGTGCAAGTCAGATGAGTAAATGCATGTTGCTTTACCCCCAACACTGCTTATGACCAGATGTCATTGGGATGATTAAGTTGAACCACTGTGAAAATGCATACAAGACTGTGTGTTACTGTAGTTCACTCCAGACTTATGGTTAAATCTATTAATAATCCTTAGGCTAGTGTATGGAGTCATGTAAGGGAGTCATGCTTTTCACAACACATAAGCAGCTTTACAGATTGAATCTATTTTGATATATATCAGTCAGTTCAAGATTTTTAGCTACTAGCGTATGATTATTTTATTCAAAAAAAAAAAGACATCCATAACAAGGTACAACACAAGATCAAACATCAAGGTAATGCTTGTATTTAGATTAAGATCTCCAAATTAGATCTCCAGGACTCTAGATCTCTAGGACTCCAGACTCAAAACAAGAGACCACTGCTAATTTAAACAGCATGAACTATTTAGTATAAAAAATAAAAGAAAAGGAAAAAAATAGATTTTTTTTTTTCTCATCAGAGCTCAAAAAGATGAGCCTGCGCCTTTAAATTGTCCGGCTGTTGTCATGGTAACCTGCAGGCCCATGTGTTTTGCGACAGACCGTGTTCCGCGCCGCAGCACATCTTTAGCAGATGAATGCAGCATAAACGCATGTGAGTATCATTTATTTATTACATATAATCTCATTTGATGTGCATATAATATGTAATATGAGAAGCGCGTGACGAGAGGTGAATGATAATATGTTCTGCGTGTTGAACAGCTTTATATGTGGCCTTGCGTTTAAAGAATAGCCATGACATGAAATACAGGCAGATTTTTGCATGTTTATATAAAAATGTTAAGTTCTTTAAACACTTCAACCTTCATAAAACGTATTACAATAGATTTTGGACACAGTACCATTGTTTTCTCATAAGTAACGTCACGTGCTATAAATACATGATATGATCATCAGAATGTTTTTCGTGTAACTTTAACAAAAGGGATACTGTGGAAATATCATGGTTTATGAATATGGTATTCATTCCGTATCATGGTATTACCATCTGATCCCTTTTACCAAAATACCTTTTTTGCAAGGAATTTTGCAATGCATTCTATCAGAATGCTATGAAATGAAACATTCTTTATAGCACATTTACAGCATTTCTGTAATTATTACTGAGTTTTTTTAATGGCTTATACTAATCCAAGTATCTGAAGAGCAGGGTGTCTGACACCTATATGATAGTACAGATTAATGGCAGAAAGTGAGACGTTAGCAGTCAGATTGTAGAACTGACACGAAACAATGTCTGTTTATTTGCAATGTAGTTGGATCTGATGAAGGGAAACTGATGTGAAATGAGCAGGGCACACCAGATTCAGCAGTGGAAAAACTGATTGACAATACAGCATTCCTGTAGCTCAAACAATGCCAAAGTCAGGTTTGATTTCCAGGGAATGCATGAACTGATTAAATGTGCAACTTGAATGCAAAGTCGCTTTGAATAAAAGCATCTGCCAAATGCATAAATGTACGAATCAGCAACATCAATTAGAGTTAATACATGTATTAATCCTAAATTACAATTATTTACACATTGTCATCTGTCTGCATGCTTTAAGTAATACAATTAAATTCTGCCAATTAACCAATAAGAAACATGGCAAACAGTACTTACCATACTGAAAAAGTAAGTAAATTTGTGTTTGTGATCCTGAACCACAAAACCAGTCATAAGTAGCACGGTTATATTTGTAGTAGTAGCCAACAATACATTGAATTGGTCAAAATTGTAGATTTTTCTTTTATGCCAAAAATTATTAGGATATTAAGAAAAGATCATGTTCCGTGAAGATATTTTGTAAATGTCCTACCGTAAATATATCAAAATGTAATTTTTGATTATTAACGTGCAGTGTATGTTGTTACACTTACAACCGTAAATACTCATATTAGCCAAATATCAGCTAAAGATCAGCCTGGAAGATATATTTGTCTGTAACTAATTATAGTTTTGTTTTGCTTTTGTTTTTCCCCCAGCGTTTTATTGTTATGGATATGCCCACTGGTTGAGCGTCAGTGCACTTAGTCATGGAAACATCACGTTTACATCCTTCTGCATTTTAGTCAGCAGCAGGTGATGCTGTTATGCAACATGCAGCCCTGGAGTTACTGGAAGAGTCCTGTCAGTGGGCCTTCCTGAATCCAGGGGGTTTCCAAGCCCACCCATGCCTGTCATTCCCATCCCACGGAGGGTTCGCTCCTTCCATGGCCCTCACACTACCTGCATGCACTCCGCCTGTGGTCCGGCACGCACCGCCCAACTCGTACGCACCAAATACAACAACTTTGACCTGTACCTGAAGTCTCGATGGATGTATAGTTTCATCCGATTCCTTCTATATTTTGGCTGCAGTCTTTTTACCTCCCTCCTCTGGGTGGCGCTGTCTGCACTCTTCTGCCTGCAGTACATCAGCGTGCGAATTTTCCTTCGCCTTCAGTACAAGCTGTCCGTCATTCTCCTGCTGCTGGGTCACCGCCGGCTGGACTTCGGCATCATCAATGATCTGTTTATATACAGCATGCATGTTACAATGTTTCTGATCGGAGGCCTTGGATGGTGTTTCATGGTCTTTGTAGATATGTGAGATCAGACTGGCCGTATGATCACTGTTAAAAGACAAGTCGAAAGATGTGTTTTTTGAGCATGCAACTTTTACACATCATGACAGAACTGAGAACATGTGTGCAACACTTTTAAAAAGAGCTGAAATCTTTTTTCCACCCATCTCATTCCAGTGTAAGAAAAGTATGCATGTTTTTTCTTTTTTTTTCTTTTTAGGTTTTATATTAATTAAATGTGTTGTATTCTAACACTGTGCATAGAGGAATATGATTTACATTTTGTTTTCAATGTCAGTAACCCAATGTTTTAGATCTGCGTATGCCTCGATTTAATGCTTAATTTAATGTTTTTAATGTTTGCTTGAAAAGGTGGTCTTTTATCATGGTGGTACTTCCTTCCATTCTCACGCCGAAATATCCTTCACTAATGGCCTCTTTCAGCTTATATGCGGCAGTCAGACCATATTATTTGTATGGTGCCAATCAGAGCATGAGTCTGATGTCCCATGTTGCATTAGTGTGGTGTTATTGGCGCCAGCCTGGTATGAAAGTAAAGTGAGTGAGTACAATCTCCTATTGTTTGAGGATCAAACATCATATGCCTCATACTTGGCCAAGCACGCTCTTTTGTTCTGAAACTGAACGGACACCAGTGACATTTCAGACAAGCCATTGTACAGCTCAACCCAGAAGGGTCAATGCCCTGATGAACTGACACATGTACAGTTACCTGTGTCAAATGGCCGAACTCTCTTGAAGGGACACATATCTACTAGTGCAGACATGCTTCAATGGTTGTTGTGGTGTAGCACAGTTCAGTAACATCTCAGGAACAGCATTAAAACACTATGAATAGAAATGGTGTAAGTCTCATCTGTGTTTGCAATTATTATTTCTGTGTATAATAAATGTGTCCCAGTCAACTGTTTTCTAATTCTGTTTCAAAGAGATGTACTTAGATATTGGTGTTTTTGACCAATATTGGTTTTTGTGGCCAAAATATTTACTTGTAAAAAAAATGGCAAATTTTTTAATATTGGCTTTCAAATCCACAAAAAAACCCTGTGCTGATATATGACCATAACACAATCTTAGAAATGAATTAATTAGGAGTGTCTCAAAGGCCCTCTTGTCAGGATTTATCATTACTATTTCAAAAACATCACTTTAGAATTAGCAATGGATTAGGTCAGTGTTTTTCAAATCTTGCACTGGAGGGCCAATGCATTGCAGAGTTTAGCTCCAGCCCTGATTAAACTCACCTACCTCTGATTTTCTAATGGTCCTGAAGACATTAGGCTCATTTGAGATGCATCAGCGCTAAGCAGAATGATCGGCGTATGACATCAAAGTATAGCAAGAGCAATTCTAAAGCATAAAGAGTCGTCTGCTCCAATCACTCTCACGGTACTTTGATGTCATACGCCCATCATTCTGCGCAGCGCTGATGCATCTCGAACGAGCCTATTAATTAGCCTGCTCAGGTGAGATTGATTAGGGTTAGAGCTAAACTGCAAGAAAAATGGACCTCATGGTCCAGATTTGAGGATCCCTGGATGTTTCTGAGATGTTCCTAGAGAAGGAATGCCTAAACCTGGTCTTGGAGGGCTGGTGTCCTGCAGAGTTTAGCTCCAACCCCAATTAGACACACCTGAACCAGGTAATCAAGCTCTAACTAGGCATTCTAAAAACATCCTGGCAGGTGTGTTGAGGCAAGTTGGATCTAAACTCTGCAGGACACCGGCCCTCCAGGACAGAGTTTAGGCATCCCTGCCTTAGAGCATAGGTCTTCAACCCTGCTCCTGGGGACCCACTGTCCTGCAGAGTTTGGCTCCAACCCTAATCAAACACACCTGAACCAGCTAATCAAGGTCTTCAAGATCACTTGAAAAGTCACAGGCTAGGTGTGCTGAAGCAGGTTGAAAATAAACTTTGCAGGACAGTTGGGTCTCCAGGAGCAGGGTTGAAGACTTATGCACTTGAGCAGGGGTGCCCAAACTTGGTCCTGGAGGGCTGGTGTCCTGCAGGGTGTAGCTCCAACCCTAATTAGACACACCTAAACCAGCTAATCAAGATATTACTAGGCATGCTAGAAAGTTGGAGCTGAACTCTGCAGGATACCGGCCCTCCAGGACCAAGTTTGAACACCCCTGTCCTAGAGTAAGGTTTGTGAATAGATCGATGTATTTGAACAAATTGTTTTGGTTAATGACTCAGTGACTTGCTCGTTAAGACTTTCAGTTGCTGTCTTCTACTGTTGTAACAATCTTTTGAAAGTAAAACTGAAAAATCTCACTAATGCACAGTCTGACTGTCTGGAAAAGGCAAACAAGACAAGCGAAGTGATACAAATAGTGAAAAGTCTTTGTGCTGTTGGTGTCTTATTCAAGGACTGAAAGAATAATTATATATAAATATATAAATTATATATAAATCTGTCTGGCCAATATATCAATGTGTGCAATGGAAAGGTACCTGTGACAAATCCAGTCCAAAGGGTTCAGGTAAAGAAGGAGGCAGGGTCCAAGAGTGGCCATCAACTCTTTTTAACTTTTTAGCATCAACTCAAACTACTTGTTTCTCAGCACTCCAAAACACAGTCCAGCACAGCCCAGTACACAAAACTCTCATCGCAGCTTCTCTCTCCCTGCAACCATAGATCACAGGTTTTTTTAAACCGTCTCTCCACTCACTGCAAAATGATAACACCTATTAGACCAAGTTCTGGAGGCATTTCCCTTACCCATTATGTCTCCCAAGTTCACTTTCCATCTGCAGAGCATGTTAAACCACACCCCTTGCCACAGTGTCTTTGGCTCGATCAGTGTTTCATCAACAAGGTCATTCCAGTGACAGCTGATGAGCTTTCCACTTCCTCATGAAGTTCACATGGTAGACAAGTCTGTTTCTCTTTACCTTTGCATCTGAGTGTACACCTCATAGGTGCCAGGTCCCATCTTGGGGTGATGGTGTAAAATCCTTACCACTTAGCAATGAGGCTTGATGATAAAGGAAGGTAGTAGACAGGCCTCACCACTCAATCTATCATTTCCAGTTTATAGTGCATGGTGCGTCCTTTTACTGGTTGTGATGAGAATGAATTTGGTAACCATAGAGCAGCACAAATGATAAGTACTGGACATTGCTGCAATAAGGTAAGGGACCACTGTCCTGCAAAGTTTATTTCCAACCTGCTTCAGCACACCTGGCCTGTGACTTTTCAAATGATCTAGAAGACCTTAATTAACTGGTTCAGTTGTGTTTGATTAGGGTTGGAGCTAAGCTCTGCAGGACAGTGGGTCCACAGGAGCAGGGTTGAAGACCTATGCTCTAAGGCAGGGATGCCTAAACTCGGTCCTGGAGGGCCGGTGTCCTGGAGCAGGGTTTAGCAGGGTTGCTCCCAAGAGCAGGGTTGAAGACCTATGAGGTAAGGCAAGAACCGCAATACCTTAATTGCCAGAGCAAGCATGAATTGATTCTCCTGTTTCTTCTGACGCCCTAAAAGACTTGACCAAGGAATATTGCAAACCAAGTGGCATACTCAAGGTTGACATTGTCAGGTGAGCACTGAGGACCCAAGAGCAGAATCAGTTGAATAATTCTTTACTGAAAATAACAAGACAAAAGAAACAAACTTACAGACCACTGAGGACCAGGCAAGGTTCAGAGCCAGGTAAGCAGTCTGAGAAGGGCAAACAGGTAAGCAGGAAAATACTAGGGTGAAAGTTGGGGCCAGGTAGAAGATCAGGGTTGACAGTTGAACAGTTAAAGTACTAATTGGCAAGAAGACTTCTGACAAGGCAAAGCAGGCCTGGGCAAAAAACTAGCGGCAAACTTGCATTAGGACAGGGCAAGACACAGTAAGACTAGACGAGGCTAGGCACAGCTTCAGGCAAGTTAAGCACTGACAAGAACAATTTCTAGAACTAGGTGTGTAAAAAAGACGCTCAGCGCTCGGCACACTCCTGAAGTATTTTAAAACGCAGCGCTCCCATTGAGAACAACTGAAAAAACACACCAGCCTCGGGGAAAAAACACTTTGGTGGCTCACGGCCTTAGTCCATTCTTAAGTTTGTATTCCTTAATTTATCAGAGACCTGTCCGGCATCACACTGTGTGCTTTAACTGGCTGTCCTGCATCGCTGCTAGTCCAGGTAATACTGTACAATGGGGATCTGTGGCAAACTCCATGGTGTCCTTCAACAGTTTGGGGTATATATAACACCATTACAACAGATGATGGCTCTCAGGTAATCACATCACACTTCACTGCTTTCTTCCCTGATGAAAAAATGCATAGGCTGGTTAGGTATGTTTTGAAGCATGGTAGCTGGTTTGAGCTGGTTTAAGCTTGTCCTTAGTTAGTCATAAGATAGTTTAAGCTGGTTCTGAGCAACCAAATCCTGTCCACGACCAGCTTATAATCAGCTCCGGACCAATTTGAACCAGCTCATGACCAACTAAGACCAGTGTAAACCAGCTCAAACCAACAACCAGTAACATGCATTAAAATATCCACACATCTTTGTAACACAGTGGAGCTCCCAAATTGTATCATACATACATTTAACATACTATAACATACTGTTAGCATCAAAGTTTTGCAATTGGGGAAAGTATAGATGGTGCATTATTTCATACACTTTGTAGTTCAGTCAAATATTTCCGCAATGTCAAGTGAAGCTGAAAACTTAGGAAGCACTTCAAGAGTGTCAGATCTGTAGAAGTAGAAGTTTCAAGAATATCTAGTTCATCGCAATTACTTGATATTTATTTTTGTTTGTGAATACAGTGCTACAGTTGTTTTTGTGGCATAAGTAGGCGCTGGAAATGACATGTACTTTGTAAAGCGGTCATGAATGTTGGCAATGACAAAATTTTCACATGTCCTTCATGATCTCAGGGGATGCATGTGTTGCATGACTCCGCACAATAGTGGCCTCTGGAATGTTGTTTATTCTGTCACCCCCCTACCATTCTTATTTATTGTGTTACAGACCACTGACAAAAGAGTACATGATTAAAAACATCATAATTACTTGGGTTTTTTTTTTTTCAGCTCATTTGGAAAAGCTTTAGCAGTGACTTTTCAGAAACCTTTCTGGAATTTAGTGAAAGGGGATTTAAGGTCCAGTCACACTCAACTTTAAGCAATGAAACTATTTTAGATCCCACAACAATAATACACAACAGAATATGATGTTACACTAGGGCGGGTTTTCTCAACTCTGGCCCTCAAAGTCCACTTTCGACGGTATGAGAAGGTTGTGGCTTTGTGGGTCTTTCTGTGATCTGTCTCCATACACCAAAATGCAATTCAGAGTATCCAGCCTACTTGGAGATCCTAGGTGAGGCCCTAGAAGGGGTACCAACTGGGGAGTCCATAAAACTGCTGGGAATTCAACGCCCATGTTGCTGATGACATAGAAACCTAGAGGGGAGTGATTGGGTGGAATGGCCTGTCTGATATGAACCAGAGCAGTGTTCTGTTAATGAACATTTATGCTGTTCATGGATTGGCCTCGTTAGAAACTATTTTCAAACGGCAAGACACTGCCAGACAGGCCTGGCAAACCCAAACAGATTGTGAGGGTAAGATTGGAATGTTTGATGGAGGCTACTGTCCAGAAGATCTTTAACGCCCATCTGTGGTGGAGTTATTCCCTCATTCCAAGAGAGGTATGGGTGGCCCTGTTTAAGGCCCCCAATGTAGTGGCTGGTGTCTGTCGATAAAAGCACTGCAGCAGCAGTAGTTTGCGGGAGGAGCTCGGTGAAGTCAAAGAGAAAGACAAATTTCTCATTTGCAAAAGAATGTTTACATAATAAGCACAGTGGTACTGATTAAAAAGGGTTGGATTTGTTTGCCAATTCAAAACCAATATAAAACCTTATAACCCTGAGTGTGTTCAACTAGCTTTGTTGTGCAGTATCCCTGTTTGAAACAGGGATCTATAGCTGCTATAGAAGGTATGGCTGTGGCCTCTGTCACCAGTCTAATCGCTATAATTGTTCACACTGAGATGACTACATAACTAGTTTAAGCAAGCCATACTTTGAAGTGGTATTTTTTTGTGTGGTAATGACAAGCTGACTGTACCTTATCCTGCTTATTAAACAGATTATAGATTACACATTATCCTGCTTATTACACTTTAAAAAACATGGATATGAGATATTGATTTGGGAATAAAATATTACTTTATGCAAGAAAGCAGAGACTGTGGAATGATACAAGACATGAAACTAGCAAAGCTATGTAAGCAACAAATTGGTTGTCTGGGACAACAGTCAGGGCTGCTAATGGGTTAAAGTCCCTATGAAATCAAAACAGTCTCTAGCTTTTGCCAATATGGATCAATGATTTTGATGACATCACCCGGCACTTCAGCTTCTCGTCAAACTTTCTGTCCAATCAAATCCTCTCTAGAATTCAAAGTGTCCCGCCCCCTACACTATAAATAGATTTTAAAGCTGCGACTGAAAGAAAGAAGAATAATTGCTATCCGTATAACTGTCCACTCATCATGGAAACCTGGTTTTCTACATATAGTAGCTGTGTTCTGTCTCTCTGGGACTTTTCACATCCCAGGGTTATTGTTGTTCTAAAACCCACTTTTAAAGGTGCGGTGTATAAATTTTAGCAGCATCTAGCGGTGAGGTTGCGAATTGCACATAGAGAAGCTACGGTGGCCGACGCAGGACAAAGATGTCGTTGTCTGAGACAACAAAGAGTAGCCAGTGGTAAATTAAAGCAATGAGCCCAAAGAAGGTTTACAGTGAATTTGTAACAGCTAAGGGGCGTTGGTAGGCACGACGTGAAGCGTGCAAAATAGTGATTTCCATGTAAGGGGACCCGCAGTGTATGTAGATAGGCCTTTTTACCTTGGGTTATGAAACCCTGCTCTGGAGTTAGCGCTACTTGCGAAACGGCTAGATGCTTAGCAACAGACACCCTATCGTGTGCCACACATTCAGATGCTTTGAACAGTCATCACGAAAACACAGCACTTGTTGTTTCGAAGTTTGAGGGGAAAATGTCAAATGGTGATGAAAAATTTTATTCTACCCTTATATTCTACTCCCTGCTGAAACAAAAAAACAACAGAACCATCACAGAAAATTCTAATGGTTTCCACTACAAATACCATTACAAACATTACAAACCATCAACTTTTAACCATTAAAACCATTAAAAAATTGTTTTCTGTAGTGTGTTTTGGGACATATTCCATTAGGATTTATTGGTTTTAACAAGCCACCAATAGAAGGTGACCAATTGCCACCAACAAGGTCCATTAGAGTTTTTATTAAAACCAGTGCAAGTCCCATTATGACCAATAAAACCATTACAAATTTTGTGATGGTGTCTATTGTTTTTTTCAGTAGGGCTGTAAAGTCTATAAAGGAAAAACTTAATAGTACAGTCTGCAATAACATGAGAATGTGCCACACTAAAGCCTTTAGCACTAGGCTGCATGCTGCGTTTATCCAGTCAATGGCGCTGACACTTTAAATATGCAAATAAGAATGTTAAAAACATAAGTTTGTGATTGTGAATACCCAAGATTTATTGCTACCCCCTGGTCATTTATGAGCAGTGTAAAACGTGAAGCAAATAACCAAGGATTCCATTTACCCAGGGTTTAGAATGACCCAGGGTTAACCATTTCAAGTGTGAAAAGACTTTCTGTGTTGTTCTAAATATTTCATGTAAATTTATTTTGGTATTCGTAAAGTGGCCTTAATAAACTGAGATCAGTACAGTCAGACTGTAATTTTCGCTGAAAAAAATCCTGTAAAGTGAGCTGCTGCTTCAGTGATTAATCACCCAGTCTGAGATTATTTTGCACTACCTGACCGCCTGTACATTGTCCTTTCTATACAGTAAGTACTTTAACACAGTAAAGTTTGAGGAATAAATGTTTAAACGGCTTGCCATAGTTGTTCATTAGATATGAACTGTACGGGACGGTCCGACTGTGTCTTTAAAAACTCCTGAAAGCGTTCGAGAATGATGTCAGACTGAACGCGAAATCACTTCCTGAACTGAGAGAGAGAGAGAGAAAGAGAGAGAGAAAGAGAGAGAGAGAGAGAGAGACTCAGACAGAGGCAGATGGGGAGAGCGCTGGCGTTGTAGGGCGAGAGCAGTGGAGGTGAGGAGGGTCGGGCTGAACACGGACCCCGCTGGAAACTTCACATCCACAGAAATACGCCGCTACAGAGCGTCGCGCTCTTATATGGAGGAGAGACTCGCCGGGTAAATATATGACACGCAGCGTGTTTGAGTCTTGATGGCAGGACTGCATGACGCATATGGGGCCATATTTTATTTCCTACTTCATATATTTCTATGATTCAGAGTCACTGATGGAGATCAGATTTCAGTGCGGTGGCTAGTGTCATAGACTCAGAACTGAAACTTGGGTTTGTTTTGGGACCTCGTTAACATTAATGTCTCAAATTCAACACATTTGTTTTGGCTAATGAAAGTTGTTTAAAAAAAATAAAAGTGTGGCAGTGAAGGAATGCAGGTGGATTCGGTGGAATGTGTTTTTGCGAGCAGAATGTGAGAACGTGTGTGCGCCTGCGTTTGAGTTTATTATTGTTTTAATGCAGAATGATGATGATGATGGTCACTGCAGATCATCATAAACACTGTTACAACTCACTTTACGTTTGCAAAACTGCCTAAGGCCTGTCAAGTACTGGTTTTGGGACATGCCACCATGGTACTACCAACATTGGTACCATGGTATGTCATTGTTTATCTAAAAGTGCTAGCATCATATTACATGTTTATGGGCTGTGATATACTTGAAGAACTTTGTAGTACTTGAACAGTGAAAACAAATATATAGAAAGAGCACTGTTTTTTTGTTTTTTGTTTTTTTCCTCAGACAGTCACACAGCTGTAAATTAGTTTATTTTATTTGCTTTATACTGTGACAGCATATGTTGATGATCTCCACTTGCAACTTTTTATTTATAAATGAAGTTCATTGTAGCATGAATCCTCAGCATTGAAACCGGATGTCATTTTTAACTCTGGAAACCACATGAACAGAGACACAGGCTCACAGTCAATGAGATAAACCAACTAACGTTTGAGACGGATTGATACGGTGAGTTCAATCTGCAGTTCACAGTGTTCAGACAGGTCTGGGGCTGAATATTTAATTTCAATAGAGTGAGTGTTTGTTGCTTTAAGATTATTCAGACGATGACTAAATTGGAGAAAGGAAGTTTGGTCAGAGGAGAGAGTGTATAGCCACATGGAGTGTGTGTGTGTGTGTGTGTGTGACTGTTGCGTGCTGCTGTCTGGTTTCCAAGACATGTGACTGTGCACAATGCCTCCTTTCCTATGCAACTAACATGTG
The DNA here is from genome assembly GCA_012976165.1 of Labeo catla. Taxonomy (NCBI): domain Eukaryota; kingdom Metazoa; phylum Chordata; class Actinopteri; order Cypriniformes; family Cyprinidae; genus Labeo; species Labeo catla. The sequence continues at coordinate 537,015 of VONZ01000121.1, forward strand.
CTCCATGGCATTTCCTGCATAAGATCTCACTGTCTCCATCTAGATGATATCTAACAAATATTTTAAGTGTGCACAGTAAGTCATTTTAACAGAATAGTGTGTCATATCCGTTACTGAAAGAAAGCCTTGCTGCCTTACCAAATATCTGCTTTTCTGGGTTCCTCCTCAGGACGAGCGTGTGAAGAGATTTTGAGGTAGTTTTTGGACTATGGTGGCGTATTTCCAGGCCCATAGAGCCACAGGGCTTCTTTTCACAGCTACACACTGCTGTAAAATCCACACCAGCTGTTACTGCAAATGTGCTGAATATGAATACATCACCATTTCGATGCACATATGGGTTTTTCGGTGGCTGAGTCTTAAATATGTGCTTACAGCCTTGCAAACAGTAATTTTTAGTTACTAACTCAAAATATTGAAATGTTTATTAGTTGCAGACCTACAGGGCATTGACAGCTTTGGTTTGTAAATATCTCTTGAGTATCAATGCTTTTTTCTGTACTGACAAAACAAATTGTGCTCACACATCCTTGCTGGGAGTGAACCTGTATTTAATATGTGACCCTGGACCACAAAACCAGTCTTAAGGGTCAGTTTTTTTGAAATTGAGATTTATGCATCATCTGAAAGCTGAATAAATAAGCTTCCCATTGATTTATGGTTTGTTAGGATAGGACAATATTTGGTCAAGATACAACTATTTGAAAATCTGGAATCTGAGGGTGCAAAAAAATCTAAATATTGAGAAAATCACCTCTAAAGTCCAAATGAAGTTCTTTGCAATAATATTACTAATCAAAAATTAAGTTTTGATATATTGATATGAAAATATTTTCATGAAACATGATCTTTACGTAATATCCTAATGATTTTGGCATAAAAGATAAATCTGTAATTTTGGCCGATACATTGTATTTTTGGCTATTGCTACAAATAAACCGTGCTAGTCAAGACTGGTTTTGTGGTCCAGGGTCACATATTGTGTTGTCTTCTGTAGTTTTGTTAGTGGTTTTTGAGGATGAGGGCATATCACACGTCCTGCCCATGATGGCACGTGTTATTTTAGTGTAGCTCAGATACTCAGATATTATAGTTTTGTTTCATATTTTGAATTTGTTTTTATTTTTATATATTTATTATTTTTGTTTGTATTTTAATTTTAGTTAAAGTTTTAGTAACTTTGTGTGTTATTGTTTATTTTTCAATAAAACTAGTTTTAGTTATTTTGGTGCAACAAGTTAAAGTAAATGAAAATGAGAAATGCTGCTTTGGCAACTAGCAAAAATAAAATAAGTCTTTTATATATTTTTACATTATTTTAGCTTATTTTAAGTAGAGTAAATGATTATTTTGTGCTTTTCATTTTAATTGTCTGAAAAACTTCTATGAACAGAAAAATGAATTTTACTCTTAAAGTTTGACTTTGACACATAGCCTTTGAGATCAACAACTGAAGACAGTTGTTTTATTTTGCCGTCCTCTTCTTGCATGACTGAATGGTTGGTTGCATTTTAAGATTTGCATTTAGTATAGCTTTTTCTGCCTGTCCGTCATTGTTGGGTCACGACCCTTCACGCACTGCGGTGATGTATTTCATAAATTATTTTTTATGATTATGAATGCAATAAACCATTTTGTGGTTATAAAATTTGCTGCCAGTAAACGGGCTCATTAGCCGGTTTGTCTGTGATCTGAAGCAGTTTCGTCATCCGTGCGTCGTGCGTTCTCACACAATATACAAGGCCGTGTTTCTAGGGCTCAATGCATGCCTGTAAGAGCGCTGTCTTTGGTTTGGCCAGCTGCCACGTCCCTGATGACGTGCAGCAGCTGTATTTTTGCACTGTGTCCTGAGTTGCCTTCCCGAGGCCTCGCTCTACCAAACATTCCACATGGGGCTGAAGGGCCAGCCGGGGTTTGTTGGGTTTGCCTGACGTGCTCTCTGGGCCGAACCCTGATGGGCCCCTTCGCTGAGAGCCTTATCTGAATACAATGAGCTTGCTCTGTACATCAGTAATTAGATCTCGGGCCCAGAGACTCTTGAGACGTGCTGTGATGAATCTCTCCTTCTGTATGGGTGCGCGTTACACCATCGGTCACATGCGCATCACAGACCTTTTGTTTGTTGACAACAGACTTAAAATCTTAAAGAGTATTTCACACGGATTCACTGCAGACCGATAAAGGCATTCTGGCGATACCATGTGCTGTTTGTGGTAGAGAATATCAGGACTTTTGTATTTATTTAGCTTTAGCTTGCTGCTTAATGAGTGGGCGGGGCTCCACTAACAGGGCTTTTTTTAAACTATTATTATATTCTTAATTATTCCTTACACTAATATTGTTACCCTATTTTTCCCAATCCTATGCAAAACTTGTTTCAACCCTGTCACAGTATGATTGGAATGTACTAAATAACTAAAACTTAAAAAACTGTATAGCCGTACTTAGACGTTTTAAACGATAACTAATAAAAAGGACAAAATTTTTAAACTAAAATGAAAACAAATTCAAATCATTAAATGAAATTATAAATTTATTTCATTACATTTTTTTTTTAATAACCCCTGACAAAAATGTTTTCTACCAACCGTGTTCTTTTCAAAATGTTTCTGGGTTTAAGATCGATGCAAAAACGAACCGCAGCTCTCAAATATCATTGCGCCACACTGCATTATTTACAGTCAGTTTTCTTGTGCTTTGTGCCAAGGACAATATTTTTTCTGTATAAAAAACTAAACGTGTTTTTCCCGTAACAGAGTTGAACTGTTAAGCTTGATGAGGCCAATAACAGTGAAATCCTGATGAAAGCCCAAAAAAAGCCATTTCTCTTTCAAAACATGTTTTGTTCCAGCCCTGTTACATTCAGAGTGTTTCGGGGTTGAATGTTACAGGGTTGAAGATCAGCGCTGAAGCAGTTTATATAGGACATTTCACAGGGAGTCCTTTGACTCGAGGGTTAGGGTTCGTCTCTCATGTAGCCCATGTTGTTTACAGTGACTAAACTCCCACTTGGCATATATTTATAGTAACTATGCACCTGTCGCTGTTTCTGTGATGCCAGTGAGGTGCTGGTGAATATGCTGGACTTCAGATCACGTCTGCATTTAGATCTCCTATCAAGTCGAATCAAATGTGCTTGCTTCATGTATTCATTGTGTGAACCTGTTCAGTCAGATATTGGAATGAAATGTGGGTGGAATGACCTTTTTTGTCAGCGTGTTGTGTAAACAGTGTCATATCGGTGTATTCATGGAAAACTGTTCATGCTTAATTGTATTTCTGTGTACTTTAGTAAGAGGGAAAATATGGGATGAAAGAGACGCAGAGACGGTGCGCGATAAAAGAGCAATAAGCGCTCTTTATATTATACAACAATATTAAACCAACAATATGCAATGAACGTTGCACGCAGACTCTGAATGTATGATTTACTGTCAAACTCGTGCTGGAGGTTTGATAGTTTGTTAAATTGAACAGCCTTTTCTGTCTCTCCCTCCCCCTCTGTGTCTTTGTGATTTCTGGTAAGTGACATGGCTGGCCTTTGGCATAATGCCTGGCATGATCACATGGTATGGATGTCACGCCAGTTTATATGTGTGTGTGTGAGCGAGAGAGAGAGTCAGTCTGTGAATAATTCCACATGAATGACTGTGTGTATATTGTATAATTCCAGCAGGGCAGAGCTCACTGGGACTGTAAACACTTCGATGCTCCAATGATTTTCCACTTTAGCTGTCCTGTGTCGTGTTGTTCAGCACTCTTTAAGCTGCTTTTATCAGGTCTAATGGCCGCCTGGGTCTTGCTCACAGGTATCTTGCCAAGTATGTGTTTCTGTGTTTGATAAGCATGTTAAAACATGCACATGTGGTGCAGGTAGAGCGCCAGTCGCCTCACTAAGCATGCAAATGATTGTTCTCGTTAATTTGTTTACATATGATTTCTTTCATCATAGCTGATGTGAATGAGTCTCACAGTGTAATATAAAAGTGACCTTTGTATAAGCGTTTGCTAAGCAAATTAACTAGGGCTGTTGATTTCACATGTTAATTTGTTTCCATTATTAATTATGGAAAAAATGGCATGCTAAAACGATTAAGGCATTTAATCCAGTGCGCCACCCAGTACGTCATCTCACATTGGTGAACATGATGCAGGTTGACGATTGCGTGATGAAGCCTATTAGAGTGCAGTTATATGAGCCTAAAATTTAATATGTGTGACCCTGGACCACAAAACCAGTTTTTTAAATTAAGATTCATACATCACCTGAATGAATAAGCTTTCCATTGATGTATGGTTTGTTAGGATAGAACAATATTTGGCTGAGATACAACTATTTTAGAATCTGGAATCTGAGGTTGTAAAAGAAATCGGAATATTGAGAGAACCGCCTTTAAACTTGTCCAAATGAAGTTCTTAGCAATGCGTATTACTAATAAAAAATTAGGTTTTAATATATTTGTGGTAGGAAATTTACAAAATATCTTAATGGAAGATGATCTTTACTTAATATCCTAATGATTTTTGGCATAAAAGAAAAATCAGTAATTTTTTGGTTATTGCTACAAATATACCTGTGCTACTTAAGACGGGTTTTGTGGTCCAGGGTCACATATAATAATTATAATATATTTAATATAATAAATTGATAGAGCAATACTGAACTGTCATATAAAATCAATAAGTTAATATTGTGTCACAGACGCAATATTGTCAGTTTTCGCTCACTTTCACAAACGCAAATAGTTCCAATCAAAGCCCCAGCAGAAATGTTGAGCATCTCTGATCAACACCCAGTGGTGATTTCCTACTGATTGAATCCACAGTTTTGAACGAATCAGCTGAGTTTAGTGACTCGTTCATAAACACTGTCACTTGCGTAATTTTTTAATGAATGAATTGCTGTTTGAACTGGTTACGTGAATGATTCAATGACTCACTCATTAAGACAGTGGACTTGCCACCAACTACTGTCGCCATTTTAGTTTGATATTTATCATTTCATTTTTAATTTTTATAAAAAAAAATTTTTAGTTTATTTCAATATTTGGTTAAAAACACATGAGCTTGTGTGTAATAAATTCTAAGCTGCATCAAAGTATTTCTTTCTAAAGCTACACTACCAGTCAGATGTTTTTGAACAGTAAGATTTTTCATGTTTTAAAGTCTCTTCTGCTCACCAAGCCTGCATTTATTTGATCCAAAGTACAGCAAAAACAGTACAATTTTGAAATATTTTACTATTTACTATTTTACTATTTTTCTATATATATTTTAAAATGTAATTTATTCTTGTGATTTCAAAGCGGAATTTTTAGCATCATTACTCCAGTCACATGATCCTTCAGAAATCATTCTAATATTCTGATTTTTATTATTATTATTATTATTATTATTATTATTATTATGTTAAAAACAACTGAGTAGATTTTTTTTTTCAGGTTTCTTTGATGAATAGACAGTTCATTTAGAAATCTGAAATAGAAATCTTTTGTAACATTTTTAATGTCTTTACGTTTACATTTAGTCATTTAGCAGACACTTTTATCCAAAGTGACTTACAAATGAGGACAATGGAAGCAATCAAAATCAACAAAAGAGCAATGATAAAAAAAAAGGCTATGACAGGTCTCATTTAGCCTAACGCAGTACATGTAGCAAGTTTTTCTTTCTTTTTTTTGTTGACTATATAATAAATAAAAATAAAACAGAATAGAAGAAGAATAGAGCAAGCTGGTGTTAGAGGCCTTTTTATTATTATTAAAATGTATATTATATTTTTATATTATATAATAAATAAAAAGAAAATTAATAAATAGAATACTTAAAGAATAGAGAAGCTTGTGTTAGTTTTTATTTTTTAAGAAAAACAAGCAGAAAAACAAGAAGAATTAGGAATAGAATTAGAATAGAGATCATTTTTCATCTTTATCATCACTTTTGATCAATTTAAAACATCCTTGCTAAATAAAAAATGTCTTACATACAAAAGCAGTTATTTGAAATAGTAAAAATATTTCACAATATTACTGCTTTTGCTGTATTTTAGATCAAATAAACGCAGGCTTGGTGAGCAGAATACACTTCTTTAAAAAATGAAAAATCTTGCTGTTCAAAAACTTTTGACTGGTAGTGTACATTTTTGTAATATCTATTCAACGGTTTTCTCATTTAGCAAAATAATGTTTTTTTTTTTTAATTATCTTTTGGGAAGTAGGAATATTTTTTAGATGGAACTGATGTGTGAGGAATTTGAGATTAATTTGATTAATTAATAGGCACATCATGTAATTAATTATATTTAAAAATTCGAATGTATATGCAATTCTATTATTAAAGAACCCAATAATGACGTAAACTTGGGTGTTTTACATGTCTAAAGCATATAAACTCAATAAACTAGTCGTAATCGACTCACATACACCAAGAGAAACCATAAAACTTTTATTTGGCCCTTTATTCAAGTGCTTGGTTCACGCATGCGCATATCTGCAGCTCATCTGTGTCATCATAGTGAGGTGATCAAACACTAATATTGAGTATTTACATTATGAATGATTCCTCAGATTGTGTGTGCTGTTGAGGAGAGTCTGATACTGCTTTAGTGTTCAGACGCACCATTTGGACCATAAAAGAGCTGGAAAATTCCCACAGATGCACACTGAAGGACAAACTCAAGATATGTTTTTCATGGCCCTCTTGCGTGGTGGTGGTAAGGTTTGCACAGGCAAACAACATGCATATTTTCTAACAATTAATAATCCTAAATCTCTTCACAAGAATTAAAAGTATAATGCTTTGGTTTTTTACATTTTCTATATTATTATTAAGTGTTCTATGTTTTACGCCACATTCCTGTTCTCTTGTGCACACCTGTGGTGTGTGAGATCTTGTGTGCTGTGATCCAGATCTTTGGTTGAGCTCCAGCAGAATGTCTGGAAAAATCTCAGGGAACAGCCTGTTTTGTCTTCATCCGCACTGCTCCCATGATCCAGCGCAAAACCCACTGTGTCGTTCCTTAACTCGGTTCTTGTTAATGTTTTTTATGAACTGATAATGATCAGTAACAAAGAGTTATATGATGGGAATTTCTAAGAACCAGCGGAAATCTCAGTTCACTGTCACAATCTGTTAGAGCTGAATTTGCTTAATTATTATATATGGTCACCCACAGTGTGTGGACGTACAACTTCAGACAAACTCCTCGGTCCAGATGAAACGCTGAGAATTGTGCTCGGCTGATTTTGTAGATGGTTAACCATATTTCACTTGCTCAACCTGCGGTTTTTAGGATCTTTAGTGTTTTAGAGTTTTAGCTGCAGTTCTGTCTGTTTCCTTATTTCTGATCAAAGCAGATCCTATTATTCTCTTGCCTTGAAGGGCATGTTGCTTTATAATAACTTAAAGGCTGTTTCAACTGCAAGTCATTAACTGTGCATGTGAAGGACTGTACTGAAGACGACTCCATTTAAACCATTGTTTAAACAAAAATAACATGCGATTTTTAGTGTAGATTTTTAGTTTAGTAGGATCCTTCCTGGATTTAACTTTTTAGATCAGGGTGTTTATATACTGGCTGGTTAGTTTCAGTGTAATGTGGTGGCTTTTGCCACTTCTTAGAGAACTCACTCTCGAAGTTTGGATGCCAGAAGATTAAGACTTTATTATCAGAGACAATGAAGCTGAGAAACTCTGCAGAGAATCTCCTGAGTCTGTGTCTGCACACTTTTTTTTATACAGTTTTTTCCTTAAGGCATGTTCAATACTTTTTTTATGCACAGCCATTCTACCCCCACACAATGTACACATTTTATTTTCCTGCAGTGCTCCTTACACACAGGAAACTTATGTTCATAATAGTAGATTAACTTGATTACTTTCCTGCAGGCCTTCTTACATACATGACCATGATGGTAGAATAACTTGATTACTCACATTAGATTCTCCTGCAGGCCTCTTTGCATACAGTACAAGAGACATGTGGTCATAATAGTAGATTACACACATGGCTATATTCACATTGATTATACTTGATTAATTCATATTTTGATTAAAAAAATCTTCCATAAGCATGCAGCTTGAGTGGACCTTCAGATAGTTTCACCAAAACAGCAGGGTTAAATTAACTTCTCCATTTAGGGCCAATATTTGCCCCTGGGATTCATTTCATTGTTTAGATTATATACAGAAAGCGAGCAAACAACTTTACCCAATCACTCAAGCTGTCATATACTTCAGTTCAGCACAAGCTGTGCACTCTCACAAAGACTCCCGTTATAACAGCTGAAGTTGCAAAATGAATATCTGAATTGCTTTGCTGACTGATGTGACTAATGTGAACACCTTGATTGGCCAGAAGTCTTGATTTGCCATTGTATCCATAAGCTCAACAGAAATGTGTGCGATTATAATACTCAAGGCTGCAAAAAACAACACCTGGATGGTACCACATGAGGAGATCTAAATGCAATGCAGCAATTGGTGCTTTTTTTCAATTGCACATTTCACTTTATTCGCTTTATTTATCAGAGATGGCAAAAGTACACATATCATTCACTCAAGTAGAAGTACAGATACTCATGTTTAAAAATACTCTGGTAAGTACTGACTACGCTCTTTTTTTTTTTTTTAACTCAAGTTAAAGTCCCCATGAAATCAAAATTAAAGTTTCTTTGGCTTTTAGTATGAATATGTTAGCTCTAAGGTTATCTATAAGCTAGCGTGCTCCAAAACAACCACAAAATTTGCGTTTACAAGATATAATCATTCAAAACGTACATTATCTTACTTCCGCCAATATGAATCAATGATTTTGATGACGTCACGCTGCACTTCAGCTTCTCATCAAACTTTCTGTCCAATCAAATGCTCTCTAGAATCCAAAGAGTCCCGCCTCCTACACTATAAATCTGCGGCTGAGATCGGTCGGTCACTTGTTCACAGTGTTAGTATTTTCTGTACGGTGAATGGCATGTAGTGCACAATGGAGATGATATGGAACTATTTAGACAGTGTAAATATGCTTTCGATTGGGAAAAATGAGATCTGGTTTTGCGATGTGTCACGCAAACCGCGGCAGCGCGCACGTTCTGCACGTTCTCAACAATTTACAAATAATGTACTCACCCCATTGTCAACCAAAAATGTTTGTCTTTCTGTCTTCAGTCAGGAAATTATGGTTTTTGAGGAAAACATTTCAGGATTTTTCTCCATATACTGGACTTGACTGGTGCCCCGATTTTGAACTTCCAAAATGTAGTTTAATGCAGCTTCAAAGGGCTCTAAATGAGCCCAGCCGACAAAGAAGGGTCTTATATAGCAAAACAATCTGCCATTTTTTTTGAAAAATAAAAATTTGTATACTTTTTATGCACAAAAGCTTGTGTAGCACAGGCTCTGGGATGCGCATGCGCAACAAGTGGAGTTCTCCTTAAAAAAAAAAAAAATGTTTAAAAACTTAGCCTGGGGCTGTGCAACATAATTAAAGGTTCTCTCTTGAACTGCACCTTCACTTCCAATTTCCTTTTCAGTCACTTCATTTTCCATGATGTCTCTTCATTTCACTTTGTGTGTGTTTATTTTTCTTCACTTAATTTTCTTGTACCTGTCACTGTTCCCATCAGGTATCTGAGCAGAACTGTCTCCACCTTGTTGCAAAACAACCAACTCATTGTATTCTGTTTGCAGTAACATAACTTTATTTAGGTTAAATTTAAAGTAGCACGTTATGACCATGTGTTGTTGTATTTTAAAATGACTTCGATAGTATAGATTTAACAAAGCTATATTTTCTAAATGGCCTAAATGTCAAAATTATAACAATAATAATTGCATTATGACAGAAAAATACTAATACTGAACATGTTATTGCATTATCATGAGTCATATTTTTCTCTTTACTATTACAGTAAAAGTATAGTAACTATGTTTTTTGACGGATTGATTTGTTTTAATTTACAACCATAGTTTTACTGCAAATTTCATGGTTAGACTATGGTTAGTGTAGCAAAACCATAGCTAATTTGTGGGTACCTTAGTTTAGCTATAGTAACCATGGTTTTCAGTTGTAATTTTCATCAGGGTCGTGGATGTCTGCCCTAGCTCCCTATAAGCGTATTATAAAATTATGTTTTATAGCATTTGTTTGCTAAATTACTACTGTAATTTATAGTAGATAATAATGATGTCCTTTAGCATACAATATTTTGAGTGATGATAGTAATTTAGTTTATTGTACAGTATTATTAATCCTCTGGCTGCTACTGCTAAGAGTCGCTAGCAGTTTAATACTTAACTAAGTAAACAAAGACAAAACTACAGTAGCCTATTTACAGATGAAACTGACTGCACTTGAAATCCTGAATAAGTCAGTAGTTTTGCTCCTCTGATCCACCTGGGCACTTCCAGTTAATTCTTGACTCACTTGCATTGATTACTTTGATAGAAACCTTTTGGCGGAGACATGGAGCACACCGAATCGTGTTGCCACTAAAGACTACTGATTCATGATTTATTCGAGATTTGTTATTGAATGGTGATCCGCCAAATGCAGATTAAAACTAAAGTAACGAGCCTGGTTTGAAAATGCAAGAAGAAGAAAGTACAGATATTTGTGTAAAAATGTAAGGAGTGAAAGTAAAAAGTAGTCAGAAAAATAAATAGCGACGTAAAGAACTGATACCAGAAAAATTTGTACTTCGTTACTTCCCATCTCTGTTATTTATACAGTCGTAATCAATTTAGTTTAATTATGCAGGGGCATTTTTTTGCCCCATTATCTTGAATTTGGAGGCATTTTGTTAACTTTTGGTGTGATTTTGCCACTTCATCTTTCGACAGTTTTCTTTGTGAACTCTTCATGACTCTGTGCCTCATTTACAAAACAACATGCTCTGAAGTCTGAACAATCCTCTGACACGTTCCTGGTTGCCAGTAAAAACAAAGTATCCACTTGTTCCTTATGCATTCTGATATATGTACAAAGATGCGAAAAGCTGTTTAAACCAAATGCGTCAAATTCTGTTTTTTCTGTTTACATTACTCTAGATCATTAAATTATGTTTTATTAGTAAAGCAAGTCTAATTAATTAAAATTATGAAACTTTAATTTAACATCAATTTCTTACAATTTTAACAAAGTACATGTTTAGGGCCCAATGAAATTTTTTCTTACCTTCTGTTTCATTGTTACTAAATTCAGTTTAAGCATGTCTAATTTGAATGCATAAAAACAACTTAATTCAATTTTATTTTACAATATTTTTACAACATTTACGTTTTTCTGGTTATCAAAAGAAGGCATAAAATATGAATTTAATTTGTCTTTTAATCAAATAAAAATTAAACAAACCTTTTTCGGCAAACAAAGTTGCTAGTAAAATTAAAACATAAAAGAAATATTGTGTGAATATTCTTTATTAAAATAAAGTTTTACCAATATTAGTAATAATAGTAATAATAGTATGATGTACATTCTACTAAACAATAATAATATAATATAGGTTTTTAAGTTAAACCGAACTTTTATTTTGACGGGTTGCTATGAATACCTTTACTTTTCTGTGTGTATATGATATGACAATAGTTTCTCTCAAAAGAAACTTCAGAGCAGTTTTGGAAATGTTGTTCATGTATTTATGTCCTCATTTGGTGAGACGGCATACGCAAGGGTCATGCGCGCTTCAGTCAGTGTGTAGTAAACGAAACTGCGCATCTGCACCATTCACATACATGGAGACACGTAGAACCTGAACGATTCATATTTAAATAGGGTTACACATTATTTTAGGGTGTCCTTGTTGCAGTGTAATTATACTTTTAAGTATTGAGTAATATTAACTAAATAATGTACTTACTATATGGTTAGGGTTAGGGTTACTTGCATGTAATTATGCATAATTAATGGTTATTGTAATATAAAGTACATGTAATAAGGACACGTAAAAATTAAGTGTTACCTTAAATGGTCTTTTTGCTTAATATTTAGAGATGGTAGTCCATATCGCAATTTTACTGAAGTGTAATGACCTACTTTTGATTAATTCATCCAAACTTTGACGAATTCCGTGACATTCTGCGTTATACAGTAAATTCTGTTTTTATGACTAGATTCCGTCCGCGTTTTTCGCATTGCGGAAATCATAGGGCCCTACATTTGCGCGTGGACCGTGTCACACATCTGTATACTGTATCCAGTGTAGACAAGATAGCGGCAGTGATTGTAATTTCTATGTGCATTTGACAGCCGCGACACTTGCATTCAGCTTATTCAAGTAATCAGCCGTTAAGCTGCTGAATGCCAGTGGGCGGGGCCTATGGTGAGAAGACAACTATTCGTTGATGTCTTGCTCTGGGGGGGGGGTGTTTTGCAAAAGCTTGTGCCCGGATCCAAACGAGCTGTTTTTGGAGCTTGATTAAATAAATGCTTTCTTTCTATAATGAGGTGGGCGTTTTAAACTATGAAACTTGCAGGATGTTTTAATGGTACAAAGACCTCTTATAAGCCTAAAGATCAAGGTAAATTTGATTTCTCATGTCATCACCCCTTTAACTGTTAAACGCTCTTTGCGTGATGTTTCATGCATCAGACACTCTGAGACGCAGTTACAGCAGCCGTTGCTCACTGACTCATATAGAGAGTTTTACCCCAGTATTCCCATCATGCTTTCACCAAACACACCGGCAGCTGCTCTCATCTGTGCATGCATCGCTGAAGTGCATATGGTCAGTGTGTGTAGAATACAGTGTTGATCCAGGATCATCCTGAATCACGATTGTATTCTGTTTTGCGTGGCTTGGCAGGCTGACACGGTGAAGCAGTGTGTTGAGGATAATGATGAGATCAAATCATCGCTGCACTGATGCTTACAGGTCAGACAATATGTCTGTCTTCACTGCAGCAGGATCATCACTAACTAACATGTATTACTGGAATGCTTCAGTGGAGACTCATCTCATTTCTGCTGTTTATTGTTTATAGTCATACATGACTAACATGAAATGGCCTGCCTTATTTCTGTGGTATTAACAGGTTTAACATGCAATTCGGTTGAGGAATTGAGTGAATTGTTAACAATTAATCCTGTCATGTGATTTGAATTGCTACAAGATTTGTCAGGATTGACCTTTGACCCGTGCCGTATGTATTTGAAAGTGCCATGAGCCGATGGAGTTTATGGAAACATTTGCTGTAATGAACGTATTCATCTGAGATCATTTGATTGCTAGAACTAGAGTGGGAAATAGACATAATACTCATTCAGACTCACTCTTTGCATTTACATCCATCATCTGGACTATTTCTGTACTGAAATCTAAAACCGCACAGTTCTAGCTCACACAGTATTAATGGGTCTTTACCTTGAATGACAGCAGCATATCTGAAGACATTGTGAATAATACATATCGCACACAACATTGGCTAGTGCTGCTTGATATCATCTACTGGTTGGCTTTACACAAACAGTCATCCTGGAAATAACCTTTGAGAAAGAGCTAGACAGCGGCTTTGACAAATCTTTGAGAGTTAGTTTCGTTTTGAGACATTTAGCAGCAGGTAAACTCAATGAGCAGAACTGCACATTTTCAGAAGTAGTCAGAGATTCTTACTTTTCCGTGGACAGATGTTTTGATCATGAACCCATTTCTTTGGTGTTTTCTGTACAGCTCTATTTTTATGAAATCACTATCGATTTCAGATTTACCCTAAACGACACGCAGACTCGTCCACCACAGTTTCATGGTATTGTGCCTGTTTCTCATTTATTTTTCTGTCGTTTGTTGGGAACGACTCCCTGTGCTATACTTTATCATTGTTGCCTCTGCTGTCTGTCTGGACAATGGTAGAATAAACACAGTAAAACTGCTAGAAACCAAAAACCGCTGGGTGAATAATAATAGTGCCATCCAACTGGTAGGTTTACCAAATTTCTAAATAAAGCTGACTCCAAATTAGAGCTGTCACAATATCATATTTTCACATATTATTAGATTATCGTGGCCAAAAGAATTAATTATACAATATTATCTAGTGAAAACAAAATTGAAAATAAATAAAATAATGCTATCAGTTAAATCAGTTAAAACTTTATTTTGTGTTTTCTCTTTTTTGGCTAATGACTTACTCCAAATATGACTGTAGGGATGAGGGATAATATAATAATATAATGTTATCACACCTTCTGGTGTGAACATTAGTTCTAGTTATATTTATAGTTATAGTTCTCAGTGTTAAATCGCTATATAAGCCAAAGTGATGCAGCCATTAAACAGCTGTTCATATGGCAAGCGTAAAGGTCTTGTAAGTCTGAACTGACCTTGTCATGTGTTGTTGCCTTTTTTTTTGTACGTTAGTTTGCACTTTGTGATTTGTGTATGTATATCGATGTGCATATGTGATATATATATATATATATATATATATATATATATATATTCTGCATTAATTTTTTTTTCCTCTGTAACTGGTTATGGTGCCATTTTGGGCAATAATTTTATGTTTGTTTGTTTAGTGTTAGGACAGCATGTTGTCCAGACTGGAGAACTAAAGTGAAACTATGACTTTGAAAGCACACAGTGATGCCTGGACTCACTTTGATCATGCAAAGTGCATTTCATAATAAAAAGAAATTGCAAGATGTGCGGTGCTAATATACAGTACGTGACATTAAAACAAGACACTGTTAATAGTATCTTAATAATAGTATGTTGTGAATGTTTAGTTGCTGTTTTTCAGCACGTTGTCATGGAAAAGTGCATTCACTATGCCAATTTCACATTTTCACTAACACGATAAGTTTCACTTAAGTTCACTTAAGTTCACTTAAGTTCACTTAAGTTCACATGACTTTGGGTCATTCCGTGTCAACTCAGCCAGAGATCCTCGGCTCAAAATTTTGATTACGCTTATAGTTTTTTTGAAGAAAGATAGGCATGTATAGTGATGAAATCCATGACATTTAATATTGTGGCTGAGTTTACTGAGCAATTCATCATTTTGTAGAGGGCAGTATCTACAAAGATGGCAACATCATCATGTTATTTTTTTACACAGAGATTGGTAGTTCTTTAGCAATCTTTGATACTTTATGTGCCAATGGTGACCATTCAAAAATGGGGAAACAGCACTTTTTTCTTCAAAGTTTGCATGCCTGTAAGAAGTATTAAAGATATCTTGATGCCCTTTTAGATATTGGGTCTTAACTAGGATCAGTTTTATTTTTTCCCAAATTCTGTTTTTTCAAAGTCAAGTCAAAGTCAGCTTTATTGTCAATTCTGCCACATGTACAAGACATACAGAGAATTGAAATTACATTACTCTCAGACCCTAGGTGCAAACAGATAATAATAAATACAAAAGGTAGAATTTAAAAATTACGAATAAGTACAGATAAATACAAATTTACATATAATAAGAATAACACCACCACACAACAACAACAACAACAATATACAAGTAAGGGCACATGGTAGAGAGTGCAAACCAAACAGGGTAGTGCAAATGCAACAGTATAGTGCAAGTGGAGCTTATAAATATGATAGAGTGACAGAGAGCAGTCTTATAACTGACAGAGAGGTAGGTATGAGGTAGCTAGCAGACCAGTGCTGCACAAAGTGACTGGTGCAGGTCTGTGAGTGTGTGTTTGCGTGTATTTATGTACAAAAGTCAATTTTTTTCAGTTTAAATTTTTTCTGGACTCTTTTTTTTTTTTAGCAAGTCTGATTAATTAATGATGAAACTTTTAACATGAATTTATTAAAAGTTCAACAAAAATTACTTGCTTAGGGCCCTATAATTTTTTTTTCTCACCTTCTGTTTCATTGTTACCATATTCTGTTTAAGCATGTCTAATTATTTGAATGCATAAAAACAACTTAATTCATCAAAGTTTATTTTTACAAAATGTTTACAATATTTACATTTTTCTGGTTATCAGAAGGAGACATAAAAAAAATTATTTAATTTAGTCAAATGAAAATTAATCAAACTTTATTTTCGGCAAGCAAAGTTACTGTTAAAATTAAAACATGAAATAAATATTATGTGATTATTCTTTAATAAAATACATTTTTAACAATTATAGTAATAGTAGTAGTATTACGTACATTCTACTAAACTAGTTATATATGTCTTTAAGATAAACCGAACTTTTATTTTGACGGGTTGCCGTGAATGCCTTTACATTTTTGTGTGTATATGACATGATGATATAAGGTTGTTTCTCTCATAAAACTGTTAAATGCCCATGAAGAATCAGAGCAGTTCTGGAAATGTTGTTCATGTATTTATGTCCTCATTTGGTGAGACGGCAAATGCTGAAATCACCGCAAGTGTCAACCGCGCGTCTGTGCCATTCACACACACTGAGACACGCAGAAAATGAACGATTCATATTTAAATAGACTTTTTGCTTAATAGTTAGAGATGCTAGTCCATATTGCGATTTAATTTAAGTGTAATTACTTACTTTTGATTAATTCATCCAAACTTTGACAAATTCCGTGGCATTCCGCATTATACAGTAAATTCCGTTTTTATGACTGGATTCCACGATTCCGTCCGTGTTTTGCGCATCGCGGAAATCATAGGGCCCTAGTTTTAAAAATTGGCACATAATGTAGCACAGACTGTTAAAGGCAATGGATTTTACTTAGAGAACTACCAATCTCTGTGTAAAAATAACATGATGGTGCTGCCATCTTTCTAAAGTAATTTTTCACCCCCTGTGAATCTCAGGGAAAATTTGTCATTTTGATCCCCCTCTACAAAATAATGCATTACTCAGTAAATATTCATCCGTGACATTTAATATTTTGGTTTTCATTACTATATGTCTATCTTTCTTCCGAAAAAATATTAGCAAAATCAAACATTTGAGCCGGGGAAGTTTCTAAAAATTTGGTTGATTTGACAAGGAATGACCCTTTTGCATTACTTTGTGTAGATATATACATTATGCAGATACATAATGTGTTTGTTTTTTACTTACTTTTTTATTTCAGCCTCAGTTTGCTTGGATTAAACGTCAGTGTGCAACATTATTGACTAAATTTAAAACAATTATAGTTAGAGCTGTCCGTCTATTAAAATTACATGATTATTACATAATCTAATTAATCGCAAAATAAATTTGACTGGGAAAATAGCCACAAAAGATTATTTAAAGCAATTCTTTTGTTAAATGAGAAAGTATCAAGTAGACATTGCAAACTGTAGCTTTAGAAAGAAACATTTTATTTGATTCAACATAGAATTTATGACACATATACATTTAGGCTGCAGCGTAAACTATGGAACATAAAAGAAGATCATTGAGAAACACCTCAGTATTTTTTGTTCATACCATGAAAGCCAGAAAACCAAAACAGCTTTGTTACCGTCTTCAAAATACCTTGTTCCACAAAAGAAAGATTTGAAATGACATAAGGGTGCGTAAATGATGACAGAATTGTTTTTTTTTTTTTATTACTTGATTGTTTTTTAAATCTTTTTCTTTTTTTTTTATTGAAATTATACTCTAAATAATAAACGCTCTGAGACGTGCAACAATTGTGCTATGGCTTCAAATGTAATGTTCTGTGCAAAATTGTGCAGAAATATAACACAATATCAACTTATTTACTGAACTGTTGTATAAAATCACATTTAGGCTTGTGATAGATCAGGACAACATCAGCACTCGTGTCACATTGCTCTTGCTGCCTGTGTGATATCGTGTGATGTATATAAATATGAGACGAAACACATACAGTGGCATTTTTGTGCACCAATATCTTGCATTTTTTTGCCCTGTGTCATGTTTGTCAACAGTCAACTATATGAAATATAAGATGACTTATGACTTTAACTGCGTTAAAATATTTTAATCGTGTTATTTTTTCATAACTAATTAAGTTAACGCGTTAAACTGACAGCCCTTATCATAATCCTTTAAGATTTCATTTTCAAAAACATTGGTATGACTATTAACAATCCAGCAGTGCTATTTCCATGTCAGTCTCCACCTGTCTAAATGGGTGATTCTTGAGAATTAACTGCAAAGTGTACCAGATTTCATGCCTACAGTCAAACATTTGGTAACGCAAGAGATTCGCAATGTGAAGAGCCCACATCAACTACAGTATAAAGCTCATTCAAGATATTACAGTTAGCAGTTGAATTAGCGAATGTCTTACTAGGATTAAACGTGTGGCCCAGTATCTGCTACAATCTTCTGAAATTTAACCGTGAAATGCTCACAATTTGGAAAGACACAGTAAAATTGATGCCGTTTGTCTGTATTACACCTAATTTACACAGCAGAGGTGGCACAAAAGAGCTTCTGATGTAGCATTTAGGTGTCTGTACACAGATTGTTTAATGCTGCTCAGAAGTGGCATTAATGCATTTGCACAGCAGCTGCACCTTTATACAGTACTTTGATACTGTGGGTTGAGATGATTCAGAAAAGGCATAATTTAGCCTGGCTTTTATGTGACGTTGCATCTTTACACGAAATGATGAGCTGGCACAGAGCTGGGTAGAGTCAGAGTAAAGACACCTTTAGTCTATAATAAACTGGAATAGTAAAGTAACAGCAGATTTGTGACAGATACTGTGTGCTTACTAGTGTTAGACCGATATATTGACCAAACTGGCAGCAATGATTTGAGGAATCACTCACGTCTGATGTGGATGTTTGTTCCAAGTGTGAGCAGTAGCAATGCTGCTCGACTTGGTGAACAAGACTGGTTCATGACCGGATGGAAGGACAAACTGGTGGTGGAGCAGGTGAGGATTATTTGAAGGAAATGTGTGTGTGATTTGCGTGCTGAGTCATATTCAGGGCAAAGAGTTGTAGAGCAGCGGCTCTTTGTCTTGTGGATTGATTTGAGATCTTGAAACCGAGCCGGAAACCATCCCCCACACACACCCTTACCACACACTTTTA
Source organism: Labeo catla (assembly GCA_012976165.1). NCBI lineage: Eukaryota > Metazoa > Chordata > Actinopteri > Cypriniformes > Cyprinidae > Labeo > Labeo catla. Next base: position 555,944 of record VONZ01000121.1, read on the forward strand.
ACACACACACATGCACACGTTGTAGTGTATAATTTCATTTCACATTTCCAGGACTTTTCAAAGTTCTCAACAAGAGTCTGTGAGGAGCTAGTCGTCAAACTTTACATTCTTTAAATCAGTTTAACAGTACATTGTAATACATTTCCTCCATTTGCTGACAAAGTCTTTCCATTTCTTTAACCTCTGCTACTGTTCCATTGTTCATTAGTAGGTTGGTCTTTTTTGCTATTTCCATTTTACCATTTCCGGGTTACAGCACTTGTTGCCAGTGATATCCTAAACAAGTATCTGTCCTAGTTTTGAACTTCTTCTAGAATATCTCCTAAATACAGAACACAAAATGACTTTTTGGTGTATTGAGAGTAAAAATATTAACCATATGTCCTCTCAAAAACTGCATTTGTTATTTTTTTTTTGCTTTTGCTTTTAGAAGAATCTACCATTTTCCCTTAAAATAAGTTGAAATCGAAGTGGAAGGTAAATTGAAATTGACGTTGAAAGAATTTGCATTGCTGTACGTAGGATTTTAGAAAAACTGAGATTGACGGGTTTTGGGAGCATATGTGACCCTGGATCACAAGTAGCACGGGTATATTTAAAGCAATAGCCAACAATACATAGTATGGATCAAAATGATAAATTTTTCTTTTATGCCAAAAATCAGATCATGTTCCATGAAGATATTTTCTAAATTTCCTTCTGCAAATATATCAAAACTTAATTTTTGATTAGTAATATGCATTGCTAAGAACTTCATTTGGAGAACTTTAATTTTTTTTTTTTTTTTAACAACTTTTAAAGGCGTTTTTCTAAATATTATGATTTTTTTGCAGCCTCAGATTTCAGATTTTCAAATAGCTGTGTCTCGGCCAAATATTGTCCTATCCTAACAAACCATTCATCAATGGAAAGTTTATGACTAGTTTTGTGGTTCAGGGTCACATATGGTGTTTGGTAACAGAATGATAATATAATTTTAATTTTAATCTCTTTCAGTTTTGAGCACAGAGGAATTTACCCTAACTCCCTACTAAATAAACTATTCACAAACAAAGTCAAAAAAGAAAAAAAAATGTCAGGGTGCCCTTACTCTCCTAAATTATAGTTAAGAATCTTATTAAGTTTAGTCACAATCAAAAGCATGGTCCAGTTACAACAATATACTCCTTTGGCTCCTTACGCCAAAATGATGTCTCAGTCTTTAAAAAGCGGAACATCAGCAGGTTCAATCACATTCCTCTGTCAACAGCCTACACTAGAACAAAGATGCAGAGGATCATAGCATCATGCGTACAAAAGTTGCAGAAACTTGTGGGTTTCTTGTCAAAAGTAGAAAATTAAAGGAATAAAGGAGAAGATGAATAAAGAATATTAGTAAAATAGTTTAAAGGTCCACTGAAGTGCTTTGAAACACGCAGTGTTATTCTGTGTTGATGTAAATTCAACTGAAACAGGAAGACAGGACGGGACATATCCAGCAGTCCCACCCCCTTTTTAAAATAGCCAATAGCGTTTCATTAATAAAACAGCTTGAGCCAGAGCTGTTGCTCAGTAAAGTCTCATTTGACCGCGTATGACAGCCACAATCTCATACTTATCGCTATAAAATATAGCATTCTGTGTAGAATTCAAATGGGTCCGATATGTTTTGTCGTCTGCACAGACACGTGCATATGATCCGCTCCGTGCTATCGCATCTCTGGAGCAGCGTGTGCACGCTGCGGCAGTTGGTATAAAACCAGACTTTTTTTGCCCCAATGAAAAGCATATTTACACTGTCTGAATCGTTCCCTGTCCCCTATATAGTGCACTATGTGGCATTCACCGCACAGAAAATAGCAATTCTGTGAACAAGTGACTGATTTCAGCCGCAGCTTCAGAGTCTAGACTGTTTATAGTGTAGGGGGCGGAACGCTTGAGGTTCTAGAGAGCATTTGATTGGACAGAAATTTTGATGAGATGCTGAAGTGCAGGGTGAAGTCGTAGATCCATATTTGTGGAAGTTAGAAACTGTACCTTTTAAATGCTTTTATCTTGTAAATGCAAATTATTTTTATGCGTTATTATTGGACGATTATTTCATGAGTTTTATTGCAGCTACATCTCAGAGAAAATACAGAGCCCTGGAACTTGGGTTTGTTAATGGTGGATACGGCCATGCTCACAAGTCAAAGCTGTAAAATATGGCCATTAAGTCTGACCAAAAATTGTCCATTTAGATATGACAGATTTAAAACAGAGTCACACTGCATGTGACAGTCAGTAGTGAATTAAATACATTTTGAATATCTATCATTATGAAGAGCACCTATGACCATAATACAGATATAGTCTACTTTTCTGAGCAGTTTTGTCATTGTTGGAGCTGTAGTTGTGTGTGGAGGTCTGGCGGCGGCTGCTGGAGTCACTGTTTGTTTGTTGATCTTCTCTGCCGGCTTGAGTCCATTAGTGTGTCGACCGACTCACCCGCAGGCCACACTGAGATTCTGCTGTCGCTGAATGAGCTTTTACCTTTACACAGACACAAACCACACATAAGATCTCTGCTGTTTCTCCTAGACAGCAGTGAGATTCAGTAGAGACTCCTGATTCTCACGTTTGGGTTAGAAAAAGGAGTTACAAGTAGAGTCACATAGTTTGGGAGGAAAATTGAAGAGTGTGTGTGTTTTAAGATAAAAATTGCAATTTAAAATGTGATTTAAAAAAATATTCCAGGTTTGCTTTGATTATTTGTAGGGATTCACGATGTGGCCAAACTTTTTAAATGAATATAAAAATACATATTTTTTGTATAGGCTATATTTTACTGTGACATAAAGGAAAGAATTTAAGATTATTAATTTAGATTAAAAATATATATATAAATATATACTGATAATTTTATACTAAATACAAATACTGTCATAATATTTAACTGAAAATAAAAACAATAAAATATTTAAATTAAATGTAAAATAAATAACAAAAATTTGATACAAAAAACTGTAATACTGTAATATTTCACTGTAAAATAAAAAATTAAGGTATTTAATTGAGATTTAAAAATATCATAACATAATAGTGTTATGCTAAATACAAATGTCATATTTCACTGTAAATAAAAAAAATGTAACATTTAATCAAGATTAAAATGTAGTAAACAATAATAATAATAATAATAATAATTTTATACAAAACTCTTATACTGTAATATTTCACTGTAAAATAAATATAGAATTTAAGATATCTAATTGAGATTAAAAATATACAACAATATAAATAATAAGCTTTTACTAATTTTATACTAAATATAAAAATATATATAATATGCCAATTTTTTACTGTAATATAAAAAAATTAAGATATTTAATTGAGACTTAAAAATATGATAATATATAATAATAATAATAATAATAATAATAATTTATTATTTATTATAATAATAATTAAAAAATTTATCTAAATACAAACAATATTATATTTCACTGTGAATAAAAAATAAGATATTTAATCAATATTAAAATAAATAATAATTTTATACAAAAAACTAATACTGTATAATAAAAAAATAAGATATTTAATTGAGATTTAAAACTATCATAATATATAATAATAATTTTATGCTAAATACAAATAATATCATATTTCACTGTAAATAAAAAAAACACTCAAAATGTAACATTTCATCAGGATTAAAATATATGATGAAAATAATAATTGTATACAAAAAAGTCTAATATGGTAATATTTCACTGTAAAATAAAAAAAATAAAGAATTTAAGATATTTAATTGAGATTAAAAATTTGTAACAATATATAATAACTTATACTGATTTTATACTAAAATATAAATAATATCATAATTAATTTAATTTAACTGTTATTAAAAACATTCAGAAATGGAAGATATTTATTCAAGATTAAAAATATAGTAGTAGTAGTAGTAATAGTAATAATAATAATAATAATAATAATAATAATAATAATTTCATACAAAAAAACTGTAATACTATAATATTTCACTGTAAAATAAAAAGATAAAGAGATTTATTTGAGACTTCAGAAAAAACTTTATATATTTTTTTTCTATCTGTAAAATTACAGTATTAATATTTATAGCTGTTCTAATTTCTTAATTTTTAAATATTAGACCATCACGCTTGTATTTTGATGGGGAAACTGCAGGGAGTCCCTAATAAGTCCCTGATAAGCGCTTCTCATTACCGTTTTGTAAAGATGGTTGCTGCATGTTTGGTTTCCAAGTTCAAATGGAGTTCATGTTGAAATGAGATGTTGAAAACACTGGATCATGAGCTGCTCATGTGTAGATGAACACAGTGCCACGCTTCGCTTCTGAAACATGCAGTGCATATTTTTTGTTAATTAAATCACAGCCTTTGCGATTTGATAATCACACTAAGTCGTATGACAAATATCCATTTTATTTTGATGAACCATGCATAGTTTCACACGTGTCTCCTCTGACCTTAAACTGCTTGTTGATCACTCAATGAAACATTCAGCTCTGACCAACAGCATCTCGTAATATTTCATTAGGAAACAGTATCGCAGCTCAAAATAAGGGCCGTTTGATACAGTTACCTTCATCCATGAAATTTAACAGGGTGACACGTAAGGGATCGTATGTCATACGCCGGTGGCATTAGAGGACGTGCCATCATGATATTTCTGTGTCCATCACCCCATCTCACCCCATCTCTATATTAAGAAACACACTGGACGCTCAACGCGACCGCAGATCTCCAGTCGCAGTGAGATTGTGTTCCTGGCATCACCAAGGTCATGGGTTCGATTCCCAGGCATTGCTTGAACTGAGGAAAAAGTTCACAAATGTGCATTACGTGTCAGTCTGCTGGAGTTTGAAGGACTGCTGTGATCATGGTTCAGCTCTAGTTTTGGGTTCTGTACGTCCCTCAGACGCGCAGCTCCGATTGGCAGGCCTGTTGCCAGGGAGCGCAGCGTCTCAACGTGGACTGAATGTGTTGTGTCTGTGCACTTACACATGCTCGACTTTAAAACAACTGCAGTGCTTGAATATTTATAAAGCGGATCGTTCGTATGAAGAGGGTTGGCGAGTGCGAGCAGATATACGTATATACGTGTGGACTGAGTCGCGCTTTGCAAGTCCAAAACGCTTCAAAGATAAAATGTTTTATTCTGACAGAACTCCTTTTCCTCTGAGTCTGAGGAGTTTTTCAGCGCGTCGTGGCCCAGTTCTGACTCACAGACGGACGCGTGCTGATAAATCAGCGGTTCGTCTGAGGATCGCCGCAGGTTTATGGAGTTCATGTCTGTACGTTCCTTATCAAAGATGTGCAAAGTCTATATTTAGTGTGCGCGTGTGTGTGCGTGCAGGGCTGACTCGACACTATTCTTGCACGTACATGCGTGTGTGGCACTGCATTGCAGCGGTGTGCATTAGCTGGCACCGTGATGTGAACGCCCATCCTCACATGCTGCAGCCGCCGCTCACGTGTGGCAGCGGTGCTTCGTGACTCACGTGGACGTGTGTCGGCTGTCTGTCATATATCACAGCTGTGGTATCGCATAACTTCTGTAGAGCTTCATCACAAGACACTGGATACAGGGAAAGCAGGCATTAGATCTTTGTTTCTAGTGTAGTTCATTTACACACAGAAGAGACAAGCTACCTGGAAATTAGTGGTAGAACCAGATTTGGCCATTTTGAATTATTTTCTGTAATGTATATGCATATATTGTGTAAGTGCATAATTATATAAGTTTTAATTTAAATTCAAAACAAGCTGTAATGCAGTCACACATCTGGAATAATTAGGAGTCAAGAGACTTATGCCCACCAAGGCTGCATTTATTTGACAAAAAATACAGTAAAATAGTGAAATATTTTGACAGTTTAAAATAGCTGTTTTCTATGTGAATGTACATAGTAAAATATATTTTATTCCTTTGATAAAAGCTGCTTTTCAGCACCATTACTCCAGTCTTCAGTGTCACCATGACGCTTCAGAAATCTTTCTAATATGCTGATTTTTTTGCTCTAGAAACATTTCCGATTATTATCAGTGTTGAAAACAGTTACTGGAAACCACAATACACTACCACTCAGACTAAAGAAATTTATTCAGTCAAGATGCACCTTTATAACATTCCAAAAGATTTCTACTTCAAATAAATGCTGTTCTTTTGAACTTTGAACTTTCATCAAAGATTCTTGAAAAATAAAATGCGTCATGGTTTCCACAAAAATATGAAACAGCGAAAACTGTTTCAAACACTGATTTTAGAGCATTAGTTCACTTCCAGAACAAAAATGTACAGATCATGTACTCACACCCTTGTCATCCAAGATGTTCATGTCTTTCTTTTTTCAGTTGTAAAGAAATTGTTTTTTGAGGAAAACATTTCAGGATTTCTCTCCATGTAATGGACTTCTATGGTGCCCCCAAATTTGAATTTCTAAAATGCAGTTTAAATGCAACTTCAAAGGGCGCTAAACGATCCCAGCCGAGGAAAAAGGGTCTTATCTAGCGAAATGATCATTTGTTTTTTATTACAATTTATATACTTTTTAACCTCGAACGCTTGTCTCGTCTAGCTCTGTGTGAACTCAGTTTTTTTTTTTTTCTGGTCATGACAGTTAGTGTACGTCTAAAACCTCCCATCTCTTTTTCTTCTCCAACTTCAAAATAATCATGCTTTGCTGCAGAAGTACCAACCCAGAGTTTACAAAGTGAAAATGCAAAGAAGATCAGACACCCTTTACAAAAAAACAGGTAAAAACAGCGATGTAGGATGATTTCGATGTTGGAGGCAAAAATAAGACATTTTAGACTGTCATGACTGTTCACACAGAGGTAGACAAGACAAGCGTTTGAGGTTAAAAAGTATATAAATTGTATTTTTTTCGTATCGTTTCGCTAGATAAGACCCTTATTCCTCAGCTGGGATCGTTTAGAGCCCTTTGAAACTGCATTTTGGAAATTAAAATTTGGGGGCACCATAGAAGTCCATTACATGGAGAGAAATGACAACATAATTTCTTTACGGCTGAAAAAAGAAAAACATGAACATCTCGAATGACAAGGGGGTGAGTATATTATCTGTTCAGTTTTGGTCTAGAAGTGAACTAATCCTTTAACAAGAATCATTATTAATATTTGAGCAATAATAGTCGAATAATTTCTGAAGGATCATGTGACACTGAAGACCGGAGTAATGATGCTGAAAATCAGCTTTGATCACAATAATAAATTACGTAAAACAGATCGTTCCAGTCTTAGATTCTGATTGATTAAGCTGCATTTGAAGCTGTTGTAAATTACTCTACAAACATACACCTTTGTTTACTTTTGTGTGTTGCTTGGCAACCACTTTGTTGCAACTACAACCGTTTTTGAGGAACTACGTTGTTCGGTGGAAGAACACTGTTTTTATTATCATTACGCTTTTTGCTCCGTTTTATTTTGTGAAACCTTACTACATATATGGAATGGAATAACCGTTTTATAAAATCAGTAAGCCCTGTGAAGCTGTGCTTTACAGTGAATTTATAACAGCTAAGGGGTGTTATTGCTTGGGGCTTATTGCTTTATTTTACTAAATATTAACATTAGTATTTTACTGCTTTTACTGTGTTTTGATCAAATAAATGCAGTCTTGTTAAAAAGAACAGGCTTCTTGTAGATATTTAAAAATCTTAATTATTCCACATTTGTGACCTCAACTTTTCACTCAAACTGTAATGCGGATAAAATAATGTGTAGTAAAAGCATTTAAAAGATGCTTGAAACACCCAGTGGTGAAACTGACCCAGTCAACAACTAATAGAAAACAACAGCAGTCCTTGATCTTCAGCTCACTTCTGAATAAACAGCATCTGCTAAATGGCATTTCAGATTTTTTTTTTTTTTCATTTGCTTTTGTAGTGTAGCTCACATCTGTGGAAATCAATGCAAATGTTTGAAGCAAGACTGACTTGTGTTTTCTATGTCGTCCTCTGGCGAGAAGCGCCTGCAGTTTTTCTGTTTCGATTTGCATTCTCTGGCATGAAATGTCGTCTTTGACTGCATCCGGTCACGTAGCATCAATCCAACACTGAACAGACGTTTAGTGAGCGATCTCACGAAAGCACACGTGGTTCATATTCCACTGCAAAAAATCGAAAGGAGGAAAATAATAAAACTTTTTGCATGAAGAAATGATTTAAACGTGCCATGAAAACAACATTGCAATTGCAATGAGAATTCATATGCTTTAAAACAACTGAAACTGGGTGAGAAAGTTGATGCCACCTCAGACTCAGAGCAGAAATACTAAATGCATTCAGACTGCAGACATACAGCTTGTCAGTGTTGGATGTCCTTGTGTTTTTATGTTTGTCTTGAGTCCATGTGCATGTCAGACTGGATTGATGACTTCACCTGTGGCTCAGACGGAGAGATTTTTCTCCTTTCACTAAAGCAGACGGCAGTTTTCAGTGTCTGTGCCAAAGACAAATACCTGCAGAACAAAACCACTGCGCTTCAGACCACCACTGGTATTAGCAGTGAAAATATCTTCTGATAAATGGATGTGAGACACAAAACTGCACACAATATTACGATTGAATGTGTTTCAGAATCTGTCAGGCATATTTAGATATTTTTACAGTTAAACAAGACAAAGAAACTGGCTTTGATTTGCATGATGATCTGAATGTAGTGAGTAGACAGTGTTATTTTAGTCTCATTAAGATACTGTTTTAAATATTTGTTTTTATTTTTGTATTTTCTGTTTTTAATTTAATCTGACTAATTTTGTTGTCTCTGTATAGTTTTGGTCAAACTTTAGTTAGGTAGTTAGGATAAAGGGGCCTAGAATGTGGTCATACAAAATAAGGCATCGATATGTGCTTTACTTGTTTGCGGTTTGCCGTGCAGTAAAGGATTTTAAATGCATGACGTAGAGGCTAAGAACGCCTGACGCAAAGTGAAGGGCATTTAAAATCCTTTAATGCACGGCAAGCCGTTGATTATCTCGCTTATTCCATGGTCATTTGCTAAATTATAGACAAGCTAAAAGTAGTATTGCTTTTTGCAGCACAATATTTGACCGAATGGGTGAAAAGACGGTTATTTTCATCAGCTATGACACACAGCTCTATCAGCTTCTGCCCGCTTCACATCAAACACAAAGATGAAATAATGCGGTAAGATCACATTTATTTGAATGAATTATAGCAGTGGTTCCCAAACTGGGGGCGCAGCAATGCTAGTGTACAGTCGGCCGATTTTTATATAGATTCGAAAGAAACAACGACTTTTTAGACTGTCATGACTGTTCACACAGAGCTAGACAAGACGAGCGTTTGAGGTTAAAAAGTATATAAATTGTATTTTTTTCGTATCGTTTTGCTAGATAAGACCCTTATTCCTCAGCTGGGATCGTTTAGAGCCCTTTGAAACTGCATTTTGGAAATTAAAATTTGGGGGCACCATAGAAGTCCATTACATGGAGAGAAATGTTTTCCTCAGACAACATAATTTCTTTATGGCTGAAAAAAGAAAAACATGAACATCTCGAATGACAAGGGGGTGAGTATATTATCTGTTCAGTTTTGGTCTAGAAGTGAACTAATCCTTTAACAAGAATCATTATTAATATTTGAGCAATAATAGTTGAATAATAGTTAATTTCTGAAGGATCATGTGACACTGAAGACCGGAGTAATGATGCTGAAAATCAGCTTTGATCACAATAATAAATTACGTTATAAAACAGATCGTTCCAGTCTTAGATTCTGATTGATAAAGCTGCATTTGAAGCTGTTGTAAATCTTTGTGTTGCAAACACAAAGATGAAATAATGCGGTAAGATCACATTTATTTGAATGAATTATAGCAGTGGTTCCCAAACTGGGGGCGCGACCCCTAGATTTTTATATAGATTCGAAAGAAACAACGGCCGAAAATATCTGCCGCACTGCCCGGCAGTGTTCAGCGCGCTCCGTTCAATATTCCGCTCTATGAATGTGCGTTCCGTTGAGCTGCTCACGGCTCATATGAATGATCCACTCGTGTACGGCTTATGCTCAACGGAAAAGCAGAGCCCGCTCAAATAACGCGCCGACAGAAAATGTCCATGTATACTTGTTCCTGTTTGCAATAGGGTCGCATACTGTGCTGTAACATGCTGTAGTACTGCTGTACTGGACAACGCTGGTAAAATGACGCTACCCTCTCGTGACGGTATGCTCTTGCTCACATGCTTTGATAATAATAGCTTTTTAGGACTATACATTATTTTGATAATTAGTCCAAAAAAGTTCTAATCTAATATCTAATTCCGTTTCATAGAACTGAATAAAAAATGATATATTGAGATTTAATATTCATATATTTTCTGTCCAATTTTATTGTTACTTTCAATAAACGTGGTTATTTTATTGGCTTGTGATTATTTTTTTATTCAGTATCATTAAAATTACAAAAGTCTTAAAATTAAAATTAAAAGTCTTACAAAATGACTATATTATTTAATAAAATAATAAATAATTATTACAAAGCAGTTTCAGTTTCGGCCAAAAATTTTCATTTCTGTACATCCCTAGATTTTTATGTAAAAAGAAACGTTTTTAGGGTGATACAAGACCACACTGTGAAATTATCTTGCTTATTATACGGCTGCTTGCCACATGTAAATAATTTTACACAAAATATGAATTTCATCATATTTTATTACCTCAAGACGACTCGCAGTACCCGCTGGAGCTGTCTGTTATCAGTTGTAATTTTTGTCGTAAAATAACAGACCACTAGATGGTGCAGTTGATATCAGAAATGAGAACTGCGGTTAGCCGAGTAAAATTATGAATGAATGACGCATAGTAGTTCTGCCCTAAGCATGGACAAGTTTTTGAAAAGACAACAAGTGCCAGGTAAACGTAGATAGATGGTAGATGAGGTAGTTGATGAATCTACTTCAGAGATCGCAACTACAACAAAGAGATAAAAATATGAGAAAATTGAGAAAATCTGTTTAAAAAACAATGAATGCTGTAACATAATAAAAAGGTTTTTTTTTTTCAGTAAATTGTCACACAGTGAATTATAATAATTGTAATAATTATTACATTTCAAATAATTCCTTCTGAAATTGTGTTTATGTTTATGTGTAAATGAAGGGGGTGGGGGGGCTTGAATTTTTTTTATTCTGCAAAAGGGGGGCCCGGCAGAAAAAGTTTAAGAACCACTGAATTATAGCATTTATTTTAGTAATTTATCGATGGACAGAGAGAGAGAGAGAGAGAGAGAGATGACAGAGAGATGACAGTTGTGTGTGTGCGTACTTGCCTACGTGCTGTGCGTCTGCGCGTCTGCGCGTCTCTCTCTACAAACAACGAACTTATTTAAAAACAGCGGTTTTACCACCTCGTTGCTGAGGAATATAATGTAGCGATCTAGTATCTAGGCTATTTTATTAATAGGAAACGAGGGGAAGCGCTGACAAGAAGTTTATGTATGTGCGCAGCGTAATGCGATCTCTTACTCTATGTGTGCGTTTGCGTGCATCAATTAAAGCAGTGCATTAATATAAAATGGTGATTAAACTGACTTGGAACTACCTGTGCATTAAACGGTTTTACTGCGTACCTGCCAGCCAATCAGAATCCAGTATCCAGACATTCCATGGAATAAATACTAATAAACAGTCAATATGCTAGTAATATGCATGCTAATAAGTAACTACTGTAGTTAATAGTGAGAATTGTGAGAATTGAAATAAAATGAGCGCAAGTTTTTTTTTTTTAAATATATTTTATTTTATTTAAATTAACATTTATTTATTATTTATTTATTAATTACACAAATATTTTAATGGATTTAGTTTTATTAAAGTATAATAGCACTGGTAGACATTGCATTGATTAGCTGGTTTATATTCATATTGCGATGCTCTTATAATGACAATGCAAACTCATAAATCGTCCAACAAACAGTATGAAAATCATCCGCATGGACTTTTCAGGACAGCGTGATTTGCCTACAGTGAAATCAGTGCTGTGTGTGTGTGTGTGAGAGAGAGAGAGAGAGAGAGCGAGAGAGAGAGTAGTTCAGGTATTCCCTAAATTATTTGGACAAAATCCCCCCAAAGTTGGCAGTATCCAAAATCTTGGTCCCCATTACTAAACAAGTTTATTAATCACACAAAATGCCTGTAGTTTTATGTGATTAGTAGGTTTAGGGAAAAAGGATAGAAAATCTAGTTTGTACAGTTTAAAAAGCATTACGCCTGTGGAATAAAGAGTGAGTGTAATGTGAGTGAGTGTAATTGTGTTGTGCTGCAGTTGCTTTTCTTTGCTGCTTCTGTCCTTAAATGACTTTGCTGTCTCTCTCACCCCTCCCTCTCCCGTCACTCTCTCTCTGTCTCTTTGTAACTGTAGCTGGTCTCTGTGTGTGACGTTATAGACGCAGCATTGATTGCTTTCCTCACACATACACTGACGCAGATGCACTTGTTGAGTAAAACAAGTGCAGCTGCGTCATGAAAGCTTTGTGTCCTGATGGCTCTGAAATGCACGGAGCGACTGATGGACAGACACACACACAGTCAGTCAGACAGACAGACAGATGCTGCGTTTCACTTGTTGTTCCTGGAAATGAGCAGCGGTGTTTCCTAAGAGTGGAACTTCTGTGTGTGTCATGCAAGCTCATCGTCGGTGCTTTGAGTTTGAGTGCGTGTGTGTGTGTCTGTGTGTACAGGTTTTTATGCTTAATGAGGACACGAATGTGTATAATCACATGGGTACTACAACCTAAACATGGTTAATGAGGTTTACACTTCATGTGTCCTTGTTTTTTGTATTTTTTATTTTTTTTTGAAATATGCCAGTAGTTTAGTGTGAGAGGTAGGCTAGGTTTTGGGATAGAATTAGGATATAAAAAATAGGGGATAGAAGAGGAAAGGGGGGTGAAAATACAGTTTGTATCATATAGAAACCCTGTAAACCACATATACAAGTATGAGTCTGTGTGCGTTTGTGTGTGTGTGTGTGTGTGTGTGTGTGTGTGTGATGTTGTCGATGAATAATGAGTGTGTGTGTCTGATCAACGGTCTGAGCTCAAATGTGTTTATCAGCTGTTGCATTTGATTGAGAGTTTCTTTACTGCTGTTTCACTGATTAGGGTTTTCATTGGCTGATGCTGATATCTCATGGTTAAGGCAAGGCCAGTACATCACTCAGTATTTGGCATTTTATAATTGTATCAGTCATTACTTTTTTTTTTTTTTGCTTTGTTTGATCAAGTTGGAAGCAGGACTTTTATTTTGACATGGCTGAAAATGGTAGGGTGCAGGAGTGCTTATTCTCTGTCCAGTTCAGTATCTTTAAAACTTCTGTCCGATAATAAAAAAAATAAAAAATAAAAAAAAAAAAAATATATATATATATATATATATATATATATATATATATAGTCTTTATTTTTATATATATTTTATGTCTTTATTTTTATAGTTCCTATTTTGATACTGATATTAGTTAAAGTTTTAGTAATGTTGTTGTTTTTGTCATTTGTATCATTTTTTTCTTTTTAATTATTTATATGGCTCAAAGATAAATAAGATAAAATTTACAAAAGTGATTTTATATACACAGGAAACATATTTTAGTGTCTCTACTTTAATGTTTTTAATAACTTTTGTTAAAATAAAATGTCAAAATATGGGAGAATTAATGTTCCATCGTCATTCAGTGGAACAGATATATTTAAGTAAAAATGAAACAACACGCTTATCCTGATCTGTAAAATATATAAAACAAAAAGTGATCATACTTAACTTTATTATATATTAAATAATTAAAAACTTCTTGCTGACAGATGGATAAAACCAAAAGCATTTTGAAGGATGGTAAAGGTCAGTAAAGATTTAAATGACAATTAATTCGTATTTTAGGGCTGCATTCTTTTAATATCATCTAATGATTCTTGTTCTAAATATGCCTGACAAAATTTTCTGTTATATAAACAATTGTTACACTGAATTTTTTTTTTTTTTAATGTAAATCATGGTGCAAATTTTTTTTTATTTTTTGCTCAGAAAAATAGGACACATTCAAATATATTATTTAAAAAAAAATAGTGCTATTAAACTGTTATTGTTTTTATGCTTGAAAACCCCTTTGTAGTTTATAATGTTAAATTAGTTTATTATTTTAGTTCATCATGTTAAATTAAATGAAAATGTGACCCTGGACCACAAAACCAACCAGTCTTTAGTAGCAGGGGGTGTATTTGTAGCAATAGCCAAAAATACATAGTATGGGTCAAAATTATCAATTTTTCTTTTCAGCCAAAAATCATCAGGATATTAATAAAAGATTCTACTGATTTCCTACTGTAAATATATTAAAACGTAATTTTTCATTAGTAATATGCATTGCTAAGAAAATTCATTTGGACAGGGCTTTTTTTTTTTTTTTCACCCTCAGATTCCAGATTTTCAAATAGTTGAATCTTGGCCAAATATTGTCCTAATAAACTATACTTCAATGGAAAGCTTATTTATTCCGCTTTCAGATAATATATAAATTCTCAATTTCAGAAAATTGACCCTTATGACTGGTTTTGTGGTCCAAGGTCACAAATGAGTATCAGACTAGTTTAAAAAAGTTTTTTTTTTTTTTTTTTTCTCCTTTTTCATTTCTTTTATTTTAAGTCATGAATAAATGTTTTTTTTATGGTTTACAGTTTAGTTAATGTCATGTCATTCTCTATCTGCTCTCTATCTTTTGACTATGTGTGACATTTTCTCTCAGTGTGGCTGTTCCTCACTTCTATTGCGTCTCGTCTCTGTCCAGATGACCCTCTCGCTGGCTCTGTCGACGGTGTGAACGTGGGCCGCCATGTCCCAGATGCTCCACATGGAGATCCCTAACTTCGGCAGCATGGTGCTGGGCTCCCTGAACGAGCAGCGGCTGCAGGGCCAGTACTGTGACGTCTCCATCCTGGTGAAGGGCCAGGCGTTCAAAGCCCACCGTGCCGTGTTGGCCGCCAGTAGCCTGTATTTCCGCGACCTTTTCAGCGGCAGCAGCAAAGCGCAGTTCGAGCTGCCATCCTCTGTTACGCCGGCCTGTTTCCAGCAGATCCTCAGCTTCTGCTACACGGGGAAGCTGACCATGGCCGCCAGCGAGCAGCTGGTCGTGATGTACACGGCCGGGTACCTGCAGATCCAGCACATCGTGGAGCGCGGCATGGACCTCATGTTCAAAGCCAACTCGCCGCACTGCGACTCGGCCACGGCCGCCATGGACGAGCCCAATTCGGGCCCACAGAGTCCCAGCAACCACCCGCCAATGCCGGCCGGCTGGTCGCCCTCGCTGCCGTCGCAGGCCCGCAGGATCAAGCTGGAGGAGCCGCTGGCCAAACGAGCCGCCGGCAATGACGGGACACGTTCAGGACGGGGCGCGCTACTGTTCTCGGCAGGAGCGTTTGCGCCTGGGGCGCAGGCGTATCTGGGAGAGCGGTCAAGTCCGGGAGCTTCCAGCCTCCCGACCACCGACAGCCCCACGTCGTACCAGAATGAAGACGAGGAGTTTGAAGAGGAGCCGTTTGACGCAGACGAGACCTACAGCCAGCTTTGTGGCCGCTCGGCCAATCCTTACGGAGGTACAGCAACCTTTGCTTCTCTGCTTCATGATTTGAATGATAGGCTAATGATACATGAGGTTATGTTTGTTTAGAGATGGACTTCCTGATGTGTGCCAAATGAAAATGATAATGTTATAATATATATATATATATATATATATATATATATAATATATATTAACATGCGTCAAGGTTACCACAAAAATGTTTGGCAGTACAGCTGTTTTCAACATTGATAATAATCAGAAATGTTACTTCAAAACAGCATATTAGAGTGATTTCTGAAGGATAATGTGACACTGAAGACACTGTATTTTTGATTCCATAAATGCAGCCTTGGTGAGCAGAAGGGACATTTTCCAAAACTTTAATCTTACTGACCCCAAACTTTTGAATGGTAGTGAATGTAATAAGTAACCATTTACACAACACTATACTTTAAGGAATGGAATAGTGGATATATTATATATACATTGGGATCATTTCAAATCATTCAGTAGTAAACCGCTGCTGTTGCTGTTAAAGAGGTTACAGGCTCATTACTTTATTTCAGTGTGTGAAGATGTCTAGACGATTTTAAGCAGAGGAGAGTCTGTTAAGATGAGCCAGAGCCAAAAGTAAAACGAATACGCATAATTATATATCAAGATGTCTCCTGCAGTGGGTCGTAATGGCCATTTCATCCCAGAGCTTACAATTCATTACGACGACTGTCAGAATTATTAGTGAGCTGTCAAAAATGAGGCATAAAATAGGCAGCAAAGAAACGCGCATGAACAGAAGTGTGAACATTGGGCGGTTCGTGATGTCTGTTTAACCGTGATATCAGAGACATGTGCTAAAGATAACCTGATATATTTTTACAGTGTGTAGATACAGGATTTCTTCAGAATGCACACACTCAAAAGCATGAATATTTCTTTAGTTTGGGGGTCATTCTCAAGACATAGTGCTGGTAAATCATATATTGTAATTAAAATTTATTAATAACCCATTTTACTTTCAAAACTTATCAACGCTGATACATTTAAAATGTTTCAGGACCGAAGATCAGGGCAAAAATAGTCACCCTAATTAGCAAATATTACTTCAAAGATGGTTTTCACATGTTTTCACACATAAAAACATAAAATTTCACAATTAAATAATAATAAAAATAATAACTTTTATTCATTCTTAGATTACCCATTTATATTCCTCAATTGTGACTTAATTACCCATTCATATTCCTCAATTCTGACTTTTTTATTTATTTATTTATTTATTTATTTTAAATAGTATTATTTTCATTTTGCAGTTATGGCATTTTTAATATCTCACATCTCCTAATTCTGAATTGTGATTTGAGGAAAAAAAAAATCTTTATTATTATTATTATTAATTATTATTAATTATTATTATTATTATGGAAATAAATTTCCATAACTTTGTGCCAAGATCAGTAATTTTCAGGAAAAAAAAGTTTTCCCATTACAAAATTGAACTATTAAAGGAGAAGTTCACTTCCAGAACAAAAACTGACAGATAATTTACTCACCCCCTTGTCATTCAAGATGTTCATGTCTTTCAAGAAATTGTTTTTTGAGGAAAACATTTTTGTGTTTTCAAAAAACAAATTTTTGTTCTGGAAGTGAACTTCTCCTTTAAGCTTTGAAGCCAATATACATGTAAAAAAGTGGTCAAGAGTAAAATGAGAATGACACTCAAATATGAAATACTACAGAATAAATTCCGGACTTTTGAGGAAAAATGAACATGTTTTAATATCAGTAAAATCTAAATTTAAGTATATTTCTTTGTGCGAAACCATGCAAATTAGCTCCATCTGTCTAATGATATTCCAATGGAAAAACACCAACTTTCTGTTGTAACAGTTGTTATGCTAATGCAAGTAAAGTTTGCTGTTTATTAAATCATGGAGACACACATGAGCGTTTCATGAGAAAGAGCCTGAGGTTAATGAGTCAGAGTTTGAAGAAAGTGCAGCTGAAAGGTCAATTCAGAGTGAAATGCTGCTGGATATGAACATTCCTCCATGTTGAGTAACACGCTGATCTGTTGTCTTCTGTGTGTTATCGGTTAGAGGAGTTCCTGTCTGGATTTGTCCCGTATGTTTGGTAACTATTCAGATCTCTCCTGACTGTAGAAATGGTCATACAGGAGCTCGTGTCTCTCTGCGGTGACACTCACTCGTCCGGCGCTCGGGTGTCACAGATTGTGAAATGCATTCGGTCTGTAATCAGTCACCGCTTCAGAGGGTCACATTGTGGGTTATTTGAGAGCTCACACATCTTTTGTGTGTGTGTGTGATTGGCGAGTGTCAGTTTAAGGTCTAAAGGACAAATGGGAAGCAGAACTTTTCTATTAGTTTTGCCAGTGCAGAGCTTTGAGTTGATGCAATTTGATGCGTCAAATAAGTGGAGAGCAGGCGCTTCCCCTGAATAGACTCACTAAAATTGTCTACCAAATGCAACTTAACTCACATTTTCAAGTATCAAATCAGCTCCTTTTTTTTAAGTCTTGAGTAGTTGAATAGCTGTGTAGCTGTAATTTAGCTTAAAGGAGTAGTCCACTTCCAAAACAAAGATTCACATATAATTTACTCACCCACTTGTCATCCAAGATGTTCATGTCTTTCTTTCTTCAGTCGTAAAGAAATTGTTTTTCTCCATATAATTGACTGCTATGGTTCCCCGATTTTGAACTTCCATAATGCAGTTTAAATGTGGCTTCAAACGATCCCAAATGCGATTGTAAACGATCCCAGCCGAGGAAGGAGGTCTTATCTAGCAAAACGATTGGTTATATTCATAAAAAAAATACAATTTAAATACTTTTTAATCTCAAACGCTCGTCTTGTCTTACTCTCCCTGAACTCTGTGTATTCTGCCTCAAGGCAGTTAGGGTATGTCGAAAAACTCCAATCGTATTTTCTCCCTCAACTTCAAAAATCACTTCAAAATCATCCTACATCGCTGCAGAAGTTTTCGACATGCCCAAACTGTCATGAACCGGAAAAAAAACAGTCCAGGCAGAGTAAGACAAGACGAGCGTTTGGCATTTAAAAAATATATAAGTCGTATTATTTTTATGAAAATAACCGATCATTTCACTAGATAAGACCCTTCTTTCTCGGCTGGGATCGTTTACAACCGCATTTGGGATCGTTTGAAGCTGCATTTAAACTGCATTTTGGAAGTTAAAAATCGGGGAGCATAAAAATGCTGAAATGTTTTCCTCAAAAACATAATTTCTTTACAACTGAAGAAAGAAAGACATGAACATCTTGGATGACAAGGGGGTGCACATTATTTGTAAATTGTTGTTCTGAAAGTGGACTTGTCCTTTAAGGTAAGACACCCTAGTGAAAAATAAATATACTAAAATGTATTTGAAATACATTTATTACATGCAGGTATGCTACAAATACATTTATATATTATGTACTTAATATAAATACCCTGCAGTTGTACTTTTAGTAAACTTAACTGGTGTATTTGAGTCTGCTAAATTGAAACAACTAATTTTGTACTTAATGCACTTTAACTGTCCGGAAGATATACATAAGTATATTTGATATAAGTATATTTGGAGCAGTACTCCAGATAAAGTTTAATTACAATTTTTATATCAGTAAGTCCTGAGTGATATGTCAGTAGTTATGTTAATAGACTTGAACTATACTTAGTATAAAATAAATGCATTTTAAATCTATTACTTTTTTTACTAGGACACTACAGGTGAATAGGGTATAAAAATAAATAAATAATAGATATCACTATATACTTCCCCAGTTGATTTTGTATTACTGTTTTTCTAAAATGCCATGTGTAAATATGCAAAATATTGGCATTATCTAGTTAATTATAGATTGGACTAAAAGTTTTGGTGTATGTAAGTGCTGCTGAAATGGAGAAACAAACTTTTTGATATTGAACTGAATTAGTATGGATTGGAAATGAAATCTACAGATGCAAGTAGATAAAGTGCAATAAAATAAACACTTAAAAGTCCATTTTTGCACTAGTATGAAACCACACTTTATGAAAAGCTAAACAGTCCCAAATCTCAAAATCAACTGATGCATGAAAATTTGTTTTTGCCTGTAGTGTCTCGCCTTGAACATGGAATTGATATTGGTTAAATGATTTTGATGATTTGAAGTAAACAGATTATATTGAGAGATTACATAATTTTTTACAGTGTGCAGAACAGGGCCTGAACTCTTAGAAGTGATTTTATAAGCATCTTTTTAGATTGACTATAACTGTTGAGTTCTCACACTTCAGTATTGATGTCGCAGCATGATTTGAGGCCGTATCAGAGGTTCTGAATGTTGTCGTCTCTCTGTTTCTTCCAGTGGCAGAGAAGCCGGAGATGGCGGTCATGCCAGTGTCGCTGGAGAACCGCTCCTGTGTGCTGATCCGCAGGGATCTGGTGGCTCTGCCTGCTAGTCTCATCAGTCAGATTGGCTACCGATGCCATCCCAAACTCTACACGGAGGGAGATCCCGGAGAGAAACTGGAACTGGTGGCAGGTTGGTGAAAGCACTCAAATAACAAAAGCATTACAGGAATATTCAGATTAGGAATCAAAATCAAACACAATTGAGACTTATTGTACAGCATCATCTAATGCAAAAGAACACTGTGAATAGTTTTGTTCCTTAGTGTGTTTCTAGTAAAGTTCTACTAGTCCTGAAATCCTTCTGTTTTCTGATGTTGTTCTTTATTTAGTACTGTCATGAATAAGCTACTTCACAAAACAGATGTTTACATACACTCCACAAGACAAAATCATAACTGAATTTACATACCCTTGAGTCTTACTACTGTGTGTCATTTCCTGGATGATCCACGGATGTTTTTCTGTTTAGTGATAGTTGTTCATGAGTCCCTTCTTTGTCCTGAGCACTTCAACTGCCTGCTGTTTTTCAAAAAAATCCTCCAGCTCCTGCACATTTTTCAGTTTTTTTTTCAGCATCTTCTGCATATTTGAACCCTTTCTAAAAGTGACTGATTTTGAGATCCATCTTTTCACACTAAGGACAACTGAGAGACTCTATATGCAACTATTGCAGACGGTTCAAACCCTTAGTGATACTCCAGAAGGAAAAACAATGCAGCCAGGGGGTGAAAACTTTTTGAAGATCAGGGTAAATTTAACTTATTTTCTCTTCTGGAAACATGTAAGTATCTTCTAAAGGGCAGTACTATGTGAAAAAAAAAATATGATATTTAGGCAAAATAAGGAAAATGTACACAGTTTTCACCCCCTTAATGCATAGTTTTTCCTTCAATACATTTGAACTTCAAGGTTCAAATCAGTGAGCATTTGAACCTTCTGTAATAGTTGTATATGAGTCCCTCAGCTTCCTCAGTGACAAAAATGATGGATCTCAAAATCATAAAGTCAGTGTTGGAAAGGGTTTAAATACATGAAAAATGCAGAAAAACCAAAGAATTTTTGATAGTTGATAGTTGTTCATGAGTCCCTTCTTTGTCCTGAGCAGTTCAACTGCCTGCTGTTCTTCAGAAAAATCTTCCAGCTCCTGCACATTCTTCAGTTTTTTCAGCATCTTCTGCATATTTGAACCCTTGCTCATACATAACTATTACAAAAGGTGAAAACATTTACTGATTCTTAAGAAGGCAACACACTGTATTAAGAGCCAAGGGGTGTAACCTTTTTGATTTAGATGATCAGGGTAAATTGTACTGAAAGTGTGACTCCTGAACATTACACCTATTAACTAGTGTGAAAGAATCACGTACAAAAAAAACTCTGTAGGATTCTTTACACTAAAGTAAACAAGTAAAGCAACTGAATTGAAGATATTTTGAAGTAGAAAGACTGAAATAGTATTTTAGTGTAAAATGTACTCCGATAATCTGTTTTCTTGACAAAAAAATCTTTTTTTTTTTTTTTTTTTAGTGTACAGAAAGACTACCGCACTTTACCACTGCAACAGAATTCATCTATGTAATGTATCTACAAAAATCGTTATACCATTTGACAACCAAAACAAACCTTGCCAATTCATAAAAAGTCCAGATGATCTCATGTTGATCTCATTTTGTCTTATTTCTGAATATTTCAATTCCAATACATATCTTTAAAGAGTTTTTTCTCCGAATAAAGAGTTTTATTCCGAAGGTTTGTCTAAATACAAATCAAAAGTTTACATACACCTTGCAGAATCTGCAAATGTTAATTATTTCACCAAAATAAGAAGGATCATACAAAATGCATGTTATTTTTTATTTAGTACTGACCTGAATAAGATATTTCACATAAAAGACGTTTACATATAGTCCACAAGAGAAAATAATAATTAAATTTATAAAAATTACCCTGTTCAAAAGTTTACACACACTTGATTCTTAATACTGTGTTGTTTCCTGAATGATCCACAGCTGTTTTTTTTTTTGTTTGTTTTTGTTTAGTGATAGTTGTTCATGAATCCCTTGTTTGTCCTGAACAGTTAAACTGCCCGCTGTCTTCAGAAAAATGCTTCAGGCCCCACAAATTTTGTTTTTCTGATGCGCCAGAAGGAAAAACGATGCATTAAACTTTAAATAGAATGAAAATGTGTACATTTTTCTTATTTTGCCTAAATATCATATTTTTTCATGTAGTACTGCCCTTCAGAAGCTACAGAAGATACTTGCATGTTTCCAGAAGAGAAAATAAGTGACATTTACCCTGATCTTCAAATTCCAAAAGTTTTCACCCCCGGTCGCATTGTTTTTCCTTCTGGAGTATCACTGAGGGTTTGAACCTTCTGCAATAGTTGCATATGAGTGCTTCAGTTGTCCTCAGTGTGAAAAGATGGATCTCAAAATCTTACAATCATTGTTGGAAAGGGTTCAAATACACAAAAATGCAGAAAAAACAAAGAATTTGTGGGACATGACAGATTTTTCTGAAGAACCGCGGGCAGTTTGACTGTTCAGGACAGACAAACACTGTTCACTCTACAAAACAAACAAACTTTTGAACGGGGTCATTTTTATAAATTCAACTATTATTTTCTCTTGTGGACTATATGTAAACGTCTTTAATGTGGAATATCTTATTCAGGTCAGTACTAAATAGAAAAAAAACATGCATTTTGACTTCAGCTGCATCATTCAAACTGATGTGACTTTTTTTCCCCCTAAAACAATGATGATTTTCCCTCTGGAAAAACATTTTGTCAATAAAATCAAACAAGAGTTTAGCTCTATCCAGTATTCAGATTTCTATTCTGCAAATTTATGCAAATTAATGCTTACTTAATTAGACAATGTCTCATTTGCATATTCAAACACAGCATTTCAGAAAACTTGTGATACAAAACAACTGTGCTAATGTATTGCGATTAATCAGCTGGAGGAAAATATGGTGAGATGATTAGATAATAGTTATTAGTTTAAACCTATTCACCTGCGCTGATATTCTGCATGCACTGATGTTCTCCAGTGCCAATGGTTGTTGTCATATGTCTCTGTGTTGTTTAGGCACAGGTGTGTTCATGACCAGAGGTCAGCTGATGAACTGTCATCTGTGTGCCGGTGTCAAACACAAGGTGCTGCTGCGCAGGCTCCTCGCAACCTTCTTTGACAGGTGTGTGACGTCACATCAAATGACCACTGTCTGCACAGGTGTAACAGTACACATATTCATACATCATATATTTGATTTGGCACTCGTGCGTGTTGAACAAATGCAGCACTGCTCATGGATCAGATCAGTTTATACTGATATACTTTGCTGTTGTGAACGCATCTGAAAAATAATAAAAATAAGTACACAGAGTGAGCAGCTGTGAGAAAACCACACAATCCAAATAGTCCAAATTGACGTGCTTTGTATGAAGCGTTTCAAACTGAATCATAAGCCTATAGTTTAAAGTATTTGCTCTCCTGTTAATCCAGGTATTTTTACTTCACGTAAAGGCTCGTTCTGACAGTAAATGAGTCTTTGTTAATCCAAAGCTGCTTTAAGGCAAGCCAGGTTAGCAAACAGAGTGTAATGTTGCAGTAAGCAGGGATTGAGATCACCGGGCAGTTTATAAATGGATGTCAGTGGAGGATATTATTCACTTCTGTGATTGACTTGTCACACCGCTTTGACAGAAATGTATAATAAAGCTGTAATATGCAGGCACACGTGACCCAGTTTGACAGTTATGCTTTCTTTAAAGAAAAACAGTGTAATTTTCCAAAAAGAGCATCTCCGGTTAAACTTCACAGATTTTAATGAAGGAGCAGTGGCGCATGCTTGTGCATCGAACAGATAGGGCACAAAAATGGAAGCTGACTAAAATATACACTTTGTTAAAATATTTAAGTGGAAGATCTTCAAATCTCTTCCCTCATTTTTTATAACTGCAGTATGAAGAGTGTGTTACAGAAATAACAACAGACTTTTTTAAAGACAGAACCACGTTTTGTTCAGTAAACCACTGTTAAATAAAAAGAAAAAGGACTTCCCCGTGCTGTACCAAAAAACATACCAAACCATGATTTCAAAAATGTGTACTGTTACACTCGTACAGTTATACACAATGCAGTTATTGAGATATTGAGTGTTTTGGTCTCATGGCTTTGCTCTCCACTGCACCTTCTGCTGGCTGTTTGTTGAATCTGCAGGAACACGCTAGCAAACAGCTGTGGGACGGGGATCCGGTCGTCAACCAGTGACCCCAGCCGAAAACCACTGGACAGTCGAGTCCTGAACGCTGTCAAACGTAAGTTACGCTCTACATGTCATCAATGATGTTCAAATGAACATTCATTACACCGCGCTACATCATATTTGCTGAATGAAATCTAATACTTGTTTCTTAACTAATTTTGGGTGCTGATTCCAAAAGTAGGGTCTGTTTTGCTCAAGCATGTCACACTTTCTTATTTTTTTTGTAGTATTTTTTGCTTTTAGCAACCATTATTAAGGTGAAATCGTAGATTTTAACTTGTTTGGCAGAAAAACACTGTCTGAATCTGAGCATATTACATCTGTTTTTTTCCCATTCTCAGCCCATTTTCGCATGTATGAAACTATTTGATGCCTGATCCTGATTTCAAGGTCAGAATTATAGAAAGTGACAGAAGAAAATGCAAACATAAGCAGATGTTTTCTGCTTTTACTGCATCTAAACAGGCACAGAAAATTACAGATTTTATGACAAAGCGTATTTATTTCTAAATTTGTATCCATGCAAGTTTCTTTGATATTAAATTGAGTATTTTAACATTTTTTTCACTCCTTTGCAGATTGTAAGTATGAATATATGTAAATGGACCATTCTACAGGATTGGTCCAAAGCCAGAGTTGAAAACAACTTGAAAAAAAATGTCTTTTTCCAAAAAAATTTGTATGCATGCAAATTGTATAAAATCCGGATACACATTTCTAGTAATTGTGCAGTTAATTCTCATATTGTATTTACAGAAAGTTTTGGAATATTTGTCCTCACCCCAAATTTGTCACTACCAAAACATAGTAATATATAATTTAATTAGAAGGGTTATACTGAAATGTAATTTATGATTTTTTTATGTATTTTGAAACCAGTTTTTCTTTGTAAAAGGCAAAAAGTTGATCACACTGATTTCAAAGTTAAGGATTCATTAGTTTGAATATACATTGAACCAAAAACTATCATAACATCTTAGTCGATAATTCAGTATACTTTATTTTTGGCAAACATCCCATGTTTCAGTAGTGACAGCACATTTTCAGTAGTGCCAGTAATGCTTTGGTAGCGACCACATCACATTACAGAATTTTGATTCACATACTAAAATACTAAAAAATTGCATAACTGTACTAACATTTAGTTTATTTCCCCCAAATATGAGGGCTATGTGTTCCCTTTTGTCACTGCCGAAACAAAGACAGGATTCCTACAGGGTTTGAAAAAGTATGGTATTTGATTTAAGTATTTTCCAGGTCTGGAAAAGTATGGAAAAATATTTGTGTTTCTAGGCTTTTGCCCCCATTTAGTTTTTTATAATAAAAAATTGATAATTTAATGAAAATAAATTTATCATACAAGAAGTGAGGTTTCATGGCAGTTGTTTAGTGATTCTCTAGTGATTGTCAAATATGCACTTCTTCATTATGCAAAATACAGGTTATAAACATTTTGGGTTTGTCCTCACTATATTCTTAGCACCGTATTGCATAGCCTCAAGGACCTTTGCAAAAGTAAACAATATAAAGACTTTTATGTGCACACAAGAAACCATTAATCTTAGCATATAGGACAATGCATACTGATCCACCTGTTGTGCCATCAGCCCATTTCACGGTGTGGTTTCTTGGCCACCACAGACTATGCATTAAAGAGACCTAAGGCCTCGAAATATGGCATACTGCCCTAATGAAGTCTTTTTTTTATAGACCCTTGAAGTTGGCAAATTTTATGCCATCAGCCCATTTTGTGTCATGGTTTCTCCATGTTAAACTGGACATTATGCCTTGATATTATCATATTAGAGATACTACCATAAGAAAAGCCAATTTTTGAGCAAGTAGGTCTCTATTAATTCATGTGCATCCACGCCCTCTTTTTATTAATGCGTAAGCATGCCAAAAATTCCCATGCACGTTGTTTCTCGAGGGCACAAAAAAGTTTCTTGTGTATTGTTCGTTTAATTTTTTATTTTTGTCACTCTGTATGTTGTCACTTCGAGAAAATCAATTTAAAAAACTCTGAAAATATAAAGCTGAAAATAATTATCTATGAACCATTTATGTTAAATATGGTCTGAAAATCTACTGAGAGATTTGGAAATATAATCTGGAAAAGTATGGAATTTTGAAATGGAAAATGTGTAGGAACCCTGCAAAGATGACATGTTTCAGTAATGACAATTCTATAGGATAACACCCAAAGATGTCACTACCAAAACTCCACAAAATGTTTCGGTAGTGACTCTTTTATTAGATCTATCTACTCACACCTTGTAGCTATGAGAGAGGGGAACACAGGAATATTTCCTGATCATAAATTTATGGGTTTAGTTCAAATCAGTCTCGGCCAATAGACTAAAACATATACTGTTTCGTTAGTGGCATAAAAAATGCGGGACACTTTTATATATATATATATATATATATATATAAAATTTCATAATTTACAAAGAAAATATAAAATATAAAAAAAAAAGATACAATAAAAATAACAATAAAACAATAAATTTTTCATAAGTTGAAATTTAGGGGTTAGGGTTCAGGATCACCCAATTGACAATACCCAATAAATGATTATTTTATATATATTAAGCTTACTAATATTTGAAATATTATTGTGGGTTTTAATAGATAATAGAAGGATCTTTAATAAACATTTAAAATTTGAGTACTTAAATGTTTTTAATTTGGTTTGCACCAATTCTGTAGAATGGCCTGTATGTATCATTTGAAACATCTTTTTTTCTCATTTTGTGAAAAGACTGTACATGATATAAAGGTTTTATTGATATCTTTAGACTCAGCATCATCAAATTATGTAATATATGCTATTTTTGCAACTCAGCAAAAAAACTTTTCATTATGCAGTATAAAGGAGCAGTGTGTGAATTCAACATTAACTAATTTCCATTCCTTATTGCACACAATTCACAGCTTTAGTTTTATTCTCATTCAAGCTCTTAATATGTGCTCTTTTTCTCTAGTTTACTGTCAGAACTTCGCGCCCAACTTTAAGGAAAGCGAGATGAACGTCATCGCCGCGGACATGTGCACCAACGCGCGGCGCGTGCGGAAGCGCTGGCTTCCCAAGATCCAGTCCATGCTGCCGGATGGGATGGAGGTGTACCAGGGCTCGGCGGTAGCGGCGGGCGTCAGTCTGGGCATCGGCGGCCTCCCGGTGGGCGTTCAGCTACCCTTCGAGCCGGACTTTAAGAACCTGCTTCCCTCTGGCCTGAGCCTCTACGCCGAGCGCAAGGAAGCCGTGAGAACTCACTTACCGCTGGATGGCGACGGCCCTGATCTCCCGCGGGACAGAGGTGAGGAGGAGACACAGGCCGAGGAGGACGAGGAGGAAGAGACCCAGACCGACAGCGGCGATGGGACGTTGGGGGCGGGGCCTGTCAAGCCCGAAGCTGAGGGTGGGGTCGGTGTGGCCACACCCCCTGACAGGCAGCAGCAGGAGGAGGAGTTTGTGGACGGCCTGAGAGTAAATGGGCAGTGAGACTGGAGAAACCAGCCTTCAGTTCATATCCACCATGTGAATAAACACTGAAGGGAGGAATCAAACACACACAGGCATCGCTCATGAAGAACACAGACACATGTATTCATGTGCTTTTGTTTTTCCTCAAACGCTGGACTTTCAGTTGGACGTGGCAGGATGTTCATCATGCGCTCCAGAGAGCAGAAGTCATGGGTCGTGTGAGGAAATAATGCCAGTGGCACGGCAGATGACCTTCATTGTGAAACATTATATTACGTTTAGCATATTCTGTTCTTAAGATCACTTTGCCATAAATATAGCAGAGAATCTCACAAAAACATGACCAGATCACATTACACCCGAGAATTAAGAAGAAAAATGAGAATGAAGCCTTTACAAGGGCTGTTAACATTCATATCAGTAGCTGTGTTTACATACATTAAATATTCCATTAAATAATCAGTTTATAATCAGATTGATGGCTAAAGCAAATGAAATTTTAATCGGATTGAAAGGAGTCGTGCAGATCTGAAATAACTTCACCAGCAGGCTAAAATTAAGTATGTAAACCGTTCAATATGACTATTTTCTTAACCAGTAATATCTTGCACATGTGCAGTTTAACTACATACAAATGTGGGAAAAAAAAAAGTTTTTAAGATCTGGACATTGAATGAGACTGAATATTAACTAAATGTATGTTTAGAAAAAAAAGCTCATCTGCCATAAATATTAGTTTTCTTTTTAGGTATGTCATCATATATATTGCTTTGCAATGAATCTGAAACTAGATTGAATTCATTATGATTGATTAGTGCATGTAAATGCACCTATATGCCATTATTTATGTGACAATTAAGTCTCATTACAATATTTATATTTATGTTAATATGAAATAATAATATAAAAATATATGAATAAAAAATATATATAAAGTTGAAGTCAAAGGTTTACATACACCTTGCAGAATCTGCAAAAATGTAATGAATGATCCTGAATGATTTTTTTTTTTTGTGATAGTTGTTCATAAGTCCCTTGTAAACTGCACGCTGTTCAGAAAAATCTTTTAGGTCCCACAATTTCTTTGGTTTTTCAGCATTTTTGTGTATTTGAACCCTTTCCAACAATGACTGTATGATTTCGACATCCATCTTTTCACACTGAGGACTATTACAGAAGGTTCAAACACTCACTGATGCTTCAGAAGGAAACACAGCGCATTAACAGCCGGGGGGGTGAAAACTTTTGGAATATGAAGATCAGGGTAAATTTACCTTATTTTGTTTTCTGGGAAACATCTAAGTATCTTCCGTATCTTCTGAAGGGCAGTAATAAATGGAAAAATATGATTTTTAGGCAAAATAAGAAAAAATTACACATCTTTATTACATTCAAAAGTTTACACCCCCCTGGCTCTTAATGCATCATTTTTCCTTCTGGAGCATCAGTAAGCATTTGAACACTCGGTTGTCCTTAATGTGAAAAGATGGAACACAAAATCACACAGTCAGTGTTATTTTACCCTGTTATTTTGGTAAAACAATTAACATTTTGCAGATTCTGCAAGGTCTTTGTAAACTGTAAAACTGTATCTAACAGTGAAGCCCCATTATATTTATATTAATATAAAATAATATCAGAATCTGTGGTCTGGGCATGTTCTTTCGTGAGATTAATTTACTACCTATACAAATGAAGCTGAAATTATGCATTTCATGAACATTAAGTGACATTTCATGTTTTTCGTGCAGCACATCTAAAGCCTTGTTTTGAGTTTGATTCATATGTGAGTGATCGTCTCTTCAGAAGAGCGATGCCTGTGTGTGTTTGACCTGATCTGAACGCTGACATACAGACAGATCCTCACGCTCACATGACCAGCCGACACATGGATGACGTCAGACATTTCACAGATCCTTCGAAACAAACGCACGCCGATGCTTGCATGCCAGATCAGATACAAATTCACAGCCTTGATTATAATCTGCATCCCTGATAAACAAAGAAAAACTGCTACTGTTTATGTAAAGATTGTTAGTCGGACAAGGAGGTTTTCGCAGTGTGTTGCTGTCTGGAATCGAAGTGATAAGTTTTTTATGTACTGTAAACTCTAAAGAATCTAGCTGGCTTTATTACATTTGCACTTGATGAGTTTAAGGAGGCGATGGAGAGCAGCTGCGCGGTTCGACCGGAGCTGCTGAAGACTGTTTGCGAGCGGCACTAAGAGCAATGTCTATGTGATTCTGTTCACTCTTCACGCAGCTTTTGCTTGACGTTTGAGTTTTTCTGTCTGGGGGACACTAACAGAACAAACCCTTCACATGCTTCAGCATCCTAAAAATGACACAAAATGAAGTTCATGTACTCAAAAATGAGTGTTTTGCCCAACATGTACAGTAATTCTGCTCTAGTATGGGTGAATCTCATGAACAACAAACCCACATATACCCTGAAATCAAAAGAAATGATCGTTGGCCATTAGAAATTCAAGAAGGCGTTTTAAGTTTAGTTTTCTTCATTTGATTTTAGGGAGAAATATGAATGTTCTTTTTGAGGTTTAACCTCTTAAATGACATGAAAATGTCATATTCTCACTGAAACTTTAAGAGTGTTGTGTATTTATCAGGCTTTTAATACTATAGTTGTCAGAATCACCAGGTATGTTGATTTTACAGAAATTCATGGTCAGACATTTAGATCTAGTGATTTTTATTGCTGGTTTATTTTTCACTGTCAGTTGTTTGTGAGTTTAAGTGCCTCGTCAGTGCTGTTGATTGACAGCTCTCATGATTCTGATCAACACTAGACGAAAAAGAGAAGTCCAGCACCGCGTCTGAGGACACTTTTCTATGAGAATCTTAAAGATTTGATGTTTCTTTCTTGTGAAGAGCTCAAAATTTAATTTTCACCCTTTTCTCCTGTTTTATTAGCAGTAGCTTGAGCATATTATTCAACACTGAGTCTGTCAGAAAGATGCCCATCTCATATCTTAATAGGGAACGTCTTGAGGAGGAATAATGGCCTTGATTTTGTTGAGGTTGAAGAATTTGTGCCTTATTGTGACTACTGATACCATCAAAACTCTACAATTCAGAGTGTTTGTAATGAGACGGAAATAATGATCATTTTGGATCGTTGGTGAAGACAATGCGGAAAATTATGCAAAAATGTTATGCAATTGCTGGTTGGTTTGTTGTGTTAAAAAACACTTCAGCACACCTGAAGATTCTGACCAGAACTGACTGATCGCTCGCACGGTATGATTAATGCTGTTCGATTTCATATTTATGTAGTCTGTGACTATTTAGAGCGATAGCAATACGTTTGTAAAGGTAGAAATAGTCAGCTGGCTGCCACTAAAATGTGCTGGAACTAACATGTGATCACAGTAAGGCCAGTCTTACACTAGTATTTTTACACATCTTTTCTATCCTTCATTATTTACCCAGAAGCCCCTTCCAAGTATCTTGTCTCCAGCTTTATTTCTAAAGCGAAGTTGTTCTGAATTCATGTAAAATGTTGCACTAGATGACGTGGATCTGGGAGAACGTTCTGTAGAGCTCAAAGCTGTTCAAATGTATGTAACGTGCTAATTTATAGATTTCTGTGGGTAGCGTAGAAGCTCCTTCAGTAAGGCTGAGCTTTATCCAAATATCAGCACTAATGGCTAATGTAAGTGCTTTTGCACAGCTCTGAGGTCCTGCTCGTGTGTGTGTGAGAATGAGACGAGTGTTTGTGAAGGAGCATCTGTGATGTTCAACACTGTGCATGATGAATCTGAGAGAAGCCTATTATGTCAAACGGAACATATTTATAACTCTAGTAGCATATACACAGATTGCAGTGGTCCAGAATTTCATCATTTGACTCAAATATCACATAACGGCCATTGAATGTAATAAAAACAGCTGTTTTCAGGTGTTCACCTCATCGAAAGAGTGCGTACGTGTAAAGAAAATGCAATGTCCTTCATCTTCTTTATGCAAATGATCATTTCTTGTTTCGCTTACTTTGATTTTGGAGTGAAAAACACCCAGAGGACGCTCCCTTTCGGCACAGCGTTGTAGCGTCATTGCATATTCCTCTGTCGGGATGCTGTGCAGCCGAATGATTTACTGTTTAATTACTCAAATTAATGTGCGCATTAATGATCTGCATATAACTGCATGCTGTTTCTCCACAGATCGATCCGATGAGCAGTTCTCGTGGGACTCTCGTGTCCCATCTGCACTACGTACGCGCGTTTCTTCTTGTAAATAACGGCAGCACTTTAACGTTTGTGTGAAGGTTGGTGGGATTCATTGCGAGCCTGTAAACCTCGAGCTCTGAGCGCCGACAATCAGAGGAAGAAGCTGTTTGAGGATCTCTGCTATTGAATGTGTTTGTCGTCTGACTCGGAACATGTGATTGAAGTACTAACGATAGCTGAGCTTTGCCTGTAGCGTAGCATTGCCATGACGCGCTTTCATGCAAGTTCCTTACAAACGTTTATAATGAACCATTAAACTGCTTTTTTATTGAAATACGAAACAATTATGTCTACTGCAACATGTCACTGTCATTGTCACCAATAAAATTTCTTCCATTCCCAGTGTCTTTGGTGTCCAGTCGTGAAGCTCCTTTCTTTAAACCTGATGTTCAAGAAATTGCTTATAAATCTCTCATCATGCTTTACTATCAGCAAATCTTGGGTCTTTTTGACCTGTCTACTTTTAGTTACTACAGGTTTTGTGTTTCTTTTCGGAGCTGATTGATCGTAAGGCTCATTGATCTGAGCTTATGCTTCTCAGTTTTTAACTTAAAAAAAAAAAAAAAAACACATTATTTATGGATAAGTCTGGCTCAAAAACTGAGGTGCATAAGCTCAGATCAATGAGGGCTATGATCAATCAGCTGCAAAAAGAAACACAAAACCTGTGCAAATTAAAAGAAAACAAGTTGTTACAAAGATCTGGTATTTTGTAATAATAGCATAATGAGATTTATCAGCAATTTTTGTAGGCCGGTCATTTTTGAACAGTGTCACTAAGTTTTAGTCCAATGCGGTAACATTAACTGTAGCATTTTTGGGAAAAAAGAAAATCCTCTCTGGGTCAAAATGACAGAAACACATGGTTAAATGTGCTTCGGATAACTTTTCTTTCAATCAGAATACATATTTCACAACACAATCCTCTTACTCATTTACTTTGATCATTATTAGTATAGTAATAACATGCATAATGGATGCTTTCTCAGTAAATGCTTTAAAAGCGCAGACGAAGAAGAAGGTGTTTAAGGATCTCTATTAAAAATATTTGTTGTCTGATTCGAACATGTAATTGAAGTACTAACTTAAAGTGTAGCAAGGTAGGAGAAAAACATATCCCAAAAAGTATGTTTTTTTTTTTGTTTTCAAACCAAAGTCTGTAAGTTTTAGCTCAATGCAGTAATATTAACTAGCATTTTTGAGGGGGAAAAAAGTCCTCTCTGTGTCAAAATGACAAAAACAAATGATTAAATGTCCTTCTGATAACTTTAATTTCAATCAGGAGACATATTTGACAGAACAGTCCTTTTTGTAATTTACATTGATCATTGTAAGTATAATGAGAGATTTATGCAAATTTTGTCAGCCGGTCATTTTTGAACAGGAACACCACTAGTGTGTCAAGATGGGAGAAAAAAGTCCCAAAAAGTACAAAAATGTTTGTTGTTGTTGTTGTAGTAATGTCTGTAAGTTTTAGTCCAATGCTGTAACATTAACATTTTTGGGAAAAAAAAAAAAAAAAAAATGACACAAACACGGGGTTTAATGTCCTTCTGATAACTGTACAAAATACATATTTCACTTATTTTACCAATTTACTTTGATAATTATCAGTAGTAATGGATAATGAATAATGGATGCTCTTTTAGTAAAATGTCAAACTGGTGACTAGTCTACCCAGCTAACAAAATGAACGTTTTGCTAACACTGTCATTACGTTATAAAAACATTATCTCTTTAAAAAGCATTATTTGGTTATATGAATGTTAGAGAAAACATTATGTGAACATTACTTTTTATCATTTTGCAAACATAATGGGAACATTATTTTTGAATGTGCTCTGAACCATCTGAAACAAGTAGTACTGTAACATTTAAAAAACGTTACTTGACTTTATATAAACTTTATATATAAGAATGTTTGTTCATAATTTTGAGAGAACCGTAAGTGATTCTTACAATTCTTTAAATTAGCTAACTTTGTTACCATAGCAGATGCACAGCAGACATACTGTTCTGAGATAAGAGAAAATAGATCATTTGTGTTGAAATGATGTATTGAAAACTTAAATGTGAATCTTGAAATAAAAAAGTATTATAAACAATTACATACTCACTGTTTGTTGTATTTGTTTTAATACAGTAATTGATTCAATCAGTGTATTTGCTGGTTAAAATGACTACAAATTCAGGTTTTCGTCACCACTGGCAGATGAATATTTTGATAATATATGATTATGACTTTTTTGTTGAGGAATTGTTGGTCACATGTGAAAATGTGATCTGTTTGCTGAATGTGTTTTGAAATGTTAAAAACATCTTGATTGCAAAATAAGTGATGTCAAGGTAAAAAGCACATTTTGATACAAAAAAAAAGAGAAAAGTTGGGAGGTTGAATTAAAGCATAGCTCAGTAGCTTAGATATAAAAATGTAGTTTCATTTGCCTGACTACAAGGTTTTATTTTTTCAATATTTCACCCTGTTTTGTCCCGCTTCTCAGTGATTTAATGTTTAAATGTTTCTCATATAAATGTGACCCTGGACCACAAAACCATTCATAAGCAGCACTAGTGTATTTGTAGCAACAGCTAAAAATACATTGTATGGGTTAAAATGATTTTTCTTTTATGCCAAAAATGATTAGTAACAATTGTGTTCCATTAAGATATTTTGTAAATTTCCTACCGTAAATATATCAAAACTTTAATTTTTGATTAGTAATATGCATTGCTAAGCCCAAGAACTTAATTTGGACAACTTTAAAGGCGATTTTCTCAATATTTAGATTTTTTTTTTTGCACCCTCAGATTCCAGATTTTCAAATAGTTGTATCTAAATATTGTTCTATCCTAACAAACCATACATCAATGGAAAGCTTTTTTATTTAGCTTTCAGATGGTGTATAAACTATAAAATTAAACCCCTATCATGGTTTTGTGGTCCAGGGTAACACATTATACGTCTACAAGTAGCGTTATACAGATGCACTGACACATAAATTATGGAATTACTAATGCTTACAATTCATACTTACACAAATTTAATATGCATTACAAATTCAAAATCTAAAGACGTTCCAAAAACGACCACTGTAGTCAGTGTGAGCGCTGCTGCTGTGCTGCTTTTGGCCGGTAGAGGTCGCAACCGTGTGACAAGATGTTCACAGCAAGCTTCCGCTTCAAAACACGCGTCATATCCTGCTAAAGTTCAACGCGGGTTCTTGCTAACACGCAGAGTTTGAGATGACCAGAATAAATATATTTGTTCGCCATTAATAACTTTATTAGCTATACTTTACTTGTTATTGTAGTTGACGGCGCTCGAGTGAAGCTTTGCAAAGATGGGAGACGATCCGGACTCTATTCCTGAGAGAGAGATGAAGGTTGGACAATTACCGGCTATTATTATTATTATTATTATTATTATTATTATTATTATTATTATTATTATTATTATAACATTATGTAAAAGCATTCTGTGGCAGATAAAGATGATATATGTTTATGGTGTGTGAATTCATGTGGCTCGAGCTTGTGTTTAGTTTCTTATTCTTACGAGTTGATGTAGTTTTACTTTTGTAAAACAATGCTAGTCATAATTAAGTGATTAAATGTGCAGGTGTATTAGAGCTGTATGACTTTAATACACGAAGTAAGAACATAAACATATGCTGGAGGTTATGAAGTGTCATATGTGTCTGTTCATTACTTAATACGTCACAAGCTTCAGCTTGACACCATGATGAAGCACATGCAGTTTCTTTTCAGATGATCTGCATTATTTATCAAAGTTCGGGATGTTAAAGAAGTGAAATCAGATCAGCACAGGCTTCCTTGAGATTTAATGGCAGTCATGCTTGAAATGAAAATGAAAGCTGTGAGTTTGAGACACACCTGTATCAGGAGTGTTTACGAGCTGCGTGTTTTTCTGTAAGAAATAAAATACAAATAGGGAGGTATGTCGCTTACAATAAGGGAAAATCAGTCACAAAATGTGAGAGCGGGAATTGGGCCCATCAATTTTTGTTTATGTATGAAGAATTTGCCAAACAAAATAAAAAAGTTGAAAATATATTCTTTAGATTTGGTGGCAGAGTCAGAGAGTAACAAATAGTATCTTTCAAGCTTAAAAGATTGTGAAAAGACAGGGGGTTTGTTTAAATGGGAATACAAGTCAAACCAAAACTTCTGAACAAATTCACAAGAAAATAATGAATGTATTAAGGTTTCGTCTTCGTTGCCACAAAATATGCAGGTACTAGGAATATCAACATATTTGGAAACAGTTGAGTTAACAGGATATATTTTATGCAGTATTTTAAAGTTGACTTCTTTGGTCTTATTAGAAGAAAATATTTGTGAGGCAACAACCACGCTCTTCTCCAATCTGTATTATTAATTAAGGCCGCCCAATGGGATCTACCTCAAGGAACAATACGGTCTCTCTTCTGAATTATCTGGCGAGCGTGTTTATTATTACATTTTTTGTCATAAATGCCAGTGCCGCCCAGCAACAAAGCCAACTCCTGTATATCTTTGTTGGTGTACAAAATATAACCTTTGACCAGATGTATTAAACCTGTGGGAATAGCTCTAAGAACAGTGTTATATTCTTTAAAAAGGAATAGGAAAGTCATGGACCGTCATGAAACGTTCATACGGCAAAACATTACCAAAATCGCCCAATAAAGAAAAATGTAAATTAAACCTCTATTAAACCAATTAGTAAAAAAAAAAAGAGATTTGTTCTTAACAGTTATATCCATATTATCCCACAAAAGAGTTTTATGTGGTGAGAAGTTGTGAACAGAATACAACTTCCTTGTAAGAAGAACCTGCTGATGAAAATTAGCTAATTTAACTGGAAGTTTATTATATCTTTAATAAAATCAGAGGCCTCACCTTTATCTTAAAATGTAATTATATGTATAATAAACATATAATTACATTTTAGGATTAAGGGGAGGCCTCTGATTTTATTAAAGGTCTAATTAGGAATAAAGAACCATACAGATCCCCCATCACTTCTACAGTTAGATATCACTGCTTTTTATGAGACCTGTTTTTCCATATAAAACCGAGGAAAAGTTTATTAACACCTTTAATGGTACAATCACTGACATATAAAGAGAGTGAAGGATAGACGAAGCGAGAAAGACCTTCTGCTTTAGAGAGGAAGACCCTACCATGAAGAGAGAGGTCTCTTTGTAACCAAAGATTAAAAATATTTTGATATATATTTTACTAGAAAAATTAAGTTGCTGTCTGGCTATTACATTTTTTGATACATAAATACCTAAATATTTTATTGTGTCTTCAACTTAAATACCTTCAACTGACACGTCATCACATTTATGTAGTGATATTATCTCACATTTGGACAAATTTAGCTTTAACCCACTTGTGCTCATGACATCATTTTGATCCAAACTTGTGTATTTGTGTTATTTAGTGGCCAGTTGTCCAAAAGTAATCTGATTGGATTTTGGCCATCGAATTGGATCAAATCTTGAAAATAGGTTGTTCAATAGAGTATAAATGTGTTCTGAATTTAGATTAGATCACAAAATCCAATCTTGGTTTTGATCTGAATTAAATCCTCAGTTTGTGATGCTCAAAACATTTTATCAAGATTGGGATATTTTTGATAAAAAAAAATGGATTGTTCCGATCCCAGCAGAAGGGTGGATTTATTTCAGTAAAACTGTTTAAAAAAATACAGCATTTTAACATGTAATATATTCCCAAACAACTGTCAATATCAGACTAAATATTATATTTAATTTATAGGTTTGTTTTATTTTTATTTAATTTTTCTTTCTTTCTTTCTTTTTTTTTTTTTTTAAACTACATTGGTACAGTCATCAGAGATGAACCAGTCTGAAGTAGTTATTTGTGTAAATGCAATGCAAAACTAGAACGCAAAACATTGGCAAACATTTCCATCTCTTTTTTTTTTTTCCGTCACTGTGTCCCTTTAGGGGCTCTGTAGAGCACTGGTAATCCAGATTTGGAAATTTAAAAAAGTGTGTATATTGCTGCGGTGCCCGGGGAGCAGTTGGGGTTTCGGTGCCTTGCTCAAGGGTCTCACATTAGTCGTGGTGTTGAAGGTGCCAAAAAGGTTTATGCTTAAAACAAGAAAAAACTGATCTATTGATGGGATATGAAAATACTGAGGAAGAACATCAGTTTTTTATAATTTGGTCACAAGATACAGTAGGGTCTTCTGTCTCAAATCAACCAAATTTCAAAAACTTACCTGGCTTTGGTGCCAGTGCTGACTGTTCAAAAATAGGGAAAAAACACTCTTAAAGTTTTTTACATTTGGTTTTCATCCACTAAAACTGGGTAATATTCTGAACATGGAGCCATATTGAGGTCCTCATAACTCTGGGGCTGAACAATGGAGGGCCTTGAAACTGAAGATTTCAAAAGAAAAGTTTATAGGGAACTAGAATCTAAAATCATATTGCAATATATGTAATCCGTCTCGAGTTATAGGCATGCAAACTTTGGAAAAAGACTATCCGTAGTCCTCAGACAGGTTTGTGCAATCCAATTGTCTCGACAGAAAGAAATAAGATACATTTCTAGTTCCAACATTATTTGTTCTTCAGACATTCCTCTTTAAAAGAAAAGAAGTATCATAGTTTTGCAAAGTGACCCATACTTGGTTTTTGACCACTGAAAGTGTTTACAATTTAACGATTTACTCCTGAAGCCATATTGAAATTCCATTATCTCTGGTACCGAACCATAGAGGACCTTAAGAATTAAGATGC
This sequence comes from Labeo catla, assembly GCA_012976165.1. Taxonomy (NCBI): domain Eukaryota; kingdom Metazoa; phylum Chordata; class Actinopteri; order Cypriniformes; family Cyprinidae; genus Labeo; species Labeo catla. The sequence goes on from VONZ01000121.1 coordinate 594,755, forward strand.
CAAAAGGAAAGTTTGTTAAGACCCAATATCTAATAGGGCATTAAGATATTTTTAATACTACTTGAGTTATAGGCATGCAAATCGGTCTTCACTTGCATATACTGCAACAAAGATGGCTAAAGATTTTACTAACAGATATTACTAACAGACCTTTTCGATCTCTGTGTAAAAAGGACATTATGATGCTGTCACCTTTCTAAAGCCATTTTTACCCCCTTGTAATTTGGCTCTGAATATTAGATGAAAATGTAGTTTCTACAAAATAGTGGGTTACTCAGTAAATATTAATCCATAGCATTAATATTTTGGCTTTCATCACTATACATATCTATGTTTCCTCAGAAAAAAATATTAGCAAAATCAAAAACTAGAGCTGGAGAGCTCTGGTTGAGTTGTCATGGAATGACCCAGGTAAAGTTATTTTGGAGCAAATTTAAAAAAAAAAAAAAAAAAATGAAAAAGAATGGAGGTTGATTTAAATTTTCTTTACTTGGTCTTAAATAGGTCTTAAAAATTTACCTGCAGAAACCCTGATGTTTCACAGCAGTTGTGTGCATGTGTGCTAATATATAGATGTGCTCTTCTGTGTTCTTTAGGACTTCCAGTTCCGTCAGATGAAGAAGATTCGCGTATTCGAGTCATCTGCGGATCTTCCCAGGGAGCGCTCCAGTCTCCTCACCATCTCCAACAAATATGGCCTGACGTTTGCTGGAAGAGACAGGACACTGAAAGTGTTCTGGACAAGAGACGTGATCGCAGCCGGCCGTCTGGAGGGAAACCCCAATGAAACAGGTAAGAACGCATGAACCCTGTGCTGCGCTGTGACTGAGCTCAGACTCACGTGTGTCTTGTGTGTGTGTCTCATCAGTGGAGTGCTCCAGCGCTGTCATTGTGACCGTTGACGTGGAAATGCATCACATAGCTCTGAGTAGCGACGAGCTCACGCTGTCTGTGTGCGGGACGGGGGACACCGCGGAGCTCACGCTGGACTTCTACGATGTCCGCACCTTCCTCAACAAGGTGATTCAGTTCTCAGTTCTGCTTCATCTGTCAGTCAGTCTTGACTGTCTTGTCTTTGGCCTGTTTTGACGATCAAGAGTGGTGAACACCAGAGTGTTAATGCTTGCATGCATGTGTGTGTTTGCTCCAGCAGAACAGTCAGGACAAGGGTCCCTTCAACTCTTTCAGACCCACAGCCGCTGCAGACACCCTGGTCCAGGATCTGAAGTGGAGTCCCGTGGACGCATCCCGTCTTGCTGTGTGTCTGTCTGATGGCAGTATGATGGTGTTGGATGTTCAGGACTCGGTCAGTGTGGTCGCTCAACTTCCTGCCTCTACAGGAATCACATGCGGTCAGTCAATGCTCTATGCTGTCTTTATTTCCACAGTGCTAACCTTGAGTAAATCTGTTAAAGTTATCAGCCTCCAGATATCTTGAGCACTTATTTTTCAGTGTCTTTGACCTTACTTTTAAGCATGGTGATTTATTCCTCTCTCTCTTGTTGTAGTCTGCTGGAGTCCCAAAGGGAAGCAGGTGTCTGCTGGGAAAGAGGATGCCACAGTGGTTCAGTTCACTCCTGTAAGTCTGTACAAGACGGCTCATGAGATTCAGATCTTCACTTTACCAAGAATGATAAATAAAATAACTAAAGTGATCATAGTGATTATTAAAACTGTATCATCCTTGTGAATGGGTGTTTAGTCCAGTGTCTAATGTCTTTCTGTGTGTTTGTATCTCAGAACTTACAGGCTAAGAAGGTGATTCCTTGTCCTGGATTTTACAGTCAGGATCACCCTGTCAAAGGTACGATGGCTCAGACTCACTGTGCTTTTACAATGATCATGTTCCTGTATAGATGTGATGTCAGCGCTAATTAACCTCAGCGTCACCACAACTTTAACCCATGACTTTGGCTTTTGAATTGGTATTGATCATAATAAGACTGTAGTTTCAATGTTATTATTTTAAAATGTAATTGCAGTTTAAAAAGCATTATGTGCTCTAGGTTTACTGTGCTTGTTTGTAGGGCTGCACAATTCGGCCAAATATTTTGTAATTGTGTAGCAATATGACTAAAATAATACAAACTATTGTAATAACAGGGTTTCTGCAGGTGTTAAAAACATCTCAAAAAGTCTTAATTATGAGGAGTCTTGTAATTACAGCCTAAAAAATCAGAGCCGAAAGTCTTAAAATCGTTGTCAAATCAAATGTTGCATGCTCTGCAAAAAATGAATGTTCTTCCTCAGTATTTTTCTTTTGTTTTCCGGTACAAATGTCTAAACTTCCTTAAATTATGATGCATTTACTTGAGATGCACAAATACAAGAACATAAGAAATGAATTCCCGTTTTCTGAGAAACTGAAAAAATCAATGATTTCATGCTTAAAACAAAAAGCAGTTGCTGTTGATCAGAAGGTACAGAAAAAATAATTTTCATATTTTAGTTTAGCTTTTTTAAAATGTTTTTTCTTTTTCTTAATGATCTTGTAGTCTTTTATTTATCTTATCATATATTAAATTAAATCCCAGCTTTTGTGATTTGATAAATTGATTTGATAAATAGCTACACTGCCATTCAAAAGTCTGGGATCAGTAACATTTTTAAAGAAGTCTCTCATGCTCATCAAAGTTCAATTTATTTGATCAAAAAAGTAGAAGCATAAAAAAGTAATATTATAACATATTATTGCAATTGAAAATGTTTTCTATTTTAATATACTTCAAAATACAATTTATTTCTGTGATGCAAAGCTGAATTTTCATCAGCCGTTACTCCAGTCTTTAGTGTCCCATGATCCTTCAGAAATCATTCTAATATGCTATTTTTTTTTTTTTATCAATGTTGAAAGCAGTGTGCTGCTTAATAATATTAATTATTATTATTATTATTAAAGGGCAGCATTCATTCAAAATAGAATTCTTTAGAAGATAGAAAATAAAAGTCTTTACTATCACTTTTTATCAATTTAACACATCCTTGCTGAATGAAATAATTTTTTTAAGCAAGAAAAAATAAATGTACTGACCCCAAACTTTGATCAGTAAAAAAGATTTTAGTTTTAAATAAATGCTGTTCTTTTTAACATTTTATTTATCAAAAAGAATCCTGAAATCCAAAAAAATAATAAGCAGCACAGCTGTTTCCAACATGGATAAAAAAATCAGCATAAAAGAATGATTTCTGAAGGATCCAGAAATCTGAAGGAAAATTCAGCTTTACATCACAGGAATAAATTCTATTTTAAAGTATATTAAAATAGAAAATCACTCATTTAAATTGCAATAATATTTTACAATGGTAAGGTACGACAGGGCTAAAGGCGCCCCGGGGTAAAAGGCACCTTTGGTATTATTTTCCTCTAAACCACTAGATTGCAGAAAAACATTGTGTAGCACATTCCAAAACATCCGCTTTTCAACATACGCGTGCGATATTGGTTGATTCTTGACGCGATCACAGGCAGCAGAGCAAAGTCGGTTCTGTGCTCACTTGATCTAATATTTGATGTTTTTAAAAATGTTGTAGATTTAAGTAGCAGATGAGAATCGCTAAAAGTATTAAATATAACTTGAGACAAATGTCTTAATGATTTTCAGTTTTGTTTAAGTTAATTAAAACAGCAGTTTTTAAATAACAAAAGAATATGTAAAAGTATGGTATTCGGGGTAAAAAGCGCCCCCACTGTTGGGGCTGAAATATTAACATGATAATCAATGATAATTAATAGATGGCTGACTTTTCCATTTGTTGACATGACATTGTTAGATTCAGGTGGTAAATATCATATATTATTTTGGGTGTTTAGAATGATCATATCATATAATAAAATATCATTTGTTGTTACTACTGTAAATCTATATTAAATTATTATGGGATCTCCTTCAGTGCTTTCAGAATCTTTATATTTTAAAATTTTGTTTCTGTATTTTAAAATATATGTTTTATATTAACATATTTTAATGACAGTATATTTATTGATCAAAAATAATTGTTTTATTTATCAAAATAAGCAGAAAATAGTACAAACTTTGCTAAAGTGATTGTTTTGAACAAGTATTAACTTTAACTAAAATAATGTTGTTGTTTTTTGTTTTTTTTTAAGTTGAAGTATTTGTATCAATACTATGTGCCTTTTACCCCATGCTGGTGGGCCTTTTATCCCATGTGTGGAGTAAAAGGCCCCCCTTGCCACCTTATACATTTATGGGATTTTTTTTTTAACCAAATAAACAACTTGTATGATTTATTTTCACACAAAATATGTTGCTGCATAAATGTTCAATACAGACGTATGTATTTTTCTGCAATCATATTCTTCGGCCACAGTGGAAAGCACTTTTTTTTCTTAGGGGGTGTCTTCAGCCCCGTTGTACCCTACTGTTTTTTTTTTTAATCAACGCAGCCTTGATGAGTATAAATGCAAATAAACGCAGCCTTATTTAAAAAAACATCAAAAATTTTAGAGAGTTAGAGAAAGTTAGAGAAAATATTTTCTGTGTTTTTTTTTTTTTGTTTGTTTTTTTTTTAGTAGGTAACGAGAGGAAGAAATGTGCTGCCCATGTTAATTCACAGTCATTTTTATACCAGATGCACATCACGTTTTATTTGAGTCTGTGCTGATGTGTGTGGTATGTGTGTGATCTACAGTGCTGGACGTGTTGTGGTTGAGCACGTATAACTTTGCAGTAGCGTACGCAGCAGCTGATGGCTCTCTAGAGACACCGCCAGAGCTGGTGGTCGTGTCGCTGCCCGTGAGTTACTCTTACAAATCACACACTACAAAACCTTTCAGACAGGACTGTGCTGGCAATGTGTCAACTGTGTGTGTGTTTCAGAAAAAGGACGAGAAGAGAGACGAGCGCTATCTGAACTTCAACGACCTGGTGTATGGCACCTGCACCGAGAGGCAGCATCACTACTACCTGTGCCATATCGAAGACTGGTGAGACTTGTCTACATGTCCTGCACTCTGCATGAGCTTTGTTAGTCCTCTAGCCTGTCAAAATGTCAATTGCCATAAATCAAAAAAACTGATTTCTCCTGTGCAGGGATCTGGTTTTGGCTGCATCGGCCGCTGCTATTGAAGTCAGCATCATTGCTAAACAGGAGGACAAGGTAAACACACGCCAGCATGGGTCATTATTGAAAACTAAAACAAAAATGCTAAAAAAAAAACACTTTATACTATACTTAAAGGGATAGTTCACCAAAAATAAAAAATTGTAACTGTAAATTGTAAAAATCTAAACCCAAAAACTACTAAATATGATTAAAAAAAATACTGAAACTTAAAAGTATAAAAATAAAAGCTGTTTATAGCTAAACTATAATTGTATCTCAGTGATATTAAAATGACACAGGTCAGAAGTGTTACAGAGGTCTGATGTGATGTGTGCAGGTGAACTGGGAGCTGTGGTTGCTGGAAGATGCCAGTCGAGCAGAGCTTCCTGTCACAGAGAACAGTGAGGACACACTTCCTGTGGGCATGGCCATTGATTACACCAGCCAGGAGGACATACACCTTTGTAAGAGCTCCTGTGATGCTTGCAGACATACCTTCAACATGCAAAATTGACTATATACAGTTGAAGTCAAAAGTTTACATACACCTTGCAGAATCTGAAAAATGTGTCGGCGCCAGTAGCCTTGTGGGCAGTGCGCCGACATATAGCATCATTGTGGTCTGAGCGTTCCGAGTTCGAGTCCCAGCTCATGTACATTTTCCAATCCTGCCCTCCTCTCTCTCCCCCGCTTCGCTTCCTGTCACTGCCATATAAAGCTGAAAAAGCCAAAAAATTGGGATCATACAAAATGCATGTTATTTATTTTTTTTTTATTTAGTACTGGCCTGAATAAGATATTTCACATTAAAGACATTTGCGTATAGTCAACAAGAGAAAATAATGGTAGCACTTTAGTATAGGGAACATTTCTCACTATTAAAGTGCTCCTATTATGCCTTTTCAAATATGGCCTTTCATGCAGTGTGTCATGTAGCTGTATGTGAACATAACATCCAAAAAAAAACAAAAACAACAAGCCACGCTTAAAGTTAAAATGAGTTGAACTTTTGCCGCTGTGCTCTGAAAGGCTGCATTGAACCCACTGGTCAGTGCAACACTTTCCGCGTTCGGTGTGAAAGCCGCCTTAATGCATATTACAGTGTTGAAGTTTACAGCATAGAGGTGTGCCCGGTTCGCTTACATAAGCAAATTGGGAGCGCTTTCCACGGTAGTCCATGCTAAGTTGTCGATCAGCCACTCCAGCCGTTTCATCATCAGACTCTGGCTGGAATTGTTATGGTAAAATCGATGCCATCTTTTGTGTATTGACAAGTCTCCAGGGCTGTCATTCAGTTATGGCAGTGGGCGTTTCGTTTTCTGACACACGCTGTACGCGGTACACCAATCATAAAGGACTGCGCCATCTGACCAATCACAGCAGTGAGGGTTCACAGAAAGGAGGGGTTTAGAGAGATTGATTCTTCGAACTGCTTCGGACGAGTTGTTTACGAATCATTTAGAAATGGGGTAAAATTAAATCTATTTTTGGAAAAAACTAATGTGATTTTTGACCTTGCATACATTTAAACCTGTTTTTGGAGTCTCATAAAACAATATTAGCAACGTTTAAAATGGCATAATAGGAGCACTTTAATACTGTGTTGTTACCTGAATGATCCACGGCTTTTTTGTTTTTGTTTTTTGTTCTTTTAAATGGGTTAAACATTTAGGTCAGAGGTGCACACAGAGCTTGTACCCAAATAGTAAACTTTCTGACATTACCAGGGGTGCTTTCAGAGAGAATACACAGCAGTCTGTGCTAACTAGTTGAAGTATTCTCTCTGAAAGCACCAGTGCTTGCAGTTTGCTTATGCAAGCGAACTGGGCACACCTCTATGTTGTAAACTTCAACATTGTAAAACGCATTACACTGTGTAAAGTTGTGCACCATCCTTTATCATTACTCCAACTAATGAGACAGACGGACAGTCAAACTGCAATCAATCACAAATTTTTAGACTACAGTGGGCCCACAGCTGAACTACAGAAGTGTGAGTTAGCTGGTTAGTAAGACATGTGCAGGGTTGTAACACAACATAACATACACAACTACGTATTTTGAACGATCACTAGAAAATACAATCATCAATTATTAATCATACTTGCAGGTAGAGGTTCAGAGCAGCAAGCCGGTCCAAATAAACTGGGCACTGATCCATCTTTTAAGAGTAAGCTTTTGGTGAATCCCATGTTGTAACTTATTCCCAGAGATTGGAAAAGCAGTCGTCAGTAAAATGAGAGAACACAACACAAGATTGGAATTGTACTGCTGAGGTGTTGTTGAAAAAATTAATGTTAACCACTGATTCTTTGTAGATTCATCTTTTGGAAGATGAATTTACAAATTTACTCTCACAGCGTAAGATACAGCATCTTCTCGACATGACATAAAACACATGGAAATTTTACAGTGTTTGTGGGCGGGCAAGTTGTTTCTGACTTAGAACGTGGGTGGACATTATGCAAATGTGTTAGGAGCACTTTAAATAATTTTTTCATTAGCTTCATTAATGCATTGTGTTTCTTGAAGCATAAGTAAGCATTTGGACCTTCTGTAATAGTTGCATATGAGTCCCTCAGTTGTCCTCAGTGTGAAAAGATGGATCTCAAAATCATTGTTGAAAAGGGTTTAAATACACAAAAATGCAGAAAAACCACAGAATTGGTTTAACTGCGGGCAGTTTAACTGTTCAGGACAAACAAGGGACTCATAAACAACTATCACTTAAAAAAAAAAACACAGCTGTGGATCATTCAGGTAACAACACAGTATTAAAAATGAAGTGTATGCAAGTATGCAATCTTTTGAATGGGGTTTATTTTTATAAATTCAACTATGATTTTCTCCTGTGGACATATGTAAATGTCTTTTATGCGAAATGTCTTATTTAGGTCAGTACTGAATAAAAAATAACATGCGTTTTGTATGATCCCTCTTATTTTGGTAAAATAATTAACATTTTGCAGATTCTGAAAGGGGGATGTAATCTTTTGACTTCAACTGTACTTATTTAATGCCTTTGATTTGATCATTGCACTTTGCTAATATCGTTGTTTCAGTTTTATTTTGATTAATTATGCATCCTCATTTGAACATTCCATTGAAACAATGATTAGCTTTTCGTTAACTCATAAACCCTGTTGTGGTGTTATCATGGTTGTTATCATATTAACATGGTGTTATCACAAAAACTGCTTGTTTTCTTGCGTCCTCAGCTGATGAGAAGAGGTTGCCTCCAGCACCAACGCTGATGCTGCTATCTACAGATGGAGTTCTGTGTCCCTTCTCTTTACTGAACCTCAACCCAGGGGTCCAACAGCTGACCGTGGCTCCCGTCCCGCTGCCCGAGGACGGAGAGAGAGCGCCTGCTCCCAGTAAGACCGCAGTCATGAGACTCACTCTCTGTCAAAGTTTAAAGCCTCTGATTTACTCACAGCATACTTTGTTCTTAGCTTAGGAGTCAAAAAGTTGGAAATACCTTTGCAGTGGTTTACTGTTAGCAAACATCTTAACACATTTTAGGTGAATGTAAAATGTAAATATGTGCTGCACACTTTGCTCTCAGTAACAAACACATAATAAAATGACAGCGTTTAGAAAACAGCAGTTAAGAAAGCTCTAATAATATGTGGATATGTTTGCTCTAGCTTTGAATTCATTGCTCCAGTCAGGTTAGGTCACGTTTATATTGCGTTTTATACAATTGAGTAAAACAGGCAGTTTTGTAGTATTAAACATTTCAATGGCAGTTTTGTATTTCTACCTGTTAGATCATTTCCACAGATCAATGATAGTTTGAAGGTGAAGCTAATTATGTTGAAGTGACATCATCTGGGCCTTTACCAGTCAAGCTTACAGCTGCTTTGAAGTCAAATTTACTTAAGCACTTTAACTCTTATTGACTCACACAGATGAAACTTGATTTAGAAGTGATTTAAGATGTAGCGTTTGCTGTCTGGTGACTTTGTGCTCTAACACAAACACTTTGTTTTAGAGTCAGCCTCGTCCTCTTCTGCTCCCGTCTCTGCACCGTCCACCATCTTCCCATCTTTCCCCGCATCTTCTGGCACAGCCCCGTCCCCGGCCACCTTATCCTTCACAGCCCCGCCTCCAGCATCCATTGCTGCCACCTCCTCGGCCCCGCCCACCTCAGCTTCCTCTACAGGTTTCTCCTTCTCACTTCCTACTCTGGGCTCTGCCAGCTCCTCTGGCTTCTCGCTGGGCTCCACCTCGGCTGGTTTCTCCTTTGCCACTCCCAAACCCTCCTCCGAGGCTGCTCCCTTCTCCTTCACTTCTTCCTTGGTGCCAAAGGAGGTCAGCAGTGCTCCAACGGCCATTCCTCCTCAGCGTCCGCCTGCCATGTCTCCCATCGTCAGCGGCCCCAAAGCTCCAGCGGAGCCTGCAACACCTGCCGTCAGGATGAACCTCACTGACAGGTGAGTGTGCGATCTCAAAATATTATGTTACTGGATATTCCTGAATGATCAGCTGAAAGTTTGGCGTGTTTTGTGGCAGGTTTCTGGCGGTGGACTCTCTGGCATCAGTCACGTCGACTGTCCAGCCATTTTCTTTAACCTCCACGCCCAAACCCGCAGCAGCGGAGGTCAGTGGTCCAATGACAGCAGCGCTTAGACCAGCCGCCCCTGCAGGTACACGCTCACCTCACACCCTATCCATCAAAAATGAAGAATAAATGATTTATTAAAACGAAAACTGATGTAAAAAAAATTCTTATACTTACTCCAACTGATGAGCATGTATACAAACTTTCTGAAGTCATGCTATTTATACCAGTAATTAAGCATCTAATATCGTTTATTAAAATGAAATCTAAATAGACATTTAAAATATGCATTAATGGTATTAAGTCAGTCATGGCCAAAAGTATCGGCACCCTTGCAATTCTGTCAGAATATGCAACCCTTCTCAGAAAATTGTTGCAGTTGCAAATGTTTTGGTACTCATATGTTTATTATTTTTTTTTTGTTTGTTTGCATTGGAACAACACACAAAAAAAAACAAAAAAAAACAGAGAGAAAAATCAAATCTGATACCATTTCACACAGAAATAGTCTGAAATCAACCAACTGAAATCAGTCATTTCTTTTAACCATGAATGAGTTTGTTACACCTCTCTACTGGAAATTTGGACCACTCTTCTTTTGCAAATTGCTCCAGGTCATTCAGATTTGAAGGATGCCTTCTCCCATCTGCTGTTTTGAGATCTCTCCACAGGTGTTCTATAGGATTCAGATCTGGATTCATTGCTGGCCATTTCAGAACTCTCAAGCACTTTGTTTGTAGCCATTTCTGAGTGCTTTTTAAAGTGTCTTTCGGGTCATTGTCCTGCTGGAAGACCAATGACCTCTGGTGGAGATGCATCTTTCTGACACTGGTCACTACGTTTTTTTTATGCCTTTGTATCAGCAGTGGTGTGCTCCTGGGTCTCCTACCATAGCGTCCCTTTTCATTCAGATGGCGACGGATAGTGCGAGCTGACACTGTTGTACCCTGTGTCTGCAGATCAGCTTGAATTTGTTTGGAAGTTAATTGGGGTTCTTTATCCATCATTCAAACAATCCTTTGTTGTAATTTTTCATTAATTTTGCTCTTCTGTCCATGTCCAGAGAGATTAGCTACAGTGCCGTGGGCTGTAAACCTCTGGATGATATTGACACAGTGGACACAGGAACATTAAGATCTCTGGAGATGGACTTGTAGCCTTAAGATTGTTCATGTTTTTCCACATTTTTTTCTCTTAGTGCAGTGCAAACAAAAACAATAACAACAATCAACAATCAGTGTTGGGAAGGTTACTTTGGAAATGTAATAGGTTACAGATTACAAGTTACTCTGTTTAAAATGTAATAAGTAGTGTAACTTTTCAATTACTTTATTAAAGTAATGTAACTTATTACTTTTAATTACTTTTTGATTGCTTTTCTAAATTTCTAATATTTTCAACTGTTAATCATTTTGAAACATTTAAATCAGGCAGAGTTAACCTTACAGTAATGTTCAACACTGATTACTGTCAGATTTTCAAAATCCTTTATCACTTGAATTAAGATTATAATAAGTAAGGGATAATATACATCTTTATTTTGCGATAACAACTGGCTGAATGTACATTATCTCACTTATTACACAGCTGCTTGATAGATTATTTAGATGTTTCGTGTCAAAATTATTAGACACAAAACACTGATCTGAGTTGAAACATTTGAACGCAAAGCTTCCATGAAGAAATCATTTATATGTATAAACCAAATATTTGGTTTATACATAAACCAAAAATAGGAAATAAAACAGTTATCGAATAAGCATGTGTCCTATTCTGTGTCCTAAACTCTTGAAACATTGGCGTCTCATTTTAGAGCAGTCAATGCAATTTAAAGGAAGTCAGTTAAATCTGTAAGTGGGGGTGGGTGTGTGAAAAAATTCAGATGTAATCCCCTTTGTAATCACTGGCATTTTTCAAAAGTAACTGTAATTTAGTTACATATTTTTTCTCAGTAACTGTAACTAATTACAATTACATTTATTTTGTAATTAAATTACGTAATTCTGTTACATGTAACTAGTTACTCCCCAACACTGTCAACAATGAATACCAAAACATTTGCAATCGGAACAATTTTCTGAGAGAATTGTTGCATTTTCTGACAGAATTGCAAGGGTGCTCATATTTTTGGCCATGACTGTATATGCACAAAGGAGTAACAACTTTGTGATAATTGTGTTGTTAAAATTAATGTCCTGAGGGGAAAATAAAAAATGAAATTTATTTTAATGCATTACATTGATCCAAAGTGTCAGTAAAGACATTTATAATGTTACAAAAGATTTCTAATTCAAATAAATATTATTATTTCTGTTCATCAAAGAATCCTGTAAAATAAAATGTGTCATGGTTTCCACAAAAATATTTAGCAGCAAATCAGCATATTAGAGTCATTTCTGAAAGATTATTTGACACTGAAGCCTGGAAAACCACTTATTTGTAGAGATGCACGATATTGGATTTTTGCCGATATCCGATATGCCGATATTTTTTCATCTCATTTTGGCCGATACCGATACCGATACCGATATATATCATTTTATTTGGAAAGTTAGTTTTTAACAATAACTTATTCGTTAGGATTAAATAAATAGTAATGAGTGGTTTACATTCAATCCCTTCTTTTTCATCAGTAGACTAGCATTATTTATGATCTGAATTTTGTAAATTAAGTTCACTTTTGCTATGTTATAAGCCGAACTTTGGATGCTTTCACTTTCGAATTCGCAATCTGAATACAACATTTCAAAACGAAAACAGAAAAGTAGAACTAAACTGGGTGACTGTGAGGGTGCTTTGCGGGACATGAACAGGACATAATTCATTGCTACAATTTCTTAATTCGTTCCTATGATTTATTAATTTATTAATTTGTAAAATGAGGGAACAAATTAATATGTAGTATTAATGAATTGTTAATTTATTCCCACAAAATATTTTATTTCCCACCCGCAATTTATCACAGTAAGAGATACGAAAACATGGATTAAAAGTGAATGACAAGAAAATAAACCTAAGAAATTAAAGGGTGAGACGGTGAGGATTTGGGAAAATAAAAATATTAAGTTATGTGGCAATTCGTGACCAACTGGCAAAACAGTACACTTTTTTTGCACAAGAATACCAACATGTTTACCTTCTCTGGTTTAACAAGCGGTCTTTTACCCTACTCGAAAACCAAATCCTCCGTCCGCCATCGTTTCCAGAATAGTCGCGTCCTTTTTGCCGTCACCACCTGGCTCGTGCTGACACTACAAATACAAACCAGGCTCTACACCCGAAGCGCTCACAACGAAAACTACTCTTTGCGTGATCAGTGAAATCCTGAATATGCCACGGCTTTGTAACTCTGTAACCCGCGCTGTATGGAGCAGTGCGACCACGTCAAATTTTAACTTGCACATTTAAAAAAAAAAAAAAAGTGACAGTTTTGATCATTCTAGAGCCCTGCAATACAAAGGCATTCAACATGGAAAGAAAGTAATAGAAATGTAGTCACTAAGTCATGTTTAATTATAATTTCTAATTATTTTATACGGTGCACTGCGCTCTGACAGGGCTGCGGGACACGAACATAATTATTTCCTACAACTTGTTAATTCGTTCCTACGTTTTATTAATTTATTAATTTGTAAAATAAGGGAACGAATTAAAAAGTCGTATTAACGAATTCTTAATTTATTGCCACGAAATCTTTTATTTCCCACACGCAGTTTACCCGCATAAATGATCCGACAACATGGATTAAAAGTAAATGACAAGAAAACAAACCTGCGAATTTAAAGGTTGAGACGGTGATGATTTGTGAAAAGAAACTATAAATATTATTAAGTTTGTGGCAATTCGTGACCAACCGGGAAAACAGGACACACAGCCGCTTATGGCTTTAAATGTATTGGCTCGAACTGCATGAATCCAAAAGTATGGTCGCTACTAACATTTGCCTGCTAACCAATTATTTAACTTATAAAGAATGCTTTGTACCTCACTTGTGTCATATTCACGAAAAATGTTTCATATGAGCAACAGTGTGTTTTGCCGTTGCGCCGCCGAAGAAAGAGAATTCACTGACCGCGCGCCGTAATTACTTTTTATTTTAAATGCAGATCATGTCATGTGCAAACACAGCCATTGGGTTTCAAAATACAACAAAGAGCACCATAAAACCATTTAAAATGTGCATTTAGCGATCTAGTGACTGGATATGAAACAGGCAACAGTAAATTATCCCAAATGGAACAACGGTGCGCTTTCTCCTATAGCTGCTGCTGCCACTGCACGTGCTATTGCTATGCATCATTCTGTATGTGTATTCTCAGTTTAAATGCAGCGATACAAAACAGTGAATCTACTCCTCATTCAGTCAAAACTTTGCTTCAAGAATGAGCCACACTGCTGACGTGATCTAATCCCTAGCACACCCTTAGCACATGTGAGTTAACATATTCATCTTATCGGCAAAACATATCGGCATAATTTTTCATATCGGCCGATGCCGATATTTACATTTGAAGTCATTATCGGCCGATTCCGATATCAGTCCGATAATATCGTGCATCCCTACTTATTTGAAAACCAACTATTGGAAAACATGGAATCTGAGGGTGCAAAAAAAAAATCAAAATATTGAGAAAATCACCTTTAACGTTGTCCAAATGAAGCTCTTACTAATGCATATTACTAATCAAAAATTAAGTTTTGATATATTTACAGTAGGAATTTTACAAAACATCTTCATGAAACGTGATCTTTACTTAATTTTCGAATGATTTTTGGTATGAAAGAAAAATCAATAATTTTGACACATACAGTGTATTTTTGGCTATTGCTACAAACATACCCCAGCAACTTAAGACTGGTTTTGTGGTCCAGGGTCACATATAAGATGATCATTTCATAAATTGCCTTACGTGCACGTTAAGGATAATTCTATGCACTATTTTAGGCCCCTACAGTGATCAGAGATGCAGTATTAAGGTGTGTGATATTGTTTGCTGCTGTTGTAGTGTTGACTCGGGTTGCTCAAAGCAGCGCTCCTCCAGCCGCTCCGCTGAAACCAGCCGCAGTCGCTCCTCCTGCAATCAGCGCTCCGTCTGCACAGGTACAGCACTGTAGACCTGATGATCTAGCTTCAGAGAGCTCCAGTCTCATGTGTCCTGCACAGATTGATCTGAAGTGTGTTTGCATGTGTTTTGTGGCAGGCCGTTTCTGTGAAAGCGCTGGAGAAACACCTTCAGCAGAAGAGAGATTCGGACCCAGTTATGACTGGAATACTGGAGGAGGTAGAATTCAATAAGCATGTTTTACGTCTGAATGCCTGTTATACTGATGCTGATCGAGCGCCTGCTCTGTTCTCTGTTCAGATCGGACATTTTGAAAAGGAGCTGGACGATTTGAAGGCTCGCTGCAGAAATGCGGATTTCAGGGTGGGCAGCACAGAAGACATGAGAGACATGAGGAAAGAATCTGAGAACTTACGCATCTTCACAGTGGAGATCAAAGAGACCACAGAGGTACGACATGCCTTTTAGAGTTTAAGAGTTCTTCTTTTCGGGAAATTCAATGACGTTTTTAATATTTGAATAGTCATTTAATGACTGAAGTCTTACTTCATAAGGAAAACATAATGAAACTAAATGATCACAAACCAAGCAATGGTATTCATCATGCAAAGACAGCCTCACATAATAAAACACCTAAGCTACAAACAGCTCAGACTCAGAGCAAGAAAACCAATGTTTCCCATTCATTATCTAAGTTGTCGTGGCCCAACGTAGTATAATCTGTCCCGCCACAGTTTCATAATGAGCCGGAAATATTTTTACACTTCTCATAACAAACAAGGTCTCTTACATTGTTTTGCACCATTGCTTTGACATGTCAAACTAAAAACAAAATCAAAATATGGCTGTATGTGTGTTTTTGTGCTGGTATTGGCTGTTTTAGGCCTGTCATGTCAGTTGACTTCCAGATCTTTTTTTACGTGGTTCATATTCTGTGCAGTGGTTAGTTCACAGCAGTGTCAGAAATGTATTAATCCATTAAGGAGCAATATAAATTGATATTCAGGTGTATTTTTAATTTGCTAAACCACCAGTAGGTGGCAGCAAGTCTCTGTCTTAATGAGGGAGTCATCATTTGATTCAGCTGATTCAGTCATTAGCTGAGTCGTTCTAATATCGTTACTTTTGTTTAAACGATATGCAATTTGACATTATCGAGTATGTCTCAAAAAAAACAAACAAAAACACACCCATAGAGTACATATGTACATGTGAGATGTAGGTTACTATAGTTTACACTTTCACTGTGTGATTAGTCTATTTAAATGCTTTCAGAATTCCCCCAAAATTCAAGGTAAGCAGGCAAAAATGCCCTTATATGACTTTTATATATATTTATGTTATCTGATATAGTTAATATCACACAAAGTGTGATGTTTTTCTCCAAATATCAGTGCAACTGTAAATGTGATACTGATTTGATAGTTTAATAAACAAGAAGTTAATGTTAAGTGACTTAAATTTTAGACACAACAGTTCTTGTATAGTTTTAAACAAAGCCACAAAAGAACTGTTTTGCACCTTAACGCAACATACGATGGTGTTTTGTTACTGAATCAGTCAGCCGTTTGAACGAATCGGTTGAATGAATGACTCAAATGACTCACTCATGCAGTGATTTGCCGCCTACTGGTGATTTTTGGCTTATATTTAAAGTATATTTTTACTTTTTTCCCAAAATCATTTGAAATATCACAACTTAAGGGGTTTGTTTGTTTGTTTGTTTGTTTGTTTTAAACATCAAAACATTGATGCATTTGTAACTGCAGGTTAAATGCATTCATGTCTTAAACGCATGAAACAGTCTGTGTAAATGCATGCAGATGCAGGTTCTGTGGCACCACTGCTTTGCAAACACAAATTTGTTGATACTGATTTCATTTGATTGATAACAGCCATATATTGTCTTAATATCTGAATGTTCTGATTACATTTAAGAATTTGACAGAAAAGATGATGCATACGTTTAATTAGGTTAGAAAAAACCTAGAAAAAACCTTCACTTTCACCTGGCCGTAGAAAGGGAAAAAATGCCCATAAAAGGTAAAAATCAATTTAAAAGTTTTGTAAAAGTTAATTTGTTACTCCTGTAATCTAACCATTGCACAGGATATGAAGAATATGAAAAGCTTTGGGAGTCAGCTGTCCACATCAGTCCAAATCTTGACAAAGTACCAGCACAGTAACATAATCAACAAAAAAATATCATCTAATTTAGAAAATATTCATAAATATATAATTATAGTTAGAATCGCACAACCCCCAAACTGATTTGTTCAAAAACGCATATTCGTGAATTATGGCTTTTTTAAATGTTTTACTTGGTGAATTTGAGCAAAAACCAGCAATATTGTGCATTTTTAGGCACAATATTACAAAATGTTGATTAAACTCAGTCACACTTGCTATCGTGCTGAAAAAAGCTATCTTGCTCACCTGGTATTGCTAAACTACATCATTTGACTTAAAGGGGTCATCGGATGCAAACTTCACTTTTTCATGTTGTTTGAACATTAATGTGTGTTGGCAGTGTATGTATAAATCTACCCTATAATGATAAAAATCCATGCAGTGGTTTTTAATTAATCTGTAAAAATAATATCCCCTTTTTCAAATCGAGCCGTTCTCAGATGCCTGTCGGTGTGGCGTCACACCGACAGAGGCTGCTCCCACAATAGTTGATTGACATGAGCTCTTACCTTAGACCAGCTGTCACAGTTCAGTAACTTTCCTTGTTTCGATGCCGAAGCAGGGATGTAAGTTAGACAAGAATATCTCCGATTGAGTGATTGAGGTGTTGTGGTGCTGGATGTAATAATGAACATAGTGGTCGTCATTTACTCCCGACATCTGAGATGCAGTGGATTACATTTGTTTGTGAATGGAATGCGCCTCCTGATCTACATATATCCATGTATGTTCACGTGAATCATTCGTGATCCAGCTTCACTTATAGCAGAGGTGTATATAAGCGTTTTTATGAATCTTTGCGATTGCCTTTCCTTAAAACGTGGTAGTTAGGAAGTTTAGCGGCTAAACGTGGCTAAATGTGGCTAAAGTAAACAAGCTCGTCATTCCACAGAGAGAAGAGAGGGGCGGGGCGAGCAGAGCTCATTTGCATTTAAAGGAACAACCCCATAGAATGAGATGATTTTTGCAGAGCTCATTTTGACAAGGTAAAAAGGGTGTTGTTTTTAATCAAAGTATATAATAGACTTTTCGTTAAGACCCTAAAGAATCATATCAACTTGTGGAAAATGGGCATCTGATGACCCCTTTAAACATAAGAAAAACTCATACAGGGGCATTTTTGCCTCCATATATTGAATTTTGGGGTCATTCTAACTTCATTCTAGGCACCACATTTTAGTACTTGATAGAAAAACATTTTTGAACCCAAAATGATGCTTTTGAACAATAACGATCAAGAGTTTCTTAGAGCTGTGTTATAATACGGAATATCATACCAGTCTGTTTCGGTTGGTCATGAACTGTTATAGTAGTAGTTTTGAGTTGTTATAAATACATATCTGACTGTGTCAAACCGTTGTACACAGTCTCTTCATGGGGACATCAGCATGCTGAAGACCAACCTGCTGGAGGGTTTTGCTGGAGCGGAGGAGGCGCGAGCTCAGAGTGAACTAAACCACGACAAAGACTACCTCCAGCTGCTCTACAAGAAACCACTAGACCCACGGAGAGAGGAGCAGCTCAAGGTCTCGTCCAGCTCTGATAGCTTAATCATCATATGAGCTGATAACATGTGCTAAAAGTGTGTTTTTGCCACAGGAAATTCGCCGCTTGTACCAATATGTGAAGTTTGCCATGGAGGACGTGAATGACGTTTTGGACGTGGAGTGGGAGAAGCACTTGGAGAAGAAGAAGAAGCAGAGGTGAGCATGTATAATATATATTTTTTTAAATTATTATTTATTCATTGCCTGTTGGCCTGTGGTCACTAAGTGTCAGTGTTTGCTCCCGCAGACACATGATCGTCCCGGAGAGAGAAGCTCTGTTTGCAGCGCTGGCCAATAACCTGGATATCATCAACCAGCAGAAGCAGCGTCTGGAAAAGCTGGAGAGTGACCTGCACAAGCTGAGGCTCTACAGAGGGACGCCAGTGTGGAGCTTTCCCAGCCAGACACCCACCACACCCTCAGGACAGAGGTGAGAGCACACGTCTGCCGCACAGGGCATCATGATCCACAGATGGTGGATTTTGCTGATAATAATAACTCACGTTGAAAAATATGGCCAGTAACCAGTTAATAACATAATGATAATAACCCAGGGTCATAATCACTATAGATGTTAAAGTGGACAAGTCCCTCCAATAATTACAAATGGCCAAATTGTCCCACCAGTATTTGAAATTATTAAGTTACATTTGTTGTTATGACAAATGAGGCCTTGAGACGAAGAACCATACAAGTCCATATTTTCAAATCATCAATGTTCTCAATTCTAAGGAGATAACATTTTTCAATGTCAGTATTAAAAATCAAAAGTTATTGTGATTTATATTTCTGAAATGTGGAAGAACGGTATATGTCTAGTCAGTGTGGAATAACAGTATAACTCCAGTTCATCATATCACTTTAAACCACTAAAGATCTGATTCCTTTATCTTAGTTTTAATACAGTAACAGAAACTTCAGGTTAATATTAAGCATTTCTTTCTAGTTTATTATTATTATTATTATTATTATTATAATTATTTAAAAACAGACAATACAGTATGAACAATGTATAATACATAGACATTCTTACAGTACAGGCAATAACAATGAATTATTAACAAAAAACAATAAATAAATAAATAAATAAATAAAAACAATAAATACAATGCAGACATACATCATAGCTAAATATTATTCAACATATCATAAGGTATACAAGATATATCATAATTTTCTCAACTTTCATTTCGACCTATTCATGACTGATCTATAGTAGACGCCCAGTAGGCTAGGCTACACGCAAATATAACTGTAACAAGTTAGTCAGATAGGATATCTTTGATCACTTCTTGTATGTTTAGATAGCTCCAATAGTGCACCTTGTCGTTTATTTAGAAAAGCTGGCGCAGCGCACCTGTGTATATACTACTTCAAACTGTTCTCGCGCTCCGCCATCTCACGATATAAATAAATATATAAACAAATAAACTCTGCTTGCCGTACTTTACACAGGACTGGCGGGAAATATGAAAGAATACAGCTTTATTATATATGGTATGTGGTTTATTTTGATAGGTTAACTGTTTATGCGGTGTTTAGCGGTGTTTAGCGCGTTCAGAGAGAGAGAGAGAGAGAGAGATCACATCACATATACGGTTCTTCCACTCAGCAGTTTGGGTGGATTTTTCCCTGGTTTTTGTTCTCCTCTTCGAGTCAAATATGGTTTTCCAGCATCCCTCAAAGCCTTCCTTACTCTGTCCTTCCATTTGGTCATGTCGGCTCTCTTTTTTTTTGCCGAGGTTTTGCCTTTTAATGTCCGAAGCGGACATGACAGCAAGCGGCATCTCCATTCTTCTTTGTGGACATAAACGGTTTTTCCGCGTGACGCTATTTTAACGTTTAAAATGCAGACTCTTGGTCGCGCGAAAATATCCCCAAACTGTTTCTGTATACAAAGTTCACACATACAATTAATGTCACATGGTTATCTCATTTTTTTGTTTTTTTGGACTTATACGGTTGTTCGTCGCACACACTCAAATGACAAATGCTTTTAGAGTTACATTTTTGGGCTGGTTTACCTCAGCGGAGATTACTGTTTACAGACACACAGTGTCAATTCCAGCATGAAGTGTCTGCTTTAATATTGAAAAAGAGCTAGGTAAGATGGAAGTAGTGAAACATTTAAAGGGTTAGTTCACCCAAAAATGAAAATTAGCCCATGATTTACTCACCCTCAAGCCGTCCTAGGTGTATATGATTTTCTTCTTTCAGACGAATACAGTAGGAGCTCTGGCTCTTCCAAGCTTAATAATGGCAGTGGGCAACTAGAAATGTTAGATGTTTTGACAGTAGGGATGTCACAATTCTCAATATAATATCGATATTCGGTACGACATCCACGGTTCAATACGTGCTTGTGAAATTGCGTTTTTTCAGTTTTGCATTTAAATAACTTCCTTGTTTTATTTCTCACAGAATTTGTTGTATGTTTGCCCAAGATTTTACGTGCTGAAATGAGGAAACGCTTATATTTGAAAAAATAACACACGCAGAGCATCTTCAGTTCTGATGACATGCAATGATAAGCTTTTCTAAACCTGTTGTCCAACAAAAGAGTTATAAAAACAAAGTTATAAAAAACATTATAACTTGTTTTTAATTCACAACATCAGTTGAGTGTTTGAAATAACTTCCTTATGTGATCTGATGTGGATTCTTATCACAAAATGAGGCAGGCAATAAATTCTATACTCATATGTATGTCGATTAGCAATGGCTTATGAAAATACACGAGATGGCTTAAAGAACACAGATAAACCCTATATTTTTGCAGACGAGTGTTTATTGTCCTTACATTTCATCATTCAAAACGTTTACATTATATCTCGTTTTTAAAAAGTTACAGCAATAGCGATGCTTTTATCCATATTAGAGAAGCTGGAATGGAACGTCATCAGTGATGCTTCTTTGACGCATATGTGGATTTTCTGCATGAGGGCATCCTCTGGCGTCCAGTATGAATGAAACCCATTCTATTTTGCGTAAAAAATCTAAAAAATAGTACCTCTCTCAAAAGAAAAATTAAGCAGACATATACCAAACCATACTAAAAGGGAGTACCTTGTTAATTAGTTGCAAAAAAAAAACACAAGATTTTGCAAGATATCGGACCCAAGCTGAAAACCGTGGTTAAAAACCGAGGTACATATTGAACCGTGGACTAACTGTATTGTTGCGTCCCTAGTTGACAGTGTTGCAAACTAGACTTTTTCCTCAAATACACGACTCATGTAATTGATAACTGAATGTAACAAGGCAAGAAACGTTTTGAGTTTGAGTATTAGGGCTGTTAATTTGGTGCATTTCAATTTCCCTAAAGCTAAAAGTGATGTGCAATTAACTTGTGATTAATTAGATTAATTAATTGGCACATCATATAATAAATTACATTGAAAGTATAAATTGCTTGATAGGACTAATTATAATTCATTTTCACAGAAAAGGCCTTAAAGGAACGCTCCACTTTTTTTGAAAATAGGCTCATTTTCCAACTCCCCTAGAGTTGAACAGTTGCGTTTTACTGTTTTCTAATCCATTTGGCCGATCACCGGTACTGGCTGTAGCACTTTTAGCATAGCTTAGCATAGATCATTGAATCTGGTTAGACTGTTAGTCTTGCTCAAAAATGACCAAAGAGTTTTGATATTTTTCCTGTTTAAAACTTGACTCTTCAAAAGTTGCGATTTTCTAGGTCGATATGGCTAGGTGCAGCAGGAGCAATGATATTACGTAGCGCCTTAAAATAGTCTCCCTGTGCAAGCTCATCAAAAGTGATGTTTTAAGCCATATGGCTCGTCATCAGATGGCTCTACATTCATTGAAGTCTGCGTTAAATGTAGACTTTCATGCAGAATAATCCTTCATGCACAAAAAAATTTAGCATGAATTTGTAACATTTACGGGTGAGTATACAACTGTAAGATATAAGTTGTGCGCTGAGGAAAACACGTCTCAAATGCACTGAACAACATGCGTTTGGCAGTAAGGCAGGACACGTAGGTTTATGATTGAGTTTAAAGCACTTAATATAAATGTCCTTCATTTTCAGATGTGCTTGCAACATCATCCTTGGGGGAGAAACTTTTAAAGTTCAAAATTAGGTTCCACACACAGTGAAGTTCTGAACATGCGCTGAATAAAACAATACTGTATGTTTTAGGAGAGGAATACTGGTCATTTTCACTGTGCAGTCATAGTTTTGATTAGAATACTTCACGGTCAGGCAGTTCTTTATCAGAGATCTAGTGGAAAGACGGCTTAACAACCCCTACAAAGCAACTGTCAGCACTGATTAATAGGTAAAAAAAACATATTGTCAGTCTCTGCTAAAGAGCTGAAACACGTCTAGAGTGGAGTGCTGTTTGTGGCATCTCATGATTAAACTCTCAGAAGCCCACAGAAGATTCACATGTTCTGTGTGTTTTACAGTCTGGACAGTGAACTGGAGAGTTTGAAGGACGCTCTTCTGAAGGCCAGTCTGGAAACAGCACCCAAAGCTCCTGCCAAATCACCATGTAAGAGCCTTTGTTCCACTTTGATGCATGAGCTGTTCACCACTGTTCAGTCCATCATCTCATGTTTATCAGCACAGTCTGAATTGTTCATGCCATTAGACTCAAGATGCTTCTGCTCGCTGATGAGCTGCAGTGAGTTGTTAATCTGAACGCATCTATCATTGACCTCACTGATGTCTTGTGCGTGTGTGCAGCTAAAATGACCCCAGCCAAGCAGTCTCAGCTGAGGAACTTCCTGTCAAAGCGACAGACTCCACCGGTGCGCTCCACAGCTCCAGGTACCTCACCCTTGTGTGCTTGTGATGTGTGCATGTGTCTAGGGGTGTTAATGGAGCAACCATAGTAAAACAACCATAACCATAAGATATATTGTAGACAATACACACATGCACACCGCTATATGTGTCTCATATGTGATGATGCATGAAGAGCTCACCGTGTCTCTCCGTGTTTCAGTCAACCTGTCGCGGTCAGCCTTCTTGTCTCCTCAGTTCTATGAGGATTTGGACGAGGTGAGCTCCAGCTCGTCTCTGTCTCAGCCTCTGGAGCCCGAGGACTCGCTGGCCGTTGCTGAGGAAGAAGACGAGCCGGCGCCCATCCCGGTGATGACGCACGCTGTCCCGCGACACCCCGCGGTGGTCCGGACACCCTCTATACAGCCAGGCTTCAGTATGCAGTCCAGTCCATTCAGCAGAGTCCAGACCGGCCCCATACCCATCATCAGCCCCGGTGAGGCTCAAAACGCATCCGATCACCTGTTTCTGGTCTTGTTAACAGTCTTTTACAACGTCTTTTGAATGTGTTGCAGTTCCGAAGATAAACATGGACAGTGCCGATAGCACAGCGTTAGCCACAAAAACAGTCAAGCACGGAGCTCCGCCCACAGAGAAGATCACGCCCACCACAATCCCCGCCCCTCAGGCTGCGGGAAGAGCCGCCCTCAGCAGACACATGACCAGCCAGAAACCAGGTACAAACCCGTCCTTCACAGTATTGTTGCACGATATACCGGTACTAAAAAGTTAATGCGTTAGCCTGCTTTTAAAAAAGCATTTTACTAGTTTAAGAGAGCATTTTGATAAGAGTTGTATTTCCTGAGTAAAACAGTGTTTATTTAGAAACGTGTGATAATCACGAAGCCCAAAATGCGTAAGTAATCGCAGGATCCAGTCATAAAAATGGATTTTACTGCATAACATGAAATATCACAGAATTTGCCTATTAAAATATGAATCCTGCATGTTCTGCACATCTCTGTATCAATGATTGGCATAGACGTGCGGTTTCGATTACTACACACATACTGAAGCACCCGACACTCGCTGTGTTTTCAGCCTATACTCCCTCAATATATAAGTACATGAAAATGAAAAATATAATAAATGTAAACATAATCTCTAGAGATAATCTCTGAGATTCATTTCATGAGTGTTTTACCATTACTTTCGAGATAATATATCATTATATCATATACAAACAGACACCAAAAAGTTTTCACAGCCCGTCAAAATAAAAGTTTGATTTAACTTGACAAAAATATTACTTCATGTAATGACAGTGCTACTACTACTAATAAAATGTTATTAAACTAACATTTAAGGACTATTTACCAGAAAAAAATATAATAAATTAATTCTTTAAAAAATCTAATAAAACTATTAAAATGGAATTCAGTCAATTAATGGAATGATGCACAGAATTTGAGAAATTATAAAACGTATTTCATAGGGCCTTAAAATATAATTTTGCTAAACTTTTAATAAATTGCTGTTAAGTTGTGTTTCATGATTTATATTAATTAGACATGCTTTTTGATTAATATTCTTCATGTAACCATTAAAATAGTCTATAAAAATAAAAACGGAATCCAGAAAAAAAAAAAAAACACAATTTGGGAAGAAATAAAACAGATTTCATAGGGGTCTATTAACTTAATTTGTGTCTTTGTTTTATTGTATTTTTCCTTTAGTTTGTTACTTGCATCTATGTTCTTATAATTAATAACCAAGATAAAATATCAAAATGACTGTATCATATAAATTGTTATTGTACAATAAAATTACTATATCATGATATAAAATTTGGCTTTATCCTTTAGCTAACTTACCAATGTTGCAAAGATCTCTACATACCTGTAGGCTTGGTAGTTGCTCAGCCCCTGTAGTGGCACTGGTGTGATTTTAATTGTTTTAAAAGAGGATTAAATGTGTGGGGTTTTTTTTTTTTTTTTTGGATCATGTATTCTATTACTTTTCCTGTTATTCGATGTTTTTGTCGTAGTATTGGTTCAGTAATAGTATCGAGATATTTGAGTCTGATGGCAGACAAAATTTTGGTATTGTGACAACACTTCAAAGATCTCACATAATCCACATTTACACATCATGCACACTTTGCTTTCATTTCACAGATGAAAACAGTGACATTTTAAATGATTTTGGTTTTGGTTCGTGGCATTTTAAACTTCTTAGAACTAAAATTGTGAAAATGCATTTAAATCAGATGTCTGTTTATTCGTTTCTTTGAGTCTCATTTGTACACTAGGGGGCAACAGAAATTGTACATCGGACATACAGTATGTTCACATAAATGCTGTTCTTCTGAACTTCCTATACATCAAAGAATCCTAAAAAAAATTAATGTATCATGGTTTACACAACATATTTGGCAGCACAACTTTTTTAACATTGATAATAATCAGAAGTATTTCTTGAGCAGCAAATTTCTTATGTGTGATTCTGAAGACTGTACTGTAGTAACGATGCTGAAATGATACAATATATTCATATAGAAAAAGGTTATTTTAATTTAATGTCACAATTTTACTGTTTTTACTATGTCATCAAATAAGTGCAGCCTTGGTGAGCAGAAGAGGGTTTTTTCAAAAACATTAAATTGCTTTATATAAACAACATGCACATGAGATTTTTTTGGGGTTTAATAGGTAATATAATATACACTACCGTTCAAAAGTTTGGGGTCAGTACATTTTTATTGTTCCTTTTTTTTTTTAAGAAATTAATACTTTTATTCACCAAGGATGTATTAAGTTAATAATTAAAAGTTTATTAAAAGTTAATAATAAATAATTTACATTGTTATAAAATATTTATATTTTGAATAAACACTGTACTTTTTAAACTTGTTATTCATGAAAGAATCCTGAAAAAAAAAAATCACAGGTTCCAAAAAATATTTGGCAGCACAACTGTTGATATTATCCAACACTGATCATTCTAATAATAAATCCGCATATTAGAATGATTTCTGAAGGATCATGTGACACTTAAGACTGCTAAACTTAACAGCTGATAAAAATTCAGCTTTTCATCACAAGAATAAATTCTACTTTAAAGTATGTTAAAATAAAAAACATTATTTTATATTGTAAAAACATTTTGCAATATTACTGTTTTTTTTCTATATTTTTAATCAAATAAATGCAGCCTTGATGAGCATAAGAGACTTCTTTAAAGACTATTACAAGTCTTACTGACCCCAAACTTTTGAACGGTAGTGTATGTGTATATATAAAATGTATATATAATATAATGTACGTGTCTATGAGAGAAGGTGTGTGTTGGTGCTGTCTCTGTTTACAATTTCTTTGATGTTTTACACATGTTAAGCACTTGTTAAAATTTGTACTTAATTTAGTGCAGGGTTGTGACATGAAATAAACATATTTCATCTACAACTCTAAGAAAATGGGCTCTCAAAAGCTGTGTTTAAATTATATAAGAATTTGACATAATGTGTGTCCTTTTCTGTGCCATTCTGTAGTGCAAGTACTGTGTTTAAAACATCATTTATTTCAAATGGAAAATGGCAAATGCTTCTTTGTATTAAAGCACCTTTGGGTGTTTTGTTGAGTTAATGATACGCTTCCAAATATCGCAGTTTGACGTGTCAGCCACCCGAAAGCATTATATAATGATGTAATTAAGCTATTATTGACTGTTTCTGGTGCTCACATTGAAGGCTGTAAAACACGTGGACGTGCAGATGTCAGTGATCAGAAATGTGACATCTAACATGTGTACTAAATTTATTTAATGTCAGAATATTCCTTCATGAGTAATGTATTTGCTGCTGTGGGCTGTGCACGTGCATCCATGTGTTTGTAACAGTGTGTCTGTCATTTTTTTTTTTAGGAGCGTCTCTGACAGAGTCCACACTCAAGACAGTTCCTCAGGTGGTGAACGTACAGGAACTGAAGGATAAGGGTCCGCCCATACCAGTGTCCACTGTCATCAGGTGAGAGACCTTCACACTGCAGCCACAGCAGGGGAATTACAGGCAGTTTGTATAATTTTCATACTAAATTATGCTCTGCATAAGTACAGATTGGGAATGCATGCAGTATGCATAATTCCAGGTTGTTTTTGTGTTTGTATAACTGCAGTAGTTCATTCGCTGTGACAGAGAGCTCACGCCACAAATCACACACGCTCCTTATGCACAGCATAAGCATGTGCTTAGAACAAATCTGATGTTCATTCGCTGCACTGACTGCCTCTGTGTGTGTGTGTGTGTGTGTGTGTGAGAGAGAGAGAGAGAAATCCTCTCTCTGTCTAAAACGAGGCCGTCGTCAGAGTCAGATTGGAGTGTTTATTATGGGCTGTGCGTGTGTACGGCGTCCTGTTTTAACCTTTCACATGAGCTCATCTGCCCTCAGGGGTGTGTTTAGACCACAAATGTGTGTGCGTTCAGACCCTCTTATCTGCAGCACTGCATGATGAACAACAGCAGCTGGACGCGTGATACGTGTGTTGACCTATGAGACCGACGGCAGCTCTCAGTTAAATGTAGAAATGCACGTTAAAGGATTAAAGCTTGAATAGCTTTGAATGTTATTAAACCAGCATTTGACATTTGCTGGACTGGATGGTCACATGACCACACATCTGTCCATCACAGCACACAGCACATTACTATTGTTTCTCTCAAGTAGCTGACTTGCAGTAGGTTTGAAACCGTCATCACCAGATATGAGTCATGGGCTGTTTATTATGTGGATTTTTATAGTATCCTTCTTATGTGTACTTACTATAGTAATAACAGAAATGTATGTGTAATTATAAGAAATTAACCCTTAACTGAACCCTAACCCTAGAGGTAAGTATATGTTAACAGCTATTAGAGTTTGTGTATTTACACTGTAACTAGGGCTAATGTTAACATTATAATAATTATAGTTATCGTTATGGATGGGCGATATGGGCTTAAAAATTTATCATGATAATTTCTGATCCTGATTGCGATACCGATATCAATGACGATAATTCAGGGAAATCCTGTTTCTTTAGAGAAAAGTATTTTCTTTCCTATTTTTTTTTTTTTACCCCGAATAGGGTGTTGTGAGCATTACTGAGTACACACGTAATGTAATGACTGTTTAATTTCACTGAAATATAAATTAAATTGTTTGTACTTTCTGTACTGGAAGCTCCTAACATTAAAACGAATTCCCTGTGTGTGAAACACACTTGGCAATAAAGCTCTTTCTGATTCGGAAGCTGGAGGGCGCCCTTGCGCAGAAACTCCACATATGCTTTATAGCAGAAGTAATAGTACCAAGAGGCTTCAGGAATCTCTAATCCAGTTATCGCTGTAGCTAAATAAAATGCATGATAGAAGAATTTTAACTGAGGATACTTTAAGACAATAATCATACGATTGCTACAGTACTTTTCTGTTATAAAGCAGCTCTCCAGTGTGGAGCCAGCTCATGATAAAATCTTTTTATTTGTGGGAGGAAAAAAAATTTCATTAAAGTTGGTTTGCAGATCTAGCTCGGGACTTTTTTGATTATCATAACCCTATAAGGTATTTTAAGAGAGACTGCGTTGTGCATAAAATAGTTTATCCAAAAATAAAACATCTCATTTTGTGTGCTAAATATATTTATTTGTATAAATTAATTGTGTAATTGTAATTACATAACCTGACTTTTAAAAGCTGAAGTGAATGTCTTTATGTTTTAGAATATGTATAAATCAGTATTTTAACTAATTGCAAAAGCTGAATAATCAATCAAAGTCTATTGATTTAATCAGTGAAATAATCAACAATTAATTGCTCTAATAATCGTTAGATTAATCGATTATCAAAATAGTAGTTGCAGCCCTACAGTATTGTTAATGTTATCGTTATAGTTTTTGGTACAGTAATTACAGTTATTTTTAACATTAATGTTATAATCAGGGGTGCACATAAGTGATGATATGCAGGTGCACATGCGTGACCGAAAAAAAAAAAGGTAAATATTACCTTTTTATTTTTAAGATTACTATAAAATAATTGTATTTTTGTTTGTCACTCCCTCTTAATTTTAAAATCGAATAGTATTATCACGCTTTTAGTGTGCAATAAACTAGGGGTGTGCAATATTGACAAAAAAATATCTTGATAATTTCTGGGATTTTATCGATAATTATAATTAGATGATGTGTGTTATTGTGCTTTAGAACTACCATGCTGACTCCTAAAGTTTTTGATATTCTTCATATTCTGTGTGGTCCGTTCACAGCAGTGATGGATTTTTTTTTTTTCCAATAAGTTTAAATTGCTTTTTTAAAAATTGCATTTTTACCTTTTCTAAAGCCTTTTTTTTTTCTAAAAGTGTGCATCATCTTTTTGGTCAAATAATAATGTTGGTCTTATAATAATAATAATAATAATAATATGTCTTTGCAAAAGTTGCATATGAAGTGGCATTTAGATGTATTACATATGTTAACGCAGCTTAGAGGGACATGGAATGTTTTAACCTGCAGTTACAAATGTATACATAATGTTTTGATATGTTAAACATTAAAATGTTGAATATTTGAAATTATTTAAAAAAAAAAAGATACTTTGAATGTGAAATTAAAACTGCCAGTAGGTGGCAGCAAGTCGCTGTTAATAAGTGAGTCATTGTGATTAAACTGAATCATTTAAAGGGATGATTCATTCAGGAATGAAAACACAGTCATGCTCAGAGATGCACAGTGTGGGGCAGTAACGCATTACTTTGTAACGCATTACTGTAATTTGATTCTTTTTTTAGTAACGGAGTAATTTAACGCGTTATAATTTCCAAATTAGTAATTAGAGTATAGTTCCAAGCATGCATTACTGCTGCGTTACATCATTGCCGACAGCATGTGTTTTATCATCTAGATTGTAAAAAGGGTGTTGGCTAGCACACGCGACGTCCTCTACCTGAGACCTACTTTGACTGGTAAGCGCCTGTGAGGTGGATTCAACCAATGAAAACAAAGTCAGCATGGGGAGAGGAAAGTACGCATTCTGTAACTGGAAATACAGTCATTATTTTGAGTTTATTTCTGTCAAAGGAAAGAACATTATCGTGCATTGTCAGAGGGGAAGAAAACCTTTTCAACCGTGAAAAATTCCATATCCGTTTTAAAACCCCTGAAAGGGCAGCACGGCACATTAAAGCTTCTTGAGAATATACCGGTGCGGAGAACAACGCACCAACTTCCATTGTCTTCACATGAGTCTCTGCACGCCCGCAGCCCCGCACCCGCACTCAAGTCTTGTCCACGTCGACGCAACAGAGAGCGGCGCGGGACAAGACTTGATGGGCGAGTGCGGGTGCGGGCGGGCAGAGATGCAATGTGCGAGAAGCAATAGAATAAAAAGATTTGCGGTACTCGCAAAATAGAAATATCTAAAACAAATCAATTGCAGTTCATGTATTGCACAAAAGCAACAAGAACAACTAATATAAAACAAACGATTAACACGCGTAAGCATAGGCAGAGTTTCTGTTTATAAAACGTGTTTGCAGCGTTGAACAATGTTGATTTCTGGAATGCAATGGACAAATGAGAGAATCCACTCACCGCTCGAAATGCCGTGCATTTTGCAACCACGCATGCAGCAGCCTATTGCTTTTAGTAAAAATAACAGTGGTTTGTGAATGTTGATGCTTTAATAACAAATATTTTATCGGGAGCGTTTATGCTGGGATGTTCAAGTAAATTTTGTGGATGTACAGAAAAAAAAGTAATGTAACTAGTAATGTAACTAATTACTTTTGAAATAAAGTAATCAGAACAGTAATTTGATTACTTTTAAAAGGAGTAATCAGTCATTTAATTACATTTTCAGAGTAACTTGCCCAACACTGGAGATGCAAAACGGTACTGTGGCTGTGTTTGCGTTTTGTTGGCGAAATTGAGCAAAAACAGTAAATATGCTGTCTAAAACATTAGTCTTTTAATACTACCATCTTGTTTATGAAACTGTTGTTTTAAGATCAATATCACATTTGTAGTCATGCTGGTTTTTTTAAAGACAAAAAATGTCACTCGTGTGATATTAACTAACTATATGAAATGATATAAATTTATCCATTTTCTGCCCCCATATCTTGAATTTTGTGATATTTCTTAATGCATTTTAATAGACTGAATCAGGTAGCAAAAGAACGCACTCTAAATGCTACTTACTAGACTTCAATAGGTAATTTAACGTTATGTTTGCTTTTTGCAATATACTCTGTCAAATCACACATCGTTAAAACAACAATTACGATACTATTGCATACAATATAAATCGCACACCCCTATAACGTTTAAGTTATTGTTGTTTTCAGTATTGTCTAGTTATTGTTGTAGTTATCATCACAGTTAGAGTTACTATTATGTTAACATTAGCATTACAGTTATCGTTAGAGTTGGCATTGACGCGTATTTTGTAGTTCAGGTTGTTGTTGTGAACGGGCTGTAAGTGTGTATAGTGTTTTTTGTCCAGTTTTGCGCACTGTAGCACAGCAGGATGTGAGTTTGTAGTCAGCTTGTGTTACGTGCGAGCAGTGAGACGTCTCATCTGTGTGTGAATGCACATGACAGTGTCTCCCATGCAACTTTAACCCAGACACATGTATTATTAACGCTAGAGCTGCTCGGCCTGAGGCAGCGGTCGCACATAGGTACACACACGCACGCGCAGCTGTGGCTGTGTTCAGAGCTGCAGACCACCACTGTAGTCACACTGCTTCTGCAGTATGTCAGTGATCAAATACATCTGCCAGAATCACAATGCAGCACACTCTAAACCTGACCTTGCATTTGGAATGCTAGATACTCAGACATTTTTACACTAGTTTTGATTAAAACTTCAAACATGCATTTATTTCCTGTATAGTGAAGCCTTGCACAAACATAGTGAGGACACAAGTATTGTGTACTAGCATTTCAAACATAAATTGATATTTAATAATTGATCATTTAAACAGTGTCACATGATTGTTTAATTTATAAACCATTTTTATCAGAATTTTTGCTCAAATAACTGTTCATTATAACAATGCACTGCAGATTTTTATTTTGTAATACTTTTCTGATCGGCTGCCTATGTTTTTATCGTTCATCTAGAAAAATTGTTCAGTAAAAAAATGTTTTGTTTTTTTTTTTTTTTATCATTATTGCTCCTTTGTGTTATTGTTGTATCTAGTGTTGTCACGGTACCAAAATTTTAGTATTCGGTACCAATACCAGTGAAAATCCACGGTTCTCGGTATCAATTTCGGTACCAAATCAAAACACAAAAACATGAATTGAACAACACACTATTTTTATTAATAACAAACAAAAATAAAACAAAGTTTTAAATTGGAAGCTGGTATTTTAGGTTGAGGTGATGAAGCATTTGCTGGAATCCCCATTTTTCACTGTATAAACTGGCACTTGATCCATACATGTAAATTCAGCAACAGCTCGGTTCAGTTTTCTTGCCTCAGGTGAGTTTTTGTCGTACTTCTGCTGCTGAAAAGCATCTGGAACTGTTGTCTGCTTAGGAGTTTGATTTGGTGGTTCGTGGTCTTCTTCAGCCTGCAGCTGTAAAAGGAAAATATAATATACTTCAGTAAAACAATGGGCTGAGTCTGACTAAATACAACATTAGATTGACACCAGCTAAACAGAACTTTATATATAATATAACTTTTCAGTAAAACAAACCTCAGCTTTTATAATAAATTTAGATAAGATTACTTATATTGAGTGTATGATATCAATGTTACACAGACGGAAACTGTAGTATTAAAAACACTTTACAAAAAGATTCCATTTAACATGACTTAATAAACAAGTGCTACATAGCAATTATTCTTCTTAATTTTAAAATGTATTAATTTATTTTAAATTAAAACTTGTATCTGTTGACATTATTTTACGCACAATGAACAAACATGAACGGTCAAGTGTTTGTATAAAATAACATTAACACACATTAATTAATGTTCACTCACTGTAACTTGATGTTAGATAATATATTAAGTCATGTTAATGAATGGTATCTTTTACCAAACTATACAGGACTGTATTTGACTGTACTTTTGTTTAATCAAACTGCGCAAACTATATTTCATAGCCTAGAACTGCTTTTCTGTTGACCGATTTTAAGGCTATAAACATTAACCGTACATTTGTACATTTGTTCTCTAACACACATATTTTAGCTACACAGGTTATTTAAAAGCCTCAGGTGTGTAAAAAATAGTACACTATCATGTCCTTTTTTTAAAAATAATTTTTAATAAACACTATAGGAACATTAAACACTTAATAAAGAAGTTTATTCTAATACGCGCGTTAGTATTAGCCGCGCTTATGCTAACGATTAACTAAGCAAATGGCGATGTTTATTTAGGGTATAAAACAAAAGCTCTAAATATAAGATTAAATTAAAACTTACCTGCTTGAACTTTCTTTAAATCTGGGTGTCGGTCTTTGAGGTGTTTTATTAAGTTCGATGTATGTCCTCCTTTTGAGAGAAAACTTCGATGACACCGTTTGCAAACGGGTTTCTGATGATCTATGACGTTGCCCTTGTCATCAGCCGCAAATACAAAATATTTCCACACGTGGCTCCTTCCTCCTTTCTTTTCAACAAGCGGATTCACAGCAGCCGCATCAGCAGCACCGCCGGTCGCCATGTCTCTGTGCTTTTATGAAGAAGACGCAACTGCGAAGTGCGCACCTTTCCGGATAGCGCAGCAAGAACCGGGTTGACCGGGTGCTCGGTACCACCGGTACTTAAGAAAATCTGGTACCGTAACATTTAATTTTTTTTAGTACCGACTTGGTACCGAAGTACCGGGTCTTTTGACAACACTAGTTGTATCGATGTTCTGAACTTACTATTATCTTTCTTTCTTATTATTACCATAAGAAAACAATTATTAGAACTTTATAGTTAATCAATAAAGTTACTGTCTTTGAAGTGACGTGAGCTTTTATGCCTTTACTCTTACTCATATATAGATAGATACTGTCCTCTCAAATGTGTACTGGGCAGTATGCACTACGCTAGTGTTTGAGCCTCTGTGTGTGTGTGTGCACGTCTCTTGCTGTCTGTATTGATCTCTCATTCTGATGCAGAAAGAGACAGATGGTGAACGTCCTCTTACACACACACACACACATTTGGGTTAATTTGGTTTGTTCACCATATAGAGGTCAGGTGACCATTGTAATGAGGTCACTGCGATTCAAGCGCTCGGGCTGTTTATCAGTGCACATCTCTCCTCTTCCTCTGCTCCAGTTACCGCTCTTCATCGTCACATGAGCGTCGGCTGTTCTCCCTGCTCACTCTGTGTCTGTCTGACCGGCGTTACGGTGGCAGATATTTGTCCTGAACAGCCCGCAGGACACTTTCCACGTGAACTTCCTGTGCTGCATCATGCTCACAGGCTCAGACGTGAAGGGAAAACAAACGTGAGCACAGAACATCAGACCTCTTTTGTTCAAATGCTCACGAGGTTTCTCAGATGTATCCCAGCATCCCTAAACAAAAAGCCATGCATCTATAAATATGGGCCTTTCACACACATTAGCCACTTTTCCATCCAGCAAAAAACAAGCATGTTAGAGTGTGCAAAACACACATTCAGGCACCAGCGAGCAGAGCTGTGCGATTTTTGGGCGGGGGGGATCCAATAGCGATTTTTATTTTTTTTATTTTATTTTTTTTTTTTAATGGTTAAACTTTAAAAGTTTTTAAACAAATTAACAAAAAAAAGATTAACACCATGTTTAAATATTAATATCACTAATAATAAGGATTAGTATTGTGAAAAAAAAAAAAAAAATTCATTGTTCATTGATATTCATAAAAAACCATTGTAATAACAAAAAAGTATTTGAAGTCATTTACTATTTTATGAACAACTACAAGGTTATCTGTTAACATGCAGACTGTAAGTCATTGGAAATGTTAAGATTTTATTGTAAAGTGTTGCACTATTATGATAAAAATCTGTGACGGTAAACTTGTTTTTTGTCATGAGGTATGCTAAATTAAAAATGGAGTTGATGCCTTTTAATATGAAATATGAGCCTTTCAGGTACGATATGTAGTGCCCTATGATTTCCGCGATATGGAAAATGCAGACTATAGAGGAATAAATTAAGTTGTTTTTATGCATTCAAATAATTAAACATGCTAAAACACTGTATTTGACAGTTTTGGAAAAAGTTACTTCTAAAAGTAATGCGTTACAATTTTGAGTTATTCCCTGAAAAGTAACTAATTACGTTTCTTAGTTACTTTTTATGGAAATTAATGTTTTGCGTTACTTTTTAAATCTGGGCAGGGCTTGCTTCTTGTTTTTAATATAAAACAATTCTAATGTAAAAGCCCTTTTACACCAAAAGTGAAATGAATTCACCTCAGGCTGAAAGAAAAGTACATTTATGCAGGAGATCACTCTTAGCTATAAAAAAAGCACAAATGTTAGTTTATCTAAAGTAATTTTTGCTTATTAGTATGGTTGAATTGCATCATCAAAGTCAGCAGCAAAGACACTGGTTAATAAAATGGAATTAAATACATAAAGGATATTTGTTTTATTTAACATTTAATTATTGCAGGGTTGCGTCATATTCTGAGTTTGCATTTCACTGTTTTTATTCATTTTGAAATACTGAATCTGTTTTTTGTGAGTGAGATGAATTAATGCATGTTCACATTTAGTCTAGAATACAGTAACATCATGTTTACTCCCAATTTCCTGACAGGAGACTTGTCAATCAAAAAATGGGGGAAAAAGTAACTGGCATTACTTATTTGAAAAAGTAACTCAGATATGTTCTTAGAAATTCAACAGTTCTTTATGCGTTACTTTACTAGTTACTTGAAAAAAGTAATATTATTACGTAACTCGCGTTACTTGTAATGCATTACCCCCAACGCTGGCATTTGATAACAATAAAACTTACGGTAAGAAAAAAATATTTCAGCGATTAAAATGGAGTCGAGAAAAATTTAAAAGGAAAAACGGAATCTAGGAAAAAAAAAATTGAAAAAATGGAATTTGAAAAAATAAAATGGAATTTGAGAAAAAATGAAACTGATTTCAAAGTACCCCAAAAATGTGTAACTATACAAAACCAAACTATCACTTAAATGTTTTAAATATATATAGCAGAAAATCAAGTTGTAATTCTAATCGAAAGCAACACGGACAGGTTTTTTTTTTTGTTTTGTTTTTCTTTTTTTAATACTGTAAAGCTGCAATATTGTCTAAAGCAATTTATAAATAAATGTGTCATGACTGTACTTGACAGCAGTCTTGAGTTGCTGATTCAAACATATCCACATCACAGTGATCAGATGCTTTCTTAACTGCTGTGTTCTCACCACTGTCATTTTTGTTGTGTGTTTATTTAGTTTTTGAGAGGGAAATGTGCAACACATATTTACATATTCCAGACACCGCTCTCAGCAGTGTCTGGTTCAACTGTTTTCACTCTGAGGGCTGAATTACAGTACAATTTGTGCTACGACACACTGGTCAAAAGGCGCTTTTGCAGGCACTTACATTAGGTTATTTGTTATTATCAAACAACTGTTTGTCAACAGAAATATTTGTCAACTTGTTTTTTTTTTGTCGTTGTTGACATTGATAATGTCAGCTAATTGTTTCAGACCTAGTCATGACTTTGTTTTATGTGTGTCTGTAGCGCATCTGTTCCAGCACCGGCGGCTCAGGTGGTTCAGCAGGTTCTGGCAACGGTGGAGGCCAATAAAGTGAGTCACACATGAGCTGCTCCAAACACCAATCACAACACTACAGTTACTGCTGATTGAAATGTCAAACTGCTTTTTAACAGAATTCAGTGTTCTTAACAAGGATTTCCTCTTGCAAATCACAAGCACAAAGTCTTCAGAGTGAGCAAGCGTCTGCTTTGTGGTGTAACCTTTTGTTTTTACTTGCAGAATTCATTTCAAGGTGCATTAAAGGTCCCAGCGCCGCTGGTGGGTTCAGGCCAGACCACATCATCTAGTTTTGTTTTTGGTGAGTGTGAATCAGACTTCCTACAGTTGCACCTCTAGTATAGTATAAAGTATAATTAAAGCTAAACATATTAAATGATGGCTGCAATGCTTTGTTTGTACTCTGGTGCCTGTGGGATAATGCCCGTTTGATTGTAGTAATGAACTGGTTTGTGTTTGGGCTGCCACAGGTGGAGGAGCTGCTAAACCTGATGCAGGAGCATCTTCATCCATCAGCGAGAAGAACTCAAAGGGCTTTTCATTTACTGCGCCGTAAGTTGCTAAGCATCATTAGAGTGACCCCCCCCCTTAACCCTTTAAGCCTGAGGTGTACCGCCAGCGGTCATAATCATAATCAAATTGCTAAGCAACCACTGAATGGAATAAAACAAAATCACTTTAAAGCTTACAATCTCAGCTTTTTAATGAATGTAATTTAATGAATGATCATCTCTTAAGGAGTTATTTTCTGGTAAATGAAAAAAAGAAATGTTTTTGTATTTAGATTAGATCCAAAGACATTGCTCATAGAGTTCTAACACAAAACCCAACAGATGCACAGACGAAAAAACAACTGTACTTTTCATGTTGCGCGTTTGTAACTGCATGAACCATTCATAGAGTGTAGAAAACTGCATTTCAATATTTTCAGAATATTCTCCTAAATAAAAAGATCTAAAGATATTATTAGATCTAAAGTTAGATCTAAAGATATTTCTTATGATGTTACAACACACACAAAACCACTAAGTTAAAAAAAGGTAATGTTCACGTGGAGTTTTAATTCATGACTTCATGAAACATGCATACAGTTGCGGTCAAAAGTTTACATACACCTTGCAGTTTTTTTTAGTACTGACCTGAATAAGATATCTCACACAAAGATTTTTACATAGAGTCCACAAGTGGAAAAAAAATTGAATTTATAAAAATGACCCTGTGCGAAAGTTTATGCACTTGATTCTTAATACTGTGGTGTTACTTGAATTATTCACAGTAGTTTTTTTTTGTTTGTCCTGAACAGTTAAACTGCCCACGGTTCTTCAGATAAATCATTTAGGTCCCACAAATTTTTCAGCGTTTTGTGTATTTAAAGTGGTCATCGGATGCCCATTTTCCACAAGTTGATATGATTCTTTAGGGTCTTAATGAGAAGTCTATAATATACTTTGATTAAAAATTCTCAATGGTTTTGTAAAACAACACCCTTTTTACCTTGCCAAAATCAGCTCTGCAAAAATCATCTCATTCTAAGGTGTTGTTCCTTTAAATTCAAATGAGCTCTGCTCACCCCACCCCTCTCTTCTCTCTGTGGAAAGACGGTCTTGTTTACATTAGCTGCATTTAGCCGCATTAACTTCCTAACTACCACATTATAAGGAAAGGCAAGCGCAAAGATTCATAAAAAATGCTTATACTCACTTCTGCTGTAAGTGAAGCTGGATCACGAATGATTCGCGCGAACGTAGACGGATATATGTAGATCAGGAGGCGCATTCCCTTCACAAACAAACGTAATCTACAGCAGCTCAGATGTCGGGAGTAAATGACGACCATTATGTTCATTATTACATCAAGCAACACAACACCTCAATTGCTCAATCGGAGATATTCTTCTCTAACTTACATCCCTGCTCTGGCATCAAAACATGAAAAGTGACAGCTGGTCTAAGGTAAGAGCTCATGTCAATCAACTACTGTGGGAGCGGCCTCTGTCGGTGTGACGGCACACACTCGATTTGAAAAAGGGGATATTATTTTTACAGATTAATTAAAAACCACTGCATGGATTTTTATCATCATAGGGTTGATGTGTACATACACTGCCAACACACATTAATGTTCAAACAACATGAAAAAATGAACTTAGCATCCGATGACCCCTTTAAACCCTTTCCAACAATGACTATGATTTTGAGTTTCATCTACTCACAATGAGGACAACTGAGGGACTCGTATGCAACTATTACAGAAGGTTCAAACACCCACTGATGCTCCAGAAGGACGAAGAAGAAACCAGAAGAAAAACAATGCATTAAGAGCCAGGGATGTAAACATTTGAACAGAATGAAGATGTGTACATTTTTCTTATTTTGCATAAATATCATATTTTTGTTATTTAGTACTGCCCTTCAGAAGCTACAGAAGATACTTGCGTGTTTCCCAAAAGACAAAATAAGTTAAATTTACCCCAATCTTCAAATCCAAGAAGTTTTCACCCCCGACTCTTAATGCACTGTGTGTCTTTCTGAGGAATCAGTGAGCATGAACTTTCGAATTCAACTGTAGATTGTGGAATCACACTTCATTATTTTCAAAAAATTCTCCCAATTGAAAAGATCTCACCATAATCGGTCATTTAGATATAAAGATATTCCTCGCCGTGTTATAATACATAAAATCCCAACTGCGCATATGTTATAACTTTCACATGGTTTTTATGCTGTCATTTCATGAAACATGCTCCAATCGTGAAAGATGGCACATCATTATTTACAGCAGATTCCTACAATTTGAAATGAGTCCAAAATCAAAACAATCGTTTGCATTTTTCATGTGTAAATAATACCTAAACCCATGAATTGAATAAGTTGGTTGGAGAGATTTATTGAACACTTTCATTGAAGTCAAATGTAAAAAGCAGCATGTTTCTGTCTATTTGACCTTTTTTTTATTTATATATATATATATATATATATATATATATATATTTATATATATATATATATATCTATCAGGGTTTCCGCAGGTCTTAAAAAAGTCTTAAAAAGTCTTAAATCGCTTTCCCGTGAATTAAGGCCTTGAAAAGGTCTTAAGTCAGAGCAGAAAGTCTTAAATTCATATGATCATGGCATTAATTTTCGTGAGGGATTGTTTCCTCATGTGTTTCATTTTAAAATGAAGCGAAAGCGTAATTTCTGTGCTACATGGTTTACGTCGCTCAATATTGATTAAACAATACGCGGTAGATGGCGGTATGAGCCGCTTCATCTGTCAGTCACCCGAAGAAGAACTTGTCATTTTAATTTTTTTTATAGTAATAAAAATCCTTTAGTTATAGTGAACAGACAATATAATTAATACTGAACGCGGCTGCTCAATGCAGTGTGCCGAACGACAGTCGCATCACAGATCAGATTTTATTTATCACGTAGAGTGAGTCGAGCTGACTGACAAGAAGAGAGAGGTCAGAAAGACAAGACTATGGTGGAAGAGTTTCAAAACGAAATGCAAAAGCGCCTGTTTTAAAAATATTTTGGATTTTTAAAAGCCTTTTCACTTATGCCATGTATCTAAGGTGATAGTGGAAGTTTCATATTTATTTGGTTCCACCGTGTTTACTGATTTTTATTTATTTAAACTGTATGTGTTTTTTTTTTTATTTATATTAAGTGTGCAAGGTGTATGCCGTGCTTCCCAGCTTACTTATTCGTTTTCCTATAAACGTTCTACGTTTCTTATTTATTTGGTTATACAGTGTTTTTCATTTTTGTATACCTATTTAAACTTTGTGTAAAGTTATTATTTTATATTAGGCATATAACATGGTATCTTATTATTCGTTTTGTTAATAACGTAACGAACCTTTATGTTAATGCCGCTAATTTAAAAGTGAAAGTAAAATGCGCAGTTGCTCAAAAAAAAAAACAACAACAACAAAAAACTTTCGTTCTTTGTAATATTAACACAGACATATACATACATATACACAGGCTGAGCACACGTAACGCGCCACTCCTCCCGCATTCGAGAGAAAAGAAAACGAAAAAAACAAAAGGCGAGATGACGCCCGTGTATCACTTTCAGGTGCGTTCATAATCCTGAGAAACTTTTTTGGCTGTTAACGTTAATAACGTTTTAATGTCGGTAATAATTATACCACCACCAACGCACCTGCCTTAGTAGTTTCCATGGCTTAAAATGCATTAACCGATATAAAAACAATGAGGCAATAATGATCGGTTAATTAAAAATAATCATATGGTTTCATTAAATAACACTGTTAAAATACATAATGTGGGCTAATATGAAATAAACTATTTATGTACATTACATATTATTACAAATGCCTGCAAAAGGCGCCAATAATTGTTGTTGTTACACTTACAGGTCGAACAAATCCTTGTTTAATAGTGACCAAATATTTAATTCAAATGTCCACTTAATCTTGTGATAGAAATGCTACAGGCTCTATAGTTTCTTAAACAAAAACATGTGGACATCACAACCTTTGCCAAAATTAACCATGGTTTTATCATAGTAAAACTGCTTAATTTTCTTTTGTGTGTTCTCTGGATGCTTGAGACAATAAAATCAATTAGACAACTGTATTAGGCCTAATATAATCATAGTCATGGGTAACTGTCTAGATCTACAACTGTAATTTATAAATAATACAATTTAATTGCAATTTATTCATTTACTTTTATATTTTATTAAAGTTCTATTTTGACCCTGTATAATAGGTGTGTTTTTGTTTTTTTGTTTACTTCCATAACGAGGGAGGGGGCATAACAATACAGTTCTGCTTGGGTCACCCATTTGGCCAGCAGCTGCCCTGTTTACAAGCTACTTAAAACTGAAGGAAAGCGAGGAAAAGAGGGAAAACTCAAACGAACTAATAACAAACAACTGCTAGACACTGAATTGCTGTCAGTTTGAAAGTGAAAGTAAAACTCGAACTACTTAGAGAACATATTGCCGTATTGTCTTCCCTTCGATTATTTTTTTTTTTCCTTAAATTTTATTTAGTTGGTCTTAAAAAGGTCTTAAAGTCTTAATTTTACCCTCATAAAACCTGCAGAAACCCTGATATATATATATATATATATATATATATATATATATATATATATATAGTTTAATGTCAGAGGTCGCATTAACCGAAAATTGTCCGTCATTGACAGAATTGTTTTTTTTATTAGTGACGGAAAATTCTAAAGACAATCCGTCACTTTGATGATTACACTGAGGGTGATCTAACTTGTAACTGCAATTCCCACTCCTGTCCAGTTGGTGGTGAGTGCGCTCCAGTGTGGCAGCAGAGCACTGGATCCAGAACAAAAACGAAACCGTCATGAATGTTTTGCTCTGCGTTTAATTTCGCACAGGCGAGTACCCAGTTTAAGCTACAGCGAGCTATCACACCACAGAGCGCCAAAACGGTAGTGGTTGAATTTCCTAATGAAATGGACAGAATTTGAAATCTGAGACTTTTTCATATCGATAGTAACAAAGCACGAATATTGCAATTTATTGAATGTGAAGCACACTATGTACCATTCATTCATCAACTGAAAACAGCATAGACCAAAGATCGACTGATATTTAAGAATCTACATTGGTTCATAAAAATGAGAATCTATTAAAATCGAGAAATATTGTAGTGTCCTTGTCACTGCATGTGTGGTGTTGAACATGAAAAGTGACGCACAAACTCTGTTCATCTGTTCTCTTCAAAATAAATGTATAAGCCTATATTGTCCAGTAGGTTCATGATTAAAAGTGAAAATGTGAACAAAAAAAAAGCAATTAAATGTGTTGTTATAATTAAAATATGAAAAATTATATGACAGGTAATAGGTAGAGTCTGAACTTTACAAAGCATGTGGCCATTTTGAGTTATTTGCTGATAAATAAAAAAAAAAGTCAATGTCAAATATGCTCTAATATTTCAAAAATGTCATACATCTCAGATAGTCGTGTTGTATGTCACTCTCCTAGTCTAAGAGTTATGAGTCATTATTTTTGTGTATGTCACTGTAAAAGCAACACCTTCAGGGAAACAAAAATGCCTTACAGGCCTTAAAGGGTTAAACACGGTACAGGTCTTCATGTTTGTTGATTATTGTGAGTGTTTATCTTGATCTAGTCTATATTATTCATAAGGCTTTGCTCTTGTGTCTTCAGCAGCCCTTTTGATGTATGAGAATCTTATGAGCGTGTCTAATGTCTTTATATTGTTTGCATATAAATATGAACTCCAGTATGTGGTTTAGATGCAGAGTCTGCTGTTTGCTATTTCACAGGTCATCAGGGTTCAGTTTCACCTCTCAATCACAGGACAACAACAACACTCAAGGTATCATCTTCATGTTTGTCTT
Organism: Labeo catla; assembly: GCA_012976165.1. Lineage (NCBI taxonomy): Eukaryota > Metazoa > Chordata > Actinopteri > Cypriniformes > Cyprinidae > Labeo > Labeo catla. Next base: position 638,108 of record VONZ01000121.1, read on the forward strand.
CGTCTTACTCACTTTATATTTAACACTATATTTGTCAGAAATCTGCCATGCCAGTTGCCAGGAGTCAGTGTCGTTAGAATCTGCAGAATTCTCCACATAATTTAGAGCTGGTGTTCTCAGCGTGGGACTGGGACCCACTAGGGGGCTTTAGCAAACGTTCAACTGGGCTTTAAGATGACCTAAAATGATTTGTGACCTTGGACTACAAAACCAGTCATAAGGGTCAATTTGTTTGAAATGGAGATTTAGAATTTATCTTTAAATTATTATACATATATTATTAATACATTTATTTACATTTACATTTAGTCATTCAGCCATTTAACTTTTATCCAAAGCGACTTACAAATGAGGACAATGGAAGCAATGAAAATCAACTAAAAAGCATTGATATGTAAGTGCAATGACAAGTCTCCTTGACGTACACGTTGCAAGGTTTTTTTTTTTTTTGTATTAAAAAGAAAAAGACAGAATACAAAAAGAATAGAGCAAGCCAGTGTTAGAGGCTTTTTGTTGTTGTTTTTTGTTTTTGTTAAATATATATTAAATAAAAAGAAAATAAATACAAAAAGAATAGAGAAGCTAGTGTGAGAGTTTTTTTTTTTTTTTAAACAAGCAATTAGTAAATTAAAAGAGTGCAACACTAAAAGGGTCAAGTTTTTATGAATAAATACACTTTCCACTGATGTGTGGTTTGTAAGAATAGGGTCATATTTGACCAAGATAACTATTTGAAAATCTGGAATTTGAAGGTGAAAAAAAAATCTAAATATTGAGAAAATCACCTTTAAAGTTGTCCAAACGAAGTTCTTAGCAATGCATATTACTAATCAAAAATTAAGTTTTGATATATTTATGGTAGGAAATTTACAAAATATGTTCATGGAATCTTTACTTAATGTCCTAAAGTTTTTGGCATAAAAGAAAAATCAACAGTTTTGACCCACACAATGTATTGTTGGCGATTGCTGCAAATATACCCGTGCTACTTATGACAGGTTTTGTGGTCCAGGGTCAAATTAAAAAAAAGAAAACATCTTTAAAGGAGAAGTCCACTTCCAGAACAACAATTTACAAATAATGTACACACCCTCTTGTCATCCAAGATCAGTCTTAAAGATATTATGTTTTTTGAGGAAAATATTTCAGGATTTTTCTTCATGTAATGGACTGGTATGGTGCCCCTGAATTTGAACTTCCAAAATGCCGTTTAAATGCGGCTTCAAACGATCCCAAATGCAGTTGTAACAATCCCAGCCAAGGAAGAAGGGTCTTACTAGCAAAACAATTGGTTATTTTCATAAAAATAATACAATTTATATACTTTTCAATCTCAAACGCTGGTGTTGTCTCACTCTCCCTGAACTGTGTGTATTCTAGCTCAAGACAGTTAGGGTATGTCGAGAAACTCTGACTGTATTTTCTCCCTCAATTTCAAAATCATCCTATATCGCTGTTTTACCTTTTTTGTTAAGGGTGTTTGATCTTATTTACATGTTCACTTTGCAAAGACTGGGTTGGAACTTCTGCAGTGATGTAGGATGATTTTGAAATGATTTTTGAAGTTGAGGGAGAAAATACCCTAACTGTCTTGAGCCAGAATACACAGAGTTCAGGGAGAGCAAGAGAAGACAAGCGTTTGAGATTAAAAATTATTTAAATTGTATTTTTTAAATGAAAATAACCGATAGTTTTGCTAGATAAGACCCTGCTTCCTCAGCTGTGACCGTTTGAAGCTGCGTTTAAACTGCATTTTGGAAGTTCAAACTCGGGGCACCATATCAGTCCATTATATGAAGAAAAATCCTGAAATGTTTTCCTCAAAAAACATAATTTCTTTATGAATGAAGAAAGAAAGACATGAACATCTTGGATGACAAGGGGGTGAGTACATTATCTGTAAATTGTTGTTCTGGAAGTGGACTTCTCCTTTAAGTGAGCAAAAACAACTAAAAATTCAGAGAATTCTTAATTTAATTTAGCCCCAAGCTTCTGGAATTTAAAATGTTATTAAATTTCAAACTTCTCGGACTTAATGTTATTTTTATTTACTATAATTCTTTTAGTTACTTATTTTCATCTAAGGACCCCTCCTAATTTATTGAAATTAAAAAAGGGCATGTCAGGCATGGAATATTGTTGGGATAGTGGGGAGGTAGGTAACCACTGATTTAGACCCCTGTCATCCTCTGCACCTTTTGTGTTTGACTATTGCAAATTTTTACTAATTTGATGATGCTCCAGCTGTTAATAACAGTGTTGCATTTGCAGCTCTGGTTGGTACAGTGTTACATGTTAAAATCCATTTAGCACAATGTGACCAATGGTCCCTCAAATTCAATGCAAAATATGTGAGAACCTCTGCAGGTTCTGAACCTGCCAATGGCTTGGTTGGGCACACCTCTCTCATTAACTTTGCTTTTTTCCCCCCCTACTTTTGCAAATAGCGAAGAGTTCTGGCCTACCAGGCAAGTTCTCTTTTGCAAGCAGCACTGGAGCAAAGATGACATTTGGTCCTGGGGGGTCTGAGGAGCCTTTTTCATTCACTCCAAGTGTGAGCTCCTCTACACCGCCTCCTGAGCCATCTAAACTCCCTCAAGCTCCCAAAACCCAAGGCAATGCTGGAGAAACTCTCGGCTCCTTTTCTGGCTTAAGAGTCGGCCAAAGTGAAGAAGTAAAGGAAGCTCCAAAGAGCACCTTGAGTTTCTCCTTTGGACAATCTGGCAATGGATCCACAGGATTTGCATTTGGTTCACCGCAAATCAAGTCTGCGGAAACTGGAAGTTCATCAGAACCAACAGGCGCTGCAGCAGAGGCTCCAAAGACCACTACATCACAAGGATTTGGAACAGCTACGTTCGCCTTTAAACCACAGGAAGGAAATACTCCCTCAATAAAGCCAACTTTCACCATTCCCTCGACGTCTTCCTTTTCAACAGTTACCACTTCTTTTGGCAGTCTTCTGCGAGCACCTCTGTCAGAGACGCAGACTCTTCCCACGAAGCCCCTCCAGCCAGAGACAACAACTTCAACTGAGCCAGCTCCCTCCACTGATACTGAACCTAAGGAACCTCCAGCAGAACCCAGTCCTAAACCGCCAACCTTAAGTGCTCCATCAGCCGTACCAGTCATTGAAGCCGCTGCTCCCACCAGTACTGAGCCCATTGCAGCTACTTTCAACAAGCCCCCAACTCCTCCAACTCTTGGGGTCTCGCCCACACCTCCTCCCTCAGTTACCCCACCATCCGAGACGCCGGTGCCTGTTTCCGAGCCTCCTGCAGTAGAACCAGTCTCTGATCCTCTCCCCGAGACCACCAGCACTTCCACAGCCACTCCTGCACCCCAAGCAACACCAGCAACCACCTTGTCTTCAGCTCCAGTCTCCGACAAACCAGGCTCAATCTTTGCCCCACCTTCAAGTGGCACAGACAGTCTGACAGTAGGAGCCATCAGTCTTACCAATGTCGTTTCTACAGTGGCCTCCTCTGTCCCATCTGCAGCCATCACAACCAGCACAGCTCCAACACCAGCCCCAGTTTTCGAACAACCCACTTCAGTCGGTCAGACCACAGCGTTCGGATCTACCGTCTTTGGTGCCAATTCTGCCACCTCTGGCTTTGCCAAACCTGCCTTTGGACAGAATCCCAGTGCAGGTTTTGGCCAGCCTGCAGCCTCTGGCTCTGCTAGCGGTTTCAATTTTGGTCAGTCGGCATTTAGTGCAAGTCCTGGTTTTGGGCAGCCAGCCACAGCCGCCACCACATCGGCCACCAGCAGCGGAGGAGGAGCACTGTTTGGATCCTCTAGCGCTAACAGTGCCAGTTCCTTCTCCTTTGGAGCCAGCAGCACCAGCTCCGCACCCAGCACTGGCACTGGGCTCTTTGGCCAGAGCAGCGCTCCTGTCTTCGGACAGTCCACCCCAGGCTTTGGCCAGGGATCAGTGTTTGGGAGCAACACCACCACAGCGTCTTCCTCTGGTTTCGGCTTCGGACAACCATCAGGTGGGTTTTTAGCAAGTGCACTTGCCAGTGTGCTCCGTTTTTAAAAATTCTAATGTGAAAGAGTAGGATGTAGAAATTATACATGAAGTGTAGTGGATAAGGCACAGGGCTGGTGTTAACTGAGAATTAACTGGATTAGAGTTGCTTGGTAGATGTTTGCTAGACCCTTTTTTTACTAGATCAGGGGTGCCCAAACTCGGTCGTGGAGGGCCAGTGTCCTGCAGAGTTTAGCTCCAACTTGCCTCAACACACCTGGCAGGAAGTTACTAGTATGCCTAGTAAGAATTTGATTAGCTGGTTCCGGTGTGTCTAATTGGGGTTGAAGCTAAACTCTGCAGGACACCGGCCCTCCAGGACGAAATTTGGGCACCCCTGTTCTAAATTCTTGTCTGATGGTGAAGATTACCATATACTTCAACCCTGCTCCTCTAGAGCTGCCATCTTGGAGTCTTCAGTTCCAACCCTGCTCCAACACATCTGCCTGTCATTATCAAGTAACCCTGAACACCTTGATTAGTTGGTTCAGGTGTGTTTGATTGGGGTTGGAGCTGAAATCTGCAGGAAAGTAGCTCACCAGGAGCAGGTTTGGTAATAATAGGGTTGGGTATTGTTAGAATTTTATCAATTCTGATTCCAATTCCGCTTATCGATTCCGATTCCGATTTTCTATTCCCAGTTTCGATTCCAATGTGAATAAAAGATATCAAGCATATTTATTCTGTTTCTTTTTTGCTAAACATTTAGTTGCAGCTGAAAACCATGAGCAAAAATTAACAGGCTACATAAAAACAAAATTCAAAAGCTGCGTGATTCTGGATAAATTGGGTTGTTGTTTTTTTTAATGGAAGTTGTGGTTCTCGTATGATTTGAAGAAAAAAAAACATTAGACAACTAAACAAAATCACATGTAAGCCTAATTTATAGGTGAATGATTCAGTGATTCACTCCAGATTTACTTGGTTCATTACTGGATGAATCAGTGTTTTTGAATGAATGATCAAAGACAAATACATTACAGCCCCCTTTCGCCACCTACTGGCACAACAACGGAATCGATAAATCTTTAACGTTATTTGGAATAACAAATTAACTTTCAAAAGGATGATTTACTCTGTTTTGATCTCTACCATACATATCAGAGTTTATATCCGGACTATGAACTTTTATCCCAGTACGTCTGTGATTTATTTAAATGTTTGTAACACAGCGATAATGAACTGTGTGGCTGAAAACACTTTGAAACTGTTTATATTCATCATTCATATAGCCTACATGACAGTGGCTCTCTTTAGGTCAGCGCCAGCACGAACGCAGATTTGAATGTTCAAATCACACTAGTATGATCGTATGCTGCACGGAAGAAAGGTTGAGAAATCAAACAGAGGAATCATTGTAATTTAGGAATAGAATCACGTTGGTATTTGAATCGTGTTTGTGATCTTTAACGATCTGTTAAATTAAAGTGCTTTATCCAGTTGGTGGTGACACATCTATTGCAACATGTTTAGCTTATCACAGATATAACACATTACTTTTTCGACTTCTGATCGCAAATGTAGCCATACTTTGGAGCGCTATGCGCTTAGATTAGCAAGCAAGGTCCTGGCTGATTGCTAGGTTGGGTCCTCACAAGTTGGAAAAAAAAAAAGAACCGCATATAGGAAACGATAGGCGGAATCAAAATTTTAATTTCACAAGAAGTATCCGATTCCTGACCTTAAGTATCCAATTCTGGAATCGGAAGCGATTTTCGATACCCAACCTTAAACCTAAAGCCTGGCTCACACTACAGGATTTTTAAAATCCTAACTGATTCTGAAATCTGGTTGCAGTGCACACATAAGGAGAATCTTTGCAGATTATCTCCCCTGAAATCTTAAACATGCACACACTACAAGATTTGAAAATCGTTAATATCTACAAGATATTATTAAGATTAGCATGCCGGAGGGAGTGCCTCACTTGATCTTACGCAACAGATCGTCATTTCAAAACTCGATTCACTCCAGAGCTTTCCTTACTCCATGTGGTTGTGGTATGTTTTTAACATATTATACAGACAGTGTTACTACAAAAACAGAAGAAGCAGTTTCCTCCATCCTCACTATTCAACGGACTGTACAGCAGCTGTTTTGTGGCCGCGCATTGGCTGTTGTAAAGGTACTGATGTAATCATAGCCGTGATCATCCCGGTTTAAAATCCTGGATATCAGATATGTTTGATATGATTGGGGTGACCCCGATTTGTGTGAGAGTAGATCAGGAGGTGCAAGATTCGATCTGTGAACGTCTCGCATTACCAGATAATCTGTGCCGAACATCAGGGGCTCGACAGGATTTTTGCTCCGATTCTCGTGAGGGGAAAAACACAGAGCAAAATGGGGCTAAAAATTCTGTAGTGTGAGCCCGGCTTGAGATTCACTTTCCATCATAACACATCAGCATTCATGATGTGTGTTTTCTGTCAGCTGTTTAGAAGCAGAAGTAGATATTTGCAAATTAACTGTTATTAATTAAATTGGTCAAGGTGGTTTGCAAAAAGCTGTGAAGTTGTTTGTGATTCAGTTGGATTTATTCAAACAGTTAATTCGTGCAGTGAAGCAGTTTCTTATATCGTAACGGGTTACTTTATAAGACTGAAAACAATAATGGTGCTAAATGAGACGCTATTTACAGTCACAGATGTCATTGATCATGTGCCAGCAGCTCTTTATTGTGTGCGCAGCTTGTGTAAGAGCAACATTCTGTGCTGAAGGTAAAGTCAGTTTATATCCATATAGCCATAACAGTAACGAAAGTCTATCAAAATATGGGGACACCTTTGGGTGAGTGGGTGGGGGTTTGCCTTAGTACTGAGAAGGCTAGAAATGACTGATACTGACTAGAAGTGAGACATGAGCCTTCACCAGATCAGTACTCTTAACCCCAGAGGGACTGTCCCACATTTATACATGAGTCTGATGTAATGTAGATTACAGAACAGAGCTTTTCTGTGTTCTCTGTGAAGCCAGCAGCACGTTCAGTAGGCTGAGTATTTAATTAATTTAATTGAAACCTTTTGCAATTTAATCATCACACAGGCCTTATAGTGAAATCCATATGGTTGTGCAGCCCTACCTATGTAGTTGCATAAACAAAAGCTGCTTTTCCACCGTTGTGCTAAACAGCTGGCATGGTTACGGTTTCTTTTTACACTATGGTGCTGTGAAAGCAGAGTAAAAATGTACATAACGAATACATTTGCATTAATGCATTTGGTAGATGCTTTTATCCAAAGCAACTAGGGCTGTCATGATTCCTCGATTCAATTCGAGTACTGTTCAAGAAAAAAAAAAAACCCTCGATTGCATTTTGCCCGTGCTGAGTAACTTTCAAAATACTGGACTGGTGCATTCCCAGGACAAAAATCCATGAAACGCATTATTAGACCATTTTCCAAGGCTGCATGATATATTAAAACCACTTAAAAGTAATAATAAAGCATAATGTTATTCTGAATTCACAAACGCTACAATTCAAATAAATATATATATATATATATATTTTTTTTTTTACATGCGTGTAGGTTAAGTATGTGTGTCTTAGAGACCTGCTCTGCTCCGTTCACAGTAAATGCTGGTCCAGCATTTACTGTAGCATTCATCTGACAATGCAACGTGCACCATTTCATCAGATTTGTAAGGGAAATAATTTGTAAACCTGCACAAACACGGGAGAATACATCAATATCCTTCTCAATATGCTAACTGTTCATTGCGATTGCAAAATAAAAGCTCAAAAAAAATATATAAAAGATTAAGTGGACATTTTAGTTAAATGTCGTTTAGCCAATGTTAAACAAGGATTAGATCACATTATAAAATGCAGTAATTTGTTATAATGTACGTTAGCGCTATTGTTTATAATACATTATGTATTTTAACAGTTTTGTTCAATAAAACCTCATTTGCTTTTGATGCTTTATTTGAACTAATTATTATTGCATCATTGCTGTTATATATTTATTTTAAATCATTGTAAAGGTTATTGTTCGCTTGGGGCTGTTTTTATTGCTAAGGAACATTGAATATAATAATCTGATTACTTGATTAATTGTTAAAGTAGTCGACCGTTTACTCGATAACCAAAATAATTAGTGACAACCCTAAAACCGCCTTACGTTAATTTCAAGGTACTCCTTTGATCAGTTATTGCATTCCCTGGGAGTTAAACCCGTGACCTTGCTAACGCCATGCTCTACTGTTTTAGCTACAGGAATGCATCAGTTGTTGATTTGATGATGCCATGATACTGTATGTAAACTATGCAAGGAATCACAGGCAATGAAATGAGAACCACAGCTTATGAATTGCCAAAAAAAGCAAAACAGAGGAGCTCCTGGCTTAAGTGTTTGGAAGCACTGTGGAACACGCAGCACTGTGTTCATATACACATGAACAGCTCATGATCCAGTGTTTTCAGTATCTCAGAACGGTTCAGTTCACACTAAATATTGCTCCATATGAACACACATCTGGGTCACTTATAAAGTGCATTCAAAAATGCAGCAGGCGTCAACGTCATCCAAAATTTGTAATGGAAAAACAATTATGTGTCTGCTTTTTTCGCCAAAATGGAAGTTCAGTGTCTTAACATTTAAAAATAAATCAGTTAAGGCAGGCCTAAATATTAGTGTTGTAAGTTATTATTCTGTAAAATACTAATTGCAATAACTTATTTTAAAATACAATAGTAGTATTTCTAGTAATATTTTTCTATATTGGTTTGATTCTTTTATTATTAGAATTTAATTAGAATTTAATCAAATATTAAATTCTATTATTCTATTCTATTCTGATGATATTATTATTATTATTATTATTATTATTATTATTATTATTATTATTATCATCATCATAATCATGCATGCAGTCCTGTTAATTATGTTCTATAAAAAAGTGTGAATGTGGGAATATAAAATTATAAGATATAAAAAATGTATCCTCATTTTAAAGCTGATATAAAAAAAAAAATCCAGAGATTGGGTCTTTGTCACCTTTTTTTTTGTTTTTGTTTTTTTTTACCTTACCTTCCATGCTCATATCGTACAACAATGGTAATTGTTGAAGACAGTCACTAGTTACATTAAACGTGTTGACATCTAGCATGTATGTTCACAGGAGTAGTTGAGTGTTGTTCATGTGTCATGAGCGTGTCAGGGCCGTGGATGTGATCGTCCAGCACTGGAATGTGCAGCAGTCTCAGGCGTGTCCTCAGGCCAGGATTACTCCCATTCCTATGAATTCTCGGAGATCCTGAGACTTCCACATTATAAACAGCTGAGTCTCTGATTTCTGACCTCTGAGCTTCAGTGACACTGTAGGATGCCCTGTTCACACCTGTTTACTCTTTGCTTGTTTAGAGCCACATAAAACTCTAAAAAATGTGCTGATCGAAATGATGCAGATGTATCTGTCTGGTTCACCTTAGACTGCATATTGTGTTCTGGAAAATCAATGACATTAGAGAGAAACTGTGCATTACTGAATCAGTCAGACGGATAGAGGAGCACAAAGAGAGCGTTGAAAGTCAATGTTTCAGTCTCAGAATGCAAATTATTCAAATGCACATTTTTTATGTTACGCACACAAGTTCTGATACACTAATACAAAAACATTTGTGCAAATCACTGCACATTTGTTTAGTTCTGCATTTGATTGTAGATAGTAAGATACATATGCAGTGTTTACAGTTTCATAGATGATTGTGCATTAATTGATTAATATTTGAGAGTGATTTCATGCCGTGCTGCAGTTTAGAGTTGTTGACTGCATATCATGTTTTGAAGTTTTGCATAATCAGTGACATTTGAGATCAACTGCTGTTTGTTGTTTTTTTCATCTGTGCATTACTAAACCAGCCTGAAAAGAGTGTGTAAAAAGCCAATGCTTCAGTCAGACAATCAAGTCTTAAAATCCAAGCAAATCACATAGGACTGTCAATGAATGCATGCATTCCACTCGATCCATAAATGTGCAGCATTCTTATCACAAGCACTATTACAAACGAAACATCTCTATTTGTGCAATTAACAGTACACTTAATTCTGCATTTATTTAAAAGATATTTGGTTATGGATAATAAGATGCATTTGCAATGTTTATTTGTGCATGCATGTAATGATTGTGAGACTGACTCATCCAGTGTTAAAGAATAAGCACAAAGAATTGTATGTTTGATCTTTTAATATCTTTGTGTGTTTTTTATTCAGTGTTTGGCAGCAGTACCTCCAACTCATCAGTGTTTGGACAGCAAGCCGGCGGTGCCAGCGTCTTTGGACAGGTACAGTCCTTACAAAACACATCATCAGCTCTTCACCTGTTAAAGCAGACTGGTTATACAGCTGGACGTGTGTTTGAGTCTCAGACACAGTGATGAGATTTCATCAGCATGCAGTAGAGGCTGGAGCTGCAACGTGCCAGATAAAAGTTTCAGAGTTTCTCTTTGCTGCAGGCTTCTGAAACAAGACGTGCTGTCAGTCTGCTGAAGGACTGCTTTGAGTCACCCGAATTATATATTGGCTGCATATTCCATTTTCTTTTTTAGAAGCAAATTTCAGGTTTTCACTCTTGGTTTTGCCTTCATCGGCAGCCAGTGAGACCTGAAACAGCAGACTGGTTTTGGCATGGTCTAAAAATCTTTTAACCAAAGCAATATGATATTTAGTAGTTTATTTATATTCATAAATCAGATCAAACACCTCTTCCACACAGTAATATAGTTGATATACCAGTTGCAGGGTGTTTTTGTGGTTGAAACCCTGAAACTGAAGTACAGATGTGATTTGATTTTGTGATCAGGCTCAGTCCAGTGGAAGTCTGTTCGGGTCAAACACTGGAAACGCTTCATCAGGATCAGGGTTTTTCAGTGGTCTTGGAGGAAAACCCAGTGAAGATGCTGCCAACAAAAACCCGTTTGGATCACCAGCCACAGGTGGATTCGGTCAACCCGTTAATACAGGTGAGCACACTTGAAATAAATTAAATATTAGCTGAAATAAAATATTAAAAATAAAAAACCTTCAGTTTTACCTTTCTATGCTAAAATAACTAAAACTGAAATAAAATGAATTAAAAAAAAATTAAGAAAAAAATAGTTCTGTGTGATTGTTCTGTGTGTTAAGCGCAGGAGAGCATCTCTTCTCTGCATTTTGCTGAAGTTCTTGTGTGGTTTGTTTCCGGCAGGTCCTTCTAATCTGTTTGGGAACAGCGGAGCAAAGGGCTTTAGTTTCAGCAGCAGTTCATTTGGTGAACAGAAACCCAGTGGTTCGTTCAGCTCCGGTGCAGGGTCTGTGGCTGCACAGGGCTTCGGGTCGTTTTCTACACCCACCAAACCAGGTCAAACACACACCACACAATATGATGCGGTCTAATACATAAATGAGGAAATGGACATTTCAGTGCCCAGGACTATTCTTGTTGTTTCATTTATTTTTATTTATTTTTTTTTTTTTTGTTTTTTGCTTTTATTATTTTTTGTATTTTTTATTTATTTGTATCTTTTTTTGTTGTTGTTGTTGTTGTTGTTTTGTTTTGGGTTTTATTATTTGTTTGTTAATTTTTATTATTTTTCTTTTATCTTTATTATCACTTTATTATTTTTTGTTTAATTTTATCATTTATTTTATTTTTTTCTTTTATTGTTGTTGTTTTATTATTTTTTAATTATTTTTTATTACTTTTGTTTTATCTGTATTATTACTTTATTTTTTACTTAATATTATCATTTACTCTTATTTTGCTTTTAATTTTATTTTTTGCTGTTCTAAAGTATTGTATTCATTTTTGTTATTTTTAGTATTGTTTTGTTTTTATTGTAATTGTATTATTATTGTTGTTATTATTATTATTATTATTGTTATTATTGTTATTATTATTACCTCAGTTTTTGATAATGTAGATCTAGTCACATTTGTGTTTTAGATTCAGCTTGAATCTTTTCCTGAAAGCAGGCATTTACTTTAATGTTGGCGATCCAGAAAATGTAATTCAATGACATGGCTCACTGAATTATTCAGCTGGCTGTAATTTCAGAGCGCTTAGTGAGCGCCGCTCTTTCCTGAACAATGGCAGTTTGCTTCCTGTTCTTGAGTCTGAACTGATGCTGATCTGTGTACTTCTGGTCTGTTCAGCAGCTGGTTTCGGGAGTGCGCCTGTCTTCGGCAGTCCTCCTACTTTCGGCGGATCTCCAGCGTTCGGCGGGTCCGCTGGGTTTGGCTCCGCCCCTTCCTTCAGCAGCCCGATGGGCTCCACCTCAGGGAAGGTGTTTGGTGAGGGAACCACAGCCTCCAACGTCGGGGGATTCGGGTGAGTCTCACGGGGGGATCAGTCTATGAAACCGCTGCCTCGTCCAGCGCAATACAGTGATTTAATGTGAATGACCCTACCACAGCCATATGATTTTTTTGATGTGAAAACAACGGAATCACAGAATGCTGTCATACAAGGAAGAATATTTGAAACATCAATAGTAGACACTACATAGGGTACAACAGAGTTAAATCTTAAACTAATATATATCACCATACTTCCCCAGTGAATTAATCACAGTATATTAAGACATTGCAAGTTTTCTGAAATCAGGGTTCGTACAGGGTGCTTAAAGTGCTTGAAGTATTTAAATGTGACTTTTTGAAATTTAAGGCCTAGAAAACCCTTGAAAATAGCAGTATTCCTGAAGAGGTACTTCAAAAGTGCTTGAATTATTGATAGACAATGTATCTATGAAAGATGTGTTTAATTTTGTCAATAAGCACATATCTCTTCACACAAAATTCACGCAATTCAAAAAACATCATATGTTTTTACGCTTATTTCAGTTAATGTTAGAAAGCAATCAAGCTAAGCGAGTAGTAGTATTGACAGTGTTGTGTAAACATGGCTGAAGATGTGAAAAGAGGAACGGATGAACCAAATCAGTTGGTTCAAAAGTCAAAACACTGGAACCGCTCCAAGACTTCGATCATTCATTTCAAGCAATTCACTAGCAACAACTTTAACAAATTTCATCATCGCTCGTAACGGTTTTAAAAAGCCTGTAGTGATGGGTGAAAAGGAGCTTTTCGAAACTCCGAACCAGTTTAACCATTACGTCGCAAAATGATTCACTGTTTTAAAGCGTTCCAATCGGATCATGTATCGCAAATCATTTGTTTCAGATCGGTACAGGTTCGTGAATCATTTTGCAATTTAAATTTTTCAAATCAAATGATTAACAATACACGATTTGAAGTCCCGTTTGAAGTCAAATTAATTGCAGTTTGTGCTCCGAGTCCTGATCTGAAATGATGGTTCGCAAATCTTTATTCAAATTCAGAGCGTGGATCACAAATCTTTTGCTTTAGATCAAAACTTTGGAGTGCAAATAATTTGATTCAGATTGAGATTTCGGACGATTTTGCAAATCTTTCTTTCTTTTCTTTTCTTTTTTCTTAAACAGTAAACAACATCAAACCATTAAGGCAGTACAGTTATTTTTTAAAAATATAGAGATAAAGTAAACGCATACAAATCCTTTAAGAAAATTACCCATGTTTTTAGTATAGTAAAAATATCGTATACTTTGTATTACTTTGCATTTTCTTCACTTTATTTTTGCCATTTTTTTTATTAGTATATTTTTATTTATCTAGTTCTCTTTTTTTTAGGATTTGAAATAGAAGACATTGTTCAATAAGTGAGATCTCTGATTTAAGTACTTTAAAAATGAAATTCCAGGACTTTTGAGGACTTTAAGCACTACTCTTTTGATTATCCAATATCTGTACGATTTCCAAATTTGGCGTTCTGTTATTAAATATGCATGCATTTGCATATATTTCTAGGACAGAAATCTGAACATTGATTCAAAATTCTTGTTTGATTTGGCATATTAGTGTTTTTCCAGAGGGGTTTTTGGATTTTTTTTTTTAATTTTATCACTCCATCATTCAGAAAACACAAGGGATGCACCAAAAACGAAAATTCAGGATGCACTTTGGTGAAAACCGAAACCAAAAATGACTTAATGTAAATATTTTAATTTAAATATTTTTTTCTAATAACAGTGAAGTTAGTGTTTGTTTATTTTATTTATTTGTTTTATAATAAAAATTTTGGAAAAACACGTTATGAGAAACTGAATTTGGTGACACAACAGTGTGAAACGTTGTAGTTATTGACTATTTTTGTAGTCACGCTTTTTTCAGGTTTTGCACTTTGCAGACTTTCCCTTTGGACTTGACACTTAGCTGCCCACGCATAAAGATCAATGTGTGCAGAGGAAGGTTCGGTTTAAGGAAAATGAGGTTGTAGCTCATTCTCTACGTTACTGCAGTTGTTATTTCTGTAGTACCAATGTTTAGCTTACAGTAGTGTTGGGCGATATGCTCAATTTTCATATCGTCCTGTTGTCAGCCTGTGAGATTGCAGATACACAGTATATTATCGTGCTAATTTATTTCATTATTTACTTACTTAGTTTCATTGCCGTCAAATGAACTAACACCAGCATAAGGCTAAAAGCAGCCTACTATTTTCAGTATGACTTTGTGTTTAACATAACAATTTAATAGAAACATTGTAAGTTACTAATGCTTACTTAGTTATTCAAAAAGCAGCTACAGAAAATGAGCAAAGAACATTTACGTTATCAAAGAACATCATCACTGACTTGCCTAGCCTAGTCTAGCACGAGTTTATGCACTTTAAAAAACACTCCTGGTACCATAATTGAATACAATAGTTACATCATTGTATGATGAATACATTTCTTACCCCTTATTCACACTGCATGTCTGCGGCACGAAGGGGGGCATTCCCTACAAAACGAGATACTGTGTCCCCCTTTCCCATCCTCTCCCCTCTTTGCTGAACGGGATTGATTTTGAAAGTGAAACCGCAAAAACAACACGCATAAGAAAAGCGTTTGCACACTTTCGCGAGTGTCAGCAACTGCACACAGTTACAGGTTGCATGCTTCCCACCCGAAACACCCCCTCCCGCTCACCGTGATTTTGTGCCTTTGTGTTTATACCAGCCACCTCGCAGCACGTTTCTGAAGCGGCTCTCTGCACTGCATCGCTAAAGTTAGGCGCCTAGTCCGTATTTTTGATGGATAATATTAATAATCAACTTGCTATCGTCAAGGGCATCAGCAAAAGGCGATATCTCTGACTATCATCGATACATGATACTATCGTCTATCGGCACAACCCTAGCTTACAGTTTATTGATCTGGGAAATTTGAATCTGTGAATATGTTGCCAACTTTACTGAACTTGTTTATAGGTGGTGTATCAAACCTGTCATGGAAAAGTGCTTCGGCACCGTACCCCCTCTTGAAATTTTCACTGAACAGACACTTCAAAGTATTTCTATACAGCGGACATGATTGCCCTTTTCTGGGTAAGGCTGTGATAACAGCTAGAGCAAGAGTGAAATCTGAGCACTGAGCACGGAGGCATATATTTTCAGTTTGTATTTTCAGCCTTTTTTTCTTTCAGCCAAACACTGATAATGCTATTTTTGGTGGCTGAAAATTAGGTGCATCCCTGTCAACAGAGAAAACAAATACATTTCCACCATATTTTTAGGAATAAAATGTTGTGAAAATCAGTACACATTATAAATGAACAAACTCCTCAGTAAAAGCCTTCAGCATGTAGAGGGGAATAAAACTAAACAATTTGGTGTATGTCAGTGCTGCTAAAGTGAAGAAACAAACTCACCGTCTTTCAACATTTTCAATGTATTTTGGTGTTTTCTTTTTAACTAGTTTGAAAGAACAACATGAAGACATGTTATGAAAGCAAAATAGACCAAAATCGCCCAGTGCATGAAAACACACTAGATGAAAGTGTTACAGTGCAGTGAAGCTGATTGAATGGGATCAGAGCTGTGTTTCATTGTTCATGTTAGACAGCAGGATAGATGAATGTGCATGTATTTTGTTTTTTCAGTTGATCAAATGACGTTGAGCAGCGGTTTGTCGTGATGTGTGTGCAGACGCTCAGAACGAGGAAATTAAATGTTGGATTATTGTCATTTTCATCTGGTGCAGCGGGTCACATGAGCGCGTTTGTCAGGAATGATGCAGGATGTAGGTTATGCAGAGATTATGTTTGTGTGTGTGTGTTGAAGATTACAGGCCAGGAGAGAGATCGGGAGTCTCCCGTCAAAGATCAGCAGACTCAAGTGTGTGCGGCTGCTGTATGTTCAGCTCCTCACACAATTATCAGTGTGTGATTTGCATGGAGATAAAGTGAAACACAAACATGATTATATTTCTGCTGGACTGAAGTAGAATGGTTTTGACTTACTATGCTCAGAGCAGCTTATTTAATTATGACACAAATGATATTTACCTCAAATTGACTAAAACTACACCATAATATAAAGGAGGAATTTTTTTTTTCTGTAAATTTGCAAACAGGTCTGATACTTGAGCAGGTGTGATTAGGAGTTTTTTCTCATATTGGGCCTCATTTACGAAACAAACATACAACAGAAATACAGTGTACAGCGTACAGTCGTTTCTATGCAAAACTTGGAATTTATCAATATGGACATGAGCGGTGGCTACGATCAGATCTCACATCAGATCTCAGCTTGAGTGCACGTTTTTGTTAGCATGAACTTGAAGTCGTTTTGTTTTGCTCTAATAAATTCATTTTAGCTTGACATTTGAATTCTGTTTATAATGAATGCCACTGTAGCCTAATTTGTGTTTTACTTTAATTTTATAGCTAATTTTTTTTATTTTTTATTTTTTTCATTGTTCTGTAATACCGTTAATTTAAAGGGTTTGTTTTGGATTAAACAGAACTAAATGGGCTATATAGTGTTTATAATGGCTGTAAATGTTTTTGGTATTTAATATGCATATAAATTAATGCCATTGTTTGCAGTTATTATGGTTTTTATATTTATCATTATTATAAAGGGTGTTTTTAGAGTAAGATCAATTTCTCTTTGATGAGATTACTTTCTCTTCTTGGCCGTGTTATGTTTCTTCTGGTCGTAAGCTGTAGGGTCAAGGCTTCTAAACAGAGTGGTTTTAGGGGTGTAATTTTGAAATGATGATTGTTTTCTGCTGCCACATTTATCAACATACGATTTTTCGTACGATGGGATTGGTGACATACGAATGTTTACACATGAACTCTGTTGTAAGTTGATTTGTGCGCTCGGATTTGCATTGTTTCTACGTTAGATTGATAAATGAGGCTCATTGTTTTTGTCCATCCATTGAAAGACCACATAACCTAAACTTACAAGCATCAAAAAGTTCATAAAGACATTGTAAAAGTAATCCATATGAATCAGTACGTCAGTTTTATAAGTTGAAAACATCCCTGCAAATGTCTTAAAAATAAAAAGGAGCATCAAAACATTCGAAAGGGGCAGGGCCACTTTAGTAAAATGCCTATGAGATATAAGGAATGAGATATCTTCACCAAACCCAGAAAACTTATGTAAGAGCTCAATCTGACGTTACAGGGGAAAAAAAATTGTGGAGCTTGGCCAATTAGTGGTGTTATTAGAGGGAAAAAACTTAACAATTACTATAACTGTGCAACCATTTGTTCCTCTAGAACCACTGCTGTCAATCAAATCATTTGTTAAATGATCAAGAACTGCAAACTAGTCCTAGGTTTCTTACTTAGTCTGAAAAACACTGCAGGACAATTCTCTGGACTCTCTAGGCCAATAATTATACAAAAACAAAAGTTTAATATACCTTTTGGAAGTGCTTGAACCCCAATAATCGCTGCTTGCAGCTGTATTTTTAATTATTTATGTTCAGAATTTAGATTTTTCGGATGAATTTAACCCTTCAATCTGAATATTTCTATCATTTACTGAATTTTAGACACATTGATGGATAATTCAATATGAAGACACAAGATGTCTGGACTGCAGTGTTTCTCTATTTAAGAAACATTTACCAAAGTAAAAGTTAAAAGCAGAGAACATGTCAGAACATACATTTTGAAGCATCACAATGAAAGAGACAGAGATGTGAAAAGAGAGACGAGACACTGAGACTCCAGTGGAATAATTCATGGATATTGATCATCAATCGTGTGAGCAGAATGAAACCAACAATGCACACAGACACAGCACTTGACTTAAAAACAGCCTCCATGTGTTTGTCGGGGGGCAAAAATAATGCAGCAAATGAACAGAAATGAAACCAAGAACAAAAAAACTTGATCATGAGCAACATGCAAAGCATGCAGATGAAGTGAAGCGCTTGAACAGATTTAGACACTCAAAACACATGGAGATTATCACTAATTAAATTAAGGGAAAATAAGAGGTCAGTTTGGAAACAACTGCAGCTATATTTACACAACAGCATGAGGGTCTAGTGCTAATAAAAGTGTGAGTAAATGAGTAAATCTTGAGTTGTGTTGTGACGGATGAGTTCAGAGGTGCAGGCTATTTTAGTGATGTGCTGTGATCTATTCTGTGTGTGTGTTTCGCACCTGTGCCGCACCGCATAACTCGCCCAAATAAACCCACTGCCATTTGTGTCACATGTTCAGCCTCTGACGCGACGCATGCTTCTGATTGTGTTTCAGGTTTGCGTCTCCTCCAAGTGCGCCGTCGTTTGGCTCTCTAGCGGGTTCAACTGCGGCAGCGCCGCCGTCGTTCGGGAGTCTGGCACAGCAGCAGCAGCAGCAGCCGCCACCACCGTCCGGATTCGGCAATCAGAGCGGTGCTTTCTCCGGCTTCGGCTCGTCTGGAGGTGAGATCACAGAGACAGCGGTCAGGAGTTCACAGGCTCTCAGCATCAAATGCTGCTGTTATTGTGCTTCCCCTTATAGCTGCAGCAGGACTAGTTTTAGAGCTGATAACATGCTGTGTTCAGCTGGTTCAGTGTACTCAAGCACCAATAGAAATCTGGACAATCACAACAAGCTTTAGCATTTTACCTGATAATCTCACATTACAAAAAATTTCATTTTAGTTGTAATTTTTATGTGCTCTTTTAAATTTGTTTTATTCTTTGTTTTTATTTTTAGTAATTAAGTAAAACCAGTTTACACTCAATTAAAAATACTTAACGTTTCTAATTTTAGTTTTTGGTATATGTGCTTTTGTAAATAAATATGGTTTAGTAAGAAATAAATATTATATGTAAATAATTTTTAGTTTTAATAATTGTAGTACTTCATTCTAAACTTAGCTTTTTGTTGTTGTGAAAGTAATTTTAGTTTCTATTTTTAGTTTTTAATTTTGTGCCCTTTTTTTTTTTTTTTACTTTAACCTAAACTTAGTTATGAAGGCAAAATTATTAATTTTCTAAATGTAGTTGTTAATTTAATATTTTAATTTTATTCAGCTTTATTTAAATTAATGACAACCATTTTTCAATAGTTTTAGTTCTAATTACAGTTTGAGGTAACAACTACCTTATTAACTACTAATAACCAGAAAATTTGGAGTGTATTCAGGCAAAAGTCATTGTTATTAGTTAATAGTGAGAATTTGACCTTAAAATCAAATGTGACCAAAAGTACAAACATGGTTAAAATATGACTAGCTGTGGAACAAGCAATATTTATGAAAAATACATTTTTCCTGGTTAATGTGCATTTTAATCACATTTTAGTTGTTATTTTTATGTGCTATTGTCAATTTTTTTTTTTTTTTTTTTTTAAGCTTTTTTTTAACAGAGTTTCTAGTGGTGCTCAAAAAAAAATCTAGATTAAGAGATTTCAAAAGTTGAAGTATTACGGCTGGCCAAAGTCAAATATTTTGACACGAGTGAATGATTTCACTAAGTCCAAAGGTTTGGAATGCCACAGACATGAGACTGGGTTCACTAGAACCAGAGGTTTTAAACTTTTCTTAAGAAATCCTCAATGAATAAATGTATAGGGAAAATAGTATTTTATTCAACTGAAAAAGACAAAATGCAAAAAAATGTAGGTGCATTTTGAACTTTATGAAATTAAACTTCCATTTTAATGAATTATATGCAGTAATAAACAACATTTAAACAAGAGCTTCACGATTCTGGATAAATTGAGAATCCCAGTTGTTTTTAATAAATTGGAGATCACGATTCTCTCACGATTCTGGAGAAAAAAAGATTAGAAAACTAAACAAAATAACGTAATTTACTTGCGTTACTGACAAACTGTTCATTGCTTAAGTCTTTTAAAAACATATATTCATTTAAACAAAATAAAAAAAAAAACATTCAATGAAGGAGTCAGTGTCTCACTTCATTAAGACTTGTTTGACTATTGAAATCTCCTGAATGAATGATTCAATGACATACTTTTTTTTAAACGGGCAGTTGTCGCCACCTCCTGGCGGAAGAGGATAAGCGTTACAATAGATACACGTGTTAAAATACTTTCGTTTTGATCGCTACTGTAGACAATAAGTGTTTATACCCAAACTATAAACTTTTATCCCAGTACTTCTGTTATTTAAATGTCTGTAACACAGAAATAATGATTATAATGTGGTTGAAAAGACTGTTTGTGTTGCTCTTTCTGCGTTCACATTTACCCCGACCTTCTGATTCATTAATATGGGCAGCGACAAAATGTGCTTCTCACGCTCCACTGACACTCGCGCTACGAGATCTCGTCACATCCCTACCGATTACAATGAGACATCTGTTTTATTAAATTAGGATGTACTGTTTTTTGGGGGGGTTTTTAGTTTGTTTTTTTCATTCCTTCTGATGTTCTTTCATGTTTATTTTGTGCTATAAAAATTTAGAATTTGTATTTCGTGATAACACTGACAGAATTTAAAGGCTGAGCTGTTTTATATTACTGCGTGGCTGACGCACTACAAATAATGAACGGAAGATGTTAAATATTATTTCCAATCATTTATTGTATTATACCATGAATAAAACAGCTTGTGAATAGTCACTTATATACTGCAGAAAAGACAACAATATAATTTATGCTAATGAGTTGTAGTCCACTTCAACCTTTAGAACATTTTATTGTTGTTTTTAATTAACTACATGTGAGGAATGAAAGATTGGACGCCACAGACATTTTTACAGAGTAGGTGGTGTAATTTTCACAAAGAAAACAGCAGCATTTAATGAAACTAATGTCTCGTTGTGATCGCAAGATGATTGATTTAAACTTTGTTTGTATTTTTCTATAAAACTGACAGATTTTGAAAGCTGAGACTTTGTTTTATATTAAAAGTACCAAAGGTACAAAGCTTATTGCTTTTATTAAGTGGCTGGCATAATACAAATAGGCCTAATGAATGCAGTTAAAGATGTGAAATATTATTTCCAAACATACTGTCTCTGCGGTTATAACACATGGTTTAATTTCTGCTAATAATCCCACATTTATTCAAATAAACTCTGGTGGCCTGGCAACTTCTCCCGGTGCTCCCAATCCAGGCCATTTGCATGCGCAGGCTATACTCTTAAAATATTATAACTTTAATTGCTGCGATTTAATTCTCGAAACATTTTGACTTTATTCTCAAAATATTATGACTTGAATCTCGTAATTTTAGATTTTCTTTTTTGTTAACATGGCATTAAAACGTTGTCGTAGTTTTAGTAATTAAGTAAAACATAAGTATACTTCAATAAAAATAATGACGTTTCTAATTTTAGTTTTTGCAATTTTGTGCTTTTGAAAATAAATTATTAACAATATTATTATTATTAAGCTTTTTTTTTTTCTTTTTTTGTTTTAATAATAGTAGTGCTTCAACCTAAACAGCCTTTTTTTGTTGTTGTGATTTTGTTCCAATTTTAGTTTGTAATTTTTTTTTTTACACTTTAATCTAAACTTAGTTGAAGGCCACATTATTAATTTTGTAAATTTAGATATTAATGTATTCGTTTTATTCAGCTTTATTTCAATTAACGACAACCATTTTACAATAGTTTTATTTCTAATTATAGTTTGAGTTACCAACAACAACACTGGTTGTTATGAAGTGCTGGTTCAGTGCAGGTTCTGTTTCTCATGAGCTCTTATCTCTGCTATGCTCGCATTCTCTGCATCTCCTGTGATTAAATCCGCCGCAGACAGACTCAAGAGCTGCTTGCTGTGTGTCACGAGTTACCTAGTTACAGTGATAAACCCACTCCAGACCTGTCACTGCTGATGAAGACTGACTCTCTGATTATGTCTGTGTCTGTAGGTTTTGGAGGTTTTGGGAACACCAACACCAACCAGTAAGTGTTGCAACATTCACGTTCATTCACGCACATCCGTCGTGAGTTCTGCTCACACATCGAGTCTCTGATGATGTTTTCCAGACCCTCGTCTCAGACGTTCGGCAGTTGGAGGAGTTGATCTGCGGACGCTGACGTCATCCGATCTGATCTGATTTTATAGTGTGCGCGCAGGATTGAATATGCAGTGAACACTCATGTTCTTAACGTGTGCTGATGTCCGACTGTTTTATGTTCAGTGTGTTTCTTCTGTTTTAACTACACAATGAGAAATAAACTCAAGTGCTGTTGACCATACGTCTCATTTCGGTCCTTTACTGTCACACTGGAACAAATATTTGGGCAATATTTAGGCCTAATTTGCTTGTAACTAATAAACCTTATGTGGTGCATACAGCATTTGTACAAGGTGCTTAAAGTTTTGGAATTTGACTTTTTGAAATGTAAGGCCTGGAAAATGCTTGAAAATAGCAATATTCCGGAAGAGGTACTTAAAAAGTCTTTGAATTATTAAAAGACAATGTATCTATGTAATAAGTGTTTAATTTTTTTTATAAGCACTTATCTTTTTACGCAAAATTCACGCAATTAAAAACATCATACTTTCTTGTTTTACTATTTCAGTTAATGTCATAAAACTATCGAGCTAAACCAGTAGTAGTACTGACAGCGTCGTGAATCTTGACTGAAGATGCAAAAACGGGAACAGATGAACCGAATCAAAGTCTTTTAAGCTGAACCCACTCCGATTGATTCAAATCTGTGGCTTCTTTTTATTTCAAGCGATTCACTAGGAAAAAACAGATTAAATTAAAATGGCCATTCATTTGCAAACTTCGACGTTGCAACACGATTCGCCGTTCCGAAGTGATCCAATCAGATCTTGAATCACAAATCATTTGATTCAGATTGGGCCTTCAAATCACATGTTGCGAATCATTTGATGTAGATCTGGACTTCTGTGTGGGTTTGCAAATAATTGGATTCAGAGAGGAACTTCAGAGCAGGTTCTTGAATCATTCCACAAACTGAAAGATTCGTGATCCGCACTCCGAGTCCTGATCTGAAGTGATGTTGAAGTGACGTCTACACTGGTGATTTCACTGTTTCAGAAATCTCCATCTGCACTACACAACTGAAAACACGTCACATGACCATTCATACAGGTACAACCGAATGGGGAATCTACCTATACATATCTATGGGTACAACAATGAGCATGACGTTATTGTTTACACAGTCATCAAGGATACACAGAGTGAATGTGGGCAGGCCATTTTGGTCTGTTTACACTGAAGCGCAACCCCAAAGTTTTCAAACTAAAAGGGGGTCTGCAGCATTTTCGAAATCCTCCGTTTTCAAGAGTCAAAAAATAGAGTAGTGTAAGCGTTTGGCGTAACCTTAGCAAAAGTTATGTGTTTTAAAACAAAGCCGCACTAGTGTAAACGTAGCCTTAGATTGGAACCTAGGACTTGAGTTTTTTTTTTTTTCTTAAACTATAGAAAACATCAAAGCATAAGTAAGATCCTTGATTGAAGTCCTTGAAAATCAAAAAAGTAGTGCTTGAAAAGTCCTTTAAAGTCCTGGAATTTTATTTTACAATGTCTATACGAACCTTGTGCATATTTGTCAGTCATGCATAAATGAAACAGGTCAGATTTCTGCTCTCAAAATGTCATTGCAGTTTAACTGTTTCCATCTATGTGATTTTATTTAAATCCTATTTCCAAAATGCATTTGTTCAAATTGCTTAGAATCAATATAAATCTATTGAGAAATGAATTCAATTAAAATGTAAGGTAACGCTATTTTAAGAACCAGTTCTAACTAGTTGCTCATTAGCATGCATATTACTAGAATATTGGCTGTTTATTATACAATATCACCATAGAGTGACTTTCAACCCTCACAATACTCGAAAATTTTCCCTCTTAATTTCCCATTCGCTTTGTCATGTCATAAATAGTAGACACTCAAGTACTATAGAAACATATTAGCTGAGCTCCCACACATTTTTATAGATAATTATGGGCCATTATTCGAAGCATAAACCATAAGATATGTCCACCCTTTCATGGACATATATATTACTGTTAAATACATTTTCATGGCAATATTAAGATGCAAAAAATACTTTCTGAAAGGTATAATGTCCCTTTCCTAAACAAGGTTATTTGTTTGCTTTGAAATTACAAATACATAAACCATTTGTTTTTAAAGAAACTCGTACAATTTGCACGTGTTTTTCTTATTTGGAGAAAACGGTGATATTTAAATGCATTTTTTTGTTTGCATGTTTTTGCCCTCACACCTAGCTGTGGAACACACTGGATTATATAGACATGATTGAATTATTATTTAAATATTATTTTAAAATATTAAGATGACAGGGTGGACACATAAAGCAGAACACAAAGCATGACAAAATATGACAATGAAACATTTATTTAACTTCAAAAAAAATGTATAATCATTTTATTCATTTTAGATTTTAGCGATATTAACTACAAATGAATGCTATGTCCACCCTGTCATGTGTATGTCCACTCTATCGAGTCTAAGTGGCTGACAAGAGTGGACATTTTGAGCTTCAGTTAGCATATTAGCTTACAAAAAACTGTGACTAGCTAAATAGTTTGGTTGTTGAAGAGAATTTGATGCATTTAAATGTTTATAATTTAAAAATACTGTGTTCTAATCACTTCCGGCATATTTTATGCCAACAGGGTGGACATGTTAAGCTTAGGAAATGCAAGTAAGCAAACTCACACTAAGAAAATTTGTCGATTTTAAAAGCCACCAACTTACTCACCTCAAACGTTGAAAATCCTGCCACTGAAGAGACAAAAAAAAAATCTGTTGCCCTGATGTCACTAAAGGAGATAGCGGATTCCCCAATATGACAGGGTGGACAACCATTTAAGGAACATGGACAAACTCTTCCTTTTTAAAAAAAAAAAATATATATTGTTTTTATTACCAAATGTTGGATACACTCAAATTGAGAAATCTCTTATTTAACAAAATATTAATAGGAGAATGAAATTTACAAATTTTGTGATTTGACTATATTTTGCTCTCATTTAAATATAATTAGCAGAGCATGGGACATAACAAAATAACACGCATCCTCCTACACAAAACCTAAACAAATCTGAACAAACAAAATCTTTAAAAAAAAAAAAAACTGAATGCACACACATGATGTTGACCTAAATTGAGGTCCCCAAGGGTACAAAAGCTTATGAATCATACAGAATGTTTTTGTTTTTTGTTCTTTCACAGAAAGTTTCCTGTGACGGGTAGGTTTAGGTGTAGGGTTGGTGTAGGGCAATAGAAAATATGCTTTGTACAGTATAAAAACCATTATGCCTATGAAGAGTCCCTACAAGGTTAGCTGACCAGACGTGTGTGTGTGTGTGTGTGTGTGTGTCACAGTCACTTAGGCTCTTATCATCACAGCAGTGTCTCTTCACATGCCTGTGGAAGGGAAAAGGCTCGAGTACATCCAGATCCAGATTCTTCTAGAAGAGATTCTGAACACTACACACTCACTTCATCTGTCACTTCCTTCACATGACTGACTGACTGACTATGCTGTGATTCAACAAGCTGCAGGTCATTCCTGATGTTTGACTGAGAACAGGAAAAATTCTGCAGCAGATTTACTGATGATAATGATGATGAAGCACCTTCAGTAATCCTGTCCTTGTTCTCCATCATCTCTGTAAATCCCTGCCGGATAATGAGAGTCAGATCCAGGAAAACAAGATCAGACGTGGTGTTTTATTAATGTCAGGCCTGTCTGACGCGCTTTGTTCTCTGTACGCTTTACCTTTTCTATCAGTTTCTCAGTTGTTAAAGTTAGAGTTAAACTTTATGGTTTCCTCAAAGAGAATATCAGAGTCATGACACAGAGGAACGATATTGATGGAATCTCTCTCAGTGTGTTTGAAATTGTGTCTGAGTAGAGCTACTACATTTGAATTTGAATTTTGCAATCGTTAAAAAAAGTATGTTCTATATCAGAGCTGGGCAACTTTGGTTCTGGAGAGCCACTGTCCTGCAGAGTTTAATTCTTCCCCCGCAGCCTCATGGGATAGTAAAGTGGCCATGTGTTTCACTTCAGAATCCAGGTGAAAGTAGTAGGTCATCTGGGGACTTTTCACCCTCTCTGTTATGAAAACTTTGAACTTTATCGTAGGAGGATCATTCTTACTTACTGTAAAAAACAAAAAACACAATTTGTTGAGTCAGCTTCAAATAATTTGTTACCCTGCTGCCTTAAAATTTTAAGTTCGGTCAACTCAAATAAGTTTAGTTAACTTGAAATGTTAAGTTGTACTAAGTGACAACTTAGATATTTGTGTTTGTTAAACTTAAAAGCTGGGTAAGTAACCCAGCTGCCTTAAACATTTAAGTTGAATCAACTCAAATATCTAAGTTGTCACTTAGTCTAACTTAACATTTCAAGTTGAATAAACTTTTTTTGAGTTGACTGAACTTAAAATTTTAAGGCAGCCGGGTAACAAATTATTTTAAGTTGACTCAACAAATTGTTTACAGTGTATTTGGAGCCATTTGACCCTGGTAACTTTTCATCAAAAAATGGTTAAATCTTTCATGATGTAATCATTTTATCTGAAGAAGGGTTTGGGCTACTATAAGAAAAATATATTGGTCCAGCTCAGGATATTATTCTTTAATAATTTTTCACGAAATTCGTGACACGTGCAAGGGCTAAATGTCCACCCTGTTACAGGACATTCTCATCTCAGTTAAGTGTTTTGAATGCACAGTTACTGTTATATTTACATTTTCCAAGAACTAAAATGTCCCTCTTTTTACCCTGCAAATGTATTTTAAGTGTTCATAATTGGACATTATATTGAAAAAAGCTGTATTTGAAGACAGTGTAATTTCACTACATTTCTTTTAGAATAAAAAGAAATTTCAATGGAATTTCTCACATTTTAAGTAACTGCATTTTACCATTTAGGTTCCCACAAAGACCTGAGTTACAATTGTTGAACTCATTTTATTAATTAAAAAAAAAAAACATTGAGGTAACAGGGTGGACAGAGGGGAAACAGGATGGACCAGACATAACAGGTTGGACATCACACCCTGTACAACAGCATGTATCAACATATTGCCTAACACAAGAAGCTTATTGTCACAATTTAAAATCACTACAACAGATAAATGGTTCTGTATATAACAGTTTATAGGATATAATTATCGCATTACAGTAAGTTGTTGTGTCAGCGCCGATAGCCTCGTGGGCAGTGCGTTGACATGCAGCACTGTTGCGCTCTGGGCGTCCCGTGTTTGAGTCCCGGCTCGCGCGTTGTTGTACCAATAACATTAGAGTGACAGCACTGGGAACGCCCACAAGTGTCTTCACATTACAGAGTCTAGTGACACGCAACGGAAAAGTCACTGGCAGTGTGAACAGGGCTTAAGGGTGTAAGGGGAACCATTGGTGAAGCGGTCATTGCTGTGCTTTATCGTGAATAAAACTGCTGTTGACCAATCAGAATTGAGGACTGGAACTAACTGTTTTATAAACGTTCAATAAAGAGCTTAAAAAGACATGAAAGTTTTATAATTTTAAAAGCCTTCTATACTTTAAAGCTTGTATTTATATTTATATTTATATTTAATATTAATTTAAACTGAAAGCTGAATATTATTTGTCAGTATAAAATTGTTTAAGTATATAATTCATGTCAAATAAATATAATGAATAATTAGCAGCAAAAACATCTAAAATTTTGATTATTTCCAATTTTGTCTCTAAAAAATGCTTTTTAACTGTAAACTCAGTTTGCTCACAGCTGATTGTTCCAGTTTTGGTTAGCGCTGTAACGTGAGTTACCATTTAAATAAACGCTAATAAAAACTAATCCATCATCTCGAATGTGAAAAAAAACTGTGTTTGCACCAACTACACTCAAACTTACCCAAGTAACCACTGAAACCAGTTTCATGAAATAAGACAATGATTCAAACCTTTGTTTGTTTGCGTTTGTCGCTGTGATGAGGTTGAGATGCTCCGCTTGTTAAGCTCGTTGACCTTTGACCCTGCAGCACATAATGATGTTTCATCTTTGACCAGCATCTTCATCTAGTTCCTTAGGTATTAGAGGAGGATTTGGTTTACCACATGAGCGTCTGGCGTCTGTCTGTTATTATTATCCTATAGATTATGTGTGTTTATAGAATGAGACAGGTGCTGGAGAGACACGTGTAAATATAGCAGTGAATGCAGACGAATGCGCCTGCAGCTCTGTGAGCATCTGCTCTTCAGTTACTGTGCACTAGTTTGTATTTTCATCTTGTTTGCAGATGATCAGAGTTTGGTGTCAAGATCAATCCCATCATGCTGCTGGAGTGTCTGCGCTCTGGGATTGAGTCTGTTAATCTCTCAATCTCTCGCCTGCTTTAGTTTAAGCCTCGTCCTCATCCATGGATAACGGGATAATACGCTCCATTATCAAACACGCTTAAATCCACTGGAGACTGTGATGAACCTGGCTACAGATACACATGATCTAAACCTGTCACAGTCTGCAGTTCATCTGCTTATAGTGAGATGAATACAGAAACATCTCTGTAATCAATCACAGCCAAAAGCTTTAAAATGTATTTACACTACTGTTCAATGAATTTTCAGCATTGTTACTCCACTCTTCAGTGTCACTTGATCCTTCAGAAATCATTCTGATTTGCAGCTCAAAAAACATTTCTGATTATTATCTGTTGAAAACAGCCAAATATTTATGTGAAAACTGTGGCATATTTCATTTTTCAGGATTTTTGATGAATAGAAAGTTCAAAAGAACAGCATTTATTTTAAGTAGAAATCTTTTGTAACATTATAAATGTCTTTACTGTCATGTTTAATGTGTCCTTGATTAATAAAAGTATGACTTTTTTTTTAAATTAATAATTAATAATGGCATTTCTCTTTCAAACATGTTTAGTCTCACCTCTTTCATTTAAAACATTTAGTTCTTTAAGATATGTAAAAAAAAAAAAAAAACATTGCACAACAGAATTATTTACTATCAATAATCTTGATTTGTAACAAGAAAAATGTGGCTTTTTCAATAAGAATATAATCTGATAACAGGTTTAAACTGTTAAAGGGGTCATCGGATGCAAAATTCACATGTTGGTCGAACATTAATGTGTGTTGGCAGTATGTGTACACATCTAGCCTATAATGATAAAAATCCACCCAGTGGTATCCATAAAAATAATATCCCCCTTTTCAAATCAGGCCATTCTTAGCTTCTTGTCTGTGTGACCTCACATGGACCAAGGCCGCTCCCACGATTGTTGATTGACACGGCTGACTTACCCTAGACCCGCCCTGAGTGAGCTGTAACAGTCCGACCAGTGTTGCCAAGTCTCCGCTTTTCCTGCGAAATTGGTCTACCTTACCACTGTTGTTGCAGGTTGCTTTTCATGTCTACGGGTTAAAGCGACCCCAGTAACGTGATATTTATCCCCTGGAATGCTAATTTTACCAGGGGAACCCCACCAAAAACTTGTATTTTACCCCACGGAACACAATTTTTAAAGGGGGAACGCAACTGGGCTAGTTTTGAGTATCAGTTGGGCAGGTTTTGTTGTGAAAACCTGGCAATCCTAAGTCCGACCGCCATTGTTTCGACGCCGGAGCAGAGTTTCAGAATCAAGTCCAGTTCCGATTTCTGGTTCTGGAATTGATGGGATTCGATTCCAAGAATCGATTCCTCACAGTTGTTTTCAATTCTTTTTCAATTCTTGTTTTTTAGATTGGAGGAACCTAAATTTGCCATGACTGCAGGATATGAAGGTCATAGAAAGTTATATTCTCATAATATAAAGCTTTATTCGTAAAAATTGCCATACATTTCTGTAGCTCTGATTGATTTTAAATTGTAATTTTGTCCACACTGCCTATGAAATTGGTCATAGCGGACATATGTTTATTGCATGAATAGAATAAGACATGAGTTGTCTAAAGCAGGGGTTTTCAAACCTGTTTTGGAGGCCCCCTTGCCCTGCACATTTTGTATGTCTCCCTTATTAGACACTCCCAAATCAGGTCTTGCAGTCTCTGCTAATGAGCTGATGATTTCAGGTGTGTTAAATGAGGGAGACATGCAAAATGTGCAGGGCAGGGGGGCCTCCAGGACAGATTTGAAAACCCTTGGTCTAAAATACATGTGCACAGTTCAGCTGAATAATGTTTACGTTAACCATATGCTTTGCACAAAATTAACAAACTGTACACTGAAACAAAATAACCAAAAGATTAACAACAACACCTTGTGATTTATCTGTCGGTCACATGCACTCTCAGCCACTGATTTTTGCTCTCTGTGTTTTCTTTCAGAATTATCATTAATTGATTAAGGTTAAAAAATAGCATTTTATTTATGATGGAAATAAGATCAAGACACTTGATCACATCATGATCTATTCTGATGTGCAGCACTCAGAATTGTGGATAACATCCAGTTCCACCGTAAAATAAGTCAGGTCAAGTCACCTTTATTTTTATATACCGCTTTTAACAATACAGAATTGTGACAAAGTGGCTGCACAGTATTAAATAGGAAATAGTGGATCAATAATGCAAAAATGCAACAGTAAACACTCAATTTTCAGGTAAAGGCAGTTTATCATTGAATTCAGTAATGTCATCATCCAGTACAGTCGTTTGCAAAATAAATGTCCCCAACTAAGCAAGCCAGAGGTGACAGCGGCAAGGAACCAAAACTCCATTGGTGAAAAATGGAGAAAAAAGCCTTGGGAGAAACCAGGCTCAGTCGGGGGGCCAGTTCTCCTTTGGCCAGACGCAGCAGAGGACTCATCTGGTTCCCGTGGTCTTGTGCCGACGGCCGTCTAGGTGACGAGGTCTTCACTGGGGATCCGTCTTTGGAGCTCATCTAGTTGATGTGGTCTGCTGATGGTGTTTACATTGGGTGTTATGGGAAGTGTTCCCGGTTCCAGTTGACCTAATTAATGCAGCCTAACAATCCTTTAATGGATTTGAATCATAGAAATATTATGTGTAAGCCAGGTTAAAATAACTTCTGAATCGATTCCCAGCCCTATGGCGCAGGGACGTAGACAAGAATTGCTCCTAAGCTATTAAGGTGTTTTGTTGTTGGATGTAATAATGAACATAGTGGTCGTCATTTACTCCCAACATCTGAGCTGCTGCAGACACACTGGATTATGTTTGTTTGTGAAGAGAATGCACCTCCCGATCTCTCTAAATATGTCTATGTTTGCGTGAATTATTTGTGATCCAGCTTCACTTACAGCAGAAGTGAGTATAATGGGTTTTTATTCATCTTTGTAATCGCCTTTCCTAATAACGTGCTAGTTAGCAAGTTTTGCAGCTAAAGTAAACAGTCTTTCAGAGCACGGCTCGTCACCCCACAGAAGAGAGGGGCGGGGCAAGCAGAGCTAATTTGTATTAAAAGCAATATGCAACAAAACAGGTTGATGTCTGCAGAGCTGATTTTGACAAGGTAAAAAGGATGTTGGTTTACACTACCATTGAGAAATTTTAACCAAAGTATATTATAGACTTTTCATTAAGACCCTAAAGAATCATATCAACGTGTGGGAAAATGGTCTATAATAAATCTGTAACACTTGCTCTCATTATTCAGTCTTGTATTTGTGCATTTGGTAGTCGACATCTTTATTAATCCTGCAGCTCCTGCATCTCGTGTTGGTTTCAGTATTAATATTTGACTTTTAATCACATAAAAGATGCAGAAACAAACATAATGCTTCACACTGAATGAAAGACAAGAGACTGCTGAATATCACAGTTTTATTCTTCATGAAAAATTCAGCTGTCTTTGAATGTTTTGCTCTCACAAATGTGCATCTTCACAGTTTGAAATGTTTCCCACTTCTGTTTTTCAAGTATTATTGTCAAAGCTATAAAACGGCCCCAAATCCCATCGTTCCTTCTGAAAAGAGAAAACAAAAATGCCACTCTGACGCCACACACAAACACACACACACACACACACACACACACACACACGCTTGCAGTATAAACATGTTGTGCTGCTAATGGAGCTGAAGGGACTCACTGTAACTATTTCCTATCAAAACTAAATGATTGGAGGATTTATTGTGGATTTATTGTCCTACAGATGTCACACTGTGTCTCATCTGGTCAGTATTTCAAGCCAAACAAGGAGTCTTGACATGAACACGAGCGTTTAATACTGAATGTATTTGATCTTATGATGGATAAGTCTGCTGGAAGTACAAATCTCAGAAATCTGAAATCTAATTCTTCAGTCCTGCTGTGTATAAGCATCCAAACACATCATGTGAAAGTATCAAACACACATGAGATTAACTCAAACATCCAAAAGCATTTGATGAAATGAAACACATATAATGGTCTTTTCCATGCGGTCACTGGATTGATTGTATGAGGAGGCGTCCGGCGCTGACCGCTGCGCTGATGAAGATGGTTGTAAAGCTCAGTATCTGTCGTGGCATTCGATCCACGTGTGCATATAAATGCTGGTCAGCGTTTGACTGCAGCTGGACTAAATCACATCATCAACGCTCATCTGTCCATCAACACAATCGCATCTCAGTGTAATAAGGCCTTCAATGGGATCAATAACAAATGGCATCAGGAAGCGCTGAAGTGCGTTTTGTCTTGTTGCAGAATGGATAAAAATTGTGCTTAATTGCATTTTCATGAAAGTTAAGCAAATTTGACCTCAAATTCTCAACACTGCAATGCAAAAAAATAGATTATAAAAATGTTAAAGTATTTACACACTATTGGTTCGGAATCAGTACGATTTTTTAAATGTTTTTGAATTAAGTCTCTACTGCTCACCAACACAAAATAAAGGTGCTTCACAATGCCATAGAACCACCTTTTTTGTCTAATTGGTTCCATAAAGAACCTTTAACATCTAAAGAATCTTTCTGATCATCGTCAATGTAAAAAAAAAGTTGTGCTGCCAAATGTTTTTTGTGGAAACTGTGATGCATGTTATTTTTCACAATTCACAGATAAGTAGAAAGTTCAAAAGAACAACATTTATTTTAAATAGAAATCTTTTGTAACATTATAAATGTCTTCAATGTCACTTTTGATTAATCTAATGCATCCTTGATTAAACGTTATACATTCTTGTGTAATATTTCACAGTTGTACTGCATTGTAGGTCAAATAAATGCAGCCCTGGTGAGCAGAAGATACTTCTTTCAAAAAACATTAAAAAATCTGAATTATTTCAAACCTTTGACGTACATCATGTCTAGTTCTTGTGCAGAATTGTGGCCTGGACACGAGTTTCGCTCATTCTAGGGTTTCTCAGCGCATTCATTAGGGAACGACACGTTTCTCTCTGCGGCTTCTGCTGATGGTGTTTGATTTGAGGAGCAGATGCAGCCTTCAGCGCACACGCATCTCATTCAAACAGCGGCAGAACGGATCGCTTGCGCGTTCGCTCGTAAGAACTCTATCGATTGGCCATGATGTCTTGACACTGACTGACACAGCAAGTCACATGTAGTAGAAAATATATATTTTTGGACTCTCGGCTCTTGTAAAACACACTGGAAGTGGCTGGTTGACAGAAAACTAAAACACTGAAGCTCCTGCTGAAAACACTGAATGCATAAGGACCGTGTCCTCGTTTGGTTGGGCGAGCGGCGGTCAGCGTGGTCCCATTAGACGACTACTAACTGGGACACATCCAGTGCAAATCTACGGACAGGTAGGACGTGCGAGGTTTACTGCATTGCACTCGGTTTAAGGCGAAGAGTTTTGCAGTGAAAGCAATGTAAACTTAAGGCAGCGTGAATCGGACGCTCTTTCCATCCGTCTGGTCCGAGATGCAATATTCCCACTTTGTCTTTTTGCAGCGGCGTTTAGCACAGTGATTTCCGAGCCGTTTGGGTCTCAATATTTGGGAGGGATGACCACCACCGGCTCGCCCGTCCGCGGCCGCCACATCAGCACCTGAGCGTCGTTGGCGTTGGGTTTGACCATGGCGTTGGACGGGATGGCTTCGTTCTTCCCCAGCACCTGCGGCTGCTCCTGCGCGATGGGCTCGCACAGCTTGGCTCTCTGTCCCAGCGGCTTGTCGGGATCCACCTCGATGTGCAGACGCATGCGCCAGCGCACCGTCTGCAGCACCAGGATCTCGCCCGACGCCTGGTTGATGGCCACCAGCCACGTGGTGAAGCTCTGGTCCCTCCAGATGCTGCTGAGCATGGGCATGTTGCTGTCGCTCACCGGGACGCCCCACGTCACGCTGGGGTAGAAGTTGTCGTTCATGCTGACGGTGAACTTGGTGTCCTTCTTGGTGGGACCCACGATGGTGCAGGTCTCCGTGGTGTTGCCGTACCAGGGGTAGTTGACGCCATCCGAGTCGCTGATGGCTTGGATTTTTCCGTCTCTGAGATCCGGCAGCTCCCAGCTGGACCTGCGGGAGACACCGGAGGATGAGAGTGTGAGAGTGAAAACAGTGGGGCTGAATGAAGCGCGCTGACTCTAGAGAAACCAGAACACTAGTTGCCAAAGGCGAGAGATGCTTTTTATTACAGCACTCAGAGGAAGTTAAACATAGAATGGGGATGTGAGTCTGACCGTCCATCAAAAGAGACCTTTCATAAAGAACAAACACACATCACTATCGGCTCCAGTGACCACCATCATCATCTGACTCACGCTGTATATCTCTGCTCTTGTGGAAAACAAGTGCACTTCATCATATTCAATGTGCACTTGTAATGTACTTCAAATATTAATGAAATAAAAGACCACTGAACCTAAAGAGACCTTTTCATGACACTTTTAAAACTTACACACTATAATAATGTCAAATTAAAAGTTTTACATTAATGTTTATTTTAAACTGTTATTTTAGCATCATTGTGATACTATAATAGTTCTTATTAATATTTTGAATTTGACTTTAAGTGTATAATTTCTGCTTGCATGTTTATTTTTTGCATGTTTATATTATTTTGGTAATTTTGTTGTGTTTTTGTAATTTTTATTAGTGTTGTTATTTTTACATAGGTCTGAATTGTTTTAATTACTTTAATACATGAATTTAAACATTTTTGTAATTTATTTTATTTCAGTTAACATTTATTTTATTATGAAAATGTTTTTTATGGTTTAGTTTTAGCTAGTGTTTTAACTAGTGTGTTGTTTAATATTACATTTAACATAATTTAAATGGGTAACACTTGACTTTAGTGTCCTTATGACACATCTTACATTTACTTACTATAGTAATAATAGTAAGGTATGTATAATTACAAACAACTAACCCTAAACCAAACCCTAACCCTAACCCTAACCTTAATTATACACTAAGTACAATTTCTTAATTAATATTACTCAGTACTTATTTGTACAATTACACTGTAGGGTAATTCCCTGCAATTGTCAACCTTACCATGGAAAAGATTATACCAAAGGTTTTTACTATGCTGATAGCACAGATGTCAACATTTGGTGGTACAAATACCCATGTGAGGTCTCTCTTAAAGTTCTAAAGCATTTTAATTTTTTTTAGTGCATGATTTTCCATAGTCTGGTAAGTGCTATTTTTAGGCTTGTCACGTCCATAACAGTACATATTCCTCATAAATAGACATAAAAATGAAAATAAAGTAACAATTATATGTTGTGTGAAGAGCCATGGCTTCTCTGTTTGTTGGGTACTACTGCGTCTGGTTTGTGCATTTTAATTTGCAGCAATCCTACGAAGTATGTAGTCTCTCAGAAATGGTGTCCTTTTTTGTCACATCCATAACGCATGATTATTTCCCTTTCTTAACACAGAAAACTAGTACATAGACTGATATTTTTCTGATGTTTAGAGTCTATCAACAAGGGTTTACTGAAATATAAACAGATGGTTCGGTATATTGGTAACACATACATTCTCTAACCATTCATATGTCACATCTATAACGCAAAATGTCATATCCATAACACTGGATTTGCCCTGTAACAGTAACACCTGAAAATAAAGTGTATAACTTTAAAATGTACTAAACTACAATTTCATCATTATAAATGTGTAGTTATAAATATATTTAAAAACATTACGTTTGAATAAAAATTACATTAATGTATATTTTAGTTTATTGTAAATGCCTTTCAGTACATTCAGCAGTAACTTTAACAAAATTTCAAACACAATAAAACTATGAACTTACACATGAAGATGTGCTAAAGTCCTACTTAAGTAGGTCAAAGACACTCTAAAGTTTAGCTAACTGGATTTAATATACATTTAAACTAATGTACATTTTCATTTAATGGCAATTAACATACAATTGAGTGTCTGAAAACATTACATTCAGTTTGCACCTAAGTATATTATTTTGTAATAACTACTCTTTTTAAAAGTATGCTAAAGTGCGCTTCTTTTACACAAGGGTATAGTAGTATATAATTAGTTCACCCAAAAAAGAAAGTTCTGTCATCATTTACTCCCTCATTTGTTCCGAAGCCATAATGTGGCTGTTTGGAAGAGATTTGACATTAATTAATGAATTAATGTGCATCTGTTCCACACACAAAGCATCCTTCATGTCATGACAACTACATTTATGATCAACTTTAATGATACTTCATTGTTTGTCAGTTTTTGAACTCAACAGAGTTCACGCTTTGTGTAAAAGAGCAGTGTGAACATTCTGCTAAACATCTTTTTTTGTGTTTTACACGTGTCATGGCGGTGAGCTGATGATCACAGACATCTGATTGGTGTGATCTGTGCCTTTAAGCAGTGAAGGCAGCGATGCTGAGAGCGCAGCCGCTCTCAATGACCTTCACCGTACAGCAGAATCAGCACAGACGCGGGTGACGGTGGGACAAACCGCAGAGCTCCCGGCCTATCGATTCCCTGATGCAGGAAAACCATGACCTTTCTCCCAGAACTCACGCATCAGCAGCAGAGCATCATGGGAAAGAGCCACATGACATGAACACACAAGGGGTTTTGATTATCATCAGGGGAATAAGAATAGAAACGCTCTGAGTGTGTGTGTGAGAGAGAGAGACAGTGTGTGTTTATGCTGTATGTACCCAAATGCCCTCATGAAATAACTGCTCAATATTCATACTAAATAATGCCAAATGGGAGCTATGATTGGGTTTTTTTAAGGAAGCTTTAGTGTTTACATGTCTCATGTGTGTCCTCAATAGCTTAAATATATAATATATATAATTACTGAACTTACACTGTTCAATATATTTGTTTGGTGTGTAGTGCATGTTCTTTTGCGTTTGTTTTTCATTGCAATATCACTTTATTTGCTTGATTCCATAAATCTGCTTTCCATTTAATGGCTTATATAGATCAAAACATTTAAATGCTGACACATTTTACACTTACACACTTACTACGATGGGTTAAAATAAGGTAGTTAGTAATCATACATAACTGTTGGTATTTTGCATGGCCGTAATAAGGAAATGACGTTAGATGTTCAAGGTTGAATTCAAGTGAACTTACGTTAACAGCATTTACTGACAATGTTCAGATTGATCTCAGACACGTCAACACAGAACAAAACCCACTTCAATGCCAATGGAAAGAACTGGCGTTGAGTAACAATGCGGTTTACATCTCACACCACCATCAGTTCTGCTCAACACATGACAGGAAACATCTCATACAAACCTGCATCTGTCGATTCACCTTTAAAAATTAACCATTTAAGGCAAGATACAGGCAAAAATATTTTATTTTATGCACTGGTCAAATCTGAGATATTTTTGCTTCCATATCATGTCCTCTTTTGGACTAGTGGAAAGAAAAATTCAAACGACTGTACATTTCTAGGTATTTATTTTAATGCACTATAACTCTTTGCATATTTTGGTTTTAATCCATTTCTTTAAAGAGTTTTTTTTTTGTCTTACATATACTTACATAAGCTTCACAGTTTTGTTCCTATCTATATTCTGCAAGCTTTTACTGCAGGGTTTGTACATATATAATTTACACTGATTTATACAACATTTTATTCATAAAAACATGGTGAAAATGAAAAATTTGTTTCTGGCTGATGACAGTATTTTTTGAATTATAGGGTGATAAAAAAAAAGGAGAGATACAAAATCCCCTCTGGAAAAGGGGTTGGCTTTATCCAGTGTTCAGATTTATGTATATTAGTGCATTTTAAATTAGATATTGAAACATAAAATTTCAGAAAACTTGTAACTTGTAAACAATTGTTTTAATGTACTGTGATTAATCAACTGAGGAAAAATATGGTGAGACCCTAGTAGACATTTTTACACTATTCACCTGGTGTGCCTTGCCTTAAATTAACAATTTCCTGTCTCTTTCCTATGTATTATTGTACCTAATGTCAAATATTACATAAAGATTACATAGATTTTACTTTATAAGTAAAATAGTTATAAACATTACAATAAATAAAAATAATAAAAAATGTAAAATAATAATCTGGAATGAAAGCTTAATGTTGCTGACATTCATATAATCATGAGATTTGAGCAGATCAGACGTGCTTCAGACAGTGAAAAGGAAAAAGATATGAAAGTGTTTTGTTTCCTGAGTGTATAAATGTTCGACAGAACCAGCTTTATCAGGCCAGAACAGCAGCTGAAATATCAGTCAAGAGCATTACCACGCGATTCTGTGCTTGAATGTAAAGATCCTTCAGACGGAATCGTGTTTGCTAAAATGTCCTACACTTAATAAAAACTGGTGCAGAAACAATGCTAGTAAATTTTAAAAGTAATAACAACAATTATAATGATTCTTTTTATTTTTACAACAATTATTTTTATTATATATATATATATTATTTTTATTAATCTTTGCTTTATATAAAACTTCCAAAAAAAATTTTTTTACAGTGCAAAAGGAACAGATGCAAGCAAATTCCAAATAGAAATCTGTCCTGTTCAAACATGGAACTAAATAAATGCTACTTTCAAACACGTTTTTGCAGTCAGAACGTAAAGAGCTGTTATAAAGGATATGATGTCACTGACTTACAAAGGAAGTGGAACTAGTGATTAAAAAACAAAGAATTAATGTTGAATGGCTGCTTTCACATTTTTAACATCTTTGCATCATTTATTTTATACGTATATACATATATTATATGACAATTTCTGTGCTCTTGTTTCCAGGAATATGTGGCTGAACGTGCAGTCTCCAGATATCTTAAGACAACGAAGGGTTTATTTTTTGTTTCATACAGGAAATAGGGCAAAGTGTAGTCTCTTCAACAGGAAGTAGGACAAGTGAAGCCTCTAACGGTATGCAGGCTATGTAACATGACCACACACACATACATGATCAAATCATCACGCTGTACACTGCACACAGACAAAACGACAAGATGATCCTCCTGCACATGTGTCTGATTGTCACATATGTTCACTGCGGTTTGGCAGTAGCGTTCAGACATATTTGAGACACGTTCAGACATATTTAAATCACTTGTAGCATCTGAGATAGCAACTAAATGAGTTTAGTTTAAAAGAGCATGTGCTATACATAAATAATGTTGAACATCTGAAGACTGCAGACTTGTTCAACATGACAGTGTTCATGACTGTAATTACATTACTGATAATAAACTGTGTAAAGTATG
Source organism: Labeo catla (assembly GCA_012976165.1). Classification (NCBI taxonomy): domain Eukaryota; kingdom Metazoa; phylum Chordata; class Actinopteri; order Cypriniformes; family Cyprinidae; genus Labeo; species Labeo catla. The sequence continues at coordinate 677,989 of VONZ01000121.1, forward strand.
TGATAGTTGTTTCTCATTACACTGTCCTTCTTACAGTAAAATTATACAATTAAAGTCTGAGGCTTAGTTATTAGGCATTATTTACTCTTGTTACTATAGCAAGTGCATGTAACATGTTTAACAAGAACAGTAAAACAAAGTGTTACCTTGTATGTTCTCGTACAAAAACGTTTACCATGGTAGCCAAAGCTTTAGCTAAAAGTTTGTACTGTATAAGTGTTATTATCCTTCTGTCATTATAAACAGAAATGCAACAAATACAGTATAACACACAGCATAAATTGATGTCATGCATTATAGTGTTGAGCTGTAACAGGCAGAAGGTGTGATGTAGTGTTTGTGTTGAATGTCAGAAATACTTACATTCCTTTGGATCCGTATTTGTTGTAAAACTCCATGTGGTTGCACGCCTGAATCCAGCCAACCGTCCAGCTTTCTTTACCGGCCACCGGTGGCACCAGGACTCGGGCGGACGCGCGGAAATGCGGCGTGCGGTAGCGCAGCACCACGCTGGAGGACTCGTCGATGCTAGTGGGGTTCGAGTCGATAGAGGAGTTCACCTCCAGAACTATGATGCTGTCCCGGAAACTCTTGGGTTTGCATCTGATGCTCTGAATACAGCCCATCACAAGCAGCAAGAGCGGCCACCAGAACATGAACCCTCAGAAGGACGCACACTGCGCACACACACTGACCCTCAGAAGAACGCTAACACTAAACGACGCGTCGCGGTGTCGCGTCAGGGCTAAAAACAGCGTTTCTTATTAACAAAAACATCACGTTATTTCGTTGAACAATAAAAGAAAACAAAATAATAAATAAATAAAAACAATGTTCGTCAACTTTCCGTCATTGGCGGACCGTTATAACGTTCCGCTCAGACATAACGTTCTCCAGTCATCGTCAAACGGGCATTTCCGCGTCATAACTCTCACAACAGTGCTTTTAGATTAAAATAAATAGGTTAAATCCACCCGCTCAGAATACTGCTCGCATTTTCTGCGCAAAAACAAACAAAAAAATTATCTTCAACTAACGTTACAAAACGCGCAAAATTGCTATAGACGGGTTGGGTATCAAAAGTAACGCTGGAAAAGTAATTTTTTGCAAAGAATATTTACATTCCGTGAGTTTGTCCTTGAGGTTCAGTTGGGGGAAGCTCACTTTCTTGTGCACTTATAAGTAAACGATCCGTCTCAGCATCAGGTGAACTTCATCAGCCCACATGAATAAACATGAGAGGTGAATAAATGAGTCCCGCTGTCACCAACACACATGCTGTGATGAACAGCCCATCATTGCGCGTCTCTGTTCATCAGTTATAATCCATCCTCATCCTCGCGCCGGTGCTGCGCTCAGCCTCCGTCCCGCAGCGCTGTGAGCGTCACCGCATCAGCTGCAGCTGCTCTACTCTGAGCGCCCGTGGCGTCACTTCCGCTCCCAAGCGGGCGCATTATGGGGCATGTATGCTAAGAGTTTGTTGGGTGAGATATATTTATATATTTTCAAGGGATTACAAGCAGCATCAAACGTCTAAGATGCTTCAGGTGGAAATATTGCGCTGACATGGAAAACAATTAAATATACTATTCATGTCAGAAAGATGATAAAAGTGCTCGCCCGTTTAAGCACCTTGGAGAACGCCAATGCTGCTGTCATGTTTGCGATTCCTACTACGGCGAAGACAGAGCTCATTAATATTTAGAGCAATGTGTGGTTACGGCTGTCTTATTGGAGCTTTCAAACACGTGATTAAATTAATATTCATGAGCCAAAGCTTCATTGGACAGCTCTCTGCTGTGCAGCCAATCAGTAGGGCGTACGTCCTTGTACGTATTTAATATTTATAAAACACACCTTTACCATAGTAGTATTCGTAATTCTGTTGTGGCGCGGACTGTGATGGATGCTAAAGCCATGTTGACTAATACAGTGAGGATGTTTTCCAAAATCAGGCTGTATTACAGCATTTCTGTGCGTGTTATTTGATGTGAACTAAACCTGATTTCCGTCTATAGACCGCAGCGACTGTAAAAGGGATCATAACGGAGCTCATCGTCTCCTGCACTGATCTGAGGTAGGCCAGCTGATGCTTCACATGTGGTTAAGGAATAATGCTAAATCTGTCAAAACCTCCTTTCTGGGATGTCCTCTGTCCCCAGTTTAAAAATCAAGTAAATTAAGTATTTTTAAATTTGTAAAAATGCAGTTTCTGTTAGGATTAAGGTGTTGTAGAGTTAGTGCTATTTATAACTAGCAGTATATAAAAACAATAGAAGTCAGTGGAATGAAAGCTGATATGTGACCATGGACCACAAAACCAGCCATAAGGGTCAGTTTTTTGAAATTTAGATTTATACATCACCTGAAAGCTGAATAAATAAGATTTCCATTGAAGTATTGTTTGTTAGGATAGAACAATATTTGGTCAAGATACAACTATTTGAAAATATGGAATTTGAGGGTGCAAAAAATTCAAAATATTGAGAAAATCGCCATTAAAGTTGTCCAAATGAAGTTCTTGGCAATGCATATTACTAATCAAAAATTAAGTTTTGATATATTTACAGTAAGAAATTTTTAAACATCTTCATGGAACATGATGTTTACCTAATATCCTAATGATTTTTGGCATAAAAGAAAAGTTGATCATTCTGACACATACATGTGGTCCAGGGTCACATATAGTTCACTTCCAGAACAAACATTTACAGATCATTTACTCACCCCCTTGTAATCTAAGATGTTCATGTCTTTTTTTCTTCAATCGTAAAGAAGTTATGTTCTTTGAGGAAAACATTTCAGGAATGTTCTCCATATAGTGGACTTCTATGGGGTCCGCGAGTTTAAACTTCCAAAATACAGTTTAAATGCAGCTTCAAAGGGCTCTAAACGACCCCGGCCGAGGAAAAAGGGGTCTTATCTAGTGAAACGATCGGTTATTTTCTAAAACACAGGTGGCCGTGTTGTAGACATGTACAGTGTGTGGTAAGAGATTTATTCATCATACAGTGTAGATAGCTTCACTTATAACGCAAGCGTTTTTTAAAATGCATAAACTTGCACTAGACTAGGCTAGGCTAATCAGTGATGATGTTCTTTGCTAGTTTTCTGTAGCTGCTTTTTGAATAACTAAGGAAATGTAAGCATTATAATAACTTACAATGTTTTTATTCAGTTGAGTCATGTTAAATACAAATTGAGTCATATTAAAAGCATTAGGTTGCTTTTAGCCTTATGCTGGAGCTGGTTTCAGGCAATGAAACTAAGTATTAAAATACTTAAATAAACTAGCACGATAATATCATGTGTCAGCGATCTCACAGGCTGATGATAGGACCAACACTAATGTAACGTATTATTTACTCACTCTCTATGCGTCCTAGGTGTATATGACTTCCTTCTTTCAGACAAATGCAATCAGAGTTATGTAAAAAATTATCCTGGCACTCCCAAGCTTTAGAACGGCATAGTTTCCCTTCATCAGTCCAAAACAAGTCCAATAAAGTGCATCCATCCATAATAAAAAGTGCCTCGCACAGCTCTGGGGAGGTGAATAAAGGCCTCCTGTAGCGAATCGATGTGTTTTTTCAAAAAAAAAAATCCAGATTTAAAATGTGAGAATCACTTTAATCTAAGGGGCGTGGCAGTATTGAAACACCATCTAAGCTGTTCGCCAATCACAACGCACTGGGACAGCTAACCAATCACAACACATTTTGTTTTTCGGAAGGCGGCCTTCATCAAACCTGGAACTAATCGAGCCATTTGTGCCAGGCTGGAAGAAATGTATCGTAATAATGTAAATTATGTGAAAATTATGCGTTTTTTGAACCACCAAGCATGAAAGCATTTTCTAGTACACCCCGAAAACAAAATCAAAACAGCTGCTTTGTCTCAGCCTCAGATGCCACGCCCACAAATTGTTTGGCTAGACACTTGATGCATATGGCACACAAAATTGGAAACACTTAAGGAGTTTCGAAGTCATCATCAGATTGGTTGAATTATACAGTATTTCTGCGAGACATGTGTTGCGTTCTTTAACGTTCCACCTGGAAACGAAGATGTTGTGATGCCAAACCCCCTCATTTAAGAAGAAAGTGTGATGATGAGTGCTTTATCAGGATCAACTAAACACTGGATTTTTAAAAGTATGTGAAATATTCAAAGCTTGCGGCACCGAATCTTCAAAGTATGTCCAAGAGTTTTACACACTGGTCTGTTATTGTGGGGACATTTCCACGGCCCTAAACATGATGCGGCACAAAACGAAGCATGATTGGTTGCTTTACCTGTCAGTCATATGGCCTTTTGGGCAGGCCTTGACCATTCAAAGCAGCCAAGGTTCCCAGACCTTCTGCCGTCAGTCTGAAGGTCTGGCTATGTGAGACTAATCAGGCAGTCACTTCACAGACAGTGTTTCCATAAGGTGCCTCACATAACTGATTTCAGACATGCATCTGAGACATAATAATGTTTAAAAAACAGAGAGAGCTTACTGATAACCAAGCATATATTTATTTTCTATTGCTTAGTTGTGCATGCAGTTTTCATGAGCTCATATTAATTAAAACAACAGATTTTGTGCTTCAAAAGAAAAAAATCATAATGCAAGGCCAGTTAATTAAATCAGTGAAGACAAAACGGTGATCAAAACTGTAAAAAAAAAATTTTTGAGAGTAATGCAGTGACTGCAAAACTGGTTAGCAATATAAACTGCTACCTAAAATCTTAATGTTGCAAAAGAGTTCATGTCTATTTATAAACAACTACCCATTTCTAAACCTTAATGATACAGCATTATGCTGTTAGATGTTAAAAGTGCTGTGTTAGTCTGCACTTATTCTCTGTCCACACACACATACGCTTGTGCGTGTCTAAATATATCTGACACTGTTTTCACAGCCTACTTTGAGTCTACATCTGAAGCTCACATAAGTTTCTCATCCTGCTGCACGATTAAACCACACAATGCCTTTGAACCCGAGTCGCTTCAGAATGAAGGACCGGAGCGGCAGCAGCAGTGTTCTGGGCCGGCCTGAGTTTCTGTCCCTGAATGTCCCACCTCGAAACAACAGAGCATGGAAAAGATCCAGCCAGTCCAAGACCCATCAGAACCAGCAGAACGAGAACCCGCCGGAGCCGGGCGAGAATGTGAAGGAGCGCAGAGAGCCAACGAGGCTGCCGGATGAAGACTGCATGCTGCTCAACCCGTCCTTTAGAGGCATCGCCATCAACTCACTGCTGGCCATCGACATTTGCCTGTCCAAGCGCCTGGGCGTGTGTGTCCACACCACATCCTCATGGGGTAGCATGCGCTCGGCGGTCACGCTGCTGGCTCTGACGGGTCACGGCATCACATGGATCTGTGGGACTCTGGTGTGTCTCACTCAGAGTAACACACTGGCTGGACAAGAGGTCCTGATAAACCTGCTGATAGGTGAGACGCTCCGCCAGTCTTGTTTTAGCACTTAGATACAATTACACAGTCCAATTCCACCTAATTTGATAATGCTGAATGCCAAAATATTAATAAAAACTTTCTATCACAAATGTGTTTTTCACAAAATTAAAAGTTTTTTCTGATTCTATAAATGTATCAGTTTAATGCATTTATCAAAATAACAAAAGCAGTCAAATGTCAAAAATGTTGGTTTTAATACAAAAAAATAAGTATATTCCATTTAAAAAAAAAAAGTTTACAAAATAAGAAATTAAGATTTTTCAGAAAAATTTCTAATTTTCTGTGGCTGTTTGAGCAGAAAACACTTGGCTCAAGTTTGCATTTTATTTCACCAGCCATAACTGTGACCCTAAAAAACAGGATCAGGCATCAAATAATGTCATACATGTAAAAATGGGCTGAGAATTGATCAAATTGTTGTAATCGGGTCCAGGTTCAGACTGGAATCATGTGTATGTGGTGTTTTTCTGCACAAATAATTCAAATTTATAAGCAAAAATGCTACCGAATGCATTATATTCACATCACTATTTTTGGAATCAGCATCTCAAAATTAGTACTAAATATATAATTTTATTAGTCATTTTGCTGTGTTTTGTCATTTTCAGTAGTTATGTAGGAGTTCAAGCACATAGCGCTGAATCCCTATTGTAATTGTTAGAATGGCCAAGGATCAGCAATCTCTACATAAAACTAATCGTTCAGACCAAACCGTAAGTCTTAGAGACTTCAAATTTGGAGGGATGGTAGTACTCACAGCACCTACACCGACCAAGCCTTGCCCCAATCAGCCTGTCAGGGGCGAAAATTTCAGGTGTTTTGGATTTTTTGAAAAACCTACTTTTGCGAACTAGTCCTATAGGCTTTGACACGATCGGAACCAAACCAGTGCAGAAAGATTCTCTGGAGAGTGAATATTAATAATTATCAAAAAATAAGTTGAACTTTCGACTCACCATTGAAAGGGATGCCAAACGTTTGAAAAGGGCAGGGCCACTTGTAGTAAAATGCCCATAACTCCTGAACGGAATGAGATATATTTGCCAAACTCAGAACACGTATGTAAAAGCTCAGTCTAAGGTCGCAGGACAAAAATCACGGAGCTTGGCCACTTGTTGGTGCTATAAGAGGGAAAAAAAACATAAAAATGGTTATAACCAGTAGTTCTATCAACATGAAAATCGCTGTGCACAGTCTTGATCCAAAGTGCCACAAGTGTCTCTAAGGACATATGTGTTTCTCAAAACAGTATGGCCGCCATTGGCCGATGAAGTTTGAGCACTTATTGCACAAGGTTAACAAAGGCAAACAGAAAGAAACTCGGTGGGCTTGTTTGACTCAAAGCACCAAAGGTCTATGAGAAATCGCAGGGCGATATCGCAGTTTACAAATGGCATAAACAATTGTACAGTGCGTGTTTTTTCGCAAATACACGCAGTATTCGTATGATACAATAGAACTCCTCATTCTGGAAAACTAGAACCACTGCTGTCAATCAGTGAAGAAAATTCAAAAGAAAATGTAAAACAAAAAAAAAAAAACTACTTTTGCAAAAAAGTCCTAGGTTTTTCGCTCTAGGAAAAAAAACACTGCAGTACAATCCTCGGGGCCCTCATTTATCAACAGTGCGTACACACAGATGTGTGCGTAATGAGTGCAGAAGAACAGTTTCACACAAAGTGTGGGATCTACTAACTTGTACTTATACGTAGAAATGTGTGTAAATATTAGCACAACTCTGAGCATGCTTACGCAGAGAATCTAGTGGTAGAATGGCGATACTACAAAAAAAAGTGACGCTGCGTGTCCTTTAATTGCAAATACTCAATTGGTAATTTTATAGTTCAAGCTAGACATTCGCATAATTGGTGTGAAAAGCTGGCTTATCTTACTTAGAATTTGTGTCTTGTTTTTAGTCAAAATAATTAAAAGCTCCTAAATCAAGATGCATTTGCTAGATAAGCAAAAAGTAAAGTAAAATATTCTTAAACCATTATTTTTATGACCTCACTGGCAGATAATTTTACCTGTTTTAAGCAAAATTCACTTAATTTAAATTTTTTGTAGAAACAAGATTTGTCAAGTCTAGTCAAGTCACCTTTATTTATATACCGCCTTTAACAATACAGAATTGTGACTTGTGTGCTTGTCTGGTAAATGCATCATGATTTAAGAATTTTTTTTTTTTTTTTAGATATTTTTATATTTTAGATTATAAAAGACAAAAATAGTAAGTAAGATAAGCCTTTCTTTTCTTTTTCTTTTTTTTTGGCAGTGCAGCTAGAAAGTCATTTTGAAATGTAGCTATAGTGTCATGGCTTATCTCATTTTGCTGGAAGATTTGGCAAATGAAGGTGATCAAATGAAGGTGCTGTCACCATATGTGGTTCACTTCAGAATGCAAATGACCATGGAATTTTTTGGACTCAAATGTCCTGATGAAGAGACAGTTGACTCTTCTCTATCGTCATTTCTCTTTCCTCCTTTTCAGCACTGATTCTTGATGTCCTGACTGTGGCTGGAGTTCAAAAACTGGTCCGGCGCAAAGGACCATGGGACATAAGTCCCGGCTTCCTGGACTGTGTGGCTCTTGACACGTACTCATTCCCGGCCGCTCACGCTAGCAGAGCGGCCATGGTGTCCAAGTTCCTCCTGTCCCATTTGGTGCTGGCCGTCCCACTGCGGGTCCTGCTGGTGCTGTGGGCCATCCTGGTGGGCCTGTCACGCGTTCTGCTGGGCCAACACCACCTGACGGACATGGTGTGCGGCTTCGCTCTGGGCTTCCTTCACTTCAGTCTGATGGAGACGGTGTGGCTGTCGTCTGGAGCCTGTCAGATGCTCATCTCCATCGGGACCTTCAGCTGGGCCTCTGTCCATTAGACTGCAAACACGCAGAAGACCTATGTCAAATGCGTAATCCAGTATTTGTACGATTAAACACATATTGCACCTCAGTCTTTCAGATGCACAATGCAAAGGACAAATGCAGTCTGGATTTTACATGCTTCAGTTGCATTACCAGGTCTGTTAGGGTCACGACTGCTGTGATTTTAGTCACACTCTAGTGTTTACATGACACTTAAATGATAGATTTGTGCTTGGGTATTTTTTAAAGTGCATGCAAAGGCACTGGATTTCACTGCACAGTTGAGTTTCAGCTCTTTTTTCAGTCTCATTTTCACTTCTTAATTCTGCAGAACTGAGACGTCTTATAGAGGAAGTTGCTGAGAAAGGAAGTAATTGTTAAAAAATTTTTTGTCCTGATGACATTTTAGGATGTTGTCAATGTTTATGGGTTAACTGCAGCACCTGTGCAAATGGAAAGAAGGGGATTGAGACTGATTACAGGAACATCCAAAGTGAAAAGAAATTTTAAATTTCTTTTTCTTTTGTCATTTAATAGCTCACGCATTTAATGGTTAATTTGTCTGTAAAGCACAATTGTGGAATACCTTTTGAAATTTGATTAGGATTTACAAACAATCAAACAAAGTTTTTTATCAAGGTGTATTTGTTTCAAGAAGATTCCTGTCTGGTTTTCTTTGTGTGCATGCATTAAGTTTGACATGATTTGAATCATTATTTTTTTGTGATACTTATCTAAGTACTGTAATGACTTGTGCAATATTCAAGCAATCTGTTGCCTTTGTCATAAAATGAACTAGTGAAATGGTTCTGTACCGTACAAATTTGTACTTTAAAACAAAAATGACTGTTACATGACACCTCTGACACATTAAATTAACGTTTGTCCATGCTCTTGCTCTCAGATCAAGTGTGTGCATATTTGTGTGCGTGTGTATAATAATCCATAATAACGCTTCCTCCAGTAAAAAAAGTCGTCTGGTCTGAATCAGGAGAGAAATTTGCACAGATCAAGCACCATTTACAAGCCAAAAGAGCTCTAAACAAATATGTGGGTGGATTTTGATGGACTGGAGATGGACTTTTTCACTGGAGGAAGTGTTGTTATGCATTATGGATTTATTGATGGATTTGTTTCTTACAAACACGCAGCTTTTGGCTTCACAAGATGTTAACTGATTAACTGGAGTGGTGTGGATTACTTGTGGATTATTGTGATATTTTTATTAGCTGTTTGGACTCTCATTCTGACGGCACCCATTCACTGCAGAGCATCCGTTGGTGAGCAAGTGATGAAATGCTACATTTCTCCAAATCTGATGACAAATAAACTTATCTGCATCTTGGATGGCCTTTGGGGGGGAATTTTTATCTTTGGCTGAACAATTCATTTAAGTGTCCTGATACTTTATTTGGCCACTGTTTCACCTCTAATCAGTATGATATAGTTTACAGTTTTTCACATCTGCTAAAACACTAAACCCCATTCTCTAAACCAATCACTTTTTCTGCAAAACCTTAAACAAGTTTAGGCATTTTAGACACTAAGACAAAGTTTGCTCTATGATGAACTTGTGATGCAAAACCCTAAACACAAGAAAGCAAAAGTTAAGCACAGCTGCAACACGGCTGTCATCGTTTACACACAATAATTCAAAATTCTTCACATTAGCTGTTTCTAAATATTTCAATATACAAAATATAAGCCAGTTGAAAGTGCACAGAAGGCACAGGTGCATCTGTCAGTCTGTTGTACTGTAAGATGATATTACTGTACAGTATATAGTAATCACACCTAAGAAAGAAATCATACCTACGTTTGGTGAATATACAAAAATAACAAAAAGAAAAAATACACACACTAATGTATGAGTGATGATTAGGATAGGACAGTGTGATTACCTGGAGGTAAGGTGTGATTTGTTTTGAGTAGGTGTATGATTTTGAGTGTGTGTATGTTTATGTATCTTTTTTATTGCTAAATAATTACTATATACAGTAATCATTCTTTTTTTTGTAACTACATGCACTGAACACTGTGTTCTCCATTTTTTGATGTAGTGTCTAATGAATAATCTGTAGTGTGTATATTATTAACTAATGTGCGTATGATTTAAAAGCTTTGTTTGATTTTGAGTACAGGTGAAATGGTTTTGAAGTGATTGTTTGATTTTGCCAGAAGAGTCAGGGGTTCTGTGAATTTAGTTTGAACATTTGGATTTGTGTTTAAGGTTTTGAGAAAATGAGTGATGGTTTAAAAAAATGTTTTAGCATTTCAGAAAAACTGTAATACAGTTTTTTCAACTGCTTACACACATTTTCAAAAATTTACACACAAATCCAAGAATTGCACACACAAAATCCAAAATGCCTCACATCTCTTGCAAAGTGAAGCACTGCATTCAAAATATCACAAACACATCTCAAAAGCAAACATTTGTCTTAGGTTGCTAACACCTTTGCCTTAATACAGTATTATATTTTTGGATCTATCATATACACACAGTTATTCAAAACCTAAACCTAAACCTCTTCTTTCATGAGCTCCTATGTACATTTCTGTACAAGATTGAAAGTAATTGCCAGAGAGATGTTGAAAAATTCACAGTAAACAAGAAAGCAAGATTGAAACCAAGATTTTTTTTTTTACTGTAACCATTTGTGGTTGTGAATAACGTATTACACAATACGAAAGAAAAAAATACACTCCTAGTTAAAAGTCATAAGATATTGTTTTTGAAAAGAAGTCTCTTCTGCTCACCAAGCCTGCATTTATTTGATCCAAAGTAGAGCAAATACAGTACAATTTTTTTTCATTATTTTTACTATTTAAAATAATTGTTTATTTGAATATACTTTAAAATGTAATTTATTCCTGTGATTTCAAAGCTGAATTTTTAGCATCATTACTCCAGTCACATGATCCTTCAGAAATCATTCAAATATTCTGATTTGCTGCTCAAAAAAACATTTGTTATTATTATTATGTTGAAAACAGCTCAGTAGAATTTTTTTCAGGTTTCTTTGATGAATAGAAAGTTCAGAAGAACAGCATTGATCTGAAATAGAAATCTTTTGTAACATTATAAATGTCTTTATCCTTACTTTTGATCAATTTAAAGCGTCTTTAAATAAAGGTATTCATTTCTATAATTTCTTTCCCCAGAAAAAAAAAAATACTGACTTCACTGACTTTTGAATGGTATAGTGAATAATGTTACAAAAGCTTTTTATTTCAGACCAGTGCTGAACTTACAATAACTTATAATTGTATAACTTATAATTATAATAATAATAAATGTTTCTTGAACAGCATACTAGAATGATTTCTGAAGCATCATGTGGCACTGACGACTAAAGTAATGATGCTGTAAATTTAGCTCTTTGTATATATTACAATATATTGCTTTTAAAATATATTCAACTATAAAGATATTTGACAATATCACTGCTTTTGCTGTATTTTGGATCACATAAATGCAGGCTTGGTGAGCACACATAAAAAACATAAAAAATACTACTGTTCAAAACTGTTGACTGGTAGTGTATATCAACCATGTGTACTTGGGGACAGAAACCAAACATCATTTTGAAAAAGGTGATTATTCCAAAGCATATTCCAAGGCCCATTCTAAAGCCATGATTTGTTGCTGTTAAGTAAAGCAATGAGTGTTTGCACAAGTGTGAGGCACAGACGAATTTGTGTGCCATTTTGATTGGTTGTGTTTGAAAAAGGAAATCAAGATAATTCCTGTTAGACTTTTGTGTGTTATATAGAAAATTGTGTGTTGATTGTGTGTTGTATTTTGCTGAGTCAAAGGCAGAGAATTAGTGTATGGTTTTGCAGATTTGGTGTGTGGTTCTGGTGTTTGAGTGTCAGGTTTCAGAAATTGTGTGACAAGAAAAGATTTTGTGTGTAAGCAGTTGAAGAAAACTGTAATATGACACTGAATGTTGATGACCTGTGGTTTGTGTAGACCTGCCTTATTCCTCCAGAGATGAAGTTTGGCGAGAACAGATGAAGTTTCTGCTGGTCTCTGTTAGATTACAGTATCAGTGAAGGACAGATGATTCTGCAGCACTCATGAGCTTTAATCTTTCCTGCCATCTGTGGTACGGGTGGAGACGCGTACGGGAAAGTATGTGTGCACCATACAGTGACATCACTCACGTCTCACATTATCATTTTCCCACAATTCCTTACTCATTGAGGTTTTAGTATTAGTAAATAGAATAGAATAGAACAGAATAGAATAGAACAGAACAGAACAGAACATAATAGAATAACTGTACTACAGTACAAGACTGTAAGAACACTATGTCAAACGTCTGAATCACTGAGGAAGTGAGTTGGTTTCCGGAGAGAAAGGCGGCTGAACCATCACTGAATGAACTTCAGCACATTTAAAAGAGGCCGTTGTTTATAATGTATGACACAAATAAAACCAGCTGAACCCTACTGAAAAAGAAGTGCACATAATTGTATTCAGTGTGCATTTGTAGTGTACTGACAGATTACTTAATAAATAAAAGTGAGCTTAGAGACACTTTCATGACTGTTTCTTGACACTCTTAAGTACACTTCTCAAAAGAATCATTTTTATCTCTTTTTGTGATTTAAAGAAACATTAATTTTGATGTTTACTAACATACTAAAGAACCTGCTAAGCAGGCCTACTTATTTTTAACTGTAGTGTGTTTTTCAATACTACATTTAAAGTTCATATATTTTAAATATACTAAATTGCAACTTCATCATTATAAATGTGTAATTACATACAGGCCTATATTCAAATATACACAATAGACAATAAAGTAATTTTAGTTCACAAATGCTTGTCATTACACAATATCTGACCCTGGACCACAAAACCAGTCATATGTAGCATGTTTTGTAGCAATAGCCAAAAATACTTTGTCTGGGTTAAAATTATCAATTTTTCTTTTATGCCAAAATCATTAGGATAGTAAAGATCATGTTCTATGAAGATATTTTGTAAATTTCAAAAACTTAATTTTTGATTTTTTGTTATATGCATTGCTAAGAACTACAACTTTAAATTGTAATTGTGATTTTCTCAGTATTTTATTTTTTATTTTGTTTTGTTTTATTTTTTGCACCCTTAGATTCCTGATGTTCCTATAGTTGTATCTCAGCCAAATATTGTCCTATCCTAACAAAGCATACATCAATGGAAAGCTTCTTTATTCATAATCCACATTAATAATTAATTTAAATTAGATCAGTTTCATTCTATAATCAACAGGTGAGTGATGAGTCGAGTCATTATGTTTACAAGACGTTATGAAAACAGCTGAGAAAGATCTTCATAGAGCGCTTGTTTGTGACGGACATGATGAAATCTGTCCGACCACATACAGCACATGAACTCTGTCAGCGGGGCGTCCAGATGTACAGCAGCGCTTCTGACAGCAGCATCCTGCTCACAGACAGCGGTCCAGATGGACATGACAGGAACTGAGGATCAGAACACTTTATATAACTGAGAAACTGCTAAATGAACCACAAAAACAGAGCTGAAACACCATTATTCATACTCGACAGGTTCACGTACATGCGTTCAGACCGCGGTCCTGGCGGGTTCTGCTTTCACGGATTTGACTGATTCTTCTGCCCTCTAGTGTTTGACTCCAGTAACATATTCAGACAGCAGTGAGACTTTGAGAAACTGACGTTTTTTGACTAGTGCATCTTTGAGCATATATTTAGTATAAGAAAAATAATGGTGTGTTTTACTAGTGGAGTTATTTTAAGGTATATGTACTTCTACTCAAACAAGGATTTCAGGTACTCTTTACACCTCTGGAAATGTGCCTACGATCAAATCTCATATAGAGCTATTTAGAGACTGTTTATTTTATTATATGAAAATATAAAATAAGAATAAAATAACTGTAATTCTTGCAGCTTCAAAGGGCTCTGAACAATCCCAGCCGAGGAAGAAGGGTCTTATCTTGCAAAACAATCGGTTATTTACTAAATAATAATAATAATGATAAATAAATAAATAAAATTACAATTTAAAAACTTCTTAACCTCAAACGGTCGTCTTCTCTGGGTCTACGTGAACCCTTTTTTTTCTGGTTCAGGACAGTTAGGGTATGTCGATAAACTCCCATCTCATTTTCTCCTCCAAATTTACAGTCATCCTACATCACTGCAGAAGTACCGACCCAGTGTTTACAAAGTGAACATGCGAAGAACGGCCTTTACAAAAAAGAAAGAAAGAAAATAAAACAGCCATGTAGGAGGATTTTGAAGTTGGAGGAGAAAATGAGATGGGAGTTTTTCGACATACCCTAACTGTCATGATCCGGAAATCCACCTAGACGAGACGAGCGTTTGAGGTTAAAAAAGTATATAAATACAGTTTTTTTTTTTCTTTTTTTAAATAACCGATCGTTTCACTAGATAAGACCCTTATTTCTCTGATTGTTTAGAGCCCTTTGAAGCTGCATTTAAACTGCTTTTTGAAAGTTCAAACTCAGGGGCACCATAGAAGTCTATTATAGGGAGAGGAATCCTGAAATGTTTTCCTCAAAAAAAAAACAAAAAAAACGATTTCTTTACAACTAAAGAAAGACAGAGATGAACACCTTTAAACCTAACCTAACCTTATCTACATGTATAAATAATTGATCTAAATTATTTCAGTTCATAATGTGTCATTTTACTGACAGCCAGTCTCAACAGAAAGCAATAGATCTGCATGTAATTGTGTAAAAATGAGATCTAAGTGTTTACAAACTAAGTTTTCACAAAAACACTGATATTAAAAGTCATGCTTCATAAGCACAGTATAGTATGTTTATTATTATTTGTGCAAATTGTGTATCTCTGACCTTTTTGAATGATTTGTTTGTGAACATGAACCAACTTTACAATGCATTACCACAATTAACCACAATATGATCAATCTGTCATCATTTACTCTCCCTCACACCTTTTCAAAACCTGTACAACATTTTGATGAATGTTTGGAAGCAAACGGTTTTGGTGACCATTGACTTCCACTGCATGAACAAACAACACTGAAAAACATTTTTTAAAATATCTTTAAGAAAAATTCACTCAGGTTTTGAACAACAAACACTGTTTATTACACTTTAAACTGTATGAAGTACTCTGACAGTAGGCTGCTGTTACAGTGGTCACTTTTGGACAAGGAACAGTAATGCTGCTCATGATGTAAGTGTAATGGAGCGTTTCTACCACGCACACGACATCTCAGACGCCGCGTCACTGTTGCGTCTGGTGCGGACGGGAGACCAGCCGTATTCTGATTGGGCGTCATCGGTCACATGACAGGGGCCCCAGCGGCCAGAGCTTCTGAGCCCCTGCTGTTTGACACGAAAGCTGCGCGGTTTGGCGTTCATCTGCCAGAAAAACAACACATAAGATTCATTACTAGCAATTACAATACAAGACAGCATTTTCCTGTTGCTACAGAAATTCAAGGCAGTCATCTTCATCAATTTCAGCACTAATAAATAATTATCCAGTTCCTTGTGAAATATGTCAAAATTTGGTGAAATTTTAAGGAATCTATTTTTATGTTAAAACAACTATTAATAATAATAATCGTTTTCCTTAAAATCCAAAGATAAAATTTAAGTTTGCAAAATTGCTAAATCTGGTATATCATCTTTCATAAATGTTTAAAATTCAAAGAAGTTGTCAAATTTAGAAAACAAACAGTAATGCAGACCCTCCCAAAAGGCATAAACAAATTCATCACAAAAAGAGCAAAACCAGACCAAACTGACATCTTAAAAATTCTCTGGAAAGATAAATTACATCAAGAATTTTCAAGTGAAATATCATATATATATATATATATATATAGAGAGAGAGAGAGAGAGAGAGATATAAATATAGGAAGAATTTTTATTTAACCCTTGTGCGTCCATTTCAGTTTTTTTTTTTTGATAATTTTGCCTGTATTATTGCCAGCTGCATAAATTTTGGCACAGGTGTGTATTTTTATTGGAATTTTGCTATTTCACCCCTATTTCCTTTAATAAATTTATTTTGCACTAGGTACAAAAAATAGTTCCTCTCAGGACCTTAAGCACAAAAATGTCCCCATTGAAACCCATTAAAACTGCTGCTTTTAATCAAAGTGGCATTTAACTGTAAAATGATGCAATTTTTGTTAATAGAATTTCATTCTGTTGGCAAGGCTTCAAAATTAATTTTTTTGACAATTTTTTACCAGATGGTGCATTTTTTTTTTAGATTTGGCCAATAAAGCAAATACTTTATTGGTTTATTTCTGTTTTCTGCGTCTGCATATTATACAGCCAGTTGGGTAAATAATGCAGCTATAATTGTGTGGGTGGAGTGTGGTTTGTATGTGTGTGTGCTGTGTGTGTGTATAATATTTGAGAGAGAAAAACTCTACTGCAAATCACATATTCAACCACTCTGTGCACCAGTGAAGTTTTGCTGGCATCTAATGGAGATAATTTGGTACTGTGCCCAAACAAAATCTTCCTGAAAGCTCATTTTTTGAGATATCAACCTCAAAAGGATAGAATTCCTTTGCTGAGGCTTTCCGGTTTGTGGTTTTGGAATAAATTACATTACCCACTAAACATTGGACGTCGGATAGACGTGCAGATCATGTCTATATTGGGTCCGTCGGTCCATGACCAATTATGGACATCTATTCGACGTCCAAACTAGGTCCACTATTTGGACGTCTATCCATTACCCAACTTGGACGTCATTTGGACGTCTATGGCAGTTGCAGTAAATGTGTTTTACAAAATAGAGCCTATCAACATGATTATATATATGAATACAGATTATTTATAAACAAACAAGATTTATTATCTGTATTACTATTTATTTATTTGGTAGGCCATATGTTTTTACAAAACAACCCCATCAATGGACGGAAATTGGACGTCCAAAAATGACATGGAAAAGACGTCAGTACGACGTCACATTGCGCAGTGGGTAGTGATAACAATTCACCAAAATCTTTCACATAAATCTGTAATTGTAATTATAGATTGATGATAAAATCACACTGTTTTCCATCATTTTACTTTAGTTTGGGGAAAAAATTGACATTTCTAAACATTTTTAAATCAAAATACATTTACTTAAATTATCATTTAAACTATTTTTAATAGTTCTTAAGTCATGTTCACTGAAAAATGAATGATTATCAAAATTAGGTGAGTTTACATAAAATAATAAAAATGTGTCATCCGGTCAGAAAATAAATTAAATTCTAAAGAAAAATAAGATTTTTTTGGACTCACTGGCTTATATCTTTTGATAAACATGAGTAAATATCTGATGTAAATTTGCTTCTCAGGCAAATATATCTTGTTTTAAGAATGTTTCAATATTTGTACTGGAAAACAAGACAAAAATACTCAGTAGGAGAATCATTTTTTGTAGTGTATACAATATACATCTGCACACTTGCTATAGTTGATGGTGTGGACATTCTGTAGTAATAACTGTGTTGAATCAGGAACTTATTTTCACAGACCTGCACGAAGACGGTGGTGTTCATCTGCAGCGTCTCCACGCGATCGGTCAGCTGTGCGAGCCACTCCATGTGTTCAGAGATAAACTGCTGCATATCGTCATTACTCTGAGGATCAGACACAAACACGAGACGCTGCTCATCCACAAACACACGACATAACTGAGACTTACAATGATGAGGACAGAGAAACGAACCCCTGATAGAGCATCTCTTAGGTCCGCGGCAGCCAGACGCACGTGCTCTAGTTTATCCGTGTGTTCCTTGAGTCTGTCCTCCAGCTCCTGCATCATCATCAGACCTTCATCCACCTTCAGCGCGTCTCTGCCGGCCATTTCTAATGCAGACAGTGACAGACACAAGAGTAAATGGATGTGGATGTGGTGGTGTAAGACGAAGACCGAAAAACAGATTTATATGCTCTGTTTTTAAGTATTTCTGGCTTATTTAAATATGCTTTCAATTGGACCAAAGCACAGCTGCATGCAAAATAACGTAATACTTCATTAGCAGGGGTTTATGGTTTTGTTATTCACAGCTGACTGATTTGTACCATAAATGTCACTAAATTATTGAATTATTAAAACTCTACAATGTGAGAGTTGTGAATGTAACCTTAGTTAAACTATGTCCCTTTGACCTGATTAAGCAATAAATGTCATTATCATAGGTAATGACTGCTGACACATCAAAGAGAAACATGGCTAAACAATTTCTCAATGAAAGAGTCTTACATGCATCACAGGGTATTAATTACACTGTTTGGCAACACTTAAAGCCTTAATGTATAATGTACTATAAAGGTATTTATAATGTAAATTGTAATGCATTATATCTTTTCACGAATAATTGTAACCAAAGTTAAAATGTATTATAATATTTGAAGATTTGTTTGTCATGTGTTTTAATGCATTATTCTTTCTAAAGGTGAAACACTAAACAGTTAAGTATTTGTTTTATAACTGTGGGTACAATTATGAGATCGTACAAAGCTTTAAAAGTTGCATTTTAAGACATAATGTGTAAAAACTGCTATACATACACACACACACAT
Source organism: Labeo catla (assembly GCA_012976165.1). Classification (NCBI taxonomy): domain Eukaryota; kingdom Metazoa; phylum Chordata; class Actinopteri; order Cypriniformes; family Cyprinidae; genus Labeo; species Labeo catla. Next base: position 696,905 of record VONZ01000121.1, read on the forward strand.
ATATATATATATATATACACACCAAATGTTTTTTTTCCTCTGTATGTCTTGTTTTTCAGCACAAATATCTATCCGTAAATCAAGACACATTTAAATCATAATTAAGTTTTTACTTAAAACAAGAACAAATATAGCTGCAAGCAGCGATGACGGGCCCTCGCCGCCAGTGCATCCGCAACCCTGGTGCCATCAGGAAAACGGTGCCCAGCGGGCACATGCATTAACAGTATCCCTGTACCAGTTTGGATTGAAGTGTCACAGCAATGAAAGGGTTAAAATCAAAATGCTTTTAAGTCATTCTGACACAATGAGAATGAGATAGGATTAGAGTTGAAAAGATTCCTTATCCTATGAGGTCATCTTGTGTTCATTCTTGGTATTACAGTCTTCATCAGCTAGTTTACAAGTGTGATATTTCAAATGTTTTTGCAGCCTCTGAAAACACATTTCCTTAGAATGACTTGTTTTTCATATGTAAAAAGTTGTGAAGAGTTAGGATAATGCATTTTAAATGCTCTCTCTCTCTCTCTCTATCTCTCTCTCTCTCTCTGTCACACACACACAGCCACTCAACTACCTCAGTCACACTTACACACACACATACACAGACTTAAGCCCATCCCCCGACACAGAGTTAGAGTGAGAGAGTTAGAGTGAGAGCAGATGTTTAATAGTTTTTTAATTTTCTATTTTTAGTAGACTATTTTATATCAATGGAAGTAAGCATTTATTTCTTAGAATGACTAGTTCTATGTATATAAAAAGTTTTAAAGTGTTTGGATGCTGCATTTTAAAATTACGGTCATGTTTTTTTACTGCTAATTTAATAAATCACCATAAATCAACCATTGAAGATATCCCAAATCCGCTCACAATTTAACATCTTCAGTATGTTGGCATCATGTTGACAAAGTTTGGTGTAAATTCATTGTTTTTTGTAGGAGTAGTATTCATTCATTCACAGCTATATTTTTCCAAAAATCCACATTCAAATCAAAATAGCAGACTTCCTGTTGGTTGCAGCTAATGGGTTTAAATTAGAAAGTTGTCCGGCTTGATGAGACCAATATACATACAGAGTTTGGTGTCTGTAGCTAAAACTAACCCCCCAACTTTTGACTAAAGGTGGCGCTATAGAGCGCCTCCTCCACGCCCGTTTATGAGCCTTTGCCAGTGTCTAACTATCATTAATACTGATGTGTGTATTGAGTTTCATGAAAATCTAAGCTTATTAAGTGGCCCAAAATCACGGGAAACAAATGTTAAAGTTTGACACGTTGCCATGGCAACAGCATTTAATGTATCCACAATCCCTTTACAGATTCTCATTGGCCGTGTTTTCACATTATTGTGATGAAGTTTGAAGCAAATCGAATAAAATTAAGAGGCTGATTTAAAAGCATTTTAAAAATGACACACTTCCTGCTGGCAGTTGGTGGCGCTATAACTTTGACTCTCAATAGTCACATCTATGTGATCGGCATCATACAACAAACAAACTCCTGAAGTTTCATCAGAATCAGACAATGTGTGGAATAGTTATTAGCCATTTCCTGTTTCTCATTTCTCGCCATAAATTCGTCGCCTTGCCACGGCTAAACCGTTCGAGATATCAAAAATCCCTCCGCAATTTAGCATCCCCAATGTCTTGAGGTCATGCTGACCGAGTTTGGTGTCTGTCGGAATAAAGGCCTCCGAGGACTATATCAAATTCCAGAGCATGCGCTTTTTAAACAGCCCTGAATAGCTCACTTCCTGTTGGGTGGAGCCTATTACATGAGTGCGAAAGTTGTTTGGCTCAATGAGATCTACATGTGTACCGAGTTTCATATGTATACATGCAAGTATGTGTGGGATATACATCAAGTTTTCTGACTGCGTTGCAGGGGGCGCCGTAGAGCCCCTGTGCCACGCCCGGGTCCCAGTCTCTGCGACGTCCTAATGGCCGCAGATTCCAATGTGTGTGCCAATTTTCAAGAGTTTTTGAGCATGGTAAGGGCCCCAAAACCACCAAAAACATTGAAAAAAAAAAAATAATAATAATAATAATAATAATCCTTAGAAAAACAATAGGGCCTTCGCCCTTTTAGGGCTCGGGCCCTAATTATCTACTGATGGGGTAAGAAAAATAAACTTTTTTTCTTTGAATCAAGCTTATTTTTCTGACCAGATATTTGTTCCTGTTTTAAGCACAAACAACCATTTTCTGTATGGATCCTGTATCACAGAGAGTAAAAACAATGAAGGTATTTATGCAAAATATAGTATATCAAGCTGTTGTCTCCTCGTTGCACGGTACGACCTAAATGTTTCATTGTGACGATTCGCCATTAAACAAAAACTAAAATGTAAGATTCATGAAGAAATCAAAGCAGGCGATAACGAGCTCAGACCTGCCCAAAACACACACACACACACACACAGACACCACCATCAGAGAAACTTGAGCTTACAGAAAGACAAAGTTCAAACATGATCCAGTCGTGTTAAAACAGCTCGTCAATATGCGCGATACTCACTTTTCAACTCCGCTTAGTTCGGGTCGTGAATCTGCCGTAGAACCGGAGCGTACGACAAAAATGCGCGGAATTCACTCACCGAGCCACGTCACCAGACCACCGACTACACAAACCACACACACACCTACACAGACATGATGCAGAGTCACACACGCACACAAACACTTTACACGTCACGATGGAGAAAAGCATCTGCCAAATGAAAACATGTAAATCTCATGTCATATAAGTCGAGTCAAGTAGGTTTATTGTCATTTCAGCCATTTCAACAGTACAGCACACAGTGAAACGAAACAACGATCCATCAGGACAAAGCAGAAATGCAGAATAAAACTAATTAAAAAAATTATTAATGAAAATTACAATGCCTTGCGAAAGTATTCACACCCCTTAATTTTTTTTTCACGTTTTATGCAGCTATGTTAAACTGCTTTAAATTACTTTTTTCCCACATCAGTTTACACTCCATACACCATGACAAAACAACAACAACAACAAAAAACAAAAACAAAAAAAAATAACATTGTGTAACAACTTGATTATTTTTTGACAACAAATTGATTAAAAATAAAACACTGAAATAAGTATATTGCAAAACTATTCATACCCTTAGCTCAGTACTTAGCTGAAGCACCTTTACAGCCTCAAGTCTTTTTGGGCATGATGCAACAAGCTTTGCACATCTGCATTTGGTGATTATCTGCCAATCTTCTTCTCATCTCTTCACCTCTCAAGTTCTGTCAGCTAAGATATGGGCTGGCAGAGATTTTCAGGTTTCTCCAGAATTTGATTTCGTTCAAGTCGGCTCTGGCTGGGCCACACAAGGACATTTGCAGAGTTGTCTATAAGCCATTCTTGCTGTGCGCTTAGGGTCATTGTCCTGTTGGAAGGTGAACCTTCTGCCCAGTCTGAGGTTCTGAATGCTCTGGACGGGCTTTTCATTAAGGCTATCTCAATATTTTGGTGCATTGAGCTTATCTTCTACTTTGACGAGTCCTTCAGTCCCTGCTCCTGAAAAACAGGTCCACAGCATGAGGCTGCTACCAGCACACTTTGCTTTTGGGATGGTACTGTGCAGGTGATGAGCAGTGCCTGGTTTCCTTCAAACATGTTGCTTGTTTCCATCTACATATATGATCATGGAGCTCAACTAGAGTGACCATCAGGATCTTGGTCACCACTCTAACCAAAGTCCTTCTCCATCAGTTGCTCAGTTTGGCCAGGAGGCCAGCTCTAGGAAGAGTCCTAGTTGTTCCAAGTTGCTTCCATTATGGATAATGGAGGCTACATGCTTCTGTGAATCTTTAATGCAGCAGTATTGTTTCTGAACTCTTCAGATCTGTGCCTCGATGCAAAATTGTTTCTGAGCTCTACAGACAGTTATTTTGACCTCAAGGCTTAGTTTTTGCTCTGAAATGCATTTTCAGCTGTCAGACTTTTTCTAAGAGGATTATGCTTTTCCAAATCATACTCATTCGAATGAATCTGCCACAGTTTAACATCCACAAGCAATATGAGTGCTCCTGAGCTAAATTTCAAATGTTCTAGAAAAGGGTATGAATACTTATGCAATTAAATCATTTAAGTTTTTTATTTATAATTTCAAATGTCCCAGAAAAGGGTATGACTACTTACGCAATGAAATCATTTAAGTTTTTTATTTCTAATTTCAAATGCCCTAGAAAAGGGTATGTATACTTATGCAATGAAATCATTTAAAGTTTTTTTTATTTCTAATAAATTTGCTATTTCTAATAAAGTTATTACAAACCTGTTTTTTTTTTTTGCTTTGTCATTATGGTGTATGGACTGTAGATTGATGTGGAAAAAAAGGTCATTTAAAGCAGTTTAACATAATGCTGCAACATAAGAAAACATGAAAAAAATGAAGGGGTATGAATACTTTTGCAAGGCACTGTATATTTTAAAGTATATTGAAATAAAACACTGTTGTTTTGAAGTCAATAGTTGGCAAATAATTGTTACTAAAGGCAAATGGAGAATGAAAACCAAACTTTCTTTTTCCTTACAGGGGTTTTAAGGATATAGTTAATGTACGTCAAACTTTATCAACAACTAATATTTACAAATCATGTAATCTGGAGTGTCTATAATAAAGAAATAATATACACTACTGTTTAAATGTTTAGGGCCAGTAAAATTGTTTGATTCATTTATGACTGATTGATTCAATTAATGCTTCTATTCAGCAAGGACACATTAAATTGATCAAAAGTGACAGTAAAGACATTTATAATTTTACAGAATATTTTTATTTAAACTAAATGCTGTTTTTTAACTAAGAATCCTGAAAAGAACCCACAAGTATATATATAGTACAACTGTTTTCAACACTGACAATAATAATAAATGTTTCTTGAGCAGTAAATCAGCATTAGAATGATTTCTGAAGGATCATGTGACACTGAAGACTGGAGTAATGATGCTGAAAATTTTGCTTTGCATCACAAAAATAAATATTTTTTATATACTTGAACAAAAAAACTGTTATTTTGAACTAATCATTTTGTACAATACTGTTTGTACTGTAGTTTTGAATATTGCAGCCTTAGTGACCACAAGACACTTTAAAAAACATTTTAAGAAATCTAATGATGCATTTTAGTCTCTCAATAAACACATCAATTTTCAGTATATTAAATCAACAGAACAAATCTTGCAGTGCCAAATACAGACTATGACCATTTTAAACGTGAGAAACACCATCCACCACACCTGATAAATTATGAAAGATGATACTGAAAAACTGGAAACATAAGTATCTGAGTTATGCACATTAGTTGGTAAATTAATAACAACTCAGCTGATGGACCCCCACTTATATGTTTCCCTTTCTGTTTCTGTCACAGATACAAAGACTAAGTCAGTATTGTGTATTGTTCACTTATTTGGATCATCTTTTACCATCACATCAAACATCACTATGAGTATGTCAACTATCCCCACCAGTTTTCTTGAGAGTGCAGCGCAGTCCTCATCTCCTGAACTCTCAGATGAGCTCACCGCTGCCCTCGCCGCAGGGTTGTGGGTGATAATGGAGGTTTCTTCTCCTATATCTGAGCCTTAGTATGGGGACCTCACCTCAGTGCAGTGGTGGGGAACAATAGAGGCAGGAGAAAGGTCATGCCCCACATCCCTGGGCTTCAGTGATGAATCTGAGAAGGCCGAGTCCGGCGAGTGCGGACTCAGGCTTTCCAGATGCAACACTGAAGACAGTGGAGCCGTAGAGGAGCACCCGTGCCCAACTAAACCCCAGAGAGGCAAAGGCTTAAAATCCCTGAGCAGCTGAGGAAGGAGATGCTGCAGAAGAAGTCTCAAGTCACCACAGGAAGCACCATTATCCAACAGGAACCCTATTCACGCCGGGACCCCACATGGACAAGGAGTGCTTGCCTGGTCTCCACCGGCAGAGGCAGTGCCCAAGGAGCCTCCGAAAGGAGCAGCAGTGCCCTCCAAAACCACAAACACAAGAAAACAGAGGCTTGCTGAGCATTAAAACCTGTCTCTGCCACCCAGGCATTACCCATGCCCTCCAGGACCTTAAACATGGCGCCTGTACATTCTGGGACCCTACAGGGAGCACTTGAGACCAAAAGTTCCCCACCACAGGGAGCAAATCCCAGAATCACGGAGCAGCAGAGCCACAAGCAGAGGGAGCAGTGGAGACAGCAGAAGAGACAGTAGAGGCAGCAGAAAGCATCGCTAAGTCCCTCCCATCTCTCGTTTTCACTAGTTTTAGATTTATTCTATTCTATTTATTCTATGTTGTCTAGGTTGTCTATCCGAAATCATATGATATTTCAAAACTATATATATATATATATATATATCTATATTTAAGAAGCACTTAAACGTGCCCAGCATTACATGATTGTCTGTTCCTTCAACAGGACGCTGTAGATGTGTATGAACCGCCTCCAGCCAAAAAAAAAAAAAAAAAAAATGGGTGTAGAAATTGACAAGGTGCAGCTGATGCTCAAACTGGGGAGGCAGAACTATCAAGCCCCAAAGTCCATGTCCCAGCTCATCCACAAAATGGTTAGTCCTTTCTGTAAATGACCGCAATATGTTTGTGTCACTTTAAATTTGTTCTGAGCTTGTTACGTGCTTTACGCAGTAGGGGGAGTAACAAAAAAGTAGTTAGAACAGCAGAGAGAAGAGGGAAGATTCATGTTCCTCCTCAGTCCATGAAGATATATACAGAGTTTTCCAGTGAACGGTGCCTCGATTCTGCCTAATTTTATCTTAGTACCCTTTGGTAAAGCGGAGCGAGGTATGTGATGTTTACGTATGTTACGTGTTGCAGTTTGTTTCAGAGTCATATGAGCTCGTTTGTACATATATGTTAATCAGTGAGCTCTGCTTGTTAATTAGTCGTTTCATATTGTCTTTATTCACTTTATCATTTATTTTACATCTGTTTCTCTGTAAATGTGAACTTTATCTATCGTATTTTTCTATATATGAGTGTATTTATTGGTTTTGTTGTTCCTTTGTGTAGTTTCCCGGTGCTACGCAAACTAAAGCTCAATGGCGCTCTTCACGAGCGAAAATAAAGAAAGAAGCACCCGTCAGAAACTCTCTGTGTCAAATTCTTATGAGTAAAATATCTCTGAAATATATTCCTATACATATTTACATTTTTGTAGCACACCAGGGTGGAGCTAGGAGCATGAAACTGTCCAGCCATAACTTCCTGTTGCACAGGATTTTAAATATGAGGAACATAAAGGCCAAATTCCCTTAATTGTCCATCACAAGGAGTAAAACCAAAGAACATAGTTCTGATGACATATTCGTATGTTTAATTAAATACTTGTAAATATTTAATATTTGTATACATTTTGTTTTTCTATGTATTTAATTTGATTGTATGCATAATAAGAAAAATAGAAACTGTATTCATTCATTCCTGCACATCTACTAACACCTAAAGCCGAAAATAGATTTTATTTTTTTTCTTTGTTAATATTTTGAGCAAATGACAGTAGTGTTCGTTTTGAACGTAATCTTATGCAGACAAAACACTGATATTGTGTTCGGAAGAGTAGAGCTTGTGGTTTGGTTGTCTGTGACTACATTAATATAAACACTACATAATATCTTATTTACATGCAATATTCATTACATTTAGCATGTTAGCTGTTTATTTTAACTGAGAAATACAAAATTACAAGACTGGTTACCCACTGAAGCTAAGCAGGGCTGAGCCTGGTCAGTGCTTGGATGGGAAACATCCTGGGAAAACTAGGTTGCTGGGGGTGCTCACCCTGTGGTCTATGTGGGTCCTAACGCCCCAGTATAGTGACGGGGACACTATACTGTAAAAAGCACCGTCCTTTGGATGAGACGTTAAACCGAGGTTCTGACTCTCTGTGGTCATTAAAAGTCCCATGGCACTTCTTGTAAGAGTAGGGGTGTATCCCCGGTGTCCTGGCCAAATTCCCTCCTCTGGCCTTTGTCAATCATGTCCTCCTAAAAATCCCCATTCATTGAATTGGCTCTATCGCTCTCTCTCCTCCACACCTGTAGCTGGTGTGTGGTGAGCGCACTGGTGCCGTTGTCCTGTGGCTGCTGTCACATCATCCAAGTGGATGCTGCACACTGGTGGTGGGTGAGGAGAGATCACCCCATATGACTGTAAAGTGCTTTGGGTGTATGGCAATACATAATGAAAGCGCTATATAAATGCGCTCATTCATTCATTCAAATAATTTAATGCGTTAAAATAAAAGAAAGAAAAAATAATAATCACCTGCATTAACGTGCTAATTTTGAGATGACTAATTAAAAACTATTGGTAATTTTTTTTTTTCTCTCTGGTACAGTTTTTCCCCTTTTTGCCCAACTTTCCAGCAAGTTTAGCTTAAACACAAAACAAGGTTGATCTCAAGACATTGATAAACAGGTTCCAGACTGTTTAATAAGGGCTAGATCTAAACCTCTCACAAAATAGGCACCCTTGGTTTTAATGAAAAGAACGCACTGTATATTATCTGAACAGCATTGGTCCAGTTTGGCCAATTGGTTGGGAGTTCAGAAAGTACTTGAAATTACATATGCAAGCTATACAAATAGCAAACATATGTTGTCTCAGACATGGGGGAGACTTTCTATCTGCATCCAAAGCACTTGGCACTGACAGCCTGGCGCATTTGAATGCAGTTAGTTAAATGGATAACTTTCAAGTAGGGCTGGGCAATACAGACAAAAAAATTATCACAATAATAAAAAATTATCACAATAATTTTTTTCATATCAGTCGATATCGATAATTATCATGATAAATGTCAAATCTTCATTTCTTTCAAGTTTAAAGTCAGATTCTTGCTCCAAAGTGAAAGTTGTAGAAACCAGACCATTAATTTTCCTTGACAAAATAAATATCTAAATAAAAAAATTAATTTCTGTATGTTCTAGTTATATTGAGATAGATATATTAAGTTATATTGTTTCAAATCAAGAAACAGGTTTGGGTTGTCTGATGATGATAATAATAATAATAATAATAATAATAATAATAATAATAATAATAATAATATCACTTTTTTTTTGTCTCTTAGAAATGCACATTTGATAGTAGCTTGAGGATGCAGAGGTAAAATTTATTCTGACCCAGCTTTAAGCATTGGTCTCCCATAGTAGCAAACATACATTTTAAATCATGATAAACACAGTTAAAAACACACATAATGGTACCTCAATACCATGGTAAAAATATAACTACATGGTTTTATAGGTAGCCTATTTGTATGAAAAACGGTAGACTAAAAACATTAAGTATAAATGCACACATGCTATAGCTTAATCACAAATACATACATACTATAACTAGATAAAAAAGTTCGTCAAGACAAACTTTAAGTTGGCTTGAGAAAGCCGGACCAGAAAGTTTGAAAAAGTTTCAAAAGTTTCAAAAGTTTCAAAAGTTAAGAAGTTTCAAAAGTTTAAATAGTTCAAGAAGTTTAAGACGTTTTAAGTTTGGATGGTTTTCAGTCTGAAATATTTAGAAGTTTTAAAGTTTGAATGTAGTCTGTCAGATAGATAGATAGATAGACAGATTAGTATTGGTCAGATTATCAATCAACAGAAAGATAGATAGATGATTCTAACATTATTACCAAGTTACTAGCATGTTGCTAGTCTGTTTTTAACATGATTAGCAAGTTGTTAGCATGTTTTTAGCATGATTAGCAAAGTTGCTAGCATGTTTCTAGCATGGCTAGCATGTCGCTAGCATGTTTCTAGCATGATTAGCATGTCGCTAGCATGTTTCTAGCATGATTAGCAAAGTTTCTAGCATGTTTCTAGCATGTTTGTTTCTAGCATGATTAGCATGTTGCTAACATGTTTCTAACATGATGTTTCTAGCAAAGTTGCTAGCATGTTTCTAGCATGACTAGCATGTCGCTAGCATGTTTCTAGCATGATTAGCAAAGTTGCTAGCATGTTTTTTAGCATGTCTAGCATGTTGCTAGCATGTTTTTAACATGATTAGCAAGCATGTTTCTAGCATGACTAGCATGTTGCTAGCATGTTTCTAACATGATTAGCATGTTGCTAGCATGTTTCTAACATGATTAGCCAGTTGCTAGCATGTTTCTAACATGATTAGCAAAGTTGCTAGCATGTTTCTAGCATGATTAGCCAGTTGCTAGCATGTTTCTAACATGATTAGCAAAGTTGCTAGCATGTTTCTAGCATGATTTGCAAGTTGCTAGCATGTTTCTAGCATGATTAGCCAGTTGCTAGCATGTTTCTAGCATGATTAGCAAGTTATTAGCATGTTTGTAGCATGTTTCTAACGTGATTAGCATGTTGCTAGCATGTTTCTAGCATGATTAGCAAAGTTGCTAGCATGTTTTTAGCATGATTAGCAAGTTGCTAGCATGTTTCTAGCATGATTAGCAAAGTTGCTAGCATGTTTCTAGCATGATTAGCAAAGTTGCTAGCATGTTTTTAGCATGATTAGCAAGTTATTAGCATGTTGCTAGCATGTTTGTAGCATGATTAGCAAAGTTGCTAGCATGATTAGCCAGTTACTAGCATGATTAGCAAAGTTGCTAGTATGTTACTAGCATGACTCTAGTTTGGCTAGTGATAGATAGATAGATAGATAGACAGTATATACAATAGATAGATAAGGTTAGATGGTAGATAGATAGATAGATAGATAGATAGATAGATAAGGTTAGATGATAGATAGATAGATAGATAGATTGATAGATAGATAGGGTTAGATGATAGATAGATAGATAGATAGATAGGGTTAGATGATAGATAGATAGATAGATAGATAGATAGATGAATGAATGGGGTTAGATAGATATATAGATAGATAGATAAGGTTAGATGATAGATAGATAGATATATAGATAGATAGATAGATAAGGTTAGATGATAGATAGATAGATAGATAGATAGATAGGGTTAGATGATAGATAGATAGATGAGTCTGAATGAGTTTCAATGAGCTTGAATGGATTAGAAATACAGTACATAGAAGGGAAGTTTGATTGAGTCTCAAAGAATTCTGGGAGTTTTGACAGTTGAAATTTGAATAGTGCTGGCTCATTTGAACATTCCGTCAATGTAAGTCTATAGGATTTTTCCCAGTTTTAAACGTCATTTTTAGGAAAACCGTAAGTCCGATCAGTTAGAAAAGATATAGCACACCCGGCCATATCAGTCTGAAGATCTGGGCTGAGTTTGAGTTTGTAGAGTTAAAGCTCTAGGACGAGTTAGAGTTAACAGTTTTAGTAAGAAGAATAATAATAATAACTAGATAAAAAAGTTCGTCAAGACAAACTTTAAGTTGGCTTGAGAAAGCCGGACCAGAAAGTTTTAAAAAGTTTGGAAAGTGTAAAAAGTTTGAAAAGTTTGAAAAGTTAAGAAGTTTCAAAAGTTTAAATAGTTTAAGAAGTTTAAGAAGTTTTAAGTTTGTATGGTTTTCAGTCTGAAATATTTAGAAGTTTTAAAGTTTGAATGTAGTCTGTCAGATAGATGGATAGATAGATAGATAGATAGATAGTATTGGTCAGATTATCAATCGACAGAAAGATAGATAGATGATTCTAACATTATTACCAAGTTACTAACATGTTGCTAGTCTGTTTCTAGCATGATTAGCAAGTTGTTAGCATGTTTTTAGCATGTTTCTAACATAATTAGAAAGTTGCTAGCATTTTGCTAGCACGTTTCTTGCATGATTAGCAAGTTGATAGCATGTTACTAGCATGTTTCTAGCATGATTAACAGTTTGCTAGGACGTTTCTAGCATGATTAGAAAGTTGCTAGCCTTTTTCTAGCATAATTAGCATGTCGCTAGCATGTTTCTAGCATGATTAGCAAAGAGTTAACTTTGTATGTTTCTAGCATAAATTAGCATGTAAGCTAGCATTTTCTAACATGATTAGCATTTATTTAGCATGTTTTCTAACATGATTAACCAAAGTTCTTGTATGTTTTCTAACATAATTAGCATGTAAGCTGGCATGTTTCTAGCATGATTAGCAGGTTGCTAGCATGTTTCTAGCATGATTAGCAGGTAGCTAGCATGTTTCTAGCATGATTAGCAAAGTTGCTAGCATGTTTCTAACATGATTAGCAGGTCGCTAGCATGTTTCTAGCATGATTAGCAGGTTGCTAGCATGTTTCTAGCATGATTAGCAAAGTTGCTAGCATGTTTCTAGCATGATTACCAGGTTGCTAGCATGTTTCTAGCATGATTAGCATGTTGCTAGCATGTTTCTAACATGATTAATGTCGGTAGCATGTCGCTAGCATGTTTCTAGCATGATTAGCCAGTTGCTAGCATGTTTCTAGCATGATTTGCAAGTTGCTAGCATGTTTCTAGCATGATTAGCATGTTGCTAGCATGTTTCTAGCATGATTAGCAAAGTTGCTAGCATGTTTCTAGCATGATCAGGAAGTTGCTAGCATGTTTTTAGCATGATTAGCAAGTTGCTAGCATGTTTTTAGCATGATTAGCAAAGTTGCTAGCATGTTTCTAGCATGATTAGCAAGTTGTTAGCATGATTCTGGTTGCTAGCCATAGATAGTAATGGTTAGATGATAGATAGATAGATAGATAGATAGATAGATAGATAAGGTTAGATGATAGACAGATAGATAGATAGATAGATAGATAGATAGATAAGGTTTGAAGATAGATAGATAGATAGATAGATAGATAGATAGATAGTAGATAGATAGATAAAAGGTTAGATGATAGACAGATAGATAGAGATGATAGACAGATAGATAGATAGACAGACAGACAGATAGATAGATAGATAGATAGATAGATAGATAAGGTTAGATGATAGATAGATAGACAGATAGATAGATAGATAGATAGATAAGTTTGAATGAGTTTAAATGGATTAGAAATACAGTACATAGAAGGGAAGTTTGATTGAGGCTCAAAGGATTCTGGGGATTTTGACAGTTGGAATTTGAATAGTGTTGGCTCATTTGAACATTCCGTCAATGTAAGTCTATGGGATTTTTCCCAGTTTTAAACGTCATTTTTAGGAAAACCGTAAGTCCGATCAGTTAGAAAAGATATAGCACACCCGGCCATATCAGTCTGAAGATCTGGGCTGAGTTTGGAGTTTGTAGAGTTAAAGCTCTAGGACGAGTTAGAGTTAACAGTTTTAGTAAGAAGAATAATAATAATAATAAGTTTAAATAGCATATCAGTAAGTTGGCTTTCTCAAGCCAACTTAACTAGATAAAAAAGTTCGTCAAGACAAACTTTAAGTTGGCTTGAGAAAGTCGGACCAGAAAGTTTTAAAAAGTTTGAAAAGTTTAAAAAGTTCAAAAAGTTTGAAAAGTTTGAAAAGTTTAAAAAGTTTGAAAAGTTTGAAAAGTTTAAAAAGTTTAAAAAGTTAAAAAGTTTTAAAAAGTTTTAAGTTTGGATGGTTTTCAGTCTGAAATAGTTTGAAGTTTTAAAGTTTGAAGTTTTAAAGTTTCTAACATGATTAACATGGTGCTAGCACATTTCTAGCATTACTAGCATGTTGCTAGCACATTTCTAACATGATTAGAATGTTGCTAGCATGTTTCTAACATGATTAGGAAAGTTGCTAGCATGTTTCTAGCATGACTAGGATGTCGCTAGCATGTTTTAGCATGACTAGCATGTCACTAGCATATTTCTAGCATGATTAGCATTTCGCTAGCATGTTTCTAGCATGATTAGCATGTCGTTAGCATGTTTCTAGCATGATTAGCAAAGTTGCTAGCATGTTTCTAGCATGATTAACATGTTGCTAGCACATTTCTAGTATTATTAGCATGTTGCTAGCACGTTTCTAACATGATTAGAAAGTTGCTAGCATGTTTCAAACATGATTAGGAAAGTTGCTAGCATGTTTTTAGCATGACTAGCATGTCGCTAGCATGTTTCTAGCATGATTAGCATGTTGCTAGCATGTTTCTAGCATGACTAGCATGTCGTTAGCATGTTTTTAGCATGACTAGCATGTATTGCGTATATTGTTTACAGCATGATTATGTCTAGCATGACTAGCGTATGCATTGCTTGTATTTCGCAACATGATTCGCGCCATTAGCATGTTTTCTAGATGATTAGCAAAGGGATTCTTGGCATGTTTCCCAACATGATTAACCACGTCACTAGCATGTTTAACACTTACTTGCATTAGCCGGTAACATGTTTATATGAGATTAGCAAAGTTCTTGTATGTTTCTAACATGATTAGCGTATTTCTAACATGACTTTAACTAGCCGGTAGCATGTTTCTAGCATATTCTTGTATATTGTAGCATGTTTCTAGCATGACTAGCATGTTGCTAGCATGTTGCTACCATGTTTCTAACATGATTAGCATGTCACTAGCATGTTTCTAGCATGATTAGCCAGTTGCTAGCATGTTTCTAACATGATTAGCATGTCACTAGCATGTTTCTAGCATGATTAACATGTCGCTAGCATGTTTCTAACATGACTAGCATGTCACTAGCATGTTTCTAGCATGATTAGCATGTCGCTAGCATGTTTATAACATGACTAACATGTAGTTAGCATGTTTCTGGCATGATTAGCAAAGTTGCTAGCATGTTTCTAGCATGATTAGCAAAGATGTTAGCATGTTTCTAACATGACTAGCATGTTCAACGCCGATTAGCGTGTCATTAACATGTTTTAGCATGATTAAGCAAAGTTCTTGCTTGTGTTTCTACCATGTGATTTAGCATTTTATTTGTATGTTTCGAGCATGATTAACGGCTAGCATGTTCCTAGCATGATTAGCATGTTGCTAGCCTGTTTCTAGCATGATTAGCATGTCGTTAGCCTGTTTCTAGCATGATTAGCATGTCGTTAGCATGTTTCTAGCATGATTAGCAAGTTGCTAGCATGTTTATAGCATGATTAGCAAACTTGCTAGCATGTTACTAGCATGATTAGCCAGTTACTAGCATGTTACTAGCATGATTAGCGAAGTTGCTAGCATGTTACTAGCATGATTTGCCAGTTACTAGCATGTTACTAGCATGATTAGCAGGCTACTAGCATGACTCTAGTTTGGCTAGTGATAGATAGATAGATAGATGAGTCTGAATGAGTTTCAATGAGTTTGAATGGATTAGAAATACAGTACATAGAAGGGAAGTTTGATTGAGGCTCAAAGGATTCTGGGAGTTTTGACAGTTGGGATTTGAAAAGTGCTGGCTCATTTGAACATTCCGTCAATGTAAGTCTATGGGATTTTTCCCAGTTTTAAACATCATTTTTAGGAAAACCGTAAGTCCGATCAGTTAGAAAAGATATAGCACACCCGGCCATATCAGTCTGAAGATCTGGGCTGAGTTTGGAGTTTGTAGAGTTAAAGCTCTAGGACGAGTTAGAGTTAACAGTTTTAGTAAGAAGAATAATAATAATAATAAGTTTAAATAGCATATCAGTAAGTTGGCTTTCTCAAGCCAACTTAATAAGTTTAAATAGCATATCAGTAAGTTGGCTTTCTCAAGCCAACTTAATAAAATAGTAAACTGTTATTTTAGATTGTTATGATATTTCACAATATTACCCTTAATAGTTTTGTATTAATTTTGTATAAATGTAATTAAAAAGAAAGTCATTGTGCCCAATGATTAAAATTATGCATATAAAGTACAATTAAACAAACAGTAGTTTTTGGAGTTGTTATATTTAGAATTTTGCCCATATATCATATAGTCACAATGAATTTTCTCTAAAGTTCTGTGTGGATTCGGTTGAAGCTCATATATGCGTTACCGCAGCTTCTAATGTGCTTGCATTGCTGCTTTAGCTTGCTTTCTTATCTTCCTGACCCTTTCGGGGGCCGAGAAACAGGTGTGCCTCAACCGTTACCAGTCTTTTTAAAGTGCATTGGTATTTCCAAGAGCCAGGCCAATCGCAAACTGGATCAGGCAGGGGAATGTCAGTGAAGCTTTTTCATTCGTCAGAGACGACGAATACATTTGGACAAGACTTAAATGAAATGTTTTGCTTTGCTTTCGATATATATTGTGCCTGGCTCTTTTGCCGTTTTTGTTTCTTGCATTAATCACTGTCAGGTGTCTCGCTGCACACTCTCTCCCCACATCCCATGATTCCAGCAACATGGCAGCAGTCACGGAGGATTAGACCTCCAGCTAAAGAAACGCAGTAATGTCTAATTTCTTCCCCAGAGAGCCGGTTCCACAGCAGGGCCTGTGACGGATGGGGGCGATGTCTCTGCCCTAGATCTCTGGGACTGGGTCCCCTTTGATATTGCCTGACTCTCTGAGCTCTCTGAATGATGCAGCCAAGGTCATTCCCACACAGTCGACTGACGCCTCATGAATATTATGATTAAACGAAATCTTTGTGACTTGAGGTAATGATAAATAGAGCATTGTTTGTGCGAGTGGGATGAGTGGGATGAGAAACAAGAGAACTGAGGCATTCTCTGCTTTCATCCCATAAACTCCAGCTCTTCAGGATCAATAGGTGCAATGAAAACGGTCTAAAAGGATTTGTCTGTCATCAAATCCAGAGCTGAAAATGAAAATTCTGACCAGCTTCGGCATGTCAGATGTCTGTGATCTAGTGTAATTAGATTGGTTGTGTTTTCTCAGCAGAACCGAGGCTGCTTTGTGGCACGTATGACCAGCGTTCGGTGCGTTTCCAATTGGGAGATGAGGCTACATTGTTAACTTTGTTATTTCACAAAATGCTCGGGGGAGTATACAGTAAACAGATTGATTTAGCCAAGCATGAGAGCAATTTCGCCCCTAGATGGACGGCCTTTTTTAATTTGTGTTTTTAATTGAGTAGTTTTATGTGATGACCCTGGAGAACAGAATCAATTGGACTATTAAGGTTAGTCAATAACAACATAAAACAGTGGAGTTTATGTTGTGTGTCATAACAGTTGAATGGCACCTGCCATTTTGGTATTCACTAGGATCGCCTGATGCTAAAAACTTAATGAACTCCTGTCCCTTCAGTTTTAACTGACAGTGTAAACACTGAAAAAGTAAGTTCAACTGCCTTAAAGTTTTAAGTGTAAACCAACTTGTGTGAAAGTCACACTTCACTGTTGACTTCATTGCACTTTTTGACCACTTTATATTAGTGATGAATGAATAAATGGCAGGTTCTGTCATAAAACTCCAGATGGCTCAGGCTGATGGGTCCGCAAACTGATGATATTCACAGCATTAAGCTTCTTGGCACAAGCTGATTGGTTCATGTTGCATACACAGCCAATGAGCTTGCTGCTTTACATTTAAATGACTGGTTAGCATTCACTAAAGTATTTTGCAGCACAAAACCCTCCACCTCCCCAGCTCCACCTGTATAGATCTGCTATGGGTTATTTTAAATGCTATATGTGCAGCAGAAGTATGTCTTAAATACTCACAGCACCGTATCAGCGTATGTATTGGCAGTAGCAAGTCCCTGTACTTGCTTTCCAGCAGCAGCAGTTAGGGCTGGGTAATTTTTCTGATTTTATCAATTCATTCGAATTTAATGTTTCGGCACAGTTTCATTTTTTTTAGAAATTCGAGGAATCACCATTTTAAATATGTATTACCAAACATTAGAATTAGACACTAAATAAGCCAATGTTTATGTTGGTGCAGATGATTAACCGCTCACGCGCGATGCGCTTTGTGAAGGACCAGAAATGGAATATATCTCTAGGCGCTTTTTGTGTTGACAAAGATGCAATGCGGGCAGTGGAATAAGACAAAAGGCCAGGAGATGGAGGTTGAACTTCTTTTAACTTGAGCGCTGCATTTTTAGAATGCCGTTTCATGCATGAGCTGAGAGTGCAAAAGTCAAACGCATCCATGTTTACATAGAAAAAACAATGACAAAGCAGCACAATCGAATAAAAAAAACCTTTGAAAAACTACTACTGTATGTCTGATATTTCATGTTTGCATCATGGCGACTGGCTGAAAGCTGCTGTTCTTTGTTTTTACAGAACATTTATAGTTAATAATAGTCTACTAGTGTTATACCTTTAGTCATTTTGAATGTGAATAACCTTGACTTTGAGATTTTTTTAAAGCATTTTCCTCTATTATTTCAGAACATATAATATGTATAACAGTGTTGCCAAGTTCATGGTTTTCCCGTGGAATTAGGTTACTTTAACACTATTGTCATGGGTTGTTTTTGATGTCTGTGGGCTGAAGCGACCCCAATAACGTCATAGCCCCTAAAATACAAATTTACCAGGGGAACCCCAACAAAAAAAAAATTATTTTATCCCCGGAATGCGTTTTTTAACGGGGGACCCCCATCTAATGTGATTGGGCTAGTTTTGGGCTAGTTTTGAGTAGCAATTGGGTGGGTTTTGTTGTGAAAACCTGGCAACCCTGATGTATAACACAACTTCGTACAAGATTTAGTTGTAGTTCATGCATATTTTCTGCAAAGATATTTAACAAGTGAACATGTTGACAACTTTGTCTGTGTGGTGCACTTGGAATAGAATTTTCTTTAACTAGAGGGTTAATAAAGAACAAGTTACTTGAATCCTGTTGTAGTTAAAATTCAGAATCGAGATTTTAATTCTTTGCCATTTCACCAGCCCTAACAGCAGTACATGTTTGTTTTACAAAGTATTAACTAAATTAGAAATAAATCATTTGAAAATGAATTTTTAAGGATTCAAAAATAAAATAAACAGATTCAAAATAAAAGTCCCGCTTTGCTTCTGACACTTATTAGCCAAATAGAAAAATATATCGGCCTATGAAAATAATTAACAAAATGATTGGTTATCGGTCAATATCGTATTGACCCGAATATAACAATGTTTTGTTTTTTTTTTCTTTGAAATACATCTGAAAAAAATGCGGTTGTCTTATATTCAGGGTCTAGACTTTGACATGTCAGTAATACACCCACAACAATAGGTGGCGCCTAATACGCGTAAAACGAGTGTGCCTGCGTAATATAATGTGTGTTGTAATGTTAGAACATCGCGGGTAAAACAAAAGAAAAAGAAAAGCTTACAGCGGCATGAGTCATGACTGTCATGTCAAGCCGATGTGACCAAACTTCCTCTGTAAGTGATTTTAAAACATAAGACAGTACCCAGATTTCAAGACTACAATGAGATTTCACTTCTACTGTTAATGAAAACTTTGGTAGCCTACTTTGAGATGGATAACCTAGTTGTTATATAATTCAGATGGTTTACCTGTTATTTTTATGGTATATAAAAAAGTGTATACCCTGATAGCATACATACATCACGGAGATGTCTATTTGACGTCTGCATTAACATCTGGAAGACATATTTTTTTAGAGTGTTTGCTCATCTCAAAAACGTCCATAGGACGTTTCCTACCAGATGTCTTTAAGATGTTTATGATTTAAAATGTAGGTAAAACTGACATTTTATAGATGTCTGTCAGATGTCTGTACACAGCTCAAGTAATCTTGCAGATGCGTATGTGCTATCTGGGTATTTTTAAATGTGAATGTTGGTACATTTTACCGATATTTACCATACTTTCAAAACTAAAATTAAAATAGGAAAAATATGCAATATGAAAATAATTTAAGATTTTGTGTTTTCTTAATAAACACAATATTTGGTTTTCAAAAAGCCTTTTTCTAAACGGTACATCTTGAAAAAGGGGGGTCGTCTTATATTCAGGTCAATACGGTATATCGGTTGACCACTATTTGTAAATTCTGTCATGTTAATAACATATATTTCAGTGTCTGTGCAAATATACAAAAAGGTACTTGTGCTACAACCACACTTTTTATACAATACCTTGCTAATGAGTTCTTGTTGAACATAGTGCTCAAAACATTTTTTACAGTCACATGATAAGTGTTTTCATGTAGCATTAAATGCATTTATCCTCATAACATTACTTTACAAGCAGCCATATATGTTTTACTTTGCCTAGAAACAATTACACCATGATTGCCCTTGCCCTCCTTAAGTTATTAGAATCTGTTTGTTATTTGAGACCCTGAGAATTGCTTGCAGGTAGAGACTCCAAGCTGTCTCTGCCCTGTCATCATGTAGCCATTTTAAAGCCCTTGTTCCTCAGAGAGGGCCACCTCTCTTTACCTGTCACCGTGTATTCAAGTGGAAACAGGTGTCTCGTTCCATATGCCCTGTGCCTTCCTTTTATATATTTATTTTATTGTGTTCGCCTGATGGCTTCTCTTTACAAATTGAGTTATTCTTTGCACCGCATGCGCTCTTCAAGTGCTTGACAGCTCTCTGCGGGGCCCGGGACATGCCTCTCACGTGAAGAATGGAGAGAACTACTTCTCCTCATGTTGACAGTTGTTCTCTCTGGGTCGGTCTTCATTATGTGTTCCCCTTAGAGATGGATAAGTCTCCAAAAATGAATACATGGTTTGTTTAATGGTACGGATGATGCCTTGATGGATGTTTGTGAATGATCAGGTTCATTTCTCATAATTTAGCGTGTGAATGACACCGCACTGTCAAATTTAATTACTGCGAATGAGCTTGTTTGGTCAAATGTGATGTCAGTTAACTTGATGGCCATATAATGTCTTCTGGTAAATGTTACTTAACAAGTTTGGAGGACCCGCACTCTGTTCTTTCAGAAAGTATTTGGATCAATGGCACATAAGGATGTCCATGATTAAAATCTAGTTAACACGTGCTAAGTACTTTTTGTATTCATATTGCTTTCATACACTGCAAAAGAAAAAAAAAATTAAGTAGTAAACAAAACCAATTGTTGGTGTATGTTTTACAAGAAAATACTATTTCAGTGTTTGCACTTCAGAATCTCTTGCTAAATTCAATGTATTGCTGTTTTTTTTTTTTTTTTGGGTGAGGTTTACTAGCAACTTCTGAGTGAAAAAAATATTTTTTAAATATTTTGAACAGGTTTATTTAACGACCGTAAAAATATAATGTGGTGTAATTAGGGCTGTCAGTCGACTGAAATTTTTAATCTAATAAATTACATGATGTGTCGATTAATTAATCTAATTAATTGTAAATTTGACTGTGAAAACACCCACAAAAAATTATTTAAAGCTATTTTTGTGTTAAATGAGAAAGTATCAAGTAGACATTACAAATTGTAACTTAAGAAAGAAATATTTTATTTGATTCAACATAAAATTTATTACACATAGACATTTAGGCATTTGGGTGAACTATCCCTTTAATGTTTTATCATTCTTCTTCTTATTATTATTTTTAATGAAATTATACTCTAAACAAGAAAATAAATCTGCCAACAGGTGGCGTTAAAACAGCTGATTCATTCAGGAATGAATTAAATGGCTCTCTTTATAAATCTCTTTGAATCATTGATTCACATGATTCATTCAAAACACATATTCATTCATTCATTCAAATTCAACAAAATTCATGGAGTTGTTGCCCTGCATCATATTTGTCAACTGTATGAAATATAAGATGATGTACAGGTCTGGGGGTGGGGCCAGTGAGTTAACTGCGTTAAAATATTTTAATTGCATTATTTTTCATAACTAATTAAGCCCTAGGTGTAATCAAAAAGTAATCAATTAAAAGTACAGTTTTTCCTTACACTTTAAATACATGTGAGTGTTCACACCTTAATCATTATTTTCAAAGGACATTCAGTGTTGTTTTAAAATCACAAATAAATCTTTCATTTAATCACAAATAAATCTTTAATTTTTAATTTTTTTTTCTTTCTCAGTTTCATTTTTTTTAATGAGGCTTTTTCTTAACTATAATATCAGAACAGTTTGTTTTTTGCCCCTAAGAAACTTTAATGGTTAAACAATTAAACAATTTAAAATTAAACAATTCTATGTAATTTTATTCAATTATATTAGTTTAGTTTAAATTAACAAACAATTTTTATTAGTCTTTTCTAATCACATTTAATACACACTCATCCAGAAAGTTGTATATTCAAGTCATTGTATGTGTGAATTGCATTTTAATGTATTTTTTTAAAATAAAATAGTAGATAGGAAAAAAGGTAGAATCATGTCTTTGCAAAGCAAAGATGCAAAAGGACAATAGTCTGGCTCAAGTATTCTATAAAGTACTGTTTTAGTCGAAAGCTCATCGAAGTTCATTTTCATTGTGAATTTTATGGTATTACTCACACACTTCTCACGGATATAAAGTCTTACAGCACCATATAACCGAGTATAAAACAGCTTGACCTTTAATTGCAAAACTTTCAAGACGAGAAATCATCCTTTTAGTGAAGCTGACATTTTTAAATACCGGCTGTCCTTCTGAATTGCTTTTTGTTGCCATCGCTCCATTGCCTGGTCTGCCTGTATCAGTCCATTAGTTCAGAACCGTAAGCACCGGCGCTCGCTCATGACAGGACCGTATAAGTAAACAATGCTGTGGGGTTTTAGCGTCACCGCATGTATGTAGAGGACAAAACCGTTACCCGGGGCTCATGACCGAACCTATCAGTCAGAGTGGAGATGGAAGGCACCGATAAAGATGGTAGTCTCCCCTGGCCCTCTGTTTGTGTACCCTGGACAAGAAATCAATAGCGGTGGCTTCGGAGACTGTTTTACAGTCAAGGCACCTCTCGGCTTAAATGTTTGTCTGTTTTAGTCAATGACACTTCTCTGCAAACTATTACCCACCGGGAATGAAGAACAAACGCGAAACAAATAAACTAGGCGGCGACCCATCTTGCTATTGTTTGCGCTTACAGATGGAATCCTGATAGCGTGGAAATTTTCTTTACGCGCCGTCAAAGAAAAATCTATCACAGCTGAGATCCAGGCCATTATGCTACTGCCTCGGAGGAAATATTGCATTGCGCTTCGGCTTGTTTTATCCTGATCTGTTTTGTACGCCCATCATGAGATGGATCTGAAGGCAGCTCAAGAAAGCCATTGCTTTCTTTGTGCTGCGATAAAGGAGGATTTCCTGACCGCTATGTATAGAAGGTTATCGTTGCCTGTGTAATGCCTCAAAACTGTCGAGCAACAGCAACCACTGAAAACAAAAAGATTGAATTTACTTCTCTTAACTGATGTGGTTGTAATTCTATTACAGCCTCATTTTTATGATATAGTTCTTTCACATTTTTATGGATATCCTACCCAGGGAGATTCTTCCAGAAGGACTGCTTTTATGGCAAAGACGTCGTGAATTGAAATAATTAGTGACCCTTTGTATGTGCGAGTGGCGAAGAAAGCCTTTCTCATTTTAGTCAAACAATCCATGTAATTGTTTGTTTGTTAAACTGCCTGCTCTAGCTGAAAGATGTCCCGCAGTTCCCGCGCTCCTCGTTGGAGCAGATTCGATGTTATACTGGCAACGGCACTGCTAACCTTTTTCTTCAGTCAGCCGCATTAGGTTTGAATTGCTTGCAATTGTATTCTCGCTTCAGAATGTGCCCTACAACCCAAAATGCTCCTGCAGCTTTTAAGCAAATTATTTTTGCTTGTGGAACTTCCATAACAAAGCTTCTTGTTCCTGACAAAAGATCACATTTGTCAGTTCACTGTTTGAGAGCGCCAATGAAAAAAGGAAAGCCGAGTTTGAAGTTTACTAGAACAGACATGCTACAGCTTCACATCGCTCAGCCGATTTTAGGCAGGATGGAAATAGAAAACAAAGCAGTCGCTCTTTCTTTGTAAATGTAGCTTTGTTCCCCCACCCCCCCACCATTACCTCCGTAACTCTGAACCCCACTGCCTGTCTCTCAAGGGAATTCTCCAATCATGGACGGCTGTGTCTTCCCATTCAAGTGGGGCAACCTGTGAGATTGGGCCAAGATAATCAGCTGTCAATCAACATCTTTCAGTGCCACTTTGAATAATACTAAGTATTTTATTTTCTAAAATTTACAGTGGGTGATGCTAAAAGCATGTTCAGTTTTATCCAAGACATTTTTGAACTTACTGCAGCAGTTCAGAAATAAAATGTCAAGTCAGTGGCTAATACTGTATTGCATTGGAAATAACATACCACCACATTAAACCCTACCATAAACCTAATCGTTCGAATGAGCAAAAGTCAATGTGAGATAAAAAATTAAGCAGCCATGCTTTCATTGTAACTCAGGTTTCACAGGATACCCAACCGCTCTGCATCGCAAATGCAGTGTTGTACCGGGTCAGCGAATAAGCAAGTTTACATTTGGACCTGCTTACAGTATGTGATGCAAGCATTTATTTTATGATCCATACCCTACTGTAAAAGTGTTTGGAGATCATAATGTAGTTTGTGAAAGGAAGGTAAAAATAAGTCTTTATTAGTCACTAATTTTAACTGTAGTCATTTGTTTCAAAAGGAATAAATCTGGGTTTCCGCAGGTCCTTAAAAGGTTTCAGTTGTAGCAAATGTGAGAAAATAAAAAGTCTTAAATGGTACAAGACTGTGTTACGATTTTAAGCTGTCTTGAATTTGGGGACAGAATAACAATAATTGTGTATGGCTTAATGTGATGGTTAAACTTAAAAAGGCTGTGGTTTTATTAAATAAACATGAGTGCTGCACTTTTGTGCACTGCCGTTCCAAAAGCACCACCTGCTGGCAGAGAATATGTTTGCATTTTCAATAAGCCTATGCTGTTTTTGAAACTCAACCCATGTTTTTAACGCTACAAACAAAGAATGGTGAATCAATAAGATTATAAAATAATCTTTATAAAATCTGCGCATTATAAAAATCTAAACAGTTAAGACAGAGGAATACATTTATTAATTAATGTAATAATTTATTGATACTAATTGTTAAAATTAATGTAATAATTGATACTTTTGACTCATTCATTTTCTCAAAAATGGTTTAAAGGCTGAAATGTGAACTTTATCTTTTTATTAGCTCTTTGTTTTTGCAAACCTGTATCTGAACCGTAAATCATGCTTTTTTTATAGTCATTTTACAGTTTAATGTTACGGTAGACCAGAGGTTGTGTTACACTTTAACGCTGTCCATCATTTTGACGGACAGGGTCGTAAAAAATTCCCTCATAATCTAGTATTATAATACATTTATGCACTTATGCATTTATTTTGAAGAGAACAGATGAACAGAAACTAACTTTTCATTTTGAACACCACACCTCGCAGTGATAGCAGAGGACACTAGAAACGACAAAATATGCTAGGGCTGGGTTAAAAAAACAAATAGATTTCTCAGCTTTTATAGATTCTCATTTTTATGAACCAATATTGATTCTTAAATCCCAGTCAATCTTTTGGTCCATGCTATTTTTAGTTGATGAATGAACAGTAGTGCGCCATGCGGCTAAGCTTTATGCTTTGTTACTTTTGATATGCAACAAAGTCTCAGAATTCAAATTCTGTCCATTTCATTAGGAAATTCAAACAATAAGTACTGTTTTGGTGCTCTTCAATGTGCCGTCATGGATTGCTGTAGTTTAAACTTGGTAGTTGACTGTGCGTAATCAAACGCATAGCAAAAGGTTTGTGACCGTTTCGTTTTTCTGAATCCTGTGCTATGCTGCCACACTGGAGTGCACTCGCCACCAACTGGACAGGTGTGGGAATTACAGTTACTATTTACAGTAGATCACCTTAAGTATAATCTGTCAAAGTGACGGATGGCCTTCTGACTTTTCCGTCACTGATTAAAAAAAAAAAATCTGTAAATGATTAGTCTTCATTTTATTTGTGCAAGTCTTTAAAAGTCTTAAATTTGAGCTTAAAAATACTGCAGATACCCTGTAAATGTGTGTTTTTGGAATTTAGCATTGATGTACTTTAGGTAGAGGCACGTTATTTTCCAATTATTAGCTTAGCTTAGCATTAACTTAGCAACATGCTAACATCAGACCCTTTGACTATTTAATTGTGCAAATCAGGTTCCATATTGAGCATTGCCAATGATAAGCATTTAAAACCAGTCATGAGGTTCTGTGAGGTTTCTGCCTTAGAAAGTAGCTGCTTATGTAGACATTAGGGAGCGAATAAGCTCACTAGGTTTTGGAGCAGAGCTCATGTCACACTGTCTGGCAAGTATGACACTGAGCAGGAGATGAGTAAACTGAGAAACCTCCCATCATGAGAGGTTGTCCCTCTGCAGGAGATTGATTGATTGGCCATTCACAAGATCTCATGTGTCCTTCAGACTTGAGCATTGAAGGACAGGCTGTTAAAAATACAGGGCTAGGCTCTTGGCTGGATTGCTTTCCATGTACAAAAAAGTTCTGAAACCAATCCACAGCCTTTAGGAGACGTGGGTATGATACAGAAGGTTTGTGCCACAATCCAAAGCAGGCCTGCTGCAACAGTAAAAATCCCATTCAGAATCGATGAAATTATAAACCTTTGGAGACGGACCCACCATGAGCTCTGAGGTTGTTAAACGATGCTTTATAATACGGGTAGTTCAAACTGTAAATTCTGATTAGATGAGTCACGTTCAAAGCTGAGCTGTAAAATGACTATAAACTCACACCTGTGACTGCACATTCTATATTAATGTGCCAAGTTGGTATGTTGCTTGGCAACTGCGAATGGCCTGCAGCTAGAATAATTAATATGGAAAAACTGTTTATTCCAATAATTATGAATAATACATTTAAATTAATAAATAAAAAATGTTTAGTGAATTTTGGTGTCTTTTAGAGTAAAGTCGCTGTAAAGCATCAAGTTGGCTTATTGATTTAAAGGTTTCGTTGCAATAGCATAATGGAATGCGCTGATGACGATTCATGTCTTCACAAACAGGGTGCATGGAGGCATGAAGATACTAACCTCATCTTATGACGAAAACGTACCTGTGGGAACTTTTTCGCAAGACACGAAATATGTAGCACCATTTACGTTTCGTGAAATATTCGATCTGAAATGTCCACTGAGTGGCACTAAAGCAGTGTTCGTTTTTTCCTCCAGGAACAGATGAATGTACATATGGTACATTTTAGGAATGGACATTTTTCATAAATATTGTGTTTGAATATTTGGGCTCATAAAAAAAATGAATATTTGAGTAGTCATTTATTTAAATGACGTTTTTAATAATACGTTTTTGTCATTATTTCTGAACAAGCTTATGATTAGGCATTATACACAATGTTCTACAATGTTATGTTATATCCCAACGTTTTAGTTGAAAAGTGTAAAAAAAAAAAATATATATATATATATATATATATATATATATATATATAGGAAAAAAGCATTCAAGCTCAAGCGGAGCAAATGGGCAAAAATAAAGCAGACCATGCAAATTACAGTACAGAACGAACATACACAAAGTTTATGTTCTTTATTTTGTTTCTCATGTTAATGTTGAGAATAACAATAATATCCACACGCTCTGGTGAAAATTGGCCCTGCTGAAAAAAAAAAAAGCTAAAACCAGCATAAGCTGGTTGGCTGGTCCTGCTGGTTTAAGCTGGTTTTATTTATTTATTTTTACAAATAAGATTTAAAGAGTGAATATTCGGCTATTTATGCACATCTCTAGTATGTTTTATGTGATGTGGTTTTGTATGCGTCTCCACAGTTCTGACTTGAAATGACCGTTGAGTGGCGCTTTAACTCTATTATGCTCTGTAATGTTTTAAAGGGGTCCTATTATGCTTTTTCACTTTTTAGTCAGTGTGTGGTGTGTGTGTTTGGGCATAAAAAAGATCTACAAAGTTACAAATCTCAAAGTCCACTCCAAAAGATATTTCGTTTTTAAAAAATCCCTTTTTAAGAACTACAACGAACGGCTCCTTTGGACTACAGCGTTTGTTTTCCGTATGGTATGATGTCACAGCGTGGTCCATTAGA
This sequence comes from Labeo catla, assembly GCA_012976165.1. Lineage (NCBI taxonomy): Eukaryota > Metazoa > Chordata > Actinopteri > Cypriniformes > Cyprinidae > Labeo > Labeo catla. The sequence continues at coordinate 724,682 of VONZ01000121.1, forward strand.
ATATCATTAAAATAAATCCCACCTCCGGAAATTCAAATTGTTTGGGGGAGGGTAGGGACGAGGTGGGGGATTAACCAAACTTTAGCATGCAGCACGGAGAACCGCTTCAACGAGCGCAGCGCGGAGGGTATAAACACAAGCATTGACTAGAGTGGCTGCCTCAGAGTAGTAACGTGCCGCAGACATATGCAGTATGGGGGTCGAAACACATGCCGAGGCAGCGTTCTACTCCAGAAAATTATCCTGGCACTCCCAAGCTTCAGAATGGCATAGACGGGTGTTTCTCTTCACCAGTCCAAAACAAGTCTAATAAAGTGCATCCATCCATAATAAAAAGTGCCTCATACGGCTCCAGGGGGTCTCCTGTAGCGAATCGATACATTTTTGTAAGAAAAATATCCATATTTAAAACAAAAGAATCACTTTAATCTAGCTTGTGCTAACTGCTTTGACAATGGGCGTGGCAGTACTAACCGTCCAAGCTGTTTGCCAATTGCAACACAGTGGGACAGCTAACCAATCACAACACATTTCCTTTTTTTGGAAGGTGGGCCTTCATTAAACCAGCACTAATCGAGCCATTTGTGCTAGGCTGGGGAGAAAGGTATTGTAATAATGTAAATTATGTGAAAAATAATGCGTTTTTCGAACCACCAAGCATGAAAGCATGTTCTAGTACACCCCCAAAACAAAATCAAGACTTTGTAAAAGAGCATAATAGGACCCCTTTAAAATAACGAACCAGCACCTAATCCTACCCGATAGTATGAACAAAAGCAAATATGATGTAAAAACGCAATTGCATACATGCCGTTTTACATGATGATTACAAAATGATTACAAGTGCTCGCTTTTTTACCACCTCTACTGTTTCTGTTGCAAATTGTTATTGTGTGTATTTCTGTTGGAAACTGCAGTGATATGTACTTATTGGTATGTATTTTGCCTCTTGCGAAAAAGTTCCCACAGGTATGTTGTCGTCATGAGATCAGGTAGGCAAATGGTTACTTTGACTGGCAGGTAGAACAGCCTATTGTTGCCCTCGGACTGTGGAATATGATTGAATTAACATTTTATGGTCCTGCACCTTCACAGACAATATAAATACAGGCATTCGCAGGCCTTGGCAAAAGTGAAATCGTAAAAACAGTGTGCAGACCAAAGCCATTGCACCTGAACACAGATTGCACACTTCCAAACTGAAACAAATTAATAAATGTATTAATTAGGGGTGGGAATCTTTCAGTACCTCACAATTCGATTCAAGTGGCTAACAGTGTCCCTTTAGTGGCTCTGTAGAACAAGTTGTTCATTTTCCCTGCCTTTCCGAATGTGAATCGATGTGAATTGCTTAAAGACTGAATCGCGATTCGTATGTGAATCTTTTAGAATTTTTTTCCCCTAGTATTAATTATAAGGAGAACGCTGTTGTGGATTATCTGTACTCGTTTGTAGTATTTGCAGTTTGTAATCCTGTATTTTCTTTGTAATCTCCATTATGTTTGTTGGACTCAAATGTGTAGCAGACAGCACAGGACAAGTTGAACAGCATGAGTGCATCATCTCACAAACTGTTGCTCAAATCTTGTCCTCTCTCAGATGGATGCGTTTCACACAGACTTTGTTTAGGGACCTTCAGACAGACTGACTGAAATTTCAAATATAAAATGTTAAAATTAATGCACATTGAGCCCAACGGGACATTCCTGACCCTCCCTTTCGTTCGTATTGTCCAGAATTTGTCAAATATTTGCTAAGTCTTGCAGCACACAGGGGCCCGTGGCATCACTGCCATCTCCAATGAGCTGATTCTCATTTTAAATGTTAATTGCCTTCCCTGAGCCTTCTCATTACACCCCCAGTAAATGATATGCTGCAGCCTCACTGAAAGAGCTCTCATTTATCCTCAGAATGTGATAAAAGATCCATGCAGGTTTACCCTGATCTCCAATTTGGCTATGGAATGAATGGAAATGCTCTGCATAATTGTCAAATCCATGCACATATATATCTTTTAACTCTGTATGGTGGGTTTCATATAATAACTTAAAGCACTATATTTAAAATGACTATTTTTACAGGATTTGTTTTCTAAATGATGATTGCATTTTATTTATTAATGTAGGATGTCTGTTATTTAATCTACTGATTCAGACAGGATTAGGATTGCTGTATTTGCTGATTGTTTTTTTTTCTTGTTTGTTTGTTTGTTTGTTTTAAATGAGATGTCAGTGTCTGTTGTGTCTAAATGTAGTTGCCAATCATGTGTTTAATTATATGGAATGTTAGCAGCTATCAGTCATTAATTTATGTATTTATTTATTTATTTATTTATTTGACTTACTTATGCATTGACGTATTGACATTTATTTATGTATTACATGTATTATTGACTTTATTTATTTATTGACTTATTGACTTATGCATTTATTTATAACATTTGAGTTTTCGTTTATTTATTGACATTTATTTATGTATTACAGTTATTAGTATTTATTGACTTATTTATTCATTGATGTTTTGATATTTATTTATTGGCTTATTTATTTATTTATGCGTTGACTTGATGTTTTATGTATTACATTCATTGACATTTATTTATTGATTTATTTATATATTACATTTATTGACATTTATTGACTTATTTATTTTAGTTATTTATTTATTACATTTATTGATATTTATTGACATATTTATTTGTTTATTGACGTATTTATTTATGTATTACATTCATTGACCTACTTATTATTTATTTATTGACTTACTTATTTATGCATTGACCTTTGACATATTTATGTCCTAACCTACATTTACTGACTTTATGTATTTATGCACTGACGTATTGACATTTCTATGTATTACATTTATTGACATACTGACATTTTTATTGATTTATCAAATTATTGATTTATTGACTTATTTAAACATTGCAGAATGTTTAATGTAAATTTATTTATTTTTTGTTTGTTTTGTATTCACAGCTGTTTTTTTTTATTTTATTTTAGTCTTGTTCTGTAAAAAAGTCATGCATTGTTGGTGTCTGCAAAATGTTTTTGCTCCATTTACACTGCAGAAATAAGTATTTAAGACTTGTGTGTTTTCCAGGTGAATTCTTTCAGATATTTTCACCAGGGGATCATGCGTTTCTCATTTCATCCTGAGCCAGACATAGGGGTCTTAAAAGTGAATATTTTAGCTCTTGTTTACATTGTACAGCAGTAAGCATTCAGTATACATCAGTTATAAAAATATTTAATCACGTCTTGTTATAGAAATAACACATGGTTATGATCTCTCCTTTGAACGATGATCTGTGAGATGCAGTCTGTTCTCAGTGCTTCTGGGAGACTGTTGGAGATGTACACTATTATGCAATCACAAGGTTGTTTTCTAAATGCAAATGCATATTTTAACAATGTAACTATGAACTCCTGTATTCCTGCATTTGGTGTCTTGATTTACCCGGTATATTTTAGGTCACTTTAAACTCCTGCAGTGACTTTGGAGACAGATTTGTTCTTTGCTGTGTGTTCTTACATAAGCATGTTTCTGTGCAGATCTGTTTGGGGTGAGGAAGGGGCGTAATGTCGAACTCATTGCATGGAGAGAGATGAGTATGCCAATCGTCAGAGCCCGAGGCTGTGCACCTCCATCGTCAGCTTGGCTCCGAACACCACACACTGTAATGCCATCTGGCAGAAAGGTCAAAATAGACTGATCCAGAATCAGCGCTCTGGTTTTACAAAGCTGAGCTTGGGCCTTACGTAAATTCACAGCGCTGTATCTCTTAGACATACAGAAGAAGTGTTAAAGAGTTCCTTAAAGTCTCTCTGTACAGCATGTTGAGAGTTGTACCAGAAACAGGATTATTAAGTTAAAGACATAAGCACACTAAATACAGACAAAACATTACTTTTTTCAAAATTATTATTTTCATTTTAGGTAATCATGAAACTAATTATGTCTCATGAAAAAAGAATGTGATATAACAACAACAGTAATAATAATAATAATAATAATAATATAGTTAATAGTTAACAATTGTTAATGACTGAACTGAGCTATAAAAATGTTAATATTCAAATTGTAATATAATAATAACTAGAATATTCAAATACTCTGACCAAAATTATAAATGTAACCCGTTTGTTTTTGCCCCCATTTTTCATGAGCTGAACTCAAAGATCTAAAACTTTTTCTGTGTACACAATAGGCCTGTTTCTCTCAAATATTGTTCACAAATCTGCCTAAATCTGTGTTAGTGAGCACTTTTCTGCACAAACTGTCGGAAAACATCTCAGGGAAGCTCATCTGCATGCTCGTTGTCCTCATCGGGGTCTTGACCTGACTGCAGTTCGTCGTCGTAACCGCCTTAAGTGGGCAAATGCTCACATTCGATGGTGTCTGGCACTTTGGAGAGGTGTTCTCTTCACGGATGAATCCCGGTTTTCACTGTACAGGGCAGATGGTAGACAGCGTGTATGGCGTTGTGTGGGTGAGCAGTTTGCTGATGTCAGTGTTGTGGGTCAAGTGGCCCATGGTAGCGGTGGGGTTATGGTATGGGCAGGCGTATGTTATGGACAAGGACATGTCACCCATTGAGCATGTTTGGGATGCTCTGGATCGGCATATACGACAGAGTGTTCCAGTTCCTGCCAATATCCAGCAGCTTTGCACAGCCATTGAAGAGGAGTGGACCAACTGACTGGTTTTCAGACCCCCCGGACCCCCCCGGACCTCCCAATACAGTAAAACTGCACTGCATTTTAGAGTGGCCTTTTATTGTGGCCAGCCTAAGGCACACCTGTGCAATAATCATGCTGTTTAATCAAAATGTTAATAATAATAGAAATACTACTTCTACTACTACTAATAATAAAAATAATAATAATGATTATTATTAATACTACTACTACTACTAGTGAAAATGAAGTTAAAAATGAATAATAATTTTAGTAGCAGTAATAATAATAATAATTATAGTGAATATTAAAAATTGCACATCCATATTCAAGTTGTGATATTAATAACAACAACAACAATAGCTATATTAATACTATTATAGTTATTTCCTCTTATTATGACAGTGGACATTAAAATGTTAACACATATTAATATTAACATTTTTTTTATTTGATTAACATAATAATAATAATTATTAATAATAATAATAATAATATCCCTAACCTTACCCATATCCTACCTCAATACCAGCAAAAGTGTTTTGCAATGCAATATGAACACATTAAGTACATTATAAATAGTAAATTATAATAATATACAATTATTAATACAGGAAAGAATATTATTATTATTGTTATTAATACTAACTAATATTCAAATAGTGTGATATGTATAATATAGTAATAATAACTATATAACAATAATATAACTAGAATATTAAAATATTAATAAAATAAAAAATAATATAGTAATAGCAATTTATTATTGCTACTGCAACTACAGTAAAAAGTTGCTGATACCATACTGCTAATAATGATGGTAACTTAATTATTATTATTTAATATAAGTGAATATTAAAATGATATTAATACAATGAAAATTTTATGTTGATTAAAGTTTTTTATTATTATTATAGTGAATTTTATATAATGTGATGCTAATAATAACTATATTATGTTTGTTTGTTTATTTATTAGCATCATCATCACCACCACAAAAAATAATAATAATAATAATAAAATAAAATAAAAATGCCTTCAATCTTAAACTGAAGGAACTGTACTCCTAAAAACTTTTTTTCCCCATGCTCCTACCATTAATGGGATTATGTTCCTGCATTCCCACTTGGAAAATACTGTGACACTGGCAGTATTTGGAGACTTGAGTACCACAGTGTGTGCCGTACAACACTAGTAGGCTGTGCTTATTGTTTGAACTTGACATCTGTGTCTCCGTAACTCTCACTCAGCTTCTCCTTGTTTGGATGCATTTGATTCTCTTGCACATTATTCCTCCATTTTGCATCATACAACATTTCTCGGTCTGTTTGGGATGAGAGGGCTGTTATTTTCTCAGATGCCTGAAGGTGAACCGTGTGACACCCCACCAAAGTGACAAAAAAGGAGTCGTGTCACTGAGTGGCGCCTTTTTAAGATCCCAAGTGTGCTGCAAGACTAGACCTCAAAGAGTTCATTGTTAGCATGAGAGTGTATAAAGTGGGTTGGTTTTATTTACAGCAAACTGCGTTGTGTGTATTAGTTTGTGGTATGAGATGGAGATGCGAAAGAATAATGAGCTCTATTTGCATTCGCCCTCTATATGCACCGTGTCTTGTGCATAGATAAGGGTCCAGTCCTTTATCTGTGATTGGTCATTAACCTGGTTGAAGAACTGGTGTTGTGATGCTGAACTAGTGGCTGGTTGCCTTGGAAACCTGGGATTTCAAGCACCATGCACTGGACAAAGTTGATGTTCAAAGGGGCATCGGTACAAGAGGGCAGCAAGAAAAAGTTAATTGCTTTTGGATATTCAACCATAACAGCACCAGGAAGAGCTTTTGCAGAGGTTGGAGAGAGGGAAAACATTCGAAAACTTTTCTAATCCTTCCCTCGCCGAGAATAGCAGGTCTTTCACCATGTTCCTGGGAATGTGCTCCTCTGGTGTTGCGTGGACGCCTGGGATTGGAGCTTAAGTCTGCTTCAATATGATCACACAATAGATGGATCTTAGGTGTTGGGTAGGGGGATCTACAGTGAAAAAAGCACTTACGAAACAGAAATCCTTGCTACAAAGAGACGAGGTGAAAAGGCAGTAATTTAACCAGATGCCCCACTCAGCAGAGGAGGGATTAAAATGCACTGCGGCTTATCTTGTCCCTAAGACCTTGACTGTTGAATCGCAGGTTTCGCGAAAACACTGCCAAGGTCACACCTTCATTACGGTTCTTTTATGTGTTAATGAGAACGCGGGACGACTCGGAGAAAGGTATTAGGTTCTCACCCTCTGTCCCTCCTTCAGGTCTTACTGTACTAATGAAAGGAGGAACGGAAATGTGACGGGCATGTCCCGTTTGACAATACGCCGAGGTGAAGTGAGCGAGGACTTTAATGTGTCAGCAGCTTAGAGAGGGTAAAGCTAGAGCACATGTCCAAGGCAGTCTGAACGTTCAGGGGGAAATTGGTAAGTGTTTTTTTTTTCCCTGTACATTTAACAGAACTTTTCCTGTAATCCAGGACAGACTGTATGTAGACTGTAAAATTCAGTTATACAACAGTTAGTTCTAATCTGATTGGAAAAGCAACACTCTGAATAGCATGGTTAGTGTGACTAGTTGTTTTATTACTAGTAGTATAATGATATAGCTAGCGCTGTTCTGTTGTTGAATTAATTGGTAATACTTTACAGTAAGGTGTCATTTGTTAACATTAATGTATTAACTAACATGAACAAACAATGAACAATACATTTATTACTGTATTAATGAATCTTTCTTAACATTAGTTAAAGGAGAAGTTCACTTCCAGAACAAAAATTGACAGATAATGTACTCACCCCCTTGTCATTCAAGATGTTCATGTCTTTCTTTCTTCAGTCGTAAAGAAATTGTGTTTTTTGAAGAAAACATTTCAGGATTTTTTTCCATGTAGTGGACTTATATGGTGCCTCGAGTTTGAACTTCCAAAATGCAGTTTAAATGCATCCCAAATGCAGTTGAAGCAGAATACACAGAGTTCAGGGAGAGCAAGACAACCGTTTGAGATTAAAAAGTATTTAAATTGTATTTTTTAGTTTTAGTTTAGTATTTGCTATAGGTTTTGTTTATCATTGTTTAGTTTACAGTTCAGTTTTAAGAGATCTTGCCTAACTATAGTATTAGTATAAATAGCTGGATTTAGGTTGACATGTTTAACTATGTAATGTCAGCCTGTAGACATTATATTTCATTATAATTCGTACTATGTGTCATGAATCCTGTCCGGTCTGCCCACCACCAGAGGTCGCGTGTGCATCTTCTGTGTGCATCTGACATTTCACACTACACAGACTGTTGCACTACATCCTGGACTACATACTTCCCATGCTCCACCTCTCTAATTACGCACACGGCTGTAACCAATCAAGCACACTATATAAGCCTTGGACTTCCTCTTCCTATTTCCCGAGTATTGTATTGCGTTTAGCACTCACCTAGTGTTAGCATCTTTACGGACCCATTTCCTAGTTATCCTGTGTCTAGTTTTTTCTTGTTCTTGCCTTGTTTTCTAAGTCTTGTTTCCTAGCCTAGTTATCTCGTCTAGTCTGTTTCGCTGCCTGCCCTGGATCTCTCGCATGTCTATTGGATTACCCTTTTGCCTAGCCCCCTGGATTATGTTCGCCGTTGATCGACCCTCGCCTGTCTTGGATTACTCTTGTGTCTTGTCCTCATATACGTTTATATATGTTATATATAAACGTATACGTTTGCCGATGTTCGACCCAGGGGCAGGGTTATGTGTGGTCTTTTGTACGAATTCCTACGAATTTGCTACCTCATAAAATACAAATGATTTTTTACAAATTGTATGAATTTGTATGAGCGAGATCATACAATTTTTTACGAATTAGCAACCTTGTCAAATATATACGAATTGCAGTGAGATCGGGTTGGTTTCTCTTATGAATTTGTCAGTGGCTTCATATCTGTGGTTCCTAATCCATCGTTCTCCATGTTTTGTGACAACAAAGAAGCAACCCTCTTTTGTGCCATGTAAGGTTTCTGGTTAAATTGAATATTGACGTCTTAAAAGCATCAAATTCCATGCATCGCAGGTGATGCTTTTAGTTCAGTACGCTATCAGGCCGGGAGGTGTGCAACCCATGTCCCTGTCCCATTTCATGTGTACATGTGTGTTCCATATTGTGGCCTTTTTCCTTTCAGCCACTCCATCTATTCACTCTGTTCTTTGCTCTGGAGTTAAAGTACCTTCAGGTCTCTATTGTCGGGAAGGATATCTATGATGACTGACTCTCCTGCAGTGTAATGGGGCCTGTACCTACTGTCTAAATATATGGAGGCTGATTGGAGTCCTATGGACATGGAGGGTCAAATCAGAGTTCCATTCATATCACTGCCATGACGCAGTTCCATGGTTTTCTCCATGGACTCAAGTCCAGGTTCTATTTAGATTGAAGGTCCCTGTCACTGCAACTAGACAACAGTAGAATCATAACGACATTCAGTAAGAGAAAACAAGTGGTTTATAGACTGCTCAGACTACAAGAGGTAGAAATAGAAAATTAAATAGAAAAACATTTTTTTTTCTTTTTCAAAATATAGATTGTATAGAACGTAGCAAAATGGCATACAACATCGCATTCATTCATTCATGGTTCCACTTTATATTAGGTGGCCTTAACTACTATGTACTTACATCTGAATTAATCATTTGATACAATGCACTTACTTTTTACATTGTGCTTATATTTTAAAACATACCTGCATGTAATTACATCTGTACTTAATTTCTGTAATTACATTCATAATAACATTGCTGATCCTTTAGACCTTAACCCAACCTTAAACCTACCCATAACACCAAACCTGTCCCTAACCATACCTGTATCCCACCTCAATAACAGCAAAGTGTTTTGCAATGCAATATAAACACAATAAGTTAATGTTTTTTCCATACAATAAAAATAGACAATTCAAGCCCCCAAAAAGACAAGAAAATTAAGTTATTCACTGGATATTTCTTTCAGACTAAAAGAAATGCACATGGATTTTAATGACATGAGGGTGAGTAAATGATAACTTTTTCATTTTTGGCAGAACTATACCATTAAATATCCCAGCTACATTTGGCACGAACATGTTCAGTTCATTTGTTAGAGTTGTTATTTTGGACAATACATTAACAATCCAGAATATGTCTGTAGCTAATAGTCATTTTAACTAGAGGGACAATAGCACAATTGTAGAGTGTAAGTTCTGGTAAATGAACCCAGCTGATTATAAAAGATGAGCAATTAACACTGTGAACACCCAGCCTTGAACAAAGAGGGAGAAAGTGATGACATGTTCTTTCTTTTAAAGACCTAATCATTTATATTTGTTAATTTGTTATTTTCATGTGTGTATCCTGCGGTTTCCAGCAAAGGTCTAGCGCATACAGACACTCCAAGTACAAGGACAGCACAAACATCAAAGCTTTACCGCGGTACTAAGAGAAATTAGTATTCTCTCCACTCATACAATTGGCTGTAAGCAATAGACTCTGAATTATGGGCAAGGTTTATGCTCTAGGTAAAACCGGGAACCACATTTATCTTTCATGTTCTGTCAATATGTTCTGATAGAAGAAGGCCAAAACAGGTGCTTGTTAACAGCACAGAAAATGAAAAGCGTAGAAGATTTTGACATTCCACTTGATTTGAATGATGAAAAAATAGATTGTAGATTAAGTATAAAGTGGGTAAATAAAAGCAAAGTCTCAGAAGTATCTATGCCTATATGTAGTTGATTGTGTCAAGAGGTTGTCGGTAAGAGGTGAAAACCCTTTGGCTTGATCAAATGAAGACATGGAATAATGGTTAAGTCCAATTTGTAGTTGAGAAGCGATAAAGTAATAAGCAAACACACTAGTCAGATCACTTCTCGGTATACTGCAGAAATTAAGAACGTAAGATGTGAAGCGCATTCAGGTTTCAACCAGAAGAAAAGAACGTTAAATATCATTTGGGCCTTTGAACCAAGACGGTAATCAATATCGAAGAAAAGGGAAAAGCACTCTCTCAATTAATATCGAAGTACATTAGTCATTTTTTCAAAAATCTACTTCCTCAAACATTTTGTTAAACTCTCAAAGGCCTGAAAGTGTTTCAGTTGAGTGGGAGGTGAGAGAGTGGGTTGTTTTCATGAAGCCATCAAAGAGAGTGATTGGTAAAATAATCCACAATTACAGTGTTTCCATCCTGCAAAACAGAGCAAAAATGAATGCAGTCTTTCAGTGGAGGGAAAAAAATAAATTGGTGTAATGTTGAAGCCAGCCTTGCTAAAATGCTCCTGACTTGCTTTTTAAATGCTACTGTCTCTGAAGTCTCATTGCAAACTGGCTGTCACCCTCTCCAGAGAGTGTCAGGACTGTTTTTTGGTGTGTTTTCTTACCAACTCAGTGCGCCATTCTCTTCTGTGACCTCAGGAGGTAGGGAGTCTGGTTAGTGAAGGGACACATTTTCTTGTTCATTGTCTTGACAAGATGAAAGTCTGGGGGAATATCTTGATATTGTGGAACAGAGTCACATGCAGGAGATGTTATTCTACGTTTTGAACTACATGTAAGGAATTTTGTGCTGGTTTATAGAAGATAATATTTGAATCAATAAATAGAAAGGTTCTTAAATGGTTCTTCAATACCACTGAAAACATTTAAAGGGGTGCTATTATGCTCTTTCACTTTTTGAACTTTAGTCAGTGTGTGGTGTGTATCTTTGAGCATAAAAAAGATCTACAGAGTTAGAAATCTCAAAGTCCACTCCAAAGGGAGATATTTCGTTTTAAAAAATCTCTTTCCAAAAACTACAACGAACGGCTCCTTTGGACTACAACGTTTGTTTTCCACATGCAATGAAGATGTCATAGTGCGGCCCATTAGAATATTAAATTAAATCCCGCCTACAGAAATTCGAATTGTTGAGGGATGTGTAGGGACGAGGTGGGGGATTAGCCTAAATTTAGCAATGCAGCGCGGAGAGCCGCTTCAACGAGCTACAGCACGGCGAGTATAAACACAAGCATTGACTAGAGTGGCCGCTTCAGAGCAGTAATGCGCCACAGATGTGTACCGTACAGGGGGTCAAAACACGCAAAAACTCAGAAGCCGCGATCTACTCCAGTTGCCGCGTCGGAGCCGGATTTTTAAAATGCATAAACTTGCACTAGAATAGGCTAGGGTGACCAGTGATGATGCTTTTGATAATGTTAAGCTGCTTTTAGCCTTATGCTAGAGCTGGTTTCGGGCAATGAACTAAGTATATAAAATAATTAAATAAATTAGCATGATAATGATAATATCATGTATCTGCGATCTCGCAGGCTGAGGATGGGACTCAACACTACTGTAGCGTATTATTTACTCACCCTCCATGCATCCTAGGTGTATATGACTTTCCTTCTTTCAGAGAATACAATCAGAGTCTAGTAAAGTCTAATAAAATGCATCCATTCATAATAAAAAGTGCCTCACACGGCTCCCGGGGGTCTCCTGTAGCGAATCGATGTGTTTTTGTAAGAAAAATATCCATATTTAAAACGTAAGATTCACTATTTATCTAGTTTGCGCTAACTGCTTTGACAAGGGGCATGGCAGTACTGAAACACCGTCTAAGCTGTTCACCAATCATAACTCAGTGGGACAGCTAACCAATCATAATACATTTCCTTTTTTCAGAAGGTTGGCCTTCATTAAACCCAGAACTAATCGAGGTATTTGTGCCAGGCTGGGAGAAAGGTATTGTAATAATGTAAATTATGTGAAAAATAATGAGTTTTTCGAAACACCAAGCATGAGAGCATGTTCTAGTACACCCCCAAAACAAAATCTTGGCTGTGTGACGTCACTCCCACGATGGTTGACATGGCCGTTTTACCTTAGACCCGCCAAGACAAGAATGTTTTTTAAGCAATTGTGATATTCTGTTGTTGGATGTAATAATGAACATAGCAGTCGTCATTTACTTTCATTAACGTCTTTCTCTTTACTCCTGACATCTGAGCCACTGAAGATGCAGAGGATTAACGTGACTTTCATTTTTGAAGGAAATGCGCCGATCCCTGATCTGCCTCAATGTGTCTAAGTTTGCACAAATTATTCATGATGCAGCTTCACCTACAGAAGAAGTGAGTATAAGTGTTTTTATGAATCTTTGCAAATCGCCTTTCCTAATAATGTGTTAGTTAGCAAGTTTCGCGGCTAAATGTGGCTAAAGTAAACATTACAGCTCGTCACTCCACAGAAGACAGGGGCGGGGTGAGCAGAGCTCATTAGCATTTAAAGGAACATGCAACACGACAGGTTGCTGTGAAGAAAGCTGATTTTGAGAAGGTAAAATGGGTGTTTTTTTACACCACCATTGAGAAACTGTAGCCAAAGCATGTTTTAGACTTCTAATTAGGATCCTAAAAAATCATCAACTTGTGGAAAACGGGCATCCGATAATCCCTTTAAAATAACTTTTTTGTGTAGAAGAAGAAAGAAAGTCATGCGAGTTTGGAACGACACGACAGTGAGTAAAAAGTTAGCCATATGATTTTTTTTGGTTACTTTTTTAGTTTTTTGTTTGTTTCTGAAGCACTTTTGTAAAGAACTAATCTGGTGAATATTAGAAAGGTATTTGTGGGACAACAAAGACTGACATGGAAAAGAAGAAATTGTTAAATAAAGTTGTTATTTTTCTTTTCTTTTAATGAGGTTCTTACTACCTTTCTGGGCCTTGAATGTGTCCGTTGCATTGCTGCTTTGCAGGGTCAGAAAGCTTTCAGATTTCATCAAAAATATCTTAATTTGTGTTCTGAAGATAAAAAAAGGTCTTACAGGTTTGGAGCGACATCAAGGTGCATAATTAATGTCAGATTTTTCATTTCTGGGTGAACTAACCCTTTAAAAGGATTTTTTTTCCCTGTGAACTCAGGTTGTAAATGGATCATTCATTTTAAGAGTGTAAAAGAAATTTCATTTCCAGTAAAGTGAATAGCACTTCTGTTTCAAACAGCTCCAGCACAGACGCTTTACATTAGAGAGAGAGAGCGAGAGACAAAAAGAAAACAATTGAAATAAAATGTTAGCACCTGTCTTATACAGCAATGACACTATGATTTAGAACAGTATTGTGCAATTTCAGGGTACATTCTAAAACCGTTCCCTATTTTGCAGTTATCATCCATCAGATATTTTCTTGGAATTCTGTCCTTGATATTTTCTATTCTGCCATATGATTCTCCACGGATTCCATAGTTGAATTGTTGCACTCATAACTTTAACTTGTTGGACGTGCACCAGTGTAAAACCTTGGGAATGGTATCACGCTAGGAATATTCACGAAAATGTAGTTTGCAGATAGTTTACTTTGCTTTGCAGCATAAACGCCAGTGCAACCCCACGCTCCAGCCCCCCTCCGAACCACTTAAGACTGTTGAACGCCCACATCACATTTAAATCCAAGAACACACTCATTCAGCCCGAGCGTTTCCTTCCGTTTTTCAAGCCCACTGCACAGGAGGGAGTCCATGCAGAAGGGATTTATTAAATTCGGCTATTGTACCTGCTGTAAGTGATAGATTTGGAGAGAACTAGCAAAACGCCACAAAAATAATAATCTCCCAAGCATGAGACATGACAAGTGAACAGCCATGAAAAAAAAGAAATGGGGCCAAGAGAAAATTGGATTTTCAAGAATGCCTTGTTTCACAAAAAAGGAAAAAATGACCAGTCAGAAGGTGTTAGTGAAGCAGACTGACTTTCATTAGTTGAGTCATTTAGCACTATTGAACCATGAAGATGGCTCAGTGATATTATGTTAACCTCCTGTTTCTCATGCAGACCGAAGATTAAATGTAATTAAAGGGCTTTTGTACAATGAGGACAGCTTCCGGATAATTGATGAGTGGCAGGAATTATTCAGTGTTTTTTGTGCGTGTGACATTCAGGTCTGAGCGCGTCTGAGCCTTACAGTGCTTCGGATAGTCGATACCGTAGACGTCTCTTTGTGACGCTCGTGTCATCCACTGTGCTTTGGGATTGTGGAAGAAATAGCCATTGGTATGTGACATCAGTATTAGCGTGTATTTTGGACTGTCATGCTCTACGTTTTCTTTTGCTTTGTGCTTTTAGATCAATAAGCCTGGTGCTGTAAATGGAAGGGAAAGGGGAAGAAAAAGCGGCCTTGTGACAGATGTCATCCCAAGTGTATTTGATAGATGAATGATCATGTTTGTTGCTCCATCCGAGAGCCAGGCCCACTGATCTGTTCATTAGGGGTTCACCGCCTGGTGCATTCACAGCACGCCTGGAGGAGCCATGAAAGCTCTTTTAAAAATGCAGA
The DNA here is from genome assembly GCA_012976165.1 of Labeo catla. Classification (NCBI taxonomy): domain Eukaryota; kingdom Metazoa; phylum Chordata; class Actinopteri; order Cypriniformes; family Cyprinidae; genus Labeo; species Labeo catla. The sequence goes on from VONZ01000121.1 coordinate 739,724, forward strand.
GCGGATATAAACACGCAGGCTGGAAATAAAGCGATATGCAATTACGTAAACCGTTCTTTAATGTTTGTTTGAAAAGAGAGAACGAAACCCAATCTTAACGCTAGATCACCGTATATGTGGGGTTACAGTCCCTGCTGTTTTTTGGATGGTTCACCCCTGTCGTTTCTCGTACTCGAATTCTATTCAGGTCCAAGCATTTGTAAGCCACTGTGAAGTTGCAGAAAAATCTTCCGCACTCCAGCGGCGCATTCAATGTTTCTTTGTACGTCTCTGAAAGACAGAGAGACAGGGGCAGCCCTACAAGTTCAGGACCATCATCTCCCCCCCGGTAACTCACTCACCTCTGAATGCATCATCATTCCCACCCTGCTGAAAGCGCTGGATCTGAGCAGAAAGCTCCCTGCTGGGTGGGTGAGTGAGTAGGCAATAGAGTGGACATGATTGACTCTCCTCCACTCTTGCGTCCCCTGCTGCAGTCCGAAAGACAAGGAGAGGACTCTTTCTGCATTCCTCGCTCCTGTGCTAATTAAGGACTATTATCCGACACAGCGGGTAGTACCTGAAAGATAATTGTCCACAGCGACAACTAAATGTCCCAATCTGGAGGCTAAAGCGCTGATGGTGGTAAAGGTCATCTGGTATTATATAGTCCGCTCATCTAATTAAAGCAAGCAGCTGCCGGAAGGCATGTGTTAATTCAAAATCAGGGTTTTGCTGGTTAATTTCTGGTTTTTGCATTACTGATGACACTTTTTTCCAACATGTTTTGACTTTGAATCTGTTTTGCCAAAGGTTACTCACCCTCATGTCGTTCCAAAGCCATAATACCTTCATTCATCTTTGGAACACAAATTAAGATATTTTGTTGAAATCTGAGAGATTTCTGACCCTGCAAGGACAGCAACGCAAATACCAAGTTCCAGGCCTAGAAAGGTAGTAAGGACATTGTCAAAATAGTCCATGTGACATCAGTGGTTCAACCGTAATGTTTTGAAGCTACAAGAATACATTTTGTGCACAAAGAAAACGTCCGGGTCAGAATGCTGGCTTCTGCGTCACCAGAACCACACGCATGTGTCATGGTGCTCTTGTGAACGTACATCGAAGACTGACCCAAAAAAGAAGAAATTGTTAAATGAAGTCGTTATTTTTGTTTTCTTTGCGGACAAAAAAGTAATCTCATAGTTTAATAAAATTACGGTTGAACCACTGATGTCACATGGACTATTTTTAAAATGTCTTTACTAACTTTCTGGGCCTTGAACGTGGTGGTTGCGTTGCTGTCTATGCAGGGTCAGAAAGCTCTCAGATTTCATCAAAAATATATTTAATTTGTGTTCTGAAGATAAATGAAGGTCTTACAGGTTTGGAATGACATGAGAATGAGTAATTAATGACAGAATTTTCATTTTTTGGGTGAGCTATTCATTTAAGTCACCCAGAAATGATAATTCTGTCATCATTTAATCAAGCTGTTTCTAATCTGTATGATTTTTTTAAGGATACATTTTGGATAAAGTCATTCTTTTCCATGCAATTACAATGAATGGGAACTGGAGCTTTTAAGGTTGAAGAATGGCCACAAAGGCACCATAAAAATATCATAAAAGTATAAATTCTGCTCTACTTACAAGCACTATATTTTCAGTCTTCTGAAGCTGTACAATTTTAAGTGTTAACTCTTACAACCAGATTGACTTAGTGAGTCTCAGTTCTCAAATTATTCAGAGTGGTTTTGTGAACCGAATCATTTTTTTAAAGTCAGACCCAAAATAATGTCACTAAACATGCAAAGGAGAGCCAGTGAATAGGGCTATTGTGTTTAGGAGACTTGTAATATAGAGCACAATTGTGTGGAGCTTGTGTGATACAGGTATATTGTATTCATTCACTTCATGGTGTCTTCATTCACTTACATTACATTGAGAAGCGTGACCATCATATTCTTCAAATGTTCATTATGATGTACAGTAAATAATTTTGGGGCTAAACTATCACTTTGGAGCTATTATTTATAAAACCAAAGCAGTATCGACCTCATGTAGTCTAATTATTTAAAATAATAATAATAAATTAATTAATGGTGTCAAAATTACCGTGTTAACGTAGGCGATTATTTTTTTCAGTTTAAGGTGCTTTTACACCATATCTGAATTCCTGTAATTACAAGATTTCAACTTGTAAAAAGCGTTCACGTCCTCGTAGAACTCGTAATTACAACTTGTGAACTGGGAGTCTTCTGAGAGCTACGACTTTTTCCACATGACCGGTGTACCACCTGACCAACGTAGGCTCTGTTTAGGCGTTGATAGTGTTGCCATAGAAAAACATAATTCCAAATCTGAGGAACTGTAATGTTGAAAGGCTATAGTCAATGGTTAAATATAAGGAAAATAATTCATAAAGGCATCAGTTGGTATCAATGATACTTGCCTTCAGTCATAAAAAAAGATGGCATTAAAACAAATACTAAAAATATACTTTCTTTTTGTTGTTTCTACAATAATTTGAAGATTGAATATGAAATTATTGCAATATAAAAGTATAATTAAAAACTTTAATGTTAGATGGGATTAATCACAACTTTTTTTTAAAATTGATTTACACCACTAATATATATATAGGTATATGTGTGTATTTTCTTCCAGCTTTATTTTCCTGTAGACAGTTTTTTTTTTTGGAAAGGAATTGAATTATTTAGATACATTAGATATCCTTCATACACTGTAAAACAACAACAAAACACAATTTGTTGAGTCAACTTAAAATAATTTGTTACCCTGCTGGCTTAATTTTAAGTTCAGTCAACTCAAATAGGTGACAACTTAGATATTTGGATTGGCTAAACAAAAAAATTGGTTGTTAAACTTAAAAGCTGGGTTTGTTATCCAGCTGTCTTAAAATTTTAAGTTAAATCAACTCAAATATCTAAGTTGTCACTTAATACAACTTAACATTTCAAGTTAACTACTGTAAACTTTTTTGAGTTGACTGAACTTTAAGGCAAAAAATTTAAGGCAGCAGTGTAACAAATCATTTTAAGTTGATGTAATAAATGTATGTGTGTGTTTAAAAAAACTTTGTTGAAAAAGCAAAGCATTTCACATTTGACTTAACATCTGATATTTTTCTTATGCTTCTTATTTCATGTAAATCGTGCAGTTAATTCTATATCTTTATCTACCGTCCCATTTATTGTATGGCTTTTCTTAACAATCCACTTTAGTGTTTTAATAAGTTTATTGACACAGTGAGCTATAGCTGACTTGAAAGGCCTGAACTGTTCTTCTGTTTAATTTCCGATAATGAAAGGCAACTTCTTTACCTAGTGTGTTTTTAGAACAATACCAGTCATTGTCTCCTTGTCGTTGAAGAAACAACCAATTATGTGCCACACATAACACCACCCTCTCTTAGCCAACTAATATATACTGAATTCACAGCTGAAACTGAGCAACTGGCACATTATTTTTCTTTCTTTCTTTTTTTCTTTCTTTTGTTGTTGTTGTTTTTTAGCTGAAGTGACTTAAATGCACAGCATATCTGTATATGTCTGTCCACAGTCACTGTGTAAGATGCTTACATATAGCATGTTTAACATGAAGACTATATAGTGTTACAGATTAGTCTTTTCATAAAGCTCTGAAAACTCATTTGATCTAATTAGCGTGGTGTAGTGCGTTTGGCCTTATTGTCAGCCTCTCACTCTCTCATGTTAATGTGCTCCAGGTGCCTGTTCTCCTGTCTCTAGGATATCATGAGTTGAGACAGACTTATTGATCTGGCAAGATTGATCTGGACATGGATGATACAGCAACATTGCATGATTTATTCAAGTCCTAATATCTGAAGGCAGGTCAGTCCCACCAGACACTGTTCTGCAGGCATGTCGTTCTTTAATCACTGAGGATATCAGAGGATCATTAAAAAGTGCAAACTCTTCTTGTTTACTTATCAAAAGGTAGCCGCTGTACATTTCACTTAGACTAATGTGTGCATGTGATGTCAACACATGTTTGAAATTCACTGATCTATTCACAACGTCTTAAATTATGCGCATGCAATTTACAGGTATCACCTACTTACATTTAACCCCGTACAGAGTCTTGCATCAGGACCTTAGTTTGTGGATTTGTTTTTGCCTTAAAGCTCAACATCCAAATTGCACATCTCATAGATATACTTTTCACAGAACAGCTCTTTATAGCATCTGGCATTTTGGACAGGGCAGTACCATCTGATCAAGCCTGTTCTTCCACCACGACATTCAACAGATGCTCTCTGTGCAGTGATTGAGAGATTGCTCAAACTGAGTTGTTTCCATTGCTCTGTTCCAAAACCTACTGAGCTGCCTACAGAGGCGGCATTTTAAGTTGTCATAGTGCAATACATGATTCAAAAGGCAGGCAACTTAATTATGCTGCCATCTAAGGCATGTGTATATATATATATATATATATATACATATATATATATATATATATATATGAAGAGTTCAGATGCAAAACCAGCTGAAAACCATCTTGGTCAAAAATGAGACACACAGTATACGTCCATCGAATACAGCCTAAGCCCAATCAGAAGTATCAGTACTTACATAGAAACCTATACAAAGTAGCCAGAAAGCAATGCTAATTTTAAAGAAAAATGTCAGATGGATTATATATATATATATATATGGGATGTGGGACATATATATATATATATATATATATATATATAATAGATATATATATATATATATATATAAGTTTGAGAACCCCTTGCAGAATCTGTAAAAAAAAATGTGAGTAATTTTAACAAAATAAGAGAGATCATACAAAATGCATGTTATTTTTTTACTTAGTACTGTCCCGAGTACAATATTTTGTTTAAAAGATGTTTACATATGATGTTTACCAAGAAAAAAGAAAATAGCTGAAATTATTAAAATAACCCCCTTCAAAAGTTTGGGATCCCTTGGTTCTTAATACTGTGTGTGGTTACCTGGATGATCTACGACTGCTTTCTTGTTTTGTGATGGTTGTTCATGAATCCCTTGTTTGTTCTGAACAGTTAAACTAAGCATTGCTCTTTTGGAAAAATCCTCCATGTCTTGCAGATTCTTTGGTTTTCCATCTTTTGCATATTTGAACCCCTTCCAGCAGTGACTGTATGATTTTGAGATCCATCTTTTTCACACTGAGGACAATATAGGGACTCAAACACAACTATTAAAAAAGGTTCAAACATTCACTGATGCTCCAAAAGGAATCATTATATATTCAAGTGCTGTATGCTTCAGTATTTCATATAAATGTAATTTTAAGTAAAGACAGCCATGATGGCACCACTACTGTGATACTCTTTTAATACGTCATAAACAGCTAGCTGTTTAGTTTGGTTCTGTATACACTGCATTTTTGTAAATGTGATTGTTACTATCTGAATTTAAATCTGATCTAGTTAGGTTATAGGATGCAATTATCACTCCTGTAAATTACTGAGGTGTGTGTGTGAACTGGAGGTGTAATGGTTCAAATTACACACTGCTCGGTTTGTATCACGGTTTCAGTATGGCTTGGTATGTGCTATGTTTAGGGAAAAAGGACTGTACTGTCAAATAAAAATAAAGAAAATAAGAACAAATAACCTAACTACAAGCAACAGCACAAATAAATACAATAGAGCAAAAATACAAATAAAATAAACAGTGCTTTTTAGGATGTCATAACATTGATTTAGGATGATAACATTAATTTTAAGGTAACTGAATTTTCAGAAATTGAAAAAAGTAATCAAATGTAAAATAACAGGACCCAGGACCACAAAACCAGTTATAAGGGTCAATTTCTCGAGATTTATACATCTGAAAGTTAAATAAATAAGCTTTCCATTGATGTATGGTTTGTTATGAAAGGACAATATTTGGCTGAGATGCAACTAAATGAAAATCTGAAATCTGAGGGTGCAAAAAAATCTAAATATTGAGAAAATCGACTTTAAAGTTGTCCAAATGAAGTTAGCAATGCATATTACTCATCAAAAATTAAGTTTTGATATATTTACGACTTGAAATTTACAAAGTATCTTCATGGAACATGATCTTTACTTAATATCCTAAGGATTTTTGGCATAAAAGAAAAATCAATAATTTTGACCCGTACAATGTATTGTTGGCTATTGCTACACATATACCCGTGCTACTTATGACTGGTTTTGTAGTCTGTGTTCACATTTGATTTTATAAGTTAAAGAGGAATCCTTACTAAAGTTACAAAAGCTATTCAGTCAAGAGCAGTGAGTGATTTCCTTGTGTTTTGTTGTTTGATTAACACCAAAACAGCCACAGCCATATCACCCTGCAGCCCAAGACTGGTTGCCCACTGAAGCTAAGCAGGGCTGAGCCTGGTCTGTACCTGGATGGGAGACCTCCTGGGAAAACTAGGTGTTAATGAGGCCAGCAGGGGGTGCTTACCCTGTGGTCTACAGTATGTGGGTCCTAATGCCCCAGTATAGTGACGGGGACACTATACTGTAAAAAGCACCATCCTTCGGATGAACTGAGTCAGGACCGTTAAACCGAGGTCCTGACTCTCTGTGGTTTAAAAAATCCCATGGCACTTCTTATAAAGAGTAGGGGTGTATCCCTGTTGTCCTGGCCAAATTCCCTCCTCTGGCCTTTGTCAATCATGACCTCCTAATAATTTTCAATCATTGAATTGGCTCTATCACTCTCTCCTCTCCACCTGTGGTGTGTGGTGAGTGCACTGGCGCAGTACTGTGGCTGCCGTCGCATCATCCAAGTGGATGCTGCACACTGGTGGTGGGTGAGGAGAGATCCCCCCATATGATTGTAAAGCACTTTGGGTGTATGGCAATACACAATAAATGCGCTCATGCATTCATTCATTCATTCATTCATTAAGAAAGTGCTGTCACTTTTAGACAATGCACAGATCCAGTACATTCAACCGACTATGTCTGCTAGAAGAATACTTACCAAGATGGGCATGTAGACATAATTTTTTTGTGAATTTGTCCATTCAAGCATGAGACTTCAAAGAAAACTTAATATTTGTGCACTCTTTGAGACCTGAACGTCACTGCGGGTGTTCACGCAAGTTCTCATTTGTGTTTTCTGGCTCTTGAATGTTTAAACCGGCAAGTCTTAAATGTGTTTAGTTTAAATACAGATAGCAACGTGAGCTATTCAGGTCTCATCTGCACATGTGCACTATCCACACCGAATTGATGACGACATAAATGACTCGTCATATTCTAGAATACGGCACTCGCATTGAACAAAGTTTACAAAGAGTGACTGGTTTGTCCACTTTTTTTTTTGTCGCTGTTGTATTGCAATGTATTGGGGAATGCGTATCCAAAAATGTACTTTAGCTGAACTCTGTCTGTTTTATGTGTTGTTTTTTTAACAAACCATATTACCGATGCCTTGTCAGATTTAAGTTGAACCGCGGTGCAAGTGTGTGCCGAATCGTGGGTGTTGAACGGTACGGTTCAATTTTTTTTACTGAGAACCGTAAGGATAAAGCACTAAAAGGTAAATTGGCAGCTGAATTTGTCTGCAGTGTGTATGTGGCCATTACCTACGTTATGTAGGTGGTAGTGCAGAATGGAAGCTCTCTAGGTTTTGGAACAGAGCTTGTGTCTTTCAATGACAGTGGCAGCAGCATTTTATCAAGGTTTTTTTTCTTGTGAAAATGAATCTAACACTCTGAGATTTGAAGGTGGAGGCCGTTTGTGCTGTTGATGGTCAGCGGTTCCTCCTAGGCTGCGATCTGCAAACCCATCTGTCCAGACTTTGACAGCCAGTGAGCACTGGAGCAACACAGCAGCTGTCCGATAATGAGCCCCCCACCCCCCACTCCACATCAAGACATCAAACACAAACAGATAGATAATTGAACCAGGGGAAGAGATGTGAAATTAGTTTTTTAAGGTACTTCTCTTAGTCACTGTGTCTCCTGATGTCTTGGGTAAATAAAATTCTCACATCTTTGCAAGCTTCATACTGATGTATGCATAAATGCTTGTTTTAGTCGTTTCGTCAATATATTATTGACGGAATAAAATGCGTCTGCTTAAAAAAAAAAATCTCTTGGTGGTGCATGACCTGTTTGTTTGTGTGTTGTCTTTGTGCTGTCCTGCCTGGTTGGAGAAGGATTGATATTATTGCCGCGGGAGGTGAAGTGAAGGGACACAAACAAAGGGCCCTGGCCTTGCACCCAGAGGGAAGCAGGGCACAACCACTTCAGTTCACACTGGGCCACAATGACTTCCAGCGAACCTAGGATGGAAAATACTTTTTATTAAGAAGTGCTGCAAAAGAGAAGTGCATTTATTATTTACAGGCAGCTCGGTGTTGTAAAAACTGTGCATGAATGAGTTTTCTTTTTTTTTGTTATTGTAAAAAAAAAAAGAAAAGAAAAAATCAGCTTTTGACATTTAGGTTTTGTTCCAGTTGAGAGTGCCTTTCTTTTCCATTTGAGGTCTTGGAAGGACAAAGTGAAATGAAATGAAACAAAGGGGGGAAAAAATAATTCCTACTATTGGAAGGCAGAGAAAGAAAGGTTACTCTCAAATTTGCTTTGCTCTTGCTGTATCCTTGTGGAAAATAGAACTCAGATTTGATCACACTGTATTGTAGGTCAAAGCAGAGAAGTCTGTTATTAATTGTGGCGGACAGGATACTTTTGGTTTTGCTCAGTCAGTAATGCAGCAAAACTTGATAGTGGTTGACATTGAAAAATTGGGGAAGGATACTTCTTGTTAGAATAGGAATCAATTATGAAGAGGTTTATTTTGAGATAAGAGTGTATGGCTGACTACATTATCCTGCTTACACAGCTGCTCATCAAATAAATATATATGCAGCCATGGAATACTGATTTGAATTTTAACTATTTTAAAGACTTGTACATTGTCTTTTTTTTTTCTTTTTAAGATTTATTTTTGCCGTTTTTGCCTTTTTATTAGCATAGGGCAGTATATTAGACAGGAAGCAAAGTGGGAGAGAGAGGAGGGATGGCATCGGAAAAGATCCACGAGCCGGAACAGAAACTCGGCACGCCCGAAGTGCAAAATATGTCGGTGCACTGCCCACGAGGTTATTAACTAGATCAGCATATCAAAATGGTTTCTGAAGGATAATGTGACACTGAAAACTGTAAACCCAAATGTTGTTTTTACTTAAATAAGTAGTCTTGGCTAAATCTTTACATTACTTGAAATTTTAGATTTTGGGCCCATAAATCTAAAATATAAGTTTGTGTAACTTGTGTACCTACAAAATATGTAAACTTAAGATTTCAAATGTTTTAAATTTTTAAAATCCTACCCCTGGATTCACAGACAAGGCTTAAAGGGGAAGTCCACATCCCGAACAAAAAATTACATATAATGTACTCACCCCCTTGTCATCCAAGATGTTCATGTCTTTCTTTCTTCAGTCGTAAAGAAATTATGTTTTTTGAGTAAAACATTTCTGGATTTCTCCATATAGTGGACTTCTATGGTGCCCCTGAGTTTGAACTTCCAAAATGCAGTTTCAGTCAGGGGCGGCGTTTCCATATGGCAGAGTATGGCAGTAGCTATACCCTACTCAGTCAGGTGTGCCATGGAAAATCAGTGCTATTGGTCTTCCTTATGTCTGTTTGAAGGTTTTACAAATATTTAACCAATGAAAAGCATTTAAAAGAGCTTGTGGCTAAACCTCATAACGCTATTGGATCCACAAACGGTTGGAGAAACGCCTCCATTCAGAACGAAGCGCTGTGCAGTGCGCACAGCCTGGTGACAGATCTCCCCTTGTTCGCAATGCAAGGATAAATAGATAACCAATGTTTGAAAAAGTACAGTGTTTTCTTTACTCAAACACTATGTCTGTAAAGGCTAATGTTTTTTTTTTAATGTTTGAAGAGCTGAGAAGAGTCTTAGCTTTTGCTGTAGTTATAGCCAATATACTTTTGTAGGCTACGTTTTAAATATCCTGTGAATATAGCGCTTCATCATTTAAATCATGACATTCTGGCCAAATATTAAATAACAAGAAAAACTAAGCACCCTTATAGCTACAATAAATGTTACAACCTGTACGTTAATGAAAGCACATGCAATGCACTAGCTGCCTCAGATACAGACATTCTTATGACAGAGAAATCTCCGCCATTTGCTGGTCAAAAACCAACTCCATTTGAGCTTGATTTTCATAAAATGTTAAGTGTAGTCTGATAAACCCATAATAGTGTTTAATTAGTGAAAGAATTGTCTTTTTTTCTCTATATTCAGTGTTTGATGTGCTGTGTTTTTTTTTTATTTACCAAAACTGTATCCCTGCGATTTACGCCATTGCCATACCTAATGTACTGATTGGTAGATAATTACAAAAGGCGGGTCTCTCTTCATTTTGTCTGTTTAAAAAAAAAGTATGAAATGATGTCAAAATAGTGTTATATATATAAAATAAAGTGTTAATGTTTTAGTAAAGATAGATTAGTGTTGGGCGCTTGACCCTTGATTTCTAAAGCATTAATTTTCATCTGACCGATTTAATTTTTTGTTTGTTAAGGACGTTACTTAAAGCAACAGATGCAAGAGAAAATGTAATTGGATGATATTTGTTACTTATTGTTGGTTACATAGTCATCATGTAGTTGTCTTATTCACAGATTTCATTAACAGGTTAACCTACATTAACTGCAGTGTCAAGTGAAATCAAAAGAACTTAAAAATGTAAGTAGAGTGTACAAGAGCAATAAGTTAAGTGAATATAAGCATACACATATTAGAACACCCATTAGTCGATTCAATTGAGTCAATCAGTTCAATCATTTGAGTTGAGTCAGCATATTAGGGTTTTCAGTGAAGACTGGAGTAATGGCTGCTGAAAATTATACTTACACATTAAATTACAATTTAAAATAAGAATATATTATATAATAAGAGAAAATCTTACTGACCCCAAACTTTTGAATGGTAGTGCACAGTATGTGATCACTTGATGCTGCCATTGACCAATCAGAATCAAGTGTTCAGGAGTGGTGTAATAAATGAAATAAATAACTGGTGCATATCAGCAGTTTTACAGTAGTGTAATTTGTTATCATTCACATACTTTGAGTCAGAGTAATGGAAATAATCTTGCAACACAGAGTGACTATTCAAGAATTTTGAAAAGCTTTTGCTGCTAAGACAACCTTAGACACACTTAAGGCTGTTTCCTTAACAGGACTGCCAGTGAGATAATGATACAATCCTTGGCTATATTTCAAGGGCCACCCCAAGCTTTTCCATTTGATGACCTTTCACCTCACCGTCATCGCAAATCAAACGAGCCGGAAAGCGTGAAAGAGCTAAATCGAGTTGTTCTAGACCATCTGCTGGACATGAAACACTAATCACATTTTGATATATTGAGTGGTTTCTGTACACTTCAATAAAACATTGTTCTTAGGGTCAGAAGGGTCCCGGGGGAAAAAAATGAACCTTGACCCATCCACTGAAGTTCGCAGAGCGAGTTCGTTTGTCAGTCTACTGAAGCGCTCTCTGCTCTTCAGGGCAATGCATTTACACATGGTGCAAAGTGAGTTTCCACATACTTGATGTGAAAACGGGCTCAGCCTGTCAATGAAAGCTGTTATTATGCATTGAAACCTCAGAAGATCATGCAAGGTTACAGCACCAGAGCACAATCTGAGCATGCCTGAAGTGAACTGATGTACCTCTCAAATCTCCCACATCCGTTTCAGTACTTCAAAAGTAGTCGGAAGAAGCAATTGCATCTGAACATAAAATAAAAATGCAGTTTTGAAGTTCTTACAGTAAGGTCTGTCTGCTTGCACATGAAATGATCATTAGATTTACTTGTGTAGTTACTGCTACACAAAGACTGCAGTGATCTTTTGGTCCTTTTTCACTGATCCTGACATTTAAAAGGCAGTTCTGGGACAGAAAAATCAGCACCACATTGCCCCCTGAAACATTCTTCCTTGACACCAGCCAAGCACCAGCTCTAGCACAAGAACCATCACCGCTTTCGTAGAAAATGTGTATTAGATGAGAAATATCCAGGTCTTCTTTCTCTTTTGCTCTGTTTTTTCATGATGAAACCTGATGGAATTGCCAGTCCAACATATCCAGAAATAAACTTCAACATGCCTTCAGCTTAATGACCGGAGAGTACCAGAGATGGTTATTTATTTTGTTTATTCATTTTTATTTTTGGTATATGCAGGATATAAAATTATTTGGCTGTTTTCTATCTTTCACCGAAATGCCCTTTCTTGACATTCTGCAACATTATTTTTTGACTGTGTGACATGATTTGTCATTCTGAAGTAGGATTCCGTCTGGTTTGTTCATTGCTTGATTTATGCATTTGTTCATTCATTAATTCATTCAGCATTTCACCAGGGCTGCAGACAAAAGGTCAGTCTCTCAAAGAATATGGTAAATATTGTATTAATATCATCAGAGATTCATCTGCTGTGTATATTTTTAGTATTTATTTTTTTAAATATTTATTTATATTTATTTTTAAAATGGGCTTTTGTTATTTTAATAAATAATAATAATAATAAAAACATTTATATTTAGCTTTTGTATTTTATTTTTAGGAGGGCAGGTTTGGTTTTGTTAAAATGAACTTCTTTTATAATGCAGTTTATTTGATGTGGTTTATTATATTAATGCTGCTTTCACTTATAAAGTCATGATTATGAGCTGGTCGCATTCAGATGATTTGTTGTCAGAAAGAATAAACTGAAATATTCAATTGGTTGATAACCATAAACATTCAACATTCTAAATTGTCAGCTTGCTAATGATTCTGAAATTTCAGGCAAATACATGCTTATTTCATGCTTCAAATGATTGTTTATATATGAATAGGCATTACTTTAACGACAAGACAAGGTGATGTAATTATTGGAAAAAAATAATCATAATAATAAAGAATAGCACTGACAGCAGCAATTGTTGTCCCCTTCACTATGTTTAAAGTTTATGGCCCGCCCAACTTGAGTATCAAAATAATAATTTTTAATTTCCCACTAGTAAATATGACTTGAGAGGTCGTTCATGTCCGATTTCCGATTAGGAAACTCATATTTATGGTAATTCAGCTCTAAACAATACAAAAACTGAAAGTGATGGCATCCCTGTTTCTTCACACAGGACACATATTTTATAAGCTATAGGACATTCTACAGAATTGGTGCAAACTGCTATCCCACAACCAAAAAAAAAACCCACACATTTAAAAAGCATTTAAGTATTCAAATCTTAGATGTTTACTAAGATCTTTCTATTATCTATTAAAACCCACAATAATACTTAAAATAAGCTTAATATATATATAAAATCATAACTTATTGTGTACTGTCATTTGGAAAGTGGCTATCCCAAAATGTAACCCCTAAATTTATTATGAAACTAATGAAAATTATAATAAAATAATTTTTGTATTTTTTTTACATTGTTAAAATATTTAAGAATATTTTTGATTTTTTAGTTAAAAAAAATATATATATTTTTATTTTATTTTTTCTTTGTAAACTATGAAACTTTATGTAAAAAAAAAATAATAATAATAATAAAAAAAGTGTTCCGCATATTTCGTCACTACTGAAACAGTGTATGTTTTAGTCCATTGGCTGAGACCGGTTTTAACTACACCCCTCCATTTATAATCAGGAAATATTCCTGTGTCCCCCTCTCTCATAGCTACAAGGTGTGAGTGCATAGGCCCCATCATTTTGAGGTAAATGTGTTCAAAAATCTGAAAAATATGTGTGTAGCTTTAAGGAATGTCACCTTTTTTCTGCAGCTAAGCACGCTTTTTTGGGAGTTATTCCATAACATTTAGTTTTTGTATGTGTACCTGTTTAGAACTGTGCTAGCTAACCATGTGCTGATTAGCATCTTTGAGCTAGGTTCAAAAGTATCTAAAATTGTCACTATCGAAACATTTGGTGGCGTTTCAGTAGTGACATCTTTGTTTTTTTGGGTGTTATTCCATAAAATTGTCACTACCGAAACAGTCACGACCATATGCAAGATAAAATTCTGTAATGTCAAGTGGTCGCTACCAAAGCATTAAATATGCAGTCACTACCAAAACATGGGATGTTTTGTCAAAAATAAAGAATACTGAATTATCAACTGAGTTGTTGTGATAGTTTTTGGTTCAATGTATATTCAAACTAATGAATCCTTAACTTTGAAATCAATATGATCAACTTTTTGCCTTTTACGAAGAAAAATTGGATTGAAAATACAACAAATCTCATAAATTACACTTGAAATATTGTTAAAAATGTAATTGTTATTGATTTACCTCTAAACAAATGTTAATAAAATACAAAAAATATATTTACAATGTACAGTAGATGTAAGCAAAGTCTTAATAGGTCAAAATAACCCTTCTAATTAAATTATTACTGTTTCGGTGACAAATTTGGGGAGAGGATAAATATTCCAAACTTTCTGAAAATACAATATGAGAATTAACTGCACAATGACTAGAAATGTGTACCTTGAATATTATTTTCCAAATTTTTTGGAAAAGGACACATTGTTTTTAAGACATTTCCAGCTCTCACTTTGGACCAGTTCTGTAGAATGGCCCATATACACCATACAACAAGCACATCTAGCCCAGCACCAAGCATTGTTTGGATGTTAAGTAGGTTTCTCAAAATATACTTCATAAAAGCTGCCTGATCAGGTTGTAACCGTATTGTTAGGTTTGGTGTCAAAAATGACAGTGTGAATGCTAAGCAAACTAGGATTAAGGGTGTACTCACACTAGGCAGTTCGAACCGTGCCCGAGTGCGTTTGACCACCAAAGCGCGGTTCGTTTGACTAGTGTGAGTGCTCCGAACCGTGCCCGGGCGTGGTTCGTTTAGCCGCCCCTGGCCCACTTGGAAGAGGTGTGCCAGAGCACGGTTCAGTTGGACTCGGGCTCGGATCGCATGTAGTGTGAGCGCTAACCGCGCTGGAGCACAGAACAGGACGCGTGACATCACGTTTTTTTTCCGATGTACGGGAACTGTAGTCGGTAATCAAAGCTGCAAAGTCCTTGCTGCACTTCAGCTGATACCTTGCAAACCTCCTCATACGAGCAGCATGACTGCGTGAAAATTATCGTGCCACAAAAGCGATAGACCTGTTTAGCAACGGGCTGTGGACAACCGCGGACCAAACGACTCAAAATTACTATCCACAAAGTAACCAGAGCGATGGACTCCATTGCGTTCAGCGAGAGCGCCGCTCTTCCTGTTTATCCTGAAACCGTCGTACCATAATAAAGTAAGCGTGCTCCGGCACGAATGCTGAAACCATATGTGAGTGCAGGCCAGAGGGGGAGTGGGGAGGAGGGACACTCGTACTCGGGCCCGGTTCACGGCAACGATGCCTAGTGTGAGTACACCCTAAATGTATTATTTTCTATTTTTTGGTCTGGACCAAGAGAACCAAGGAAATCGAACTGCAAGTGTTAACACATCCTTTGTTGTGGTAATTTTGTTCCAGTTAGTTGCAGTTTTAGTACAGTTTTAATTTTAATAGAATTTTTTCATCTACATTTTTTATTTTGTTTTATTTTAGCTTGATTTTAATTTATGAAAATGATTTTCAACTTTTTTTTTTGTTTTAGTTAAAGGGGTCATCGGATGCTAAGTTTACTTTTACATGTTGTTTGAACATGTAACGTGTGTTGGCCGTGTATGTACAAATCTACCCTATAATGATAAAAATCCATTCAGTGGTTTTTAATTAATCTGTAAAAATAATATTCCCTTTTTCAAATCGAGCCATTCTCAGATGCCTGTCGCTGTGGCGTCACACTGACAGAGGCCGCTCCCACGATAGTTGATTGACATGAGTGTTTTACCTCAGATCAGCTGTCACAGTCCAACCTCCATGTTTTGATGCTGGAGCAGGGATGTAAGTTAGACAAGAATTGAGTGATTGAGGTGTTGTGTTGCTGGATGTAATAATGAACATAGTGGTCGTCATGTACTCCCGACATCTGAGCTGCTGAAGATGCAATGGATCATGTTTGTTTGTGAAGGGAATGCGCCTCCCGATCTACATAAATGCGTCTATGTTTGCACGAATCATTCGTGATCCAGCTTCACTTACAGCAGAAGTGAGTATAAGGTTTTCTTTTTATGAATCTTTGCGATCGCCTTTCCTAATAATATGCTAGTTAATAAGTTTAGCGGCTAAATGCGGCTAAAGTAAACAGCCTCAACACTCCACAGAGAGAAGAGAGGGGCGGGGCGAGCAGAGCTCATTTGCATTTAAAGCAGCCTCGACCAGAATGGGGTGATTTTTGCAGAGCTGATTTTGGCAAGGTAAAAAGGGTGTTGTTTTACACTACCATTGAGAATTTTACTCAAGTATTTAAGTATACTATAGACTTTTCATTAAGACCCTAAACAATCATATCAACTTGTGGAAAATGGGTATCCGATAACCCCTTTAAAGTCTGCGTAAAGCAATATTAAACATGTTCTGAGTTTGTCACAACACAGAAAAATGTTATTGACCACCCAGCTAAATTTGAATCATTAAAAAAAAGCCAAGTAAATAAAATAAGTTATCAAAAGCTTGAAAAAATTAGCAGTATTCTTTGCTTTCAAACGCTGGGGGCGTGTCCATTGTGCTGACACCATGCCCACACGTGGGAAAGCCATCCCCTCTCTCATCTTCCAAATACAAATAAATATAAATAAGCAGACAATAAATAAGCTGTTTTGTAAATTATTGCAACCAGGTAATATACATTTGTGTAGTTGTGTAGGCATAGCATAGTGTTTAGAAACAATTCTCTGAATTGCCTTTACACCGACTTTAACAACAACACTGTTTCTCTATATTTACCGTGATTCACATAATGCCCATTTTGCTGTTTCTCTGTAAATGGGAGAACATCCTCTTTTCTATAACATTGAGGACAGATCTATAGCAGAAATGTGCTAGCCAAGATGATGTCTGTGGAGGCAGTGACAGAAGGGGTATTCAGGAGGTATTCCTGACACTTCCTGAATGAATATCCCTCACAGGAGAATTATATTCTCCCCTCACTCTGTTCCAAATTTACTGCACCTGATGGAATCTAAAAAAAAATCTCATCTTCGAATCCTGGTGCAGAATAGTAATGCTCATGCAACTTTTACTATAAACACATTCTCAGATATCTGTGACATGCACAAGTGAATTTGGCTATATCCACTGGATATTATAAAATAATATTCACTGGCTCTGTTATTAGTCAATAGTATTTAGTTTAAACCCTCTGATTAAATCCAACTAATTGTACTTTGATTTCCAGACTTTTAACTTAATAACTGCAAACGTTTCTGTAAAGTAAACACTGTTCACTGGCACATCGGGCACATCAGGCACATGTCGATGTTTTGTACCAAAGGCAGTATAACTCGGTTTAGAAGCTTTCGTATGCCATATGACAGATGTGTCCTCTGAGCATGTTGCTGTCTCATATCACTGGAACAAGGTTAGAATTCATTCCTCACCCTGTCCTCCCTCCCCCTGCAGTGCATCCATCAGAACAACATGATGAAGCCCCATTTCACTTCCAACATGTGACTGAAAACAGTCTCCTCTGGGAAAGACTTTTTAAAGACAACAAATTTTGAAGTTTACCTTAAACATAGAGTTTAAAATGTAAAACCTTGTTAGGTTATGAACTGTATGCAGCGAGTTTGGATGCTTTCAGCAGCTCTTGTTTGACTGACTGGAGCATTAGGAGGCTGATAGATGCATAAATAATGTTTGAATGGCTTTGGAGAACACTGCTGCTCAGGGGGAAAGGGAATCCCAGAGGCTCCAGCAAGCTCTAGAGGCTCACCATCAAGAGACTGTTGTGTGAAGTGCTGCATAGATAAGTACACATTAAAAAAACTAAATGCCATATTGTGTCAGAAGTCAGAGGCAGGGGTGATTCTAGTGCCAGTTTGATATTCAGGGCTTAACCCAGACCTCTGTGTAAGTGTATGGGGCATCTTTTGAAGTGGAATGTTAGAATATGATAAACTCTTTTTTAAAAAATATTGAAATATTATCAACAAGCAGTCGTTTTTTTTTAAGTATGACTGGAACTAAAAATAAAAGGTCCCACTAACACTTCTGGGAAAATTTGACCTGGCATTGAGAAACAGAAGGCTGAAAAAAAAAAAAAGAAATGTAACAGCTTTCCACTGCTTTACAGGAATCCTGGATTGCATAGACGTTGGTGCTAAAAGGAAACGACACAATTAATGCACATGCACTTGCTTAATATGCATTATATGCATTTGGGCTATAGGGCATTGACACGCTAGAGGAAAACGCTTTATTGTCCCATATATTTATTGTCTTTATTGTTCCAATAAAGTCTCTTATAATTAACTGATGACTCTGAGCAATTTCATTACAATCAGAAAAGCACATTTGCATTTGTCAGAGTAACGGATATTAAAGTTCCTTCACAATCACACCCAGGAGTAAATGTGAGGTGAGGTAAGCTTGTTTATTTATAGATAGGAGTTTTCACAGTAAGGGTGCCCTTGTACACATATTCAGAGAGTCTAAATATAGATTTCCACTTAGAGAGAACAATACTGAGAATATAATAGGGAAAATTACTATGCACAAATAACATGCTTGTCTAGTTAGTTTTGGTAGTTTTGGTTACCAACATACTTCTATTGTATAGACAAAAAACCTCAAAAAAAAAAATCTTTTATTGTATGTTCCAAAAAGTCAGTCATACAGTTTTGGAGTGAAAATGTGAGAGTAAATTATGTAAATAATGACACAATGTTGATTTTTGGGTCAACTGTCCCTTTAAATGTCTACATGGTCTTATTAGGCTTCACTTTTTATTTGAAATTAACAATATTTAAAAATCGATTCCATTATCTATGATTGGTCAGGTGAAGTTCTAGACACTCTAAAAGAAAATAAATTTCTGTAGAAACAAGTCTCATTCACATAGACTATTTTAAATAATTATTAATCATATTTATAAAACTGTAAGTTGTTGTATCCACCTTATTCTTCCCATAAAAGCAGGCGCAGCCATTTGTAAATTATGGGTCCGGCTTCCGATCTCTTCCATGTCAAGCTGTTTTTAGCTGTACAAACAGCTTGTTTTCCTGCTTGAAATTGCAAATTGGTGAGTCTTACCATCAGAGTTGCGAGATCTGCGGTTTTCCCGCAGAATTGGGTTACTTTAACACTGTTCCAACGGGTTGTTTTTGATATCCGCGGGTTGAAGCGACCCCAATAACGTCATATTTAGCCCCTAAAATACAAATTTACGAAACATGTATTTAATCCCCCTCGAAATGCGATTGGGCTAGTTTTGAGTAGCAATTGGGCAGGTTTTGTTGTGTAAACCTAGCAACCCTGCTTACTGTATTTTTTTAAATGTGTTATATTAATTATGAACACATTGGTTTGTAGTGCTAACAGTTTAACCATTTACTGCACGTTGTTATTCTTCTCCTTATTTCCCTATAGTGACTAATGAACCGGAAATCTCAACTCATAAGCTTACAGTGCTTCCGCATTGCAGAATGAGGTGAATATAGTTAATAGCAATCCCCTAAATGCAAGAGAGAGTTTGTTCAAGAGTGTTTGTTTTTGGTGTTGAATGTTTAAAGCCTTTCGATTAGGCTTAAAATACTGTTTTTTTCCCAAATGTTTCATTCCTCAGAGATGTGACCTGTAAAGCTAATTACGTTTATAGAACTATGCATTAGGGAGATGCATTTTACATAATTTTATTTGGCAATAGCAAAAGGCTATTAACAGACCGAGAGTGCTCGCCTATGAAAGAAGCTAAAAAGTGTGAAAGTAGGGTCAAGATCAATACATTATTTCTGCGTCGTCGGTGTCATCCGATCCTAGATTGGGAGACAGGCACTAATTTAAATTCGTGCCGGAGCCCGGTGATGCTACCATTAATTCCTGATAAGAAAGGACCGTTGTACTGCTTTCCTTAATCTTTGACTGATGCTTCTGCGCAATCAATATCCTTTCTTTCTCTATTTCCCTTTTTCTTTGCTTTTTTTTTTCGCTTGAAGATTGATCGTTCAGAGTTGTGAGCTGTTTACGCTCAGTCCTCACGGCTCATTATTGTCGCAATTAGGACGTCTTCTGGGACTAAGGTGGGGGTGGATGAGTAGGGGGGCCGACATTAAAATCCACTGACCCCCCTGACGTTCTCATCTTGTCTGGGATGTTCAGCGAAGCAGTCTTTGACGGAAACTTATTGTGGTCAAGGGGTAAGAAAGCATCTCAAACAAGTGGATTAAGTAAGAGAGAGAGCGAGGGAGGACGCGAGTGTATACGTACGCATGTGTGTGTGTGAGAGAGAGAGAGAGAGAGAGCAGGAGACGGAGAGAGAAAGCGAGAGGACGGAGAGCGTGGGGGGTGTTTGAGTTGCTGCTGCTTGTGCCGGTGAAGAGGAAATAATCACAGTGTTGCTTCCTCATGAATTATTAAGAAGCCCCCCAGCCTCTTTTTTTTAGCTTGAGTCAAAATGCTGCATTTTCTTCTGTGGCTATAAAGCAAAGAGAAGGTTTGTTGCATGTTTTTTGTTGTTGTTGTGTTTTGTTTTCCTAGGTGTATCAAAGCTGGTAAGCAGGACTCGTAAGCGTGCCGAACAAGTGCTCAGATGAGCAGTCCGAGCGCAGGAGCATCAGCACTGGAGAGCTGGAACTGAGAGACAGAAGCAGTTCCCTCCACTGCACGCGACAGCAGCGGCCGCTCTCGCTCTCGCTCTGCATGCCTTTTTTTCTCTTCTTTTCTTTCTGGAGTTGAGATCTTGTTCATCAGAGCAACGGGACTTAGTGGATACTGGGGCTCCAAGCTGTTATCCAAGCATCCCAAACGCAGACCTGGCTGCCCACATGCCGATCGAATTTGTTTGCAAAATCAAATTTGCAGAGGAGGATGAGAAGCAGAAAGGCAACCAGGATGGGGACAAGGAGAGCCTGATCGAAGAGAGCTGCAGCCCCCCAGCCAAGGACCTGGCCGGCTTCGCCAGTGCCTGCTCGCTCCATGGGATTAACCACATCTTTGTGTCGGGCCGGCTGGGCGTCAGACAGACCCTCTGGGCTCTCGCGTTCCTGGTGTCCCTGGCTCTCTTTCTGTACCAGGCGGCAAAGTGTGCCATCTCCTACCTGGAGCATCCTCACGTCACGGCGCTGAACGAGGAGGCCACCCCGGAGATGGTGTTCCCCGCCGTGACCATCTGCAACATCAACCGTTTCCGCTTTTCCGCTCTTACAGACGCCGACATCTACCACCTGGCCAACCTGACCGGCTTGCCCCCCAAAAACAAAGACGGCCACAAACCCACCGATTTGGAGTATCCCGCACCGGACATGCAGGACATCTTCAACCGGACGGGTCACCAGCTGGAAGAGATGCTGAAGAGCTGCAACTTCAGTGGGCAGAACTGCTCAGCCGAAGACTTTACAGTGGTAAGCTTGAGGAAAGTTTCTGATATCAGCTTGCAAACTTCTTTTGCTTCAGAAAGTTAACTTTAGAAAAGAAGTCAATGGCAAAAACTACTTAAGGACATTTATTATTAGAATCAAGAACACAGTCATGGTGTAAAGGGTAATAAATGTCCAAAATCCTGTAGCGTTTGCTGGAATAGTCTGTTTATTTGCACTTTAGAAGCAAATGTTCTGTTCTCAGTTGAATCTGAGGAGTCTGCAGGTGCTGCAAACAAATTCAATTTATCATTACAAGAGAAACAGTTTATGTCAGCGGTGAGGTGGATAGATATGCTTTCTATTCTGGCTTCCCCCTGTAGTGACTATTCATTTGGACATAGTCTTTGTAAATAGGGCATAGACCTGGCTCGTCCCCCCACTGTGTTCACAGGAGTGGTCCTGTTTCTCCATACTCATGATTTCTTATAATGTACCGACAACAGCAGGGGATTCAGCTGTTCTCCTCAAGGGAGAAGAGCAGGGTGCATTTTTCTGTGTACTTTTCTGTTGTTTGATACTGCCACTAGTGTCAGCCGCTAAAAGAGCGCATGGCAACAATACTGCTTTGTAAAAAACTCTCTCACTCACTTTTTTTATCACCTATGCCAGGAGTGAAGTTTTCTCAGTGTTGTATTTCAATCCTGTCAGTGTAGGAATTAAATATTTAGAGTCTAAAAATCATACATGATTTTTGCATTAGCTAAATTGGTTAAAACGAATAAAACAATTCCATAAGCTGCCCAAGTTCACTCCAGAAGGTCTTATATGTGTCTACCATGCCATATTTATTGAACCTATGTGTACTGATGGATGAATGGATATTGCTTCGGTAATGGCGACGAACATTTGTCAAGTCTTAATAGGATGTGTCGGACATACGTACCTTCCCAAGATGGATCTATCCTGATGAAAACATGGAGTGACCCTTTGATGTGTTGCAGGGTTTTAGTCTTCTGTTCAACTCAAGGTTCCTCTGTAGAAATATATGTTTGATTCTAAGTACCATACAAGAAATTAGACTCTCTCGGTTTCTCTCTTCCACTGCTACTTTCTTTCACCCCTTCTGTACAGTCTCTCTCCCCGTTGGCCATGGCAGGGAAAATGCCACGCTTCTGCGGAAAGATAAAAGCTAAGCTGGGAAGAGAAAAGCGGTAAAAGTTGTGACAGGTAAATGTGAAGTGTTGTCCTCACAGTTGTTTGCGCTTGCTGTTTGTTGAAGAATTCAAAGATGAATTCAAGAGGCACCAGTTATCTGCATCAGACCTTAAAAGACAATTTACTCACCCCCATGTCGTTTCAAACCTGTGACTTATTTTTTCTGTGGAACTCAGTTGGAGAAATTCTGAAAAATATATTTCAGTGTAACAACACTGAATTGGGACTGCAGCTTTCGAGCTTCAAAAAGAATAAAATAGCACCATAAAAGTAGTTTATGTAACTTGTGAGTTCTCCGGAGCCACAGAATAGGTGTTTGTGACAAATGAATAAACCAAACTTTAAGTTGTTTTTGAATTAAATTTAAACAGTCTCTTTTACATGTTCTTATGAAATAATGAGAGAAGTAATAATGTCTAGTTCATGAACAAATTTTTTTATTGACATCTTTACATTGAATCAGTTGATATGGTCTGAGTGATTCATTCACAAACCAGGTAAGATTTGGTTCCTGTGACTCATTAACAATAGTTAACAGCCTTTGGCAGGACGTCTTATCACTGAATATCAGCTTAAAGAGATGAAAATTTGCAGTTAATTTACCCACAGGCCATCCAAGATGTAGGTAACTTTTTTCTTCAGTTGGACAGTAAAGAAGATTTTTAGCTGAAACTGTGGTCCTTGGTGATTTATAAAATGCAAATCAATGGCTAATGGCATTAAGAGTCAGAAAAAAAAAAATATACAGGCAAAACATAATTAATACCCATTGCTCCTGATGATATTTTGAAGCCTTATGAAGTGAAACGATTGGTATGTGCAAGAAACTGAACATTATTTACAAAATTATTGCCTGCAGTCCTTAAGGTTATCTATAAACTAGTGTGCTCCAAAACAATGACAAAATTCACATTTACAGGATATAATCATTCAAAACTTAGAGTCAAGTTTCACCAATATGGATTTCTGTCCAATCAAATGCTCTCTAGAATCCGAAGCGTCCCGCCCCCTATACTATAATAGACGCTGAGGCTGAAATCGATCACTTGTTCACAGAATTAGTATTTTCTTTACAGTTAATGGCACGTAGTGAACTATACAGGGGATAAGGAATAGTTGATATGTTTGAAATTATGTCAACACATAGAATAACACTGTGTGTTTCAAAGCACTTCAGTGGACCTTTCAGGCAAAGCTTCAGATGACAGTTTCAGCTAAAAAACTTCTTTACTGTTCTACTGAGGGAAAAAGTCACCTACATCTTGGATATAGCCTGAGTAAATTAACAGCAAACTTTCATTTTGGGGTGAACTTTTCCTTTAAATTCCTAATAGAAAGCTATAACACTGTATCACAAAGCTGTGATCACATGAGTGAAATTTAACAGCCAAAAAGGACCATTTTCTGTTGTCAGCAGTATAGCGATATCCAACTTGAACATGTTGCGCAATCTGCATGGTGAAATTCATGTGGACTTGATTTTTGTCCAAGAAAATTCATCAAGCAACGGATACATAATGCACTATTTATATGACACTTTTATGGTGCTTTTACATCATTTCCATCAGTGCCTCAATTCCCATTCATCGTAACTTCATAAAAAAACAGCAGTACATTCTTCAGAATATCTCCATTTGCGTATTAATGCGGAAAGAAAGTCATACAGGTTTGGAACAATATGAGGGAGAGTAAATAAGTATAGTTTTTTAAGTGAACCTTTAATAAGGAAGGGCTATCCCATGTCAGCACGGGCGTCTCGCGAGCCACAGAAGGACTCCTTTATGAATTAATCTGCTTGGAAAGTTCTCTGCTCTACCGTTCTCTCCCATCAGCCCTGTGATCTGTGTCTGAGAGGCTGTCAGTTAGATTAGTTACAGGCATCTTGCTGTCTCCACGCATGACGAGACACTTCCTCCATCCCACGGGCTGCGCAAGCCGGGCAGAAAAACAAGGAGCGATTTTTTTTTTTGAGAAGCGTCTCTTTAGCCTTTCCAGTGTGACTAGATTGCAGATGTAAGAGTAAACGGGATCACTGCGACTGTCCCGGAAGCTTCATAGTAACAGCAGACCGACTGATATTTTTAGCATAAAGTGTAAGAGCTGACCTTAGCTGTGCTTGCTGGCCTCTGGGTGCATGTGGATCGCTAGCCTGAGGAAAAGAGCACACGGCATGTTCGTGTCTAGCCTATTCCAGATGCTGCGTTTATTTAATGACTGCATCAGCAGGGAAAGCGGTATATTTTCGATCAATCACATCCCTGGCATTTAGCCCCACTACTTGGTTTCAGCAATTGCACTCATAATATGAGCTGTTCATTTGTCATTCCCACGCCCAGTGTCCTAGAGCTCTTCCCGTTCAGAAACACTGAAACGATAATCATTATATCAAAAGAACAGAGGTACTTTGAAATGGCTGTATCACACATCATCGCATAGTTGTATCATCAAAAAAAAAAGGGCAAATTTTTTTTTTTAATTGCTTGTGTATATTCATTTCATATTTCTTTGTTGCTAAGCACAAATGTTTAATTTATGGTCTTTGATTTATGCTGATGTTAATAAAAATAGCATTTCCATTTTGCCTCATAGATGTAAATGACTTATGTAACCGCAGTCAATTTAATGTACCATTTTGTCTCACTTGTGAATACAAGAATTTCCTCTTCCTAGAAAGCTTATTTCAGTAGACATGCATGACATGCAGGAATTTGCTTTTTTAATAAGTAGGTCTTTGAATTACTGACATTGTCAGAGGTTAAAAGGGGTACTAATCATATTTCAAGGTAGGACTGGACGATTACTTGTATTTTCAGCGTGGCTTCTTTCGATTAATTAAGCATAGTTGTCTGTGATATTGGCCCACTGCTATTTATTTATTTATTTATTTTTTTTCCTATTGATATTTCTATTAGCTTGTATTGATAACAAGCAAGCATTGGCTTGCATTGGCCTCCACCAGCTTTAATGCTTGGCGGTTGCCAGATGCCAGAGTTGAAATCCCCAAAATAAAGCTTTTATCTTAAAGGAGAAGTCCACGATCGGAACAACAATTTACAGATAATGTACCACCCCCTTGTCATCCAAGATGTTCATGTCTTTCTTTTTTCAGTCATAAAGAAATTATGTTTTTTGAGGAAAACATTTCAGGATTTTTCTCCATATAATGGACTGATATGGTGCCCCAAGTTTGAACTTCCAAAATGCAGTTTAAATGCGGCTTCATACGATCCCAGCTGAGGAAGAAGGGCCTTATCTAGCAAAACGATTTGTTATTTTCATTAAAAAAAAAAATACAATTTAAATACTTTTTAATCTCAAACGCTTGTCTTGTCTTGCTCTTCCTGACCTTTTTTTCCGGTTCATGACAGTTAGGGTATGTCGAAAAAACTCCCATCTCTTGTTCTTCCTCAACTTCAAAATCGCCCTATATCGCTGTTTTACCTTTTTTGTTAAGAGTGTTTGATCTTCTTTGCATGTTCACTTTGCAAAGACTGGGTCGGTACTTCTGCAGCGATGTAGGATGATTTTAAAATCATTTTTGAAGTTGACGGAGAAAATACGATTGGAGTTTTCCGACATACCCTATCTGTCTTGAGGCAGAATACACAGAGTTCATGGAGAGCAAGACAAGATGAGTGTTTGAGATTAAAAAGTATTTAAATTGTATTTTTTTATGAAAATAACCGATAGGTAAGGCCCTTCTTCCTCGGCCGGGATCGTTTGATGCCGCATTTAAACTGCATTTTGGAAGTTCAAACTCGGGGCACCATAGCAGTCCATTATATGGAAAAAAAATCCTGAAATGTTTTCTTTAAAAAAAACAATTTCTTTACAACTGAAGAAAGAAGGACATTAACATCTTGGATGTCAAGGGGGTGAGTACATTATCTGTAAATTATTGTTCTGGAAGTTGACTTCTCCTTTAAATAGATACATTTTCTGCACAGCACTACAAAAAAGTGCTGATGATCTGAAAACTCAGTTGGAGTTTAGCAGTCTCAGTTGTGATATTGCGAAAGCGTAATACAGCAATTGTGTGTTCATTCACATTTGCTGTGTCTAAATCTGTGAGCAAACCTGAGTGACAAACTGTCATAAATACAAACATGACTATCGATGGTACTGTTGCAGTGATGGTTACTAAATAAATGTACTTATGCAACCTCTGTGCTACAATACTTTTTTTAATTCTAGAAGAACATTGACTATTCAGAATTAATGGAATTAATGTTAGGAATTTCACTCTGTTAGCTTTTGAAAAAAAGCTTCTTTTACCAGTTGATTAAAAACCACATAAATACAATACATCAGGAAACTAGATGAGGTAAAATCATTGACGTTCTCTTAATTGTACTTACATTCCACCTACATTGTGGAAACCAAATGTCCTAGCAAACACAGTAAATGCTAAAATCAGCTTCACTGGCTTAACAATCATACTAAAGACTACTAAGTGTTTTAATAAAATTATAAAAATGCAAAAAGGTTAAATTTAGGATTGGGGGATAGAAAACATTATTTAGTATAAACACAAAAGAAGTTGTTGGAAAGTCCTCATCATGATAGAAAAACATTTTGCATCTGCATGTTTATGCGTGTGTGTGATTTGCAGCATTATTTGCTTTCTGTTCCCCTCGACATGGGGTATAATTAAAACACTCAGCTGTTATTGACTCATGATAATTGCTCACAATAGATATCATAATAAGATGTTTAGACATAATTGAATATAAATAGCTGTGCTTCAATTTTCCTTTCCACCTAACTGTCAGCTCCTGGTGGTGAAGGGGATTACGAGTGGTTTAGCTCAGTCCGGCACGTACACGGAGGTCTTCGGTTCTTTTAACCTGCTCCACTGTGTGTGTTTGCTCTCCCGCTTGCTGTGTTTGCAGATGCATTTTCCGATTTAGTTTTGAGCAAGGACACATCCCTTGTGCATATATTCCTATGGATAACTGAGTGACACTGGCCTAGTTTGATCTAAAGCCCAGGGTGAGGACCGGCATTATTATAGGGCCTCTGTTAGCCTTTGTCATGTCACTCTGGAATGGAACTGTTGAGAGGCACATGTTCTAATAGATTTAAAAGAACTGGATATGTGAGCGAACGGCTCCTGGGGTAAGGTGACATACCTTTAATAAAACAAGCCACTTCAGGGTTTTCAAAATGTCAAGGTGTCTTTTCTTGTGCTTTTTGCAGCATTTCTACTTCATTATAGAGTAAACTTCTTTAAATATCTTTCTGTCCTGTGGTGATTGCTATGGTCTGGTTGTTAGCACATATGCTCCAGACCAAGGGGTCAAGGTTTAGCCGGTTAGCATGTGTCGGTAGATGCCACGACTAGCCTCCACCATCTGGAAGCAAAAGCATATTTTTCCATTGACAGCTTTTTAAAAGTACTTGTTTATTCTCATGATGTTTTGTTAATAAAAATAAATATAAATAAATGCAATATTTTTTTTATTTGATCAAAATACAATAAAAATTTTAATATTTTAACAATTTAAAGGAACTGATTTCTATTTTAATATATATTTTAAAATGCAGTGTATTTCTGTGATGGAAAAGCTGAATTTTCAGCAGTCATTACTCTGGGCTTCAGTGTCACATGATCCTTCAGAAATCATTCTAATATGCAGATTTTTTGCTTAAGAAACATTTCTGTTGAGCACAATTGTGCTGTTTAACCCTCATGTTGTCATTCTGATACAGAGAGGTTTTTTTTTTTTTTATAATTATAATGTTATCTCATAAGACTAAAACCTACTGATTTTACTGACACCTTCTTTAAAATGTTGATACTTTTTTCCACTTTTTAGAGATTTTCTTCTCACCTTGTTACGCTTATGGTGTTCCCAGTTAAAAATGAGACTAAATTCAAAATTTGGACTTAATATAGCATATTGAGAGATTTATGAGCATTACCAGGAACACGAAATTAAAAAAGGAAAACTTTTCAACACAGCACATGGGTTAATATTTTTGTGGAAAGTACTGTGTCTATTTAAAATAGCAAGCAGCGATTATCGGGGTTCAAGCACTTTAAGGCATTAAGCACATATTTAAAAAAAGACATTATTTAGCAAGCTTGTAACCAATAAATCAATGATTTAAAAATCATTTTTGGTAAATCCAGGTAGTTTACCATAGAAATAAGCAACAGCTGTGGTTCTAGAGGCAAAGTTGTCCGGAATGAGGAGTTCTATCGTATGATATGAATATCTTGCTTTTGTGTGAAAAACCACACAATGTACAATCGTTTACACCCTTGAAGAATGCGATAGCGCACCCCATAGCGCATTTCTGTCAAATTTTCAAAGCTTTGGGTTTGTGGGTTGAACAGGCCCCACGAGTTTCGTTCCGATTGGCCGTGTCTAACGGCCATGTTTTTTAAGATATGTAATGTCCTTGTAGACACTTATGGCACTTCAGACCAAGACCGATGCAACCAATTTTCGTGTTAATAGGACACATGGTTGTTTTCTTCTTCTGTGACCTCAGATTGAGCTCTTACATAAGTGTTGGTGGAGATATCTCATTCCATTCAGGAGTTATAGGCATTTTACTAAAGTAGCCCTGAGCCTTTTGAACGTTTGTCGCCCTTCACGACAGTGAGTGAAAAATTCAGCTTTTTTTGATAATTATTGATATTTACTCTCCAGAGAATCTTTCTGCACTGGTTTGGTTCCGATCGGGTGAAAAACCTAGGACTAGTCCTCAGAAGTAGATTTTCCAAAAAATCCAAGATGGAAAACTAATCTGAGGCATGCGTTTTGTCCGGCGTGAGCCAAGGATTCCAGTGACATTAGGCACTTGAGCCTGATGGTTTAGGAATTATGAGCGATTTCGTATTTTTGGCCACTGTAGCACCCCCGTCAGGCCAATTGGGGCTAGTCTTGGTCACGTTGTCAGCGGTGTGAGTACTACCATCCCTCCAAGTTTCAAGTCTCTACGACTTAGGGTTTGGTCTGCACGATTAGTTTATCTGGAGATCACTGATTTGTGACCATTCTAACAATTACAATAGGGTTTCAGCGCTATGTGCTTGAACCCCTAAACAACCATTAATAAAAAAATTTTTTTACATTAATACGAACATATTTTTTATACCATATTTATATTTGGAGAGCTTTTAAAAGTGTGAAATTGACTTTTCTCCTGCTGCCTTTCATATTACAGTTCAGGACAGTTGCTAAAGAAATGTTTTGCAAATTTTAAATAGCAAACTTCTGTGCTTTTGGGTGCCAGCTGAGCAAGTGTAATTGCTGCATGTTAACAGATAGCTTTTTTTTAGTATTTTAGACCTCCTTGCTTCAGACACATTGAGCCATGGCGCTATCCAATAGTTTTCTCTTTATCTGTCTACTAAAAATGATCTTGTTGTGAAGAAGTGAAGCACGAGTACAGTAGCTGCAGAAGCAGCCAAAAGTTCTGGAGATGGAGTGGTGTCGTGTCTGCTCGAGGTACGAGACATGTGAGGGCTTTTGGGAGTAACAGGTGTTTCACATTGTGTTAGCAAAGAGCTGGCACTCTCCGCTCCTGAGGTAGGATGTCTTTCTCTCCGAGAGCCGCCCGAGAGCTCTGTGCTGTGTGAGTGACATCAGGTCCCCCTGCGGGCTCAACGTCTGGCTCTTCTCCGCATTCCCCCCGCTCTTTCTTCCGTCTTCCTGACAGAAACACAGGACTGAGGGAGCGTGAAAGTGACCGCGTTCCCGCGGCTCTGTCCAAACAGCCCGTCAATTAGTCGCCCAGTTCCGCTGTCGCAGGTCTCCACAGATTATTGAACCGCTGAACTACCGATACATTAAAATCCTCCGCTCAAAGCCTCAGCCTTCAGCTGGCCGCATAACAGTTTATCTCTCCTTTAGCACGCCTGCTGATGCACGGAGACACAATTGCATGTGAGAGGCATAGCTGTAAACATACTTATCCTCAAGCCATTCCTGCTTTTAGGGGACGTGGGGACCATTGTGTGCATTTATGTTTGTGTGAAGGAGACGAGGACAGACGGAGTGAGCACACATACACACACTCACACAGCCAATCGCAGCGGGGCTATTCGAATCCCCGGCAAATAGATCAGCGCTCTTTACGCTAAACATATCAGCAGCGGCGTTCCATAAGACAACCCACACCTGAGACTGATCGCTGTATTATGAATGCAGAGGCGGCGTTTCACTCGCAGGGATTTTTTCCCCGTTACCATTCCTCTCATCATCCTCTGATTTAGCCAGCCGTCTACATCCGAAAAGTCTCCAGCTCAAGGGATAGCTTTAAACTTGCCGAAAAAAGCAGGGCCCTAATGTTTGCAGGCTGTAAACTCCCTCCAGAGTCCACAGAGGCATTAGTTCCCACTTACATTTGTCTCTTTCTGACAAGCTGTCCGGCGAGCTGTTGGAACGAGTGTATGTGAGCGAGCGCGCATACGTGCTTCATCATATACTGATAGACTTGGAGGAGAAGATTGATAGTAACCCCTAACTTCGGCTGTTTGCTTCACCCTCCCTCCTAAATCAATATATTCCTCTGTCAGATTGCTTCCCAGGCCCTAGCCCGGCATGACTAATTATCTTGTTCCTCTGGTTTTGGCGGGAAGTCTGCTGTGTTTGATAATGAGGAGAAACCCATCCGTATGGATACGTTTGCACTTTTGCATTGAGCTAAATGTACGCTTACCAATAAAATAAGCTAATGCAGAAAGATGGATATACTCTTTGGCTCGCTGTTTACATGTGCCGCAAGAAATTCTGCTCCAGCTTATTTTTCATTCAGAACTTCCTCTTCCCCGTGGCTTAGAGGCAATAAGAAAGTGATAAGCCCTGAAGAGGAGCACAGCGCTCGTCTGTCTTTGGTATCTGACTGGATTTTAATCGGGGCGCACAGCGATATTCTGCGGCCAGTTTCCGAGCAACACGTCAAATATGTCGCCACAAATCAGAGCTGTTGCTAGGCCCGTCTAGGAGAGGTCCAGATCCCTGCCTTTCATCTCAGCCTCTCAAAATGTCTAAATGTCAGCATCCTTTAAATAATTTTATTATGTGATTATTCTGTTTTAACTTAGTAAATTTTTTTAAAGTGGTAATGAACTGAGAAACCAAAATTGCCTTGATATTTTGACATATAAGAGGTCATTGTACTATAAAAACATCCTGTAGGTTTCAGAACTCAAAACTTTGTCAATAGTCTAAAAATAGCTTATATTGAAGGCAGTCTGCCAAAACGACAGCTTCTGGAATGTTCCTATGTATGATGCAATAGGTAGATTAAGGTCCGCCTCCACAGAAGAAGATCGACATTGCTGCCTGTTTAGCCCCACCAACTAATTCACGCATAAAGGCCGGGATACACCAAGCTGACTTCAAAGAGCTAGCGGCGACGAAAGCCGATGCTGTTGTCGCCTCGAGTCAGAAGTGTCTGGACCAAGCAGCAACCTCCCACTTCCTCTGTTGAAACCAACACGGAAGTGACTTAAACTGCAATTCACTGACTGGCCGCTAGAGACTGGCTCCAAAAGGGAGTCAATCCCATAGACTCCCCATGCTAAAATGCCCAACTTTACAGCAGAAAAAAATAAGTTTACAGTCTTTATAGCTAATTTTGCCCTTCATGTCAACTGTGAGGGGGGTGAATTTTTTTATAACTCATCCGTTTAAATTATATTAAGCCTTAAAGTTCTGCATAATTTAGGGCGTGGCCACTTAAGTGACAGGTGGATTGCTGCTCCTGGCACCACCGTTGCGCTATGTGGGCGTGGTTTCAGCAACCAGCTCCACCCACATCCCGCCTCTTTGCCCATTTTCGATTATCTGGGAGTGACGTACAGTGACGTGATTCCAAGATGGCGACGGCCGACTCCCGACCACTAAGAGCTTCAAAAATGCTCTTCAGAAACCTACAGGTGACGTCACGGACACTACGTCCATATTTTTTACAGTCTATGGTCTGGACAAAAAGCTACATTTGAACACACCACTCAGACTACAGCAGACTACAAACTAACATGTGCGTTCTGCGCCTGAGTGAGAGGAATTAGCTGTCTATATCAGCAGATGTCAATAGTAATATATTCGTTATTCAAAATGAGAAACCGAAACGTTATACAGATAATATGATAGATAAATGCAGATATACGAAACGTAAACAAAGCTGCGCTTGCTTACTATCTTGAATATCAGTTACGTTGATAACTTTATTTTAAGAGGCTCATGTTATTGTGAAAATATTCATATTTTTGAATCCTTCGGAAAGATTCCGTAACATTAGAACAGCCTTCTGTTTGTGCCGTCTTTATTTGCTTGTCCGTTTTCATCACTTTCGCTTTAATTCTCCGGCACTGACTCATTCGCTAAACTGAACATCCAGTCAGAGTTCTCACTTTCCCCGATGGTCCCAACACCGATGCCATGTTGAATTGGGTAAACTCCCACGGCCGTGAGCCCAACGAGAGCCGACATGTGGAACACACCAAACAAACTAACCGACAGACGTGCACCGATGGGCCAACGTTGCCGACGGCCAACCATCGGCTTGGTGTGTCCTGAGCTTAATATTTACCAAAGAGACAAACGTGCTGGTCTACACAGAAACCAAATAAAGATGGCTCTGAAAACAACAGGATGCTTTGCACTGCCAATTTGTGAAAAAAAAATAACATGTTGTTCCCAACATTAGGAAAGAGTAGATGAAGTTTATTTTTAATGACGTTTCAGCGCGCATCAGTAAGAACTCTGGCCTTTTTTTACATCATTGTACTGCGGATTCATTTACAATTACCAAAGTCCCTTTAATACAAGTCTTTTCACTCAGCGACCATCTTTGAAATGCCTCTCAGCATGCAAGTGCAGCTCCCATCTCTTTGAATGGGGAAACATCAAATTCTCCAAAACTAATCTTATGATTAAATTTCATATTTGAAAACACCAATGAAATTTGACAACAACAGTCTCATAAAGCTTGTTTCTTATGTGCAAATAGTGTTAAAAAAAAGCTTGTTTTTGATGCTAGACCAGCCAATGTGCATGCAAGTTTGAACGCAGCCTGTTTCTAAGAACTGGAGCTCCTAATGGCAGCTGCAGTGATGCGATGACTTTACTAATTAACGATTGGCTCTTTCATTTAGAAGGTGGGACTTATTCACCAAACTGGGCGTTGCACTTTCTCCCATTCATAAATAATAGGAGTGTACTGTATTTCTATATATAAAGTTTTTTCAGTTACTCATAGTGTCAGTGACGCAACACTCATTCCCTTATCTTAGGGAACCGTCAACCAAGCAACAGAATTCGATGTGGGATTTTCTAAATCTAAAAGACGATGATGTGCTGCCTATATTGGTTCCGACAAAAGTGTGTGTTTTCATTACGTGGTCACTACTGCTTTGATCATCCAGATCGTTGGATATGTATTGAGTTATTTATGTGTTTTAAACCTAAATTACAGCTGCATCCATCTATGAGGAATGAATGTATGCTATTAGCCAATCATAGCAGTGGGCGTTTACTTTCGAGTCTACAATCCGCCACGTCTATTCAAACAGAGCGTCCTAATGAGGGCAGATAAAAGCAGGACAGAAAATAGGCTATTACTTCTAAATTATGATGTTTTTATGTAAAAATCTTTATAACATTATAAGTGGACCTCAGAGAACAGTACAAAATAAAAAACAAAGGCAGTTCATGACCCCTTTAAAAATGCAATTTAGAATTTTTGTGCTAATTCAATACTTTTTGTGCGCAAAGAAAACAAGTTAAGTCAACAATTTCTTCTCCTCTGTGTCAGCCATTGACACACGTTCACGAGAGTACCATGACATGCATGTGGTGCAGTTGACGCAGGAGCTGCCGTTTGGTGTTTTACTACCTTTCTGGGTCTTGAACGTGTTAGTTGCGTTTCTGTCTATAGAGTCAAAAAGCTCTCAAATTTCATCAAAAAATATCTTAATTCATCAGCGCCAATAGCCTATATATATCTTAATTTGTGTTCCGAAGATGAACGAAGGTCTTGAAGGGTTGGAATGACATGAGGGTGAGTAATTAATAACAGAAATTTCATTTTTGGGTGAACTTTCCCTTTAACTAACTAATGTTAATCAATTTAACCTAAGTCTAAAGTAAAACCAAAACTTTCATTACTTTCTACTTTAAAAAGTTTAACACATTTTACTTCCAAATATGCTGCCAGTAATGATTTATATCAACTGATCAAACTGAGATGTTTTAATATTATTGTATTGTTGTACCGTCTTGAATCTCTCTAAAACTAAAATCCTGAAGTCTAACCAGCTACAAATACATATTAAAAATTCATCAGGCCCTGGGAACGGGCTGGTCTGGGTAATGGATGTGCGCTTCTCCTCTGTCTTCACTTCCACGGTCTAATTACCGTGTGAAAAAGCAGCATATGCTTAAATATCAAATGAATCGCACAAGTGAAAATCTTTGTTCTGGTTAGTGCATGGAAATGTCATTGCAGAGAGGGTAAGGCAACATTAAAGTGGAAAATAAAAGAACATAAATGTCACTCAGTGTATTCTGGTCTGCGGTCTAGCAGAGCATGAAGGGCTGGCATGTTTGCTTGGTTGGACGATTACCCTGTGCTCTGAATTATGTCGGATGTCACACACTTGGCACTGCCTTTTGCTGATCTTTAGGGTTTGTTTGTACACTTGCATGCATTACGAAGCAGAATTTACTGTTTCGTAAAATTTGTGTTGATACCCGGAACTCCTTGTCCAGACAGGTACAATATAAACAACAAATTAGCATCAGCTAATACTCAGATTCTCTTTTGATTGCAATGGCGGCATTAATTCAGAATTATATTTATGAATTTATTTGTTTATTTATTTATTTATTGTACACTCTAAAAAATGATGGGCTAAAAACATATGAACAAACCCAGCGATTAGGTTTATTTGACCCAGCGGATGGGTTAAATGTTTAACCCAACCTTCTGGGTAGTTTTATTTAATTCAACTATTGTTACTATATTTCTTGATTAGAATGAACCCAAAATAGGTTGGAAATGAACATTTTGATGTATGGTTTGTTAGGACAGGACAATATTTGGCTGAGATACATCTGTTTGAAAATCTGGAATCTGACGGTGCAAAAAATTAAAATACTGAGAAAATCACCTTTAAAGTTGTCCGAATGAAGTTCTTAGCATTGCATATTACTAATCAAGAATTATGTTTTGATATATTCATGATAGGAAATTTACAAAATATCCTAATGGAACATTATCTTTACTTAATATCCTAGAGATTTTTGGCATAAAAGAAAAATTGGTAACTTTATTTTAAGGACCAATTCTCACTACTAACTAGCGTGCATGTTATTAGCGTATTTGCTGTTTAGTAGTACTTATAAAGCACATATTAATGCTTTATTCTGCATGACTATATTTTAGATGCCTTATTTCAGCCCTATACCTAAATTTAACAACTACCTTACTAACTATGGGTAAGCAGCAAATTAGGAGCTTATTGCAGCAAAAGTCATAGTTAATAGTTAATAGTGAGAATTGGACCTTAAAATAAATGTGACCGAAAAATCAATCATTTTTACCCATACAATCTATTGTTGGCTATAAATATACCTGTGCTACTTATGACTGGTTTTGTGGTCCAGGGTCCCAAGTAAGTAAACATTTATTAGTAAGTTGAATAAATAAAAAATAAACTTTTTAAATTGCTTAAAGGGGTCATCGGATGCTAAGTTCACTTTTACATGTTGTTTGAACATTAATGTGTGTTGGCAGTGTATGTACAAATCTACCCTATAATGATAAAAATCCATGCAGTGGTTTTTAATTAATCTGTAAAATAAAATCGAGCCGTTCTCAGATGCCTGTCGTTGTGGCGTCACACCGACAGAGGCCGCTCCCACAATAGTTGATTGACATGAGTGTTTTACCTCAGATCAGTTGTACCGGTCCACCCTCTTTGTTTCGATGTCGGAGCAGGGATGCAAGTTAGACAAGAATATCTCTGACTGAGCAATTGAGGTGTTGTGTTGCTGGATGTAATAATAAACATAGTGGTCATCATTTACTCCCGACATCTGATCTGCTGAAGATGCAGTAGATTTGTTTGTAAAGGTAATGTGCCTCCCGATCTATATATATCCGTCTATGTTCGTGGGAATCATTCATGATCCAGCTTTGCTTACAGCAGAAGTGAGTATAAGGGTTTTTTTATGAATCTTTGCGATCGCCTTTCCTAATAATGTGCTAGTTAGCAAGTTTAGCGGCTAAATGCGACTAAAGTAAACAGGTTTGTCTCACCACAGAGAGAAGAGAGGGGCGGGGCGAGCAGAGCTTATTTGCATTTAAAGCAACCTCGACCAGAATGGGATGATTTTTGCAGAGCTCATTTTGACAAGGTAAAAAGGGTGTTGTTTTACACAACCATTGAGAATTTTTAACCAAAGTATATTATAGACTTTTCACTAAGACTCAAAATTTTCACTAAAGAATCATATCAACTTGTGGAAAATGGCCATTCGTTTGATTACTGCTGATGCCTCTAGTAATTATGTGTCTGGTTTTTAGTTTACAACCTATTTTCAGTTCATTGGGTTAAACCAGCCATATAGTAATTTTTAAACAATAAAACTACCCAGAATGTTGGGGTAAACATTTAACCCAACCGATGGGTCAAAACAACCAAGTTGCTGGGGTCTATATTTCACCCAGCGCTGGTTTGTTTTTAAACCAGCATTTAGAGTGTATTATTTATTATTTGATAATATTATTTATATATAATTTATGTGCAATTGAGCCATTTTTTATTTATGTGTTCATTTATAATGTTTTCATAATGTTATTATATTATTTTATAATTGTTATTTTTTATAATGATATTTTTATTTACATTTTTGTCATCATTATTTATTTGTTTAAAATGTTTTAGTTATTTCTTTATAATGTTATTTATTTATACATACATACCTACTTTTTATTTTTATGTATTGACAGGTAAGTAGTCACTGAAAAACTTGTCACATTTATTCTTTTTAGCTTTGTGTCAGTCAACTGTCAGGTTTCTGAAATGAATACTGATGGATAACTGCTGCTGTTACGCCTTCTTCATTATAATGGAAGTAAATAAATCTGTCAAACTGCTATAAAACTGAGCACACAGTCAACTGTTTATCAAAAATCACCACATAGCCTGTATACAATCAATCCAAATCTTGCAATCAAACAAACGGTAGTTTCATCTGCTTGCACAATGAATCCAAACCTTCCTAGTCAAACAAAGAGCGAATATGTTCATCTCTGTTTTGAGCAACAAACCCCTTTGCTTTAATCCTTCCTTCAGGAGATGAATGCAGAATGCTGCACCTCTTCACCCTCTCTCCCTCTCTCTCTCGGCACAGATAGCAGAGCTGAAGGCTCTTCAACACAAGCTTCCAGAGGGGAGTGTCATTTTGTTT
Organism: Labeo catla; assembly: GCA_012976165.1. Classification (NCBI taxonomy): domain Eukaryota; kingdom Metazoa; phylum Chordata; class Actinopteri; order Cypriniformes; family Cyprinidae; genus Labeo; species Labeo catla. The sequence goes on from VONZ01000121.1 coordinate 777,840, forward strand.
TTCTTCTGCGAGCAGCAGTGAAATGGATATACTTTGTGGATTAACACTTTTTTTTTTTAGTTAATTTGCATTCATTTCATTCGTTTATCAGTCCATTGGTAGAACTGTTTTTAGCTGATATTTGATGGGGCTCATGAAAATTTTTCTTGGCTCTTTTAGCTTGTAAATGCAAAAACGTTTGGTCGGGGTATTGTAAACTTAACTGGATCCAGCTCGCTGAAAATAATCTCCAGTAACTCTCTAGTAATTTTATTCAGAATGTTTATTTGTTACGACTAATAAGCGGCATTGCGTGCGGTAAATGATACTGAAAATGGTCCTGCGTGACTGTAATTATCTGGCAACAAGCGCATCTTAACGAGGAGCTTAGAATGGGCCGCTTTGGACAGCTAACTATCTATAAAGGCCCTAGGCACACGTAAACACACACGAAATGATTCCTTCACACAATTAAAGAGACCCAGCCGCTTGAACACAACAGATTGTATATAGCCTAGATGTACACAAACCTCCCTATGTGTTTTTCTCTCAGCGAACAATGACGTTCACAGCGAGGTTCGCAGCCAGTCATTCATCTCAAGGTTTCACCGATGTTGACAAACCACTCGACCTTCAGATGCATGGAAATGTCATCTAATTCATCAAGCTCTGCTTGATTCGCCACCCCTCATTTTCCCATCCAAGTACATTTCGGTTATGAAGTGTCCTGAAGAACACATTAGACCGTAATGAAGCCACTAGAAAGGACGAAATTACTTTGCATCATGCAGCACGGTGAAATGAAGTGATGCAGCGTCTGTTTATTCAGCTGTGTTCTTTAAAGGCCCGTAGTATGAAAATTGCATGACTCTGCATTGGAAATGACCTTGTGGGCCATAATTGTTTTGTAATTTAGCCGAATAAACAAAGGCGGGTATGGATGCTAACTTTTAAACTGTCTTGCAGCTAAAGTTCGTGTTTGCAATGAGGCAAGTTATGAATTCAGTTATTAAAATAAATGGTCGTGTAAAGCGCCTCCAGGAGAAATTCGGGTGAGTTTGCAGCAGCCGGCAGGATTTCAGTGTTGATAATCAGGGCGCTGACATACTGAGTGAAATTTTTCTGACACCTTTGGAGCACTAATGGCTGAGGCTGTTTACTACAGTAAGCTGTAGTCACACACATGCTGTAGGCTAAAGCTGTTTGTGGTCACACAAACAGCCAAAACACAGCTCTGATGTGAATATGTAAATTGTAATTGTGCGTACCTACCCCGTCCCATTTTCTTCTTTTAGCATTCAGCTGAGTTTGAAGGACAGGAAGAAAATTGGGCCTCCTTTTCGGTTACCGAATAGCTTTTATTGTAATACATTTTTTACTCCCAGACAGTAGATGTATGTAGCTCGGTCTTCTTTTAAAAAAGGTTTCCCACATTCTCCCTCAGCTCCGAGAGAGTACCGTCAGTTCGGCGCCTGTGTGAAGTCTGTTGCTTTTGATGTGAAATTTGCTCTGTGTGATTCAAGGCCATGGCGGACATTTGCAGCATAAGAACTGCTGGCAGCAGCTGGGACCCACTAAACGGCCACCCAGTGTTTTTGACACGTTCATAACCAACAGAGGGAACACATTTCACTGCTCGATATTCAGCTAGACTCTGCTGAACTTTTTTTTAGACACCAATTTCTACATACACTGGGGTGCCAAAGTCTAAGACCACTAGTGGAAATGTTTAGATTTTTATATTTGTCTAGTTTAATATTACTATTTTTATTTTAATGCAACTTTTAAAAGTTTTTATGTTTTTTGAAAGAAGTCTTATGCTGACCAAGGCAGTATGTATTTGATCAAAAATACAGTAATATTGTGATAGATTATTGGGTCACAATTTATTTTAAGGTCCAGTTCTTGCTATTAACAAACCATTAACTGACTTTTGCCTCAATAAACTACTAATTTGCTGCTTATTAGTAGTTAGTAAGGTAGTTGTTAAGTTTAGGCATTGGGTAGGATTAGGGATGTAGAATATTGTCATGCAGAGTATGTTATTTATAAGTACTAATTAATAGAAAATATGCTGTGAATAGGCATGTTAATAAGCAACTAGTTATTAGTGAGAATTGTTCCACATACTTAAGTGTTACCAATTATTGCGATTTGAAAAACTTGTATCTGAATATATTTTAAAATGTAATTTATTCCTGTGATGCAAAGCTGAATTTTCAGCAGCTTCTTATTATCAGTGCTGAAAACTTTTTAATAAAATGCTTAAAGGTGCACTAAGCGATTTTTGCCAAACAATGTTGATATTTGTGGCCCTGGACAACAAAACCAGTCGTAAGTAGCATGGGTATATTTGTGCAGTAGCAATAGTGATGTATGTCTCGAGACCGGTCTTGGTCTCGAGACCGGTCTCGAGACCACTTTTACGTGGTCTCGGTCTTGTCACGGCCTTGACGGTCTTTGGTCTTGGTCTTGTCTTGGTCTCGGACCTCTCGGTCTTGTCAAGTCTCGCTGTCTCAGACCGTCATAGTGGTCGGGGATTTAGCAGTATTACACGCTCAAAAAAAAAAATAAAAAAGCTACACGGCGTGTTAACCGATTATTAACCGTTAACCGACAAGATTTTTTTAAATTAGAATTTAATTATTTTAGAAAGGATAAGTGTCTGTGACTCGTTAAAATACCAACATTTGTTTACCGGGATTCATTTTACATGCGCAAAAAGCAGCAAACAACAGAACATGAGGATTCACATGGACACGTACACTCAAAAAAAGGAAATTAGCTGGTTATTACATTAAAACAAGCGTAACGTGTAATTTTAACAAAATTATTTCATGTTTCAAAGGTGAACGTGATAACATAATGTAGGATAAGCATGAAATTCAACAAATTAACATTTGTTAAATTCAGTCATGTTGAGATAACGTGATTCAATATAGTCAGACTGATCTTGCACCGAAAATGGATTAGCGAGATCACGCGAGATGACAAACCGCGGGCTTCGGAAAATGAGATTATCACATGAAGAACTTACCTGGCGTGCCTGGAGTTCATTTGGAAAAGGTAAGATAAAATCTGTTTTCATCCATCTACAAAACGATGTGTATAAAGTCATCAGCAGACTGTCCATCATTTTCAGCAATATTTGGTCATGCTTGTTTGTTATTTTTGTACTCAGGCCGTTAATGTTATGCTGGCACATTCATGCTAACATACGTGACGATAGTTGGCACTCATAAACATGTACTTAAAACAACCCTTAACATTCGTTTTCAAAACTGTGCAACTCACTGAGTGGTTAGTGGTGTTCGTTGATGATTAAAAACAAATATATAGGCGCAATGTATGATTTCAATCCGTGTTATTTGCTATAGTGGAACTATTTTTTCAGATACCTCACAACCGCGTATAAACTTTCGCTCGATATTTGAGTCTGAAGCGCAGTAATATCAACGAGCACTGAGTTCTCCAACAGAAATCAATGGGATTTTACAAAATGCCAAATAAAACACGACAGAAACTGTATTTCGCTACGCTATTTGTTTTTAATAATCAACGAACACCACTAACCACTCGGTGAGTTGCACAGTTTTGAACACGAACGTTGAGTGTTGTTTTATAGACATGTTTGTGAATGCTGGTAGACAGCCACTCTGAAGCGTTCAAAGGCGATTCTAAACGAGTCAAAAAGTCGAGCCCTGGTAAAGGTAGTCGAAATGTACGCAAAAACATACAGGTCCTTTTCAAAAAATTAGCATATTGTGATAAAGTTCATTATTTTCTGTAATGTACTGATAACATTAGACTTTCATATATTTTAGGTTCTAGTGATTCTAATTTTACTAGGTCAGTATGTATATTTTCCTTAATTTTGACCCTGGAAAGGCTAGATAATTGGTTTGAATACCATGGAATAATACACCCTTCCTTAGCTTTTAAAAGTGACCAGAAGTATGGTCAAGGATGTTATTCTACTCAGCATTTTTGCCTAAAGTAAAGAAAATAGTCTGACTTAATATTAATATATGCTGCCTAATTTAATGGAAAACCAGGTTTGGTGAAAATAACATCAAATTTAAACTGTGTTATGATAAATACATTTTATGTATGGCGTTGATTTAAAATTGATGCAAAGTGATGCATCTCTAATTTATATATTTGCACTCTTTCCTAAGTTAGTGATAGCTGTTTAACAGTAATACTGTAAAGATTGTGTGCTATAAATATGCATGTAATGCACATCAGTAAAAAAAATCTTTGTCCTTGTTCATTTTATTTTTTGTCACAGGATGTCGATGAAAGCACTCAAATGGCCATAGCGGAGACAGTATTTGGAATCTTTGTCATTCGACAAGAAGGTGCAGAGCCTGGCGATGACCCCGCGGATGTTGGTATTGTCCTGGAGGGGGTGGAAGTGATGAGTGAGTTGGGCAATGTAGCTTTTGCTGTGGTGATGTTGCTGGGGCTTGTCTACGCGCTAAACCTGAGCTACCCCCAGGAGCTCAAGTACACTTTTGAGGTTCTGCAGAAGATCATTATGGAATTGGATGCAAACAAACTATCCAACAAAGCACAAGTTCTCAAAACACTGCTTTCCCGTTAAGAAACATCGCCATAGCAAAAGCTACACCAGAAAACTTGTACCTTCTGTTTTGTTGTTTAGGAACTACAGGTGTAAGTGCAAATCTTGAAGGGTAATGTGAGTATAAAGACAGGGCCCCGTTTCCCATATCAGTGTTGAGTTCATCTGGGGGTTTTTTGTGCTCTGTTTTTATTAAAAAATGTTCTCTCTGATGCAAGGTCCAGTCTATTGGCACTTAAGGAAAGCTGTATGCTGAATTATTTTTTCAGTTTCTCATAAAAAATTACAGGGATAGTTCAGCCTATCCCTTTAAGACTAAGCTATGTTTAATTTTTAGTTTAAACATTTACAAATTTTGGGAGTTAAACTTTATTTTAAGATCTCCATTTGTCTTGTTTTTACCCTTGATGCCAACCATACTGTAGACGTTGTTGAAACTTGTTTAAAAAATGTCCCTACGTTTCAAATATTTTAATGTAAAAAATTTAAATATATATTTATGCAAAAAATGTTCTAACTTTGGTAAATATTTTTTATTAACTTCTGTGTGAGTTCACAATCACATAAAACCACAGGTGCAAGATGTACAAAGTGCAAATGTTAAGAGTAGATTAAGTGGGATGCAAGTGAGAGGGCCCATTTCCCTGTATTCTCATAACAAACTTGAGATATATTTCCTTGTGTTATCAACAAGCAATTCAACTGTGTAAAACAATGTGCATTATAATTTTGGAAATACAATTTGATTGCACCTTTTCTCATTTGTTGTGTGTTGTTTCCACCATTAGACTTTGTTAAAAAGGTTTTAATTTATTCAACTCAAAAGCTATTCTTTGAAGTAATGTAATTAAATCATGGAAAGGATTTCCATGTGATTAAATGGCTTTCTTTCAGCATTAAGCACTTTTGTTAGGCTAACTTAAATAAATTAGTTGGTCCAAAACATTGCTAATTAGTTGGGCTGACACTATTAAATTAAGCTGTGCCCAACCATAGTAAATAAGTTGAATCAAACTTAATAAATTAAGTTGACCCAACGTAAGTACATTAATTTGGAATAACATAATTGCATAATGCTGAAATAAAGCAAGTTAATCATGTGGAAATCCTTTCCATGATTTTTTTATGTTCATTCAAAGAGTAATTTTTTTGAGTGTAGCACCACCTGCAGCGCCTCTGCGAATGGAGAAAAACATTATAAAGCTAGGCTATATTTATATATAATGAATGAATAGGCCTACACGATAAATATTTTTACTTAATAAAACAAACAAACAAACAAAAAAAGTGCAACAAGTAGCTAGCATGCAGAGTTTTGGTACATTTTGTGCTGCGCGAAAGGAAGACGGCTGAAAGCGGCATCCTATTTTTCTTTATTTTACAAACATTAAACCGTTTACAGTTTCGATTATCTGTAAAGAGTTGTTTCCCCTGTTAGAAGGAAAAAAATAAAGTGATTGCGCCGGCGCCGCACGCGCACACACAATCAGCCAAACATATGGGAAAAAAAAATAATCACACTGCTTAATCGTTATCAACGTACTGCCGTGATATTATTCTAAACATTTTTTTAATGTGGATATTGTAATGCGAGAAGTACAAAACCAGGTTTACATAATAAATAATATTTTAGCATTCAAATACATCTTGAATACAGAGACATTGGATTTGTGTCGTGTGAGAGACCCAATGTTAGTTTCAGTTTCGCTTTACCCTAAATGGTTTCGTTTTTGCTTGTCCCGTAGCTTCTTATATTTTTCATTTTTGTTCTTTTCTAAATACTGTTAAATTAAAATTATTTTTGTGGAGTGAGGGGAACTAAAATAGCCTAGCCTATGTTTATAGTGTACTGTAAATATTTCGCGACCTTTCTGAATGTAATAATAAAATACGACTTAACGTTATAGGCCTACGCGATTTATCTTTTTTCTCTCAAAAATGCAATTTCATTTTACTTTAACCATCCAAAAAACGTTTTAAAATATTTTGATAAATAACTGAAAAAAGACCTTTTAAACCGTTTAACTGATTGTATTAATCGGTCAAAATTCTTGGTGAGCGCGGCTAAGGTGGTACATCAAGTTCGTGGTATTACCAGTCTTGGCGGGGACGACGGTCTTGCATAATTTGCAGACGACATTGGTCTGACTACGGTCAGACTTATAATATCCAAAAAACTGCCATACTGGCGAGCTGACTTTTCCTCTTTTATTTAAAATTCCCTCGCTCGCTGCGGCACTCATTTTCTGCTTATGAAGAGGAATCCAGCAGACCAGCACGAGACAACGATATGGCGCAACGAAAGTTGATACTGTTACATGATTGGCTGTTAGCGTGTCACTCCCTACGTTGCTAGGTTACCAGAGAGCGAGTGCCTTTGTTAATGCAACCAAACTTGCTTCGCAACCTCTGTTTTCTTCCGACACAGAAGAATAAAAAATATCGAACGTTTTATCCAACACATTTTTTATTGATATCGATCACGTGTTTATCGCGATACATATCGTTATCGTTTTATCGCCCAGCCCTAGCCGTCATACAATTGCTACACATAGTTGATCTCACCCAGTCTGAAAAAACATTTACAGTGAGCTCAGTCACACACATGACATGGTCTGTCTCTGTATTGCTCTGCCTGTAGTTGAAGTAATACCTAATATGTATTGAATGTAAACTGCGGCTGAACCCTAGTATGCTGCTGTTCATACAAGTTATTGCGTAGCTTCAACACTAGTCTGTTTTTTTTTCTCCGGTCTCGACTTGGTATTGGTCTTGACATGGTCTGTCTTGGTCTTGGTCTTGGTCTTGTCTTGGTCTCGATACCTTCTGGTCTTGGTAGTGTCTTGGTCTCGGTTTAGGCGGTCTTGACTACAAGTCTAAGTAGCAATAGCCAAAAATACATTGTATGGGTCAAATTGATCAATTTTTCTTTTATGCCAAAAATCATTAGGATATTAAGTAGCTGTTACATGAAGATATTTTGTACATTTCCTACTGTAAATATATCAAAACTTAATTTCTGATTAGTAATATGCATTGCTAAGAACGTCATTTGACGTTCTCAATATTTAGATTTTTTTGCACCCTCAGATTCCAGATTTTCAAATAGTATTGTAACTGCTAACTGTTATTGTAACCCTTGTTTTTAATGTTTTGTTCCTCTGATATTTTCTTCTTTGTTATCTTCCATTTCTCTCTATCTGTACACTCTTAAAAATAAAGTTGCTTTAAAAGGTTCTCCACAGCAATGCCATAGGAGACCTATTATTGGTTCCACAAAGAACCCTTCATTCGAAGGTTCTTTAAAGAACCATCTCTTTCTTACCCTTTTGTAATCTGAAGAACATTTTTTCACCATAAAGAACCTTTTGTGAAACAGAAAGGTCCGACACTGTGATCAAAAGCATTTTTCAAAAATTGTGTAGTGCATCTTTAATATTTTTGGGTAAACTTTTTTAAGGAGCCTTTAATGATTTGAAAGTTTATAAGAATGGTATTTATTTTCTTTTGTAACAAATAATAACAAGTATTAATCTCTTAAAGTCACAATATGTAAGGTTTTTGATTAAAATATCCAAAAACTACTAGAACAGTGTTATATATTTTGTTGACTTGTGTACTTACGTTATCCCAAATGCTTCCAAGAATGTTTAAATCCAGAGAAATAAGAAATTTTAACTGTCCTGTCCTGTCCCTTGTCATTGTGTCGCCTGCCAATGACGTCATACGCCCTCGATTTCTGGTTTTATTATGTAGAAAACATGGAAACACCAACGCTTTAATATGTTACAGTATGCGTTTAATTACACAGGTGACGAATGAACAGAATAGCATTATAACAGAACTTTCAACACACTTAAATGTATCTAGTATGATAAAACAGCACTTACCCCACATACGCATGACCGGAAGAAGCAGAAGTGGTCAACTGCAGCATAATAAAAGCTCTTCTACTTTCGAGCCATGTGTCGTGCTCGTTTCTAATTAGCAATCGTTCCAGCAGCCTTGTTTCACTTCAACGGCTTTCAGGCCCATCCTGCTCATACTACAATGACATTAATACATTTTTAATGTATTAGCTCATCCATTTACATGATTTCTGCCCGAGTCCCGTCAGATTGCATCGGCTGTGGGCATGAAGCGTCATCAAACTATGCCTTTGTTTCCTTGTTTGTTTTGAATATGTGCCCTCTAGCTGTGAAAATGAAATACTTTGCCTTAAAAAAAATGACTCTCCCAAAACTTTTGAACCATAGTATTTTTTTTTTTTTTTACCAATTACAAATTTTTAATTTGACTAAAAATTTTGGTTTTATAATATTTTTTAGTATTTTAAGTATTTGCTTTACCACTCAAGCAGACACGAATGTCACAGTACTGTACTTATTTGATTAGTGACCTATAAATAGTGTGGAATATTAAATATTTGTTTATTTTACATCATAACCTTTTGTTGTTTTAAATGTTTCAAAAATTTTGATTTTTAATTTTGACTTTTGGATTTCACTATTTGTAGACATTAGTGCAATACTCATGTTTGTTTTGAAAGATAAAAAGTATGGTAATTTTTTTATAGAAAATTGCTAAATACAGAAAAGCATTATCTTTCCAAACTCAACTGGATATTAGTCATTTATTTTCCTACAACCCAGGTTGTGACCTCTTTCAATCATAGTGTTGTCCTTTCACCTGACAGTGCCCCTAAAGATTAATTCTGTTTGTCCTAATGTATGGTAATGAGAAAGTTGTGTGGATTTGATTGTCAATAACTTGAAATACGGCCCTGCTCTCTAAATGCTTGTGCCGTTCAATAACCTATTAAAGTTGAATCACAGATAAGTTGGCGTGCATCAGGAAAGCAATCTGAAATTTGTGCTGACATTGATCCAGCAGGAAAGGACCTGATGGCTCCGATTAACACTTGTGTCCCGGGAGAGGCAGGGAGAGAGAGATGCTGGGCTGTTAATATCGTGTCATGTCCCTGGCTTTCCCCGGCAGAATGAGCTCCGTTTATGAGCTCGATGTAAAATGTTAAAGCAAACAATTGCGTGACTCGCCGCAGAATTGTAGGAGGAATTTGTTCTCGCTTTCTGTAGCAGGAAGCAGAACAAATGGATTGATTTCTGTTTGGTAAGTGTTTCATGCAGACTACACCTGTTCATTGTAAAATGGGAAATCGTGCCAAACAAAAGAAGTCTAGTCTTTGTTAATTAATTTCAAATTAGCTTCATAATGCCACTCCTGAGAGTTCTGAGATTTTCGTTTGGTGCCTCTTTTGGAGAGCTGCATTAATGCTGCTTTCATTTTAGTGGATTTTGCATTTGTGGCCACATGAATTTGCCAGAACAGACATTACCCTCATCCATGTAGCATATTTCCCAAAACACATTTCCAAAATAACAAAATGTGAACGAGAATCGCAAAACTAAAACGATGCCTCATCCCTCCTTTGTATTTTCATCCGTGGCGAATGATAAGGGCATCATTTAGAGTAAATACATCTTTTAATGAGGGATAGAGCTCTGGCTCGTGTTTACAATTGCCCTTGACATTCTCGTCGGGATTAAAGAACAGCTAATGGAGCACCTCAGGAACGATCCGTTAAGACCAGGAATAAATGTCACAGCTGTTCAGTCACAAATCTCGGTACAATTTTTCCCCTCTCTTTTCATCCTTCTTGACCTTCATGCCCTGTTCTTGGGAAAATGAAGAACATGTTAACATTTCGTTTATATGCATAAGCCCCTTGAATGAAGCCCAGAATCCCATTTGCCAAGTAGAGAGTGAATGTGTGTTTTCTGAAGGTGATATTATAGTACAAAACGTCATATTCCACAGTGTGAGCCGAATGGAGTAGGCTCTTCCCGTCCAGCCTCGACAGCTAACAAAGAGCGATGCTGAGGAAGAACCTTCGAAAATAAATGCTGCGTATAATTTAGAAGCTATACGACCTTTGTAAAGTAGCAAATTACAGTATACCCTACACTGTTGACAAATGCATAACACACTTCTTAATCAGTATTTTTTTGGTCTTGTTTATCAGTAAAAAAATATGAAAGCCGTTTCCGTCACTGAATTAAAAAAATGTAAAAAGTAATTGCAACTTTTTATCTCACAGTTCAGACTTTTTTCTCATTATTGCACGTTTACAATTCGTATTTCTCACTTTTTTCTCAGAACTGAGAGTTTATATTATGCAGAAATAAAGTCAGAATTGCAAGATATAAACTCAGAATTCTGACCTTTTTTTTTCCAGAATTGTGAGTTTATATCTTGCAATTGTGACTTTTCCTCAGAATTGAGTTCTCTTAATAACATACAATTGTGAGTTATGGAATCAGAATTGTAAGATAAGTCGAAATTCTGAGAACATATCAGTCTTGCAGTTCGCAAGATATAATTTCAGACTTTTTTTGCAAGTTTATCATGCAATTTAGACTTTTTTTCTCAGAATTGCACATTTACATCTTGCAGTTTCGACTTTTTTGTCAGATTTGCATGTTTTTATTTCGCTTTTTTGAGAATTGTGAGTTTAATATTTTTGAGAACATTTATATCACATAATTCTGAGAAATAAAGTCATAATTGCTCGCTATAATTTCAGAATTCTGACTTTTTTTCAGAATTGCAAGTTTATCACGAAATTCTGACTTTTTTCTCAGAATTGCACATTTACATCTTGCAGTTCTGACTTTTTTCTCAGATTTGCATGTTTATATCTCACTTTTTTGAGAATTTGCTTGTTTATTTTTTTTGAGAACAGTTTATATCATAATTCTGAGAAATAAAGTCAGAATTGCTAGATATAATTTCAGAATTCTGACTTTTTTTCAGAATTGCAAGTTTATCACGAAATTCTGACTTTTTTCTCAGAATTGCACATTTACATCTTGCAGTTCTGACTTTTTTCTCAGATTTGCATGTTTATATCTCACTTTTTTGAGAATTTGCTTGTTTATTTTTTTTGAGAACAGAGTTTATATCATAATTCTGAGAAATAAAGTCAGAATTGCTAGATATAATTTCAGAATTCTAACTTTTTTTATATCCTGCAATTCTGAATTATAACTTTATATCACACAATTCCGAGAAGTCAGATTTGTAACATAAAAAGTTAGAATTGTAAGATAAAAATTTCAATTACCTTTTAAAAAAATTATTTAGTAATGGAAACGGGCTTCCATAAAAAAGGTACATTTACTCGTAAAAATCCAAATTCTAAATTAAATTAAAACATTTTTGAGAGAATATATTGGTGTTGGATCCGAGTTGAGTTGAGTGGGAGACGTTTATTATGGTCTTTTTATCTTAATTTTATGTTGTTAATTATTAGATTTTTTTTTTATGTTACACATGACGGGGATCCAACTTTACTTTGAAAAAGTCCATGTCAGGTTTGAGTCCACGTCCACCTGAGTCCAAGTTCATTCATAACCACAGTCCAAGTCTGAGTCCAGGTCCCAAGTCCAAATACCACAACTCTAAAATATATCGTAAATTAAGTTTCCTTACCCAATTTTCTCATTGTTTTTCTTGATTTAAGCATACATTTTGTTGCATTTATGCTTAAATAATTAGGCTGAATGTCTTGCTTTTTTAATTTTGAAAATTCACTTGTTTTAACCAAAAACTGGGGGGAAAAGTCAAAAGGACTGCTTATTTTCTTAAAATATGATCATTATAATTATCATTAAAATGAAGGTTTTTGAGTGAATTACACTAATGTAATTGATAGCTATTGGTGACAGACTTGCTGACAGGTAAAATACGACTAAATGTAGTGCTGCTATCTGTTAGTTAGTTCTTCCCAGCAGTGACATAGAGGAATCCTTGAATCTCTGTGGGATTTTCTAATTGTGGTTTGAACGCATCCCATTTTAGATCAACAGTCAGTGTGGTTCACATAATCCTGTCCTCATTTAATCTGTAATTGAGATGAACCCAAGGCTGATACCAGGCATTTATTTACCTCAAGGCCACTGCAGATTTCTTAGACAGAAAACACTGCATATTTCAGGCTGCCTTTACATGTAATGGAACCACAGCATTCACAAAGTCCCTCTTTGACAACTTTTGAACAAATAATGAATCCACATAGAAATGAGTCAGTGAAACTGAGTGGAAAGCTTTAGATTATACATAAAAAGGCAGCAACACAGCAGGTGTAATGAAGCTCACGACGAGGTCACCTTTCTCTCTTTCACTCTCTCTCTCTCTGTCTCTCTTTCTGTTTCTCTCTTTCTCTTTATCTTTTTTTATGAATGCAGCTCTTGGAGTGTGGCTTGATCTCTGTAGACAGAACATGTACTTGGATGTTGCATAAATAAAAGCATTTCCAACCCAAACAGTGGAATAACTTGCCCGGGATTAGCATTTCATTAAAATAGAAGTGTGAGGGTTTGCAGACAAAAGGTGTGAACCACGGAGCAAGAGTGGGGCCGCGTCGGCCTGCCTGCTTGGAATATGTAAGAGCCTGTGAACTCTGGTTTGAAAGCTCGTGATGAATTAAACATGCAGCGTCTTTACCTTAACACTGAATAGGAACAACGTCTTGTACATTTAGGGATGTCCACAAGGTTGTTGACTCGGAAATTAACTTCACATCACAAGCTTGTTGCAATTGTTTTATTATTTATTAGACATTTTGCATGTGTTGTTATTAGTGTCTTCTCACTGTAAAAAAAAAAAAAAATAATAATAATAAAAATTTGAGAAAACCTTTAATTCAACACAACATGATGCGTTTAGACTTTTAGGTTCTCTCAACTATTGCCACACATCCTTAAATTTTGAGTTTGAAATTCTTTGTTCTGTCAGCTGAGTTTGACAAGTTAGGGCAACATTTTATTCTTTTGTGTTATGTAAAACGTGTTTAATTTACATTTATTAGTATTTGTGACTCACGTCACGTGAACTGGAAAAAATGTAGTTGCTTATTTTTACACTATGAGAATATACCATATTTCAGTAGATTTATTTTGAGTGTCTACATTATCGTGTGGTGGACTTCTGAAAAGCAGATTGTGTCTTTGTTTGGTTTTGCTTGGTTTTTAGTGTAAATTTATGTTCCAGTTTCATTTGATGTGGAACACCATTTATATTATTAATGCTAAGTGTTTTTTTTTTTTTTTGTATGCTTGGTTATATTGACACACTTTTTTTATGAAAGCCGAGTCGCATGAAAGTTTATCCATTTATTAAAAAATAAATAAATAAAATTAACCAACTGTAATAATATTTTCATCTTTTATTTGTTATTACTAAGTGTTGTTCGACTTTTTGTAGACCATTAGTCATTAAATGCTCGGTAAACGCCACATTTGTTGTGAAGGTCACAGACGCAGAGGTGATTTAATTTACCAAACTAAGTGGTTCACAGATCATCATTTCAAGGGCATTTCCATTTAGGGCGAAAGTGGTGTTAAATAAATGGGTGAGTTGTTTACTTTGCAATTAAACTGTCCATGTTTACCAGTTTGACCCATTTAATTTTCTGGACTGTTTTTAAAAATGACAGGCAGGCATTATTATCACATTGACTTACGCAGTACAATGCCATTCCCCACACCCAAACAAAAAAAAGACACTGGTGTCACTGCTGGACTGCGGCGCTTTAGAGTGATTTACAGTCATAATTTCGTAATGTTTGTTTTGATTTATTTTTGCACTGTTGATTTTCTCATCCAAATTTTTTTGGAGGATGCACTGCATCTCTTCTCAAAGAAAATGCCCCTGGCAGGTACATATGACAGAAATGGAGAAAGATGGGGAGAGACTGACTGAGTGAAAGATTAGTATTAAATTGTACATACGGCGCCAGGAAAGTCTTTTTTTACAGGATGTTTAACAGAGCAAGTTGGAAGCAGACTGTTAGCAGGATAATTTGGCGAAAGGAAGGAGTCTCCCGCTGTCTGGTAGTCGGCGTTTTCTGTGGCATGAACATGCAATTACCCTTGATTTCATTTCTCGCAGATAAGTGTCCCTGCTCACCGGAGCAGCAAACGAAAGGAGTCAAGGGGCTTGTTGACAGCGGGGCATGTACAATCGCAAAAATCAAATAACCTGCCCATCATTAGGGCACAGAGCCTCATAAAGCGGTGACACTCAGATGAGCGGATACTGTCGAAGCGATGTTTCTTTCATGCCCTCAACATCTGCTCAAATTAGTGCCGTTTCGCTAGATGAAGTGAATGTTAGTCCACCCCAATCTCTAGTGGTTCTCGTGTCATGCTAGGCCCCCCAAAAAGGCTGTATTGAGAAGACTCACCATAAGACATGTAGGGAGATTGGCCCAGCGGTATCAGCTCCTTACTTTGACTTCGACTTTGACTTCAACTCAACTGTCTAGGGTGTGCTGCAGAAGGATACCGTAGACATTGATGATTCTGCAAACAAGCTTTGAAGTAGTTTGATTAGACCAAGCAGGACATATTTCTCACCTTTCTCATTAGCAGAAATCCCATAATTGAGGTGAGATGTCTCACTCAGTTATGCTGTGTGAATTTCAAGGGCTAAAATACACTCCAAAGACAGTATGTGATCTTTCCATTTGGTTGATAACATACAGTATACTGAACCCAGAGTGGTTTTGGGGCTGGTTATGATTGGCCTCCTCAAACTAAGCTGTGAATGCAGAACGCATTGTGTATGCAGGTTTTAGTCTTTTAAGCAAAACCTAGGAAGCTGTTATATTGAAAATGCTTAGCTAATAAAAATAACAAAAGCATGCACATCCTAACAAATCTAAAGGTAAAAATAGAAATAAAAATATAAATGTTTCGGGGGAAAAGTCTGCTTATTACAGCTCCAGGAAAAAATTATTTATTATAATTCCATGCAGGTGTCATTCTCTTCACGAGACCAAAGACCACCATGAAAGACAACTTTTAAATAATTAAGCACACAACTGAATTATTGGTATAAAAACTGTAACATTAATTTAAAAAATAATATAATATAATATAATAATAAATATAATATGAGCAATATCACACAAGTAGCAGTGCCATAAGGTCGTTTCCCAATATTATTTAATAAACAACAACAACAGCCATCATAAAAGTTAGGCAGTTCAGTCAAAATTACAAAGGCAATGCTCTGATATACAGCATTAAAGTTGCATAAAATATAATATGATGAGATTTTGCCTTCAGCTAAAACTTTTTGCTCTGAAACAAATAATAGATTAATGAGACCAAAGACTGCCCGTTAGATTTTCCCAAAACAAATTATATCTCATGTTTAACCACTATAGAGACAGCAGAGCCAGCGGCAAATTCTAGAAGATCTGGTCGAGGTGAGTCTGCTCTCAGTGGGTTCATGAGTGCTGAACGGCCGCTGACGCCCTGGAGCTCACATCTCTGAAAACACTGAAACCAATGTACAAATAGACGTTATCTTTAATAACAAACTACATATTTGAAGTTTAAAAAGTACATTCTCGCCTAAAAACTCTTAAAACTACATTCGGTGACACAAAAACAGTATTATTTATAACACACGCTGTGAGAAATACTGCTAGCAGAGTGATACAGACAGTGAAACAGTTGAAGCTCCGATATCACTATAATATCGCACTCCTCTCAGTCAGTCAGATTAGACGATCAGAAAGAACTGTAGAATATAATATAATATAATATAATATATAAGCAAAATCAGACGAATAGATGTGAGATATGGCTGTATATCGACACGGTTGTGATTCGGTCGTAGGTAATCATAATGTGCCGATAAACAGACATATCTCACGTCTACAAGTGTGATATTGGATTTATACAACAGTTCAAGGGCACGAGTGTGTAAATACATAAACAAACTAACAAAAAACAAATTATATCTCATGTTTAACCGCTACAGAGACATCAGAGCCAGCAGTACATTCCAGAAAATCTGGCTGCAGTGAGGTCCTCTTGGCAGGTTCACGAGCACTGAGCGGTCGTTGACGCCCTGGATCTCACATCTCACTTTATCTTTATTAACAAACTGCATATTTGAAGCCCAAACAAGTACATTCTTACCTACAGATCTCTTAAAACTACATTCCGTGACACAAAGACATGTTTATTCTGAAATTATAGTTTGGGCGTCCACCATGACACTCGCTGTAAGAAAAACGGCAAGCACTCCGATACATGATACAAATGGTGAACCGGTTGGAGGAACTTTGATATCAATCTAATATCACACTCTTATCAGCCAGTCAGATTCGAGGACCAGAAAAAACTGTTGAATATAATATAATATAATATAATTAAGATTTAAAGATTGTCTTTATTGTCTTTAGACTTCTTTTATTACTATTTATTTCTTGGAGCTGTAGTGTGCGGACTTTCTTTATATTTGTAACGCATAAATATTATCACCGTTTTGAATTAGTTGTTTGTATTGATATCAACAGCATACGTTATAAATCTGAAAAAAAATTCAGTTCTGCATTTGACCCTATTTATTGTCTGTGCGCAGTCATCTTAAAGTCATAATCTCATACTCTTACTTTTACAATGTAGATGCAAAACTTTGTAAACCTTTGTATGTCATGTATTGCCACTTATGCTTCACTTCTTATTCACTTCTGTCAGCTAATGGAATGCAGAGAAATGTGAATATAAAACTCTTACTGGAAAACAAGAACAGGAAAAATTCTGTCTCTTGGAAGAAGGTGAATATGTGAGTCTTCCATTCATTGCTGTTTACTTGCTTTACCATGTCCAGGAATTTCTTTTAGTTTAGTCTCCAGATTTGTCTAGTATTTTACAGAGAATTACTTCAATTGACCACTTAACATCTCTGTTTGTCCCTCTGTTGAGTCATGCCTGGCTGGTTTCCCCGAATCCTTCTTAACAATGATAATCACCCTCGCTTGTAGGCCAAGATAAAAGAGTACACTCTGTAACATATTGATGTCGGGATTCGAAGGAAGCGCATTCCAGAGAGTCCCAAACTTTAGAAGCTTTTTAATCAGTTCGCTCAGAGACTCTGGCCAGCCTCTACCCGTTATCGGCTCTATCATCTATCTGGCGAGAGTATATTTGGGATTCTCCTTATATACTTAATCATCCTGATTACAACAGGTGCGGGAGCCGTCAGGCCCGGTGAGAGGCTGGAAGGGGTGGGAGAGGGTGGGCTGGGGTTTCTGCGCTGACAGGGGAGCGGTATTAATTCCTGCCCTCTGAGAAATTAGGCTCTGTGTTCCTTTCCTCACTCCTGGTGCTTTGATCAAGCCCTTGCGTGATTAGAGACTGACCCTGACATGACAGGCCCGAGAACTTGTAAAAGAAGCATGAGGGGAAAAAAAGGGAAAACTTTCTCTGATGTGCCCAGGGAAGGCGGGAGAGAATAGAATCCGAGTTATTCTGAAGCTGTCGCTCCACCCCTGCTCGGTGTCTGGTGGGTAATAAAGATTTCATGTATTCATTTTACTCAGGCAAAAATTGCAATCTATAATGACCTGACATTTCTTTTTTAAAACTAGCCAGAAGCCTCATGATTTGAATGTTAAGCAGTGTCCCGACTGGCTCCGAGCTCGACTGGAACCTGCTTTGAATTCTATCAACTCACCTGTTAGTGGACTTGCAAGAGGTTACACGAATGTTGTGGCTTCCCGTGAAATCCACACTAAAGAGAGTATGCTTGTTGAATCGTTATAGAGCCGTGCCAGCCAAACCTGCCTATTTGTAGCAACTCGAGGAAAAAATACAATAGCGAAAGCATTCTTAGATTGTAAGGGAGAGAACTGCATTGGGTAAAAAACAGATAAATAAAAATTGGATGTGGAGTGGTGGCTCTGAGAGCCGACTGCGCAGGATCTGTTGATCAAGTCAGGCCTGTAATATATCTACCTGATTGGTGTGTTCCCATCGGAGTTTGAGTTAAATTCCTCATGTCACCCCAGACACTGCGTCTGGGGAGAAGAGATGTGCCCAAACTTCAGAGGCTGGCTCGGTCCTAGCTTGTGTATTAAAGGGAAATCTAATACAATTTATCAGCTTTAGCATGGAGAGTCATGGAGATTATGGAGTGTGTGGAGGCCTGATCATTTCGCATTCTCTGTAGGTTCTCAAACCATGCCTGGAGTTGCTTAAAATGCTTTAAAGCCTGTCAGAGATGCTTTAATGTCGAGTTCTGCTTAATCACAGGGTACCTCGGCAGCTTTTACCCTTATGTCTATCCAGAGTTTATATGTGCGCTCTACAGGGCTGTATGTGAGCTTGAAGATGCAAGATAATGTTTTCTATACGACACATTTCCCAGGCTCTACTGTGGCTGTTTCCAAAGAAAATGGTCAAATGCAGTGGAGAGCTGTAATTTGTATAATGAAAAGAGAAACTTTGCCATCGTACGATTGTCTGAACATTTCAGTACCACACAAATTAGTGCTAGAGATTGATGTGTTTCACCCAGTGCTTTATAGTTCTGCCTTTTCAGGTCTTGATGGAAATCGTTTTTTGGTCATTATGCATTAACGTTCCGTGTTCTGGAGCACGAGAGAGACTCACGAAAGATGACAAGTGTGGGAGACGTGTTGTCCACCTGGCAAGCAGATAAAAATCTCTTCCTAAGAGCCTCTCAGAAACAAGTTTGAAGTGTTTCAAATGGAGAAGCTGGTTTGTTGAACCACAAAGTCCATAAATGCAGAAAGCCAAACCATCGTAACGTTGAGTTGCTGAAGTTCATGCTGCATGCTATTGATGTGCTGTACAAAAGGCCTTTCAGCAAATTAACAACCACTTCATATCTTCATTTCCTGACCCAAGCATTTTGTTATTGAATTGCCTGAAATTGATTTTTCACCAAACTTGTTTAAAAGATGAATGGGATTATATCAGCCAGTGCTGCATGTACGTGCATCAGATGGGGAAACCCATCTGTTACCCCCACTAGCCAAGGCACAAGTCCCCAGACAGAGCGCTGGCCAGAACACAAAGATCTTTCCATAAAGGACGAGGCTGCTCTCTGGCTAATCCCATCTATTTCAGACTTGGTGGAACCCATCTGTTGCCGAACGCACCCACATAGGTATCACATCAATTATAAAATCTTGTTTTGGCGTATGTTAACGTGTACGGCATATGCAGAAAACAATCAAGAACAGAAGTGCAGAGTGCTCTTCATGCATGCAGTGAATATCTATTAAACCTGCAATCCTCTGGTTGTAGCTTAAACCCAGGTTGCACTGAAAAGTACTATGACTGGTACTCACTGATACTGATGTAGATGCCTGTATTTTTATGATATAGTGTAGCGAGCATGAAAACATGCCAACTCAATTAAAAAATGGTCCGGTTGATCATGCTTAACATGGTCATGTGTTGGTCTGATGATAAACTCAGTCAGTCTAATGTCTGTGGCATAAAAACAACAACAACAAAAACATTACAAAAGTTAAATGTGTTGTGAATGCTGATGCTGAATAATATTGTTATAAATCAAGGGAGGATAAGAGAAGATACCTTAGTTTGAGCTACCATTAGGGGGATAATGTGTAATATGAGTTTTTTTTTTCCCTGAATTTAGAGTATGTACAATTGAGGTCAAAAGTTTACATCCCCTTTTGTCTGCAAAATGTTAATTATTTTACCAAAATAAGAGGGATCATACAAAATGCATGTTATTTTTATTTAGTACTGACCTGAATAAGATGTGTTCATATAAAATATGTTTATATATAGATTGCAAGAGAAAATAATAGTTAAATTTATCAAATTTGACTCCATTCAGAAGTTTACATACGCTTGATTCTTAATACTGTATTGTTACCTGTATGATCCACAGCTGTTGTTTTGTTTAGTGATAGTTGTTTATGAGTCCCTTGTTTGTCCTGAACAGTCAAACTTCCTGCTGTTCTTCAGAAAAATCCTTCAGGTCCCAGAAATTCTTTGGTTTTCCAGCCTTTTTGTGTGTTTGAACCCTTTCAACATTGACTGTATGATTTTTAGATCTATCTTTTCACAATAAGGGACAACTAAGGGACTCATATGCAACTATTACAGAAGGTTACTAAAAAAACAAAACAAAAAAAAACGCTCACTAATGTGCCAGAAAGAAACATGATGCATTAAGGGGGGTGAAAACTTTTTGAATTTGAATATCAGGGTAAATTTAACTTATTTTGTCTTCTGGAAAACATGTAAGAATCCTCTGTAGCCTCTGAAGGGCAGTACTAAATGAAAAAAATATGATATTTAGGCAAAATAAGAAACCTGTACACATCTCTATTCTTCTCAAAAGTTTTCACCCCTGGCTCTTAATGTATTGTGTTTCCTTCTGAAGCATCAGTGAGCATTTGAACCTTCTGTAATAGTTGCAAATGAGTCCCTTAGTTGTCCTCAGTGTGAAAAGATGGATCTCAAAATCATACAGTCATTGTTGGAAAGGGTTCAAATACACAAAAATGGAAAACCAAAGAATTTGTGGGACCTGAAAGATTTTTCTGAAGAACAGGGCAGTTTAACTGTTCAGGACAAACAAGGGACTCATGAACAACTATCAGTAAACAAAAAACACAGCTGTGGATCATTCAGGTAACAACACAGTATTAAGAATTAAGAGGATGTAAACTTTTGAATGGGGTCGTTTTTAAAAATTCAGCTACTATTTTCTCTCCTGTACTATATGTAAACATCTTTTATGTGAAATATCTTATTCAGGTCAGTACAAAATAAACAATAAATACAAACATTTTGTATGATCCCTCTTATTTTAGTAAAATAAAAAGTGGACTTCAGCATACATTAAAGGGAATGGACTGACAAGGAAGGAGCCAATATGTTTTCCCCCCTACTATAACCCCTGGTCAAAGGCTGAGGGTGCAGTTGCATGTGGTGAATGGTGCAGGTGAACAGGCTCCTGACTCTTGTCATTGTTTGACAAAGCATAGTTGAGAGTGGCGTCTGAGTAAATACATCAGAAGCTGTAGTTAAAGTCGCCTGCTGCCCATGTGCAGTGACTGACAGCCTGGTGACAAGATACAAATGTGAGCCTTCATCACTCTGGGCACACACATAAACACTCGCCACCCCCGGGCTGCACTTTGAATTGCTAATTCATTTGCCACCAAAAAAAAAGAAAAAAGGATGAAACGCCACCACTTTACATGCCTCCCATTTCTAGACTTCCTACAATGTCATCAGTTCGGGTTGTTTTTTGCTGTCCTGCTGCTGGCGGATGGACTGGACAGTCTTCCATTTGCAGTGGCTTTGATAAGCCTTGGTGTGGCACAGTTGGGGATGTGAGAGGGAAAATGATCAGTTAGAGATGCTGAAGCTCGGTGCACTGCAGAGAGACTTTGATTGACTTTCCACCAGGGATAAACTGTGTTTGGGCTGAACATTGATGGTTTACAGCACTGCTTGAGGAAAACCAAGGGAGTCTGATGATGAGAGAAATTATTTACAAGAGAAGAAGTGCTTTTGTTTTCGCCTTAATGTGGACCCTCCCCAGTCAATATAAATGTGGAAATACAAACCATGCCCCTGCTAGGAGATGAAATTTAACTCTTTTCCCCATCTTCTTTTTCTTTATAACATTTTTAGTCCTGAAAACAGCATGTAACAGCATTCACAACATATTTAACTTTTGTAATATGAGGAAATAATGACCAAAGACAACAAACAGTCACATCCATCTATATCAGGATGGTATATTCAGTACGTCTAGACACAGGTTGACAGAAGGAGAACTGCTAAATCTGCATTTTAAACATTTCTTTTAATCACGCAGTTTTACTCACAATCATTTTCAGTTAATTTTACCACATTCTACATTGTTCTTTCAATATTAGTCATTAATGCACAATACATTTCATTTTGGACTTTATTCACTTTTATTCACAGATGTGCTTGTGATGTAAATAATTGAAGAACGATTTTCATAAGTTTTAAGAATAAGCTTAGTCTTTTGTCAAATATAACAGGCTATTGAGCAAATGTAACAGGGCTACAAAACATGTTCAGTGCATAATTTAATTGGCATAACTTAGCCGGGTCACATTATCTCTGTCTAAAATGGCTCATGGGCTCAGACCATGATGTTGGTAGAGTCACGCTGGGAAATTAGATTAAATTTGGGGAATTAGTTTGTTTCAATGAGAGGGAAAAAAATGTTCACAAACTTCTCAGCACTGCTGGAAAGTAAAGTCTGAAACATATCCAGTTGTCACTTTTACCACAAGGTATGCTATATTAAAGGGGTCAACGGATGCCCATTTTCTACAAGTTGATATGATTCTTTAGGGTCTTAATGAAAAGTCTATAATATACTTTGGTTAAAAATTCTCAGTGGTTGCATAAAACAACACCATTTTTACCTTGTCAAAATCAGCTCTGCAAAAATCATCCCATTCTGGTCGAGGCTGCTTTAAATGCAAATGAGCTCTGCTCGCCCTGCCCCTCTCTTCTCTCTGTGGAAAGACGAGCCTGTTTACTTTAGCCGCATTTAGCCGCTAAACTTGCTAACTAGCACATTATTAGGAAAGGCGATCGCAAAGACTCATAAAAAAACCTTATACTCACTTCTGCTGTAAGTGAAGCTGGATCACGAATGATTCGCACAAACATAGACAGATATATGTAGATCGGGAGGCGCATTCCCTTCACAAACAAACATAATCCACTGCATCTTCAGCAGCTCAGATGTCGGGAGTAAATGACGACCACTACGTTCATTATTACATCCAGTAACAGAACGTCTCAATCGTTCAATCAGAGATTTTCTTGTCTAACTTACATTCCTGCTCCGGCATCGAAACAAAGAGGGCGGACTGTTACAACTGATCTGAGGTAAAACGCTCATGTCAGTCAACTATCGTGGGAGCCTGTGTGTGTGACGCCACAACGACAGGCATCTGAGAACGGCTCGATTTGAAAAAGGGGATATTATTTTTACAGATTAATTAAAAACCACTGCATAGATTTGTATCATTATAGGGCAGATGTGTACACACACTGCCAACACACATTAATGTCCAAACAACATGTAAAAGTGAACTTAGAATCCGATGACCCCTTTAGGTGACTTCTTCTACTGTCATTTGTCTATTTTAGATAAACTTCCTCAGCAAACTGTTGGTCTGACATGATGATAGAACCTCAATAAATAAATGTACTTTTGACTTTTCTATTCATCAAAAAAGCAACATTTTCAACATTGATAACAATAAGAAATGTTTCTTGAGCACCAAATCATCATATTAGAATGATTTTTGAAGGATGTGACACTGAAGAGTAACCTAAACTTTTAAATGGTGGTGTATGTTTATAGTAATTTAGCTGAACAAGAAATCTTTTGTGTGCATATTCTTTTGAGTATATTAAATTTAGGGCTGTCAGTCGATTAAAATTACATGATGTTTTGATTAATCTAATTAATCACAAACTAAATTTGGCTGTGAAAATACCCACAAAAGTTATTTAAAGCTATATTGTGTTAAATGAGAAAGTAGCAAGTAGACATTACAAATAGTAGCTTTAAAAAGAAATATTTGTATGGAATATAGAGTATGGAATCATACTCCTAAATAAGAAACTAAATCTGCCAGCAGGTGGCGGTAAGTGTCTTTATGAGTCATTCATTAATTCATTTGAATCATTCAAACGGCTGATTCATTCACGAATGAAATAAATGGCTCTCTTTATGAATGTACCTTTGAATCATTCAGTACCTTTGATTCATTCAGAAACTATACACTGCTGTTTTGCACGGAGACACGCAACGATTTTGCTATGGCTTCAAAGGTATGTTCTCTGCAAAACTGAGCAAAAACACATAATATTGTGTTTAAAATATTAAACTATTATTTACTGAACTGTTGTATAAAAACATGTTTAAGCTCGTGATTGATTGGGACAATATCAGAACTCACGTCATATTGCTCTTTCTGCCCATGTGATATTGTGTGATATGTGATATATATAAATATTAGACAAAACACATACAAGGGCTTTTTTGCACCAGTATCTTATGTTTTAGGACATAACTGCATTTATGGAGTTGTTGCCCTGCATCATATTTGTCATGAGTCAACTATATGAAATGTAAGATGACGTACGGGTCTGGGGGCGGGGCCAGCGCGTTAACTGCGTTAAAATATTTTAATCACGTTATTTTTTCATAACTAATTAATAAAGTTAACGTATTAAACTGACAGCCACTCATTTGCCCAACCTCTAAAATCAATATCAAATCACTAGTTAACAATATAAACAACAGACATTAAATCTAACTATTAAAAAGGGAGACAGTGGCAAAAGTGGAAGGTTTAGTGTATGTATTGGACAGAAGTGCCCGTTTTTTTAACTTGATTTGATTGTGTTAGAAGTGTGGAATCAGGATGCACATGAAAATGTCAGTGTCAAAGAGGATAGAGGAGTTTGTTCTGATACCTCTGTTTTATGACAGTGTTCTGCAGCTGAAAGCAGCTGTATTGGCATTTCATAGCAGTAAAGAGACCTCACTGCAGTGCTGTTTTTATTTGTACTTTTTTTTATGGTCCATGGAATCAAGAGCAGAAATGAAGACCTTCAAAAGAAAAACAAAAGGCAGTTTACACAGTAAAACAGCTTTGCTGCTACTGTCATGTATAAAATCATAGAGGTCTCCAAAGACTGGTGACAAAAACTAATATAGCCTCTCAGCAGCAGAAAGATGGCAACAAAAGAGTTCTCTGAAACACCAAATGTACTGCTTTCCAGTAAGACGGTTGTTATTGGTAACTGTAAAGTGGTTATCAGTGAAAAAATGTGCTTTGTGACTGCTGATTTTCACAAAAACAAAGAGTTTCTTATTATACAATCACTCGTATTGCAACGTGACCTAATTAGTATTCAAATGTGGTGTGGTTCTTTGCTTTTTCATATGTTCAGGCAGATAACAAAACCTACAAGATGTATATAGACAGCATCTACAGTTTGGTCACTTTACACATACACTACCAGTCAAAAGTGTTTGACCAGTAAGATTTGTAATGTTTTTTAAAGAATTCTCTTCTGCTCACCAAGCCTGCATTTATTTGATCCAAATGAATACTTTTATTTAGCAAGGATGCTTTAAATTGATCAAAAGTGATGATGAAGACATTTGTAATGTTTCAAAAGATTTCTATTTCAGATAAATGCTGTTCTTCTGAATTTTCTATTCAAAGAAACCTGAAAAAATGATACTCGGCTGTTTTCAACCTAATAATTATAATACATTTTTTGAGCCGCATATCAGAATATTAGAATGATTTCTGAAGGATCATGTGACTGGAGTAATGAAATCACAGGAATAATTACGTAATTAAATTTTTAAAATATATTCAAATAAGAATATTGTGAAAAACAGATGTTATTTTAAATAGTAAAAATATTTCAAAATGTTACTGTTTTTGCTGTACTTTGGATCAAATAAATGCAGGCTTGGTGAGTAAAAATCTTACTGTTCAAAAACTTTTGATTGGTAGTGTATACAACTTTAAAAATTGAATTAATAAAATTAGTAGGATGAATTTATGGTACTTATAGTGAATAATGTAAATTAAAAGTTTACCGCCATGACATTTATTAAATGCAGTTACTACATTTCACTAATTTGAACAGTTTCAGTTGTTTGAGGTTTTGAGATACACAAATACACTAACATGCAAACTGTATTTCATTTATTTTGAGCACAATAATTGATTTCAGCCATACAAAGAGTGTAAATGACTTCAGTTTTATTAGTCCCACCTGGATTTCATTTATAAATAAATATGAGCTTTGTCTGAGTAAATTGGGTCACCGGTGGCACTGCCCTAGCAAATGTTCCCACTATTTCACTTCTGACTAATTCTCAGAGGATTCGTAAACATTTGCACATTTCTCAAAGTGTTAGATGTTATAAATGTATTGATATTGTGCATTTTAGAAGTGCAAATGTGTACATTTGCATTTGAATGTCTACAGTATTTGTATGAATGAGATTATTCTGCTCATAGCTTTATTGGGTAGTTCGAAAAGCCAACTTACATTTGGGCTCACTTTGACCTTGGTTTGTGTGTGTGTTTACATGTAAAAAAAAAAAGAAAAATCTGTTATCATAATTTTGTGGTATTTGCATCAACCTTGAACAGTTTTGTGATTTGTGGTTCAGTGTTCTTGTGCTACTGCTATTATACATACATGCTTTAGAGAATAACTGTGGAACACAAGATACAGGAGCCTTCACAAGCTCTTAATAAAAGCAAGAATTCTCAAAGCTATTCTTCAAACATCAGCAGTCATAAAAGTAGCTCCCCACCTAAAACAGATGAAATATGTGAAATCTCTCTCTCAAATGGGTGAGAAAAGAAGGAGCTGGGGAAAAGCTGTAGAGCAATCTGAGTGCAAACAATCTTTATGCTACATTTGTTCTGTTCTTGTTTTGATATATTTGTTCATAATTATGTATAAGACCTGGCAGTGGGTGTTTTCTAATGATATGTAGTGTGAAATAGGCCGATAGATTGCCAGTGTGAGAATGATACCTCTTATAGGTGTTGGTGGGTGGTCTGGTTTCATAATCATAATACACGTGAAGCTGCTAATTATTAGCTGTTGGATGTGTTTTGTCATAATACAGGGAAATATGATTTGACCATACTGTGGTCAAAGTTTGCCTTTGTTTTCACTGGTGCTAATATTTTGAGTACTCAAACCTTGAATACATTTGATTAAAGACCTCAGATCCTCAAGGAGTGTCTGACCTTTTGAATTTAATAGTATTGACACAATGGTGAGCAAAGGTTTGTGGTTTAACCGATCTGCTTTGTTCTCTATTGTGTTTTAGCATACAAAGCCATCTAGCCAACTAAAATCTATACTAGCTGGAATTAAAGACTATAATTTGTGTTCCTATAGCAGTATGTTAATGATACAGTGATTGGTCTGTTCTTTCTGACTGTCTTTACACTACACAGGCTGTTGGTTTGTTTTAACCAATAACCAAATAACTGCGTAATAAACGCAGCTTTTATAAAGTGTTTTTTTTTTTTTTTTGGTATAGTGACAATTCTGACTTCTTATGAGTTCTTTACATCTCGCACTTCATCTCACATTTCTTTTTTATATCTTACATTTCTGACTTTTTTTTCTTGCAATTCTGACTTTGTTGTGAGATATAAACCTGCAACTGCAAGTTAGAAAGTCAGAATTGTGTGATATAAATTCGCAATTCTGACCTTTTTCTCTGAATTGCATGATATAAACTCGCAATTTGAGTGATAAAGTCAGAATTCTGATATAAAGTTAGAATAGCAGGATATAAACTCACAATTCAGATTTTTTTCTTAGAATTTTAAGACATAAACCCACAATTGCAAGTTACAAAGTCAGAATTGCGTTATATAAACTCGCAGTTTTGACTTTTTTCTCAGAATTGCATGTGTAAACTCACAATTTAATTTTTTTCTTGCAATTGCAAATTTATATTGAGTTATACGTTTTTCTCAGAATTGCATGATATCAACTCGCAATGTGAGTTGTAAACTCAGAATTGTGATATAAAGCCAGAATAGCAGGATATAAACTCACAATTCTAAAGTTTTTTTCTCGCAATTGCGAGTTTATACACTGCCCTCCAAAAGTTTGGAAACGGCCTAGAAAAGTGGGGTTTTGGACAATATTGGCATGAATCCTTTTTCATTTGTGATAATTTTGCACTGATAAGGGACAACACAAACTACGAAAACATATTTTATTACATAAACAGTTTATACATAGAAAAAAAAATAAATTTCGATTCATCAAAATATCCACCATTAGCCGCTATTACAGCTCTGCATAATCTGGGCCTAAATTCATTGTATTCTAAACTTAATTGGCAATCAATTGTTGAAGCTATTAAGGTGTGCTGACCCAAAAATCCTTTAAAAACCTGGGCCAAGTTTAAACCAGTAACCAGACATCACAGCTGGGCATGTCTGACTTTGACATGTATATATTGCCATTATTATGTAATCAAAATGAAAATTATTATTGCTGATCTTCAATGATAATGTCAACTTACTTTAATGTATTTGCACCAAAAAAATTATATGGATTTATGCTGATAACGTCCAAAACCACACTTTGCCAGGGGTGTTTCCAAACTTTTGGAGGGCAGTGTATCTCACAATTCTGACGTTTTTTCCTGCAATTCTGACTTTTTTTCTCAAAACTATGAGATATTAACCCGCAATTGCAAGTTACAAAGTCAGAATAGTGTTATGTAAACTTGCAATTTTGTCCTTTTTCTCAGAACTGCATCATATAAACCTGCGATGTGAGTTATAAAGTCAGAAGTGTGATATAAAGGCAGAACAGCAGGATATGAACTCACAATTCAGATTTTTTTCTTGCAATTGCGAGTTTATATCTCCAATTTTGACTTTTCCTCAGAATTGTGAGTCATAAACCCGCAATTGCGTGTTATAACGTGAGAATTGCATGATATAAAGTCAGAATAGCAGGATATAAACTCACAATTCCGATTTTTTTCTTGCAATTGCGAGTTTATATCTCCAATTTTGACTTTTCCTCAGAATTGTGAGATATAAACCCGCAATTGCGAGTTATAACATGAGAATTGCAATTCTCGCAATTGCAAGTTTATATCTCGCAATTCTAACTATTTTCAGCGAATTGTGAGATATAAACTTGCAATTGCGAGTTTTAAAGTGCAATTCCAAGGGCAAAAAAAGACTGATGTGTTCTCGGAATTACGAGTTTATATCTCACCATTTCCACTTACTAACTCACAATTTTGTGTTATAAAGTAATATAGAATACATATACAAAAATATATTTGTGCTATGAAGAAATAAAGTCTTCACCTTATTATTTGGATAAAAGTTTGGCTTACGCTCAGATAAATATGCATCAGCTAATGTGTTATAATTAGAGACATTGGCTAATTTAGTTATTATGGCACAAAATGTAAAATATTAAAAGAGAGGTAAGATGGCCCCTACTAGGGTAAGTTGAACCAAGTACTTGACTACAATATGTCCACAAATCCTTCAACAACAAACAACATAATACAATGCCATAAATATGAAGTAACGTCACCAATGGGACACGTCAAGATTCTCTTGAAGATAGACTTTCAGACCTTCAGCCTCCATGATCTGACCTTATGGATCATGGTCATAATGATCGCCTCTGTTTACAAAGAGGTTCATTATCAGAATTTCTAAAGCCTCAATGATCAATGAGTTTGATCAGTGACAGATATGATTATGTGGATCAGTATGTATTTAGCAGCAAAGATCTCTCCAACCTTTATATGCATTTAATATGCAACATTTTTATGTGCAACATTTTTTCCATCAGTTTCTGACCCTAATTATGCAAATATGTTGTTAATCCTGCAGAATCCCCTGGATTGTGTTGGTGGATGGGGGTCATGAAAAGGCTAATCATTGCATAAGTGGTTGAGGTAGTTATCATGCTCGCTGATCTGGTTTTGGTGAGCTGTTGTCTGGACTACTGCGCCCTGTAATTATAACCCGTCCTCTCCGTTTGTCAAACAATCTCTTTGTGTTTGCATAGGTCAACATTAATGTTGTTCACCTCTTAAGGCATAAAGGAACTTGGCTGCAAACACAACAAGCTTGAACTGCAGCAGAAATAATGGAGCCAATTTTTCGCCAGAAAAAAATCAATGACTTCTCTATTGATATTTTTTTTAAATCTTGCTTTAACTCTCAGAGGGTGCTTTTACATTTTGAGCTTTGGAATTGACTCAAAGACCATAAGCGAAACTTTGAATCCATTTCTCATAGACAAGATAACAGTTTGAGAAATTGCTTCCAACAATACAGTAGCTGTTTTCCTGCTAGGCTTTTAATAATTTTGTTTTATAATACACTGTATGATGTTTGGCCCTGTCCTGAGGTTTACAGGGGGCTATGAAGAAAACTGTAAATATATGTGCATATTTCAGATCGTACTTTCCCCAAAAGGTGTGAAGTTTAATAAAGCCATATAACCGTCCTACCCTTGGGATGTCCTGTTGTATGAACACACCTTTTTGAATTAAAACAGGGATCATGTAAATGGCAGCGATTGTAAGACACTCATGGCGTTGCGTGCTGCCGGTTGCAGGCCCCGTGACCCGTCTGGCTTATCGGCTGTAATGCACAGCAGGCGGGAGCTTGTGACTATGCATAAGCAAGGTGCCGACATCATCTGTAGTACAGAACATGGGCCTCCTGGGCACACTTGATATTGTCATGAACATAATGAGGTAATTTAAGGAAAGCCGGCCTGTGAGACAGATAAAGAGCACATCACAAACACGTCTGACCTTTACTGGTAGGGTAGAGCAGATCACTGTACGCAGCACAAACCTCCACACGCTTCCAACCTGGAACAGCTCCGTGTGCCTCAGCAACCTGATAGCCATTTTACCACAGCTGCTTTCTGAGTAGATGTGCTCTCTGCTTTATATTGGAGGATGTGGATTCTGGTCAAGGAGGATATTCCTGGGGTGGCTGAAGCAGGTTTGTAAGCAGCTGACAGAGCATGCAGTCATGGCAGGTGTGCGGCTTGTTTGATAAGTAAGGATGGTGCGCTAGTGGTGGGCTTTGTGATTTATTTATTCATTCATTCAGTCTTAAATATAACCATGATAATGTTTTGATTATAATAAAGTCTTTTTATTTTTGACTTGGCATAAATTGGCATTCTGGCAAGATAAATTCTATATTCTGTACAAATTAAACAAATTACATTTCCCATATAATGGAATGTTTTTGTTATAATGCTATTAAACGAAATGAATGTATGTGTTGAATTTACATGCAAATGTTCAGTGTATTATATACACTACTGCTCAAACAATTAGGGCTGATTGAAACAACATTTTCCTATTTTAATATATTTTAAAATGTAATTGATTCCTGCGATGGCAATGCTAAATTTTCAGCAGCCAATACTTCAGTCTTCAGTGTAATTTGATTGTTTGAAAGTGAATCTTTTTTTTTTTTTCTGGATTCTTTGCTGAATAGAAAGTTCAGAACAACAGCTTTTGTTGTAAATAGAAATAGAAATAATTTGTAACATTATAAATGTTTTTACTATCACTTTTGATTAATTTAATGCATCCTTGCTGAATAAAAGTGATAATTAAAAAAAAAAATGAATACTGACCCCAAACTTTTGAACGGTCATTACAACTATTTCGAGTATTTAGATGAAATTAAATAAATAAAAATAAATACATACATTCACACACCTTCATTAATAGTACATAAAAATCATTTAGATTAATGATATAATTTAAATTAAATATTTGTATTTTATTTTTTATTGATATTGATTAATAAATATTATTGTAGTAATTTATTAACTATCAGTGTTGGGGAGTAACTAGTTACATGTAATGGAAATAATAATTTAATTACAAAATAAATGTAACTGTAATCTGTTACAGCTACTGAGAAAAATGTGTAATTAAATTACAAATTAAAAATGTTTCAAAGGGGGTTACATCTGAATATTTTCACACACATATAGATTTGATTACTTTCTTTCTAAAATTACACTGACTGCTCTAAAATATGAGACACCAGTGTTTCAGGAGTTTAATAGGACACATCTTAATTCAAGGGATGAAAAATTTTGGAAAAAAAAAAAGAAAGTCTGACAGTAATCAGTGTTGAGTACTACTGTAAGGTTAACACTTCCTGCTTTAAATGTTTCAAAATGATTAACAGTAGGGTAAATAACCTATTTAACAGTAGGATACATAGGGTAACTTTAACCTATTTAATAACCTTTCCAACACTGTTAACTATATTTTCATTTAGAAATACTCCCTTTTAGCAGTCTGTTAACAACCAAACCTCAGTAATCACAGCTGACAGTGCATATTCCTAAAAGTGAAAATTTTCAAATTTCTTTAGTTTCGTCAAAACTACAATGTTTTAAATTATGGATGTTTCTTATCTTTTGGCCATGCCTGAGGCTACGATTAGTGGGACCTTTATAGTTTCAGTTATATTGAGAGATTTACTTGATAAAATGAAACCTTCTAATATCTCATCAAAGGATGTCCACAAATGCATTTATCAACCCAGGCGCGTGAAAATCCGTGCCTCTATATACATTTCTGCAAAACTGTAATTACATACCTTACGGCACGTTTCGTGTCAGCTTTGAAGTGAAATGTCCAGAGAGCTGAAACACTAAAACACACATTTTTTATACATGACTGTGGCGCTTTTTTATTATGTTTGCATGGCACGTATTGCCGCGTTTTTATTAAGCTGCTTGAGGTAGGCCTACGTATTGTGGCTGTTCAGAATTCAAATATTCAGAGAGTGTCGCTAAAGGTTAATGCTCTATCGTATTGGAAATCTCCTCTAAACCTACCCGATAGTGTTAACAAATGCCAAAGTTATATAAAAAAACGCATTTGTTGACGCTGCCATGTGATTTTAACTTCCTTATGCAGATTTGAGCTGTTTTGTCGAACCACAATGTTCGTACCAGAGCTTTTCACCTCTCAAGTGCAATGCCATATTGTGTGAACTACTGAGCAAACCTACTGAATTAGAAAACTCATGCATTTAAAGCTATATATTTGATGACAACATTCAAAATTATCAGTTTTCAAATCGTGGAGGATCTTAAAATTGTTTTGAAGTCATAACATAATATTCTGCAAGTAATTGCATGAAAATTTGGCTTTATTAATCAAAACTCTGTAAATCATACTTTGTAATAAAAGTTGGAATAAAAGTTGTCAGAGTTTTACTGCCTCTATAGTGTTCCTTTCAACTGGAAACTGATTTGTATAGTTGATTTGTATGTATTATTTTTTTTTCAGTTTTGCAGAAATGTATATAGAGGCATATTTCCAATGAGCC
Organism: Labeo catla; assembly: GCA_012976165.1. Classification (NCBI taxonomy): domain Eukaryota; kingdom Metazoa; phylum Chordata; class Actinopteri; order Cypriniformes; family Cyprinidae; genus Labeo; species Labeo catla. The sequence goes on from VONZ01000121.1 coordinate 811,247, forward strand.
TACATAGGTATTTACAGAAGGCCCGGCCGTTGACTGAACCTAGAAGCCGCTGTGATGAGCAGCCGGGTGTGTTCTGTCGGGTGAGCGGTGGAGCAGTGCTGCTCCCTCCGGGGTGAGGAGAGGTCTGCAACAGATGTATCTTTACGCCCTAATGCAGTATGTGTGTATAAAGGCAGCACTCACTGTGACACTGAGCACGGTGGAAGTGTAAATGACTTTCGTCTTGAGCCCCAAGGGATCTCAAGTATGCCTGGGCTCCATGTAGCAGCATGAACCTAAAACACCACAGTCGCCCTCTTGATCTTAGCGTGTACACGTGAGCCATGACATCCTCTACAACACGCGCAGCAAGTGCCTCAAATTAGCCATCTGCTCCCTCTGATGACTAACTGGCCGAAAAGGAATCCAGCGTGTTTAAAGGTGTAGAGCCTTAAATAGTGAGTTAGTCTGTTTTGCCTTGTGCAGAGATGACAGGAAATGATGAGAAACGAAAGAGCGGGACGAGGATCAGGAAATGATGTGAGCCAGATGAGCTAACAATATGATGCAGCTTTGAACAATTTATTTGAGCTATGCAAAAATAAAACTCAACAAAGATTAAGATAAAGCTTTCTAGTCAAGACAAACTCTCATGCACTTTAAAGCTAATGAGCTGGTTTGGTCCATGAAAGCATCTAATTTCTACGCCTTGTTGTTCGTTCATGCACGCACAGATGTAATTATTAAATTAAAGCTTACAAGGTTGATTAAACATTTCAGACTAAAATAAATTCATAAGCTTGAACCCTGTCAAGAAAATGAAATGAAAGTGAAATTAATTGACCCAAAGTGTGTAAGCTATTATTATAGGCCATTTCACTCCTCCTCAGGTACATACGTATATTCAAGAAACATGCCATTAAATGCCTAGGCATATTTTTTGAAGACTAACATTCATCCATACAATTCATTTTCGTGCTCTTTATGTTTTTTTTAAGTCAATCAATCAATCAACCAATCAATCAATCAATGTGCATTCAATAAGATTGCTTACTTTGACACTTTTTAAAATGACTTAATTCCTTATATTCAGTTTAAATGTGATATACAGAACAGGGTTATTATAGTTTAGCTAAAACTAAACTAAAATTAAATAAAAACTATGTAGACATTAAAAAATACTAAAAATGACTAAACCTTGAACTAAAATTGAAATAAAAACAACAACAAAAATGAAAATAAAAATCAATTTAGAGTATTTAGAAAAATAATTATAAATCTTTAGTAGTAGTATTTCAATTATACTAAAATAACACTAATACAGGAGACCAGGGTTAGCTGTTTTATCGTTATGTCGTAATGTTTCTCAGAGTTTGTTTTATTGTTAATCCAACCTGATCTTATGATGAAAACATACCTGTGGAAACTTTTTCATGAGATGCAAAATACGTACCAATAAGTACATATTACTGCAGTTTCCAACAGAAATATCCACTGAGTGGCGCTAAAAGAGTATTCTGTTTTTTTCCCCCGGAACAGATGAACATACATATGGTATGTTTTATGTGATGTTGGTTCCCCTTCAGTTGTACTCTACGACGTTACGTCATTTGGGGTCCTACTTGGGAGCCCAATCACCTCAATCACCTAAGAAGAAAAGGCCAATGAAATTTGGCGAGTGAAATTTGCACGCCAAGCCACTCCCCTGTACATACGGGTATATCGCTCTGATCGCTTTGTGAGCTGCTTCTACAAGGAAGAAAGAAAATACCTTCATCACTGCGGGAGTTTCTCGGCTGTGTGAAACATCCTTTCTTCGCATTTCAGTGAAGAGATCACCCATCTCGCTCAGATGAGTGCTGCGGTCCTCCACTGGGCAATCCAGCCTAAAAGAGCAATTTCCTACAGCATACATGATCGTTGAGAGTGTCTTTTTCAAGACGCATCTCCGATCGTGTGCTTTTAGGGAGCGATAGTTTCCTTATTTCTTCATGACGGCCACAATCGCTGTCTCACAGGTGGGCAGAGACCCCAAATACGTCATTTATGATGTAACTTCGTAGAGTAGGACTGAAGGGGAACGTCTCGGTTACGTATGTAACCCTCGTTCCCTGAAGGAGGGAACGGAGACGTTACGTCCTCCTGCCACAATCCTGAACTGCGCTGAATGCCAGGATGTGTCTTGGCTCCTCAGCATAAACCTGAATGAGTGAATGCACGCCACCATCTTATATACCCGTATGTACTCCACTCGCCAACTTCAGTGGCCTTTTCTTCTTAAGCTCAGAGGTGATTGGGCTCCCAAATACGTCAGTTATGACGTAACGTCTCCGTTCCCTCGTTCAGGGAACGAGTGTTACAGACGTAACCGAAACGTTTTGTACGTGTCACCACAGTTCTGACTATTTCTGCTGGAAACTCCAGTGATATGTACTTATTGGTATGTATTTCGCATCTTGCAAAAAAGTCCCCACTGGTACGTTTTCATCATTAGATCAGGCAACGTTAATCAATTTTTTATATATATTGGCTACATAATCCTATTGAAATGTATTGAATACCACCATTACTTTGAATGCAGTTTAACCATTTGGTTTCAAAAAAATGCAAAATATGATGTTAACTGTTAATAAAATAAGAAGGTTTCAAGTAGGATTGGGCAGATAGACAATGTCATCATCCATCGCCAGTGGCTGATAGACATCATGATGTTGAGGCGGATGTTGAAACTGCTTTTGTATGCACAATCGCATTTTACTTTCACTTTCGAGATCTGCGATCGCACATACTCTGTGCATACTAAAGCGGCAGTACTTACTACACATTTTACAAGATTAGATGCTTGTCAGTGGTGCTCAGGATCTGCAAATCATTCACCATCGTCCTCAGTCATCTCTCCTTACCCTGTTTATGTGGTAAGTGAAATGTATGTACTGTAATATTTACTGTAGACATCGCCCGATGCCAATTTGGTAGACATCGCCCAGCCCTAGTTTCAAGATGTTTGAAACCAACATACAAAACATACAAAAAAAACACACACACACACACACACACACACACATTTGTTTAACTGGATTTTGACTCACCCAAAAATGAAAATCCTGTCATTAATTGAAGAAATAAAGAAATAACTGTTGAATAAAGTCGTTATTTTTGTTTTCTTTGCACACAAAATTTCTTGTAGCTTTATAAAATTACGGTTGAACCACTGATGTCACATGGATTATTTTAACGATGTACTTACTACCTTTCTGGGCCTTGACCATGATAGTGGAGTTGCTCTCTATGCAGGGTGTTTTGAAGATGAACAAAGGTATGTAGGTTTGTGTAATGAGGATGAGGATAAGTAATTAATAAAAGAATTTTCATTTTTGGGTGAACTAATTCTTTAAAACTTCACTTCCTGAGATATAGATCTTGTGGCAAATACCTGGTGTGACAACTATCCCCGGTTTTCCCTATGTAGTTTGTTCTACGCAACTCCAGAGAAAATAATTTTCTGTAAACTTTGTGAAACAAATGGTAAGACAGTTTTCTGCCAGGCAGAGACGCTCCACTGGATGAGTAACATGAGCCTCTGTATTATAATGTTCATAAGTTACGAGCCAGTCAGATTTATGTTTTATATGCAGTGATGTAGACTGCTGTAGATCATCCCACCTGGTTTGAGGCTGCAGATTAGAAATGTCATTTTCAAAAGTCTAACTGTGTTTGTGAATATATGGCCTGTGATTGGGCCAGTGTGCGGACCGGTTACAGGGAGAGTGGAGGAGATCTGCGCCAGGGCCGAGTGAACGCGCTGAATATAAAGCATGGCTGTTTTGGCTGCCATTGACATGGTAATAAACCACCACCCCCACCTCTGTCAGCGGACGGGCATCTTTAAAAAGCGCCAGCGTGACTCCGCGTCCGCCGCCCCTTGATGGTGCCTGAGCCTTTGTCTCTTTACCCAAGATGATTTTGAAACATTGCATCACATCAGAGGAATATTTGCCCCTCTTTGGTGAGGCGTAACAAATGTCATGATGATGAAGGTGGAGACGATAATACCGCATAATCTCTGCCCTCCCGTTCGCCTGGTATTGAACGAGAGTGATACCTGATTAATGACCCGCTCCAGAGTAAATACTCTCACCTGGATGAGGTTTTTTTCCACGGCGTACGCGATCACGCTTAGGGATGCAGCTCTGGCAGCAGCAACTGTTCATTTCTCTTATCACCGAACATGGCAGAGGATTTAAAATGATAAAATGATGTTATGAATTCGAGATGAAAAGATCTGGTAACGTGAGACTCATTTGACAGCTCTGAAATCTTGTTAATGTGGCGACTCGGAAGCGTTAAGACCCTGACTGCTTGGCAAAACCAATAAATACTTTAGGCGCACACTTTCTCCTCAATCTGTTCAGCGCTGTGCTGATTTTGAACACCTGTTTCTTATGGATCTAATTTTGTTGTGACTCTAATGCAGCTGGAACGATCTTATCTTAATGGAGACGAGGGTATCGCGCACATACGCACACACAAACACACAGAGATTACCGAGGCTGATTTTGAGATGGCACTCTTTTGATTTTTGGCCCACAAGAGAGACTTCCAAAGGTCAACTAAAAGTAGAAGATAAAATTGTCCGTTTGATTTATCTTGGAGTACTGTTGTGTTGCCAGATTTCTAAAGTAAAACATAAGTGAGGACTCATAACTCACAACACAGAGAGATCATTTAAAGGACTTCTGTAAAGCTCTAATAGCCAGGTGCCATATGGCTTTGTGAGTTTAGCTAATTGGACAGCGCAGTTCTGGTGTGGCTCAGCAGATCATTACTAACTCGTAAACTTGGGAGGAAAGTTCCTGTGTCACAAAGCAGAAGAAATAATAATGTAATACATTGACCTTTTCCACGGCCCCTTTTAAAGGCAAGGCTCTGCTGACAAGCGCTAATTAACATTTGCTTCCACTGGCTGCTGTGCTCAGCCAAGGGATCTGTGAACAGCGAGAGAGCCATTGAAATGCCTTGAGAGTACAACCACAAACGGCATCGCTGGGTCCCCAGCCCCCCTTTATAACAGTGACCAGCTGCTTCATCAGAACATATAAATAGCCTCTCTTTCCTAATGTAAACCTAAGAGGATTCTTACTTGTCTTCTACTGTTATTACTTTTATTTCAAATGACGCTGACATGTAGGACATCCCTAAAATTTCAACAGCTTAAAGAGATACCCAGAAATGAAAATTACCCCATGATTTACTCACCCTCAAACCATCCTAGGTGTATATGACTTTCTTCTTTCAGACAAATACAATCAGAGTTATATATATAAAAAAAGCTTTATAATGGCAGTAAATGAAGCCCAAATGAGTGCATCCATCCATCATAAAAATTACTCCACATGGCTCTGGGGGGGTTAATAAAGGCCTTCTTAAGTGAACAGATGCTTTGTGTAAGAAAAATATCCATATTTAAAGCTTTGTAAACTGTAATCTCTAGCTCCACACAAGAGAGTGGCGATCCAGTGGATGACATAGGTGTAGTTTTAGCTCCGGAGAGAAGTGACGAATGCGGAAGCACAGAGGAGAGAGCAAAACAAAACACCGGTCACGAGTTAGAAGTACAAAATGAGGATTTGTAAAGAAAAATGTAGGAGTATTACAATATAAGCTAAGAGGAGACTGGTTTTCCTCTCCTGTAAACAAAAGTTGGTTCTCGAGACAAGCATATTCACACCGGAGCTTACACTGCATCCTACATCATCCGTTGGAACGCAGCTCTCTCATGAACACAGTTACGACAGTTAGCAGAAGCTAGAGATTATGGTTTGTAAAGTTTTAAATATGGATATTTTTCTTACACAAACACATCAATTTGCTTCAGAAAGCCTTTATTCCCTGGAGCTGTGTGGAGTACTTTTTATGATGGATGGATGTACTTTGTTGGGCTTCAAAATTTCAACACCCATTCGCTGCCATTATAAAGCTTGAAAAGCCAGGCTATTTGTCTAAAAGAAGAAAGTTGTTACTGCTTAGTAAATCATGGGATAATTATCATATTTGGGTGAACTAGTCCTTTAATGATCTTTAGGGAGGTTTTAGCAGTTTTTCCTCAACACCATTCCTCTGATATATTTGTAAAATCATTTACTGTAGCAAAGAATGTGCCTGATTTAAGCAAGATATGTTAAATTGTCAAAACTGAAATAAACTGCTTTATATAAATACAGTTAAAAGATATTTTCATATCAAATATCAAACACAAGCTACAATGAGATTAACATTATTTGAGATTAGTTTGTTTATAATGTGAAAGTCACTGGGTCCAAATCAAGCACATATGAAAATGACATAAACGTAGTGTGAATTTAATCCATTAATTCTGGTATATTCTGTACGTGATATGATCACTTTCTATGTTGACACAGATTAAATGTATGCCATTTTTTAATCTCAAATCAAATTTAAACACTGAATACCACTTGCATACACAAACCTCATCAAATTTGGTGACACAAACCTCAAATGTCAACTAATGTTAAATGTTATTGTTTCTCGCATTTATGTAAGATTTAATCATCTCGCAACACAAAACAAGAGCATTTTCATTTTCTCTCATCATTTTTGTCCATCTGCGAAAATCCACACAAACCACCATTTTTAAAGAGGTCATTGGATGCCCATTTTCCACAATTTGATATGATTTGTTAGGGTCTTAATGAGACGTCTATAACATACTTTGGTTAAAATTTCTCAGTGGTAGTGTAAAAAACATGTTTGTCAAAATCAGCCCTTTTCAGAGCGAGCCATTTTATTGCATTTGCCTTTAAATGCTAATGAGCTCTGCTCTCCCCACCCCTTTCTTCTGTGGAGTGACTAGCTGTACTGTTTAGTTTAGCTGCATTTAGATGCAAAACTTGCTAACTAGCACGTTATTAAGGAAGGTGATTTGAAAAGATGCATAAAAAAACCTTATACTCACTTCTGCTGTTGGTGAAGCTGGATTCCGAATGATTTGCGCGATCATAGACGCATGTATGTAGATCGGGGATCTGCGCAGTCCATTCACAAACAAAAGTAATGTTAATCCTCTGTGTCTTCAGCAGCTCAGATGTTGGGAGTAAATGATAATTGCTATGTTCATTATTACATCCAGCAACAGAACACCTCAGTTGCTCAATCTGAGACATTCTTGTCTTCCCCTGCCCCGGAGTCGACACAGTGGTGGTCGGACTGTTACAGCTCAGTCAGGGCGGGTCTAAGGTAAGACGGCCGTGTCAATCAACTATCGTGGGAGCGGCCTTGGTCTGAATGATGTCACACACATGAGATGCAGAGAATGGCTTGATTGGAAATAGGGATATTACTTATAAAGATTAAAAAATACCACGGGGTGGATTTTTATCATTATAGGGTGGTTGTGTACACACTGCCAACACACATTGATCATAAAAATCACATGTATCTCCATTATGTAACAAAATGATAATAGAGTATAATAAAAATATTTTCCTCAGGAGAGCATTTCTTTTGTATGAAAGCATGTGTTAAATCTATATTTTATCTTGCAATTGTCAAGGGAACACATAATCAGATGCTCCTGTGCTTGTGTACAGTTTCTGATTCTTCTGTCTGCTGTTTATGATTGTAAAATCAATAATAATTTATCAGCAGCAGCAGGGGCGCTCATTCCTCCACATCATCAACTCATAGTCTTTACCTTTCGCAAAAATTATTCCCAAAACATATCATAACATGAACCAGCTGACTCTGAGAGAAAGCTTGCTTTCCATCCATCCTCGAAATGCTCGCAGAGTGCTGGGTTAGCTAACGTTGTGTTAGGATTGGTCGTTTTCTGCTGACAAAAGCAAGGATGCTGTTAATGCCGTTGCTTTTTTTAGGCAAGAGCGTGACAAGGTTTGCCTTGATCTCCACATCTTCAGGGCATCATCAGTGACACCTGAGTGGTCATAGTGGCTGCATAGGTAAGCTAAAACTGTCCATGGGGAATTTTATATTCACATGATAAGTGCTTTGTTGTTAGGTATGTAATTTATCACACTAAACATTTTATGACTTCAGTTATGAGCATCTACATATCTTTTGCAGGCCCATCATTTATGTGTTTGCATTACATGACTGCAATTTTCAATGCTTAGCATAAGAAGATCAGATACACACTGAGAGAGATTAACACTGAATGTATGAATGTAGCTTAAGCCCTGTGCTCACTGATGTGAGTTTATTGGCTTATTTTGCAGAGGAATATTGCATGGTGGCAGACACACATCTCTGTGTTGAGTCACTCATATTACCTCCCTCTAGACCCTAGATTATGAAGTCAGATAATTGAGTAATTTTTGCTTTTTTTAACCCAGGTGTAATTTGATTAGGAGTTTGTGCTTTGATGGTAAATTTTCTGCATATTTGGTACTGATTTCACAAATACTGTTGTGGTAAATTTCTACACATTTTTAAAATTATTATTATTGTTAAAAGGGTTAGTTGAAAATTGAAAATTCTGTCAACATTTACTCATGTTGTCCTGAAAATTACATCATAGAAGTATCTATATGAATCAAGCAGTTTAATCCAAATCTTCTGAAAGTTCACTTTATATGATAAACAAATTACAGTTTTGAAGGCTTTTACATATAAATATTGATCAAGGCACATACATAGAGCACATCAGATATGGTCACAGAAGCTTAACCGTGCTTGATGTGCGAAACAGCTTTGTTCTCTGATTGTGGATTACTTTTACTATATCTTTTTGTGCTTTTTATGTGTAGAGTATATGTAAATAACATTTTTGTCCATCCTTGGAAAGTACATTCACTGAATGTTTTGGTTGAATGTACTTTCCATGGATGGACAAAAATGATGAGAGAATATTAAAAATATCTTAATTTGTGTTTCAGTGTTTTCAATCTCAATGTAATTAGCAAACTGCATCATAATTAAATCTATATTATGTTCATTTAATCCATATTAATTTTGTGTTATCAACATATTAATTTAGTTTCAAAATGTCTATGAAAGTATAAGTCACCAATTTATCTCAAATGGTACTACAGCTGTTCACCCTATTCATCAGGAGTGTGATACACTTCAAAGGAGAGAAGCCAATCAATGACTATTTTGTACAAGAGGCCCATCAGAGAGGTCAGAGAGCTGGGTACGGGTGCAATGAAAGAGGCAGACATGAGAGAGAGCGCGGCAGAGGGCAGGGAACTGTTGTGTCAAATGATGTTCAGGCCGTAACTGTCCACCATGAGATAAACAGAGGTCTTAACATGGCAGAGGCCGCCAAATTACTGTAACTCAACCCTGTCTGCAAAGGTCAACTGCAGTATCAAACCAGTCGTACTGTAATAACGTTTTCTGAAAGTTCCTGTTCAGTACAGTACAGTACAGTGAACCATGAATGGTTTACAGAGTGCATTATTTCAAGTGCTTGATACCCAATGTTGATGATACATTTTCTTCTACTGCTATAATAACAGAAGACCGCAGTTAGTTAACAAACCTTTGATGATGTGGATAGATGTTTTAGGGATTATTGGTTTTATGTGAATGTGGTTTGATTATGTAAGCATATGAGGTTGCAATACTGTAATGTTTTGCATTTGCGACCTCTTGTGTGTCTTGCATTGTTTACCACTGAGATAATTGTTTCAACTGAATGAAAATTTGTTGTGTTTCGCAACTTAACGGGATAGTTCACCCAAAAATTCTGTCAATATTTACTAACCCTCATGTTGTTCCAAACCCTTAAGACCTTTGTTCATCTTCAGAACACAAATTAAGATATTTTTGATGAAATCTGAGAACTTTCAGACCCTGCATAGACAGCAATGTAGAGTAACTGAAATGTTCCCAGACTTAGAAAGTAAGGACATCGTTAAAATTGTCCATGTGATATCAGTGATTTAAATGTATTTTACGAAGCTATGAGAATACTTCTTGTGTGCAAAAAAAACCAACAAAAATAATGACTGTATACAACAATTCTTACAAAAGGTCTTACAGGTTTGGAACAACAAAAGGGTGGGTAATTTTAGGTCCACTGAAGTGCTTTGAAACACGTAGCGTATGTGTTGATGTAATTTAAACTGAAACAGGAAGATAGGGCAGGACATACTAAACAGTCCTGCCCCCTTTTCAAAATAGCCTATAGCTTTTTGTTTGTATCACATCTTGGGTCAGAGCCATTGTGCTCGGTAAAGCCGCATTTGACAGCTTTTGACAGCCACATTCTAATAGATTACCCGTTTTACTCGTCAGTACTGTTTGTCTAACCGTTTCTACTCCTAATCTCATCCATATCACTATAAAATATGGCATTCTGTGTAGAATTCAAAAGGATCTGATATGTTTTGTGGTCTGCGCGACTCGCACATATGATCCGCTATGTCTCTGGACTGGAGCAGACTGCGCGTGCTCCGGCAGTTTGCGTGAAACAGCGCAAAACAAGACTTATTTTGCCCCAATGGAAAGCATGTTTACATTGTCTGAATCATTCCCGATCCCCTATATAGTGCAGTACGTGCCATTCACCGTACAGGAACTGTCTGTGAACAAGTGACCAATTTCAGCTGCAGATTCAGCATCTATTTATAGTGTAGAGGGCGGGACGCTTTGGATTCTAGAGAGCATTTGATTGGACAGAAAGTTTGATGAGAAGCTGAAGTGCAGGGTGATGTCATCAAAATCATTGATTCATATTGGCAGAAGTTAGAGACTGTAAGTTTTAAATGCTTATATCTTCTAAATGCGAATTTTGTCATAGTTTGGAGAACACTAGCTTATAGATAACCTCAAGGCTAACATATTTATTCTAAAAACAATTTTAATGACAGAATTTTAATTTTTGGGTTAACTATCCCTTTAAACCAAATGTTTTAGTTACATGATCTGAAACACCAGCTGAATGAAAGTAGACATCTGCAACCATAAAGAAAGCACAAAAGAAGGTTTTAAGCAGGTTTATTTTGTCCAGTACTAAATACAGCCTTCTTCATTAATTGACTGTGGAGAATTATTTGTATGAACATAGATTAAAGAAATGTGATGATATGAAACCAAAAATTATAATACACTGCCATTCAAATATGTTATGATATCTGATCCCTGTCGTTCCTCCCAATCACCACCAGAGTGCTCCATCACCACTCTGACTGTTTCTAATCAGACTGCATTTCCCAGAAACCCCTGCCTAGGAACTAATTATGGACTCCTCCCATTTCCTTTCAGGAGGACTATTTAAGCTGTACACTCACACACACATTACTGAGTATTGTATCTTTGTTAGCCTTTAGCCTAATCCTAGTGTCTGTTTCTTTCCGTGTTCCTTGTTTCCTAGTTTCCCTGTTCCCTTGCCCACGTGTTTTTGACCTTGGACTGTTTTCCTTGTTTTTATTGATTGCCGCCTATACCTGACCTTTGTCTTTTTTTTTAAACTCTTTTTTTAAATAATGATTTACTCTTTCACCTTGCCTCTGCCATTGTTGTTTGCTGTTGTTGGACCATGTCTGTTTTGACTACACCTTGCCTTCATTTAGAATTTGATTTACAGGCTTTCTGACCAATCATAAAGCTGAATCTGCCATTTTGTTCGCCAAACAAACCACACAGGAGAGTAGATTTACACTGGTCTTTCCGCGGTTGAAACAAGATACATTTTTGATGTTCATTCATGTTTATTTTGTGGAAGAGATTATTAGTTGACGTGCCACTTGAATTGAGGTGCTACAGCGATCTGTCATGACACATTAAAGAGCCACAAAACGGTATTTATAGTTTGAATTTCTTACAAAATGACACAATTTGAAAGCTGAGACTGTTTTATACCAAAAGTAACCTGATATTTTAACGTCAGCACATTGTCAGTTTCCTCTTTGCTCCACAATGTATTTTTCACTGCGAAGGGGGGTGGGTCTTTGCAAAGGGATTAATTGAATGTATCTTTGAAAAAAGTATTAAATTGTTTCTAAAAATGACTTTCAAACGGTTGTGTATATCAGTAAATGTTTTGACTGAATCAGCACAGCCCTGATTCAGTTTGAAGCTTTTTGAAAATTTAGCACTTGAAAAAAGCATGTGACTAACTGTAAGAAGCAATGTACAGTATCAGCAATGAGCATTACTCAAATAAGCAATGAAAATGAGCAACTTCAGTACAGAAGGACCAGACAATGAAATGAACCATATTAACATTTCATGAGTTACCATGGAGACCGCATCAAGACCATGTTTCCTATGTTCATCGTCCATGGCGACATTTGACCATGACACATTAATCAGCAGCTCTGATGACTCTCTTGGAGATTAGTAGCCAGCCGGCCAATTACGGTAAAGCTTTCAATCTGACAATTACACTAATGGTGTGGGCAGCTTTGTCTGTCTGCTAACGGCAGCGGCACAAAGTCTCCCCGCTAAGGGTCTGATGGATTCGGGGTGTGATCTGAGGGCTATTTTCACACTCTCTAATCATCAAGGGACTGATTGTTTTGGCTTAGTCGTGTCGCAGAGCCCCCTCCCCCCATTAGCTTGGAGACTTACATTGAGGCGCTCGCACACTGACTGACCTTCTCCTACTTCCCGTGATGTGATACAATGTGACATCCAAGTATGTCCCCTGGACAGAGCTTCCGCTCTGAGTGCTGTTGGGCGCGCTTCGATGTCGAGCACTCGTCAAGAGACTGACCCTGCACTCCACATGTCTTATGGTGCCCACTCCATCCCGACAGCTTCGGGAGGTTGAAGGGCAACGTTTCATTGACAGGAAAAGATATTAGAACACCAAGAAGGTTGAACCTCCTTCACACCAGAGCGTCTGATTTTCTTGAGGTGGTCTGTGGGATATTTTTGATATCAGACGGCATGTAACGGTCGAATTAAACACATTTTACACTCTCTCGCTAGGGCTGTGTACAGTTGCGGCATATCTGAGTGCAACGGAGTGTGTTAGGAGTGAATGTTAAAATTTCCCCGGCCCGACTCTGGCCAAGAGACATGAGTCACCCTATTGGAAATCAATGAAACCACTGGCATTTAAAATGAGGCTTGATGAAATGTGTGAAGTGGCCAAGAAAAAGGAAATGAATTGATCCAGGAAAGTAAGCATATTGACAGCTGAAAGTCACAAGATGTGCTTCTTGTATGGCTGTCTGCATGGCTTCAACAACCCAGAGCTTTTGACTGTCTGCCTCAGAAGCCCTGCTGGTCCCGAGCAAGTCTCCCTAACAGATACTAATGGCAAATGAGTTAGAAAAATGCTTCTTTACCTGTTACATAACCAGTCTTGCTATTAAGGGTTAAACAATGCATTGATTATATAATTAAATAATCGGTTATAGAGAATATAATAATACCCAATGTGTTACAGGAGTCGTCTCATATTACACAAGCACTGGACACAGAAGACTGAAGAAATAATTGCACTGTAAATAAACGAAATTCATGCTGCTGAGTTCTGATTTTGGCATTACTATTCATAATTAGCATCGCATGCATCCACTTGAGTAAAGTTAATTATTCCTTTTACATTTTATTATGGATATTGCATTTTATTGTGCATATTATGGAATGTTTGAAGAATATGTGCATTAACAGACCTTGAACGCATAAATGTATATTTGTTTATTTTACATGTGCATGACATTATTCAGTAAGGATTTTTCTTTCAAATAAATTAATTCCTTCATTCAGCAGTGATGTATTCAGTTGATCAAAAGTGTAAGTAAATATATTTATAATGTTACAGAAGATTTTTATTGCAAATAAATGCTGTGCTTTTGAAGTTTCTACTTATCAAAGAATTCTTTAAAAAATATATCACAGTTTCCACAGAAATATTACATAACACAGCTGTGTTTGACAACATTATTGATAATAATAATAATAATAATAATAATAATAATAATAAATGTTTCTTGAGCAGCAAATCAGCATATTAGAATGATTTCTAAAGGCTCATGTGACACTGAAGACTGGAGTAATGATGCTGAAAATTCAGCTTTTACCATCACAGGAATAAATTACATCTTTAAAAAAAATGCTGGGTTAAAACAACTCTTTCTGGGTTATTTGGCAACCCAGTGCTGGGTTATTTTAACCCCAACATGTTGGGTTTTATACATTAACCCATTTGCTTGTTTTTTGACATAGTGCTGGGTCTGACAACCTATTGAACATTTTTCATTTTAAATAATAAAAGCACACTCTAAAATCTGTTTTGTATATATATATATGAAGAGTTCAAATGCAAAAGCCTCTAAATCCATCTGACATTTTTTTTTTAAATAAGCATTTTTATCAGGCTAAAAAAGCAGAGTATGAAGGTTGACTATATGCACCCAATGGATCAAACATTGTACCCTGAAGGTGGTGCCACGTATCAGGATGATAATGCACCAATAAACACAGCACTAATGACAGAGTGGTTTGATGATCATGAAAGTGAAGTTAAACATCTCCCATGCCCTACACAGTCACCAGATCTGAATATTATTGAGCCACTTTGGGAGAGTTTTGGAGGAGTGAGTCAAACATTTTTCTACACCAGCATCACGTAGTGACCTGGCCACTGTTCTGCAAGAGGAATGGCTCAAAATCCCTCTGTCTACTGTGCAGGACTTGTATTTATCATTCCCAAGACAAAATAATGCTGTACTGGCCACAAAAGGAGGCCCAACACCATAATTGTGGTCTAAAACCCAGGGTTTTAGGGGTATATATATATATATATACATAGAGTTCTGGCATGAAACTCTAGATGGCACAGTCAGATAGGTCTAACTCGATCTGACCTAATGACATCATTATCACATGGCACAGCTGATTGGTTCTCTCCTGTATCAGTAGCCAATGAGCTCACTGCTCAACATTCAAATATATGACTACTGCTTGCTGTAGCAGTTTGCAGCATGCTTCAGAAACCCTCCACCTTCCCCAGCTCCACCTGTATAGATCTGCTACATGGTGATTCATGTATGCTATATGGGAGTTATTTGTATGTGTTATATGTGCAGCAGCAGTATTTCTTACATGCTCACAGCAGTATGTTGTGTCGCTGGTGCACTAGATCAATAGCACTCATACACTCTTAAAAATAAAGGTTCTTTGTTGGCATCAGTGGTTCAGTGAAGAACCTTGAACATCCATGGAACTTTTCAAATGCAGTATATGATCTTTATAGTGGAAAAAGGTTCTTTAAAATGTTCTTCAAAACATTCTTAAAATATTCTTCAAAATGGTTCATTTAAGAACTGTTCACTGAAAGGTTCTTTGGGGAACCAAAAATGGTTCTTCTATGGCATCACTGCAAAAACACACCTTTGGAGCCTTCATTTTTAAAAGCGTATTGTAGTCAGTGGAACGCACAGAAATTTTGTTACATATAACAGCCAAGTCACATAGTGTTTCAACCCTGGTTGCGTATTCGTTTGGTGGGAAGTGAAACTTCCATGGTGGCACCAGCACGTGGTTCACTTTCAGTGTCGATCCGGTGAATGCTGCCTTTGTAGAAGGCTAGCGTTTTAATCAGACGGTAGCTGCCATGTACATTTAAACAAAAAAGGAAAAATGTGAGACTATAGACAGCTTCCTATTTATACAGTAATCATTTGATAGGAATACAGTGTAATACAAAACTTAATTTAATTGATGAACCCTCATGAACTTTTCTCTCAGGACAGAACACAGAATTACTGTTGACCAAAGTATCCGGTTTTAACCGGTTTTGGCACAGCCTACCCAACACTGGGTTACAGTGATCCAGCGCTGTGTAGCTACTGTATGTGAGGGGGTTCATCATTTGTACTCACAGTGAAAATGACCAAGCTAATGAGATGAGTTTCAGAAAAACTACCCAGCACCGGGTTAAAAATATTCAAAAAATAACCCAATAAAAATGGCACACCAAGGTGAACCCAGCATTTTGTTACAGTTTGCTTGCTATCGTAAGGAAAAGTGCTGTAGTTCTAGATGTATAAGGGCAACTATTACCAGTGCTGAATGAAACATACTCCATCACAGACATACTTAGCTGATGTCTCGAAGACTGTTGCATTGCATGATGGGTAGTGATCAGTGAGAGACAGTAATCCACAGAGCTCTCAGCAGGGGGTGCTGAACTTACACAATGGGGCGTGTGATCAGTTTGAGTCTCTTCATCTGAAGGCCTTTGAGATGCAGGAAGTGTTCTCTGTCACAGGAGGAGACAGGAACAAGTGCTCGGCTGGCAGTATATGTTCACCACCAACATAAATCTCGACTCGCCGTTTAGCACTAATGATTCTCATTTTAGCGTCTGTTTTACTTCGAGAGCACCTATTGTTTGTCACATTCTCCAAAACTTCGGCAACTCCTGTCAAAAACTATTTCAAATGTAGACCTAAGTGTTGTTACCTAATGTTAAGCTAATGGCTCTTTTCACAGGTGCCTTTCATTTCAGACAAGAAATGGTACTATTTCAGATTGGTATTCATTTGGAAAAGTGTTTGAAGCTGTACAGAGTTGGTCTTGGAGGTTCGTAGCCGTCTCTCAGATTGGCAAGATGACAGCTGCTCGGGCTATTTTCAGCTGCTCATTTTAAATAGATGATCTCTCCAAGTGTTTGAGACTTAATGGCCATTAAAAGCTTATGATCACTTAATATGTCAGCCATTAGCCTTTGTGGGTGTGTTAACTGCTATAAATTGCCTAGGACTCTTGAAGAATACAGAAGAATTTTACTTGCTGGCAGGAAGTTTGAAACACCAACTGGGGAAACTCAGCATGTAAATAACACATGTGGTGTGGATTGTCAATCATATCCACCATAATAGTTGCATGAATGTTTCATTATTTTGCCGAATAATAGTGTCCCTATTGAACAAATGGAAAGAAACGCTATATGTTTTTTAGCTAGAGGTCAGAGTTCTCATATGGCTTAGGTGACCGTTTTATTTTTTTTTTCTGTTGTAGCGAAAATTGATTCGGGGAACATTTCCCATTTGGATTTAACACTGTGCCATTTCGGCTTAACTGGGAACAATCTTCTCAACCCATTTAAATTGAGCTACTGAGCATAGCCAGTAATTCATTATCAAAATTCATTAGCATCCAACCAAATCCAAACGTGATTTGCCCGCTGTTTGCATTTTCACAAAGCAGGTGGCTTGCTTGGAACGCCTCAATATTTTCCTCAATATTTCTTCGAATCATTTGCTGGGTTCCCATATGCGAATCTTGATTTTGTGCTAAAGAAATCCTAAATGGGAATGGTTTCTAAGTGGATAAACACTCAAAATTCACATAAAAGTTTTTGCACCTGGAAGCTCTCTGAATATGAGTACAGCACAGCTGATGGAAACATGCAATGTTTCACATTCTCTACAGCTGATTTTTCAGAAATGCATTTCACAGTTGAATGGAAATCCAGCAAATAAAGGATATCCATCTTTAAGACGAGCTAAGTATTGGACATGCATACATTGTTTAATCTCAGTACTATATTCTGAGAGCATTGTACATTTCCAGTTAGAAGTCTTTGAAGGCATTAATCTATGAGTTTTAGCATAAGGTCAAGTGGAAGACACCAACAAAAGTGTTTTGAAAATCATTCGCTCATTGTCCTTGGTAATGAGTGGATGGTGTAGGCCTTTTCAAAGAAAGCTGATGTGGGCAATCCACAGCATTAACCTTATGAGGGAACTAAGCGTGTACACTTTTCCTTTCTCCTTCTCGTTTCTTCCTTTTTTCTTCCAAACCCTCTCTCTCTCATCTCTACACTCATATTTCATGCTCATCCGCTAATCAGAGTTGTAAGGTTAATGTCAGCATGGAACGCTCGCTTTATATGAAAACAAATGAACAGGTACACAGCATATCGAGCCTCATTTTTCCACCCACTGAGTTTTTCTTTTCCAACACAAACTTTGTTTTTATCTCACAGGGGAGATGGATATGTCCTCCCGCTCCTCTCCCAAAATAAAAGCAGAAGAAAAATTGTTCAAACACCTTTTGTTGTATTACCATTAACACTTTAAGTAGGAAGGTTCATTAGAGGCCACAAAGCACCATTAAATGCATGCGCTGAAAGTGACATTCTGGACGCTTTACATTTCAGTTTTGGCTTATTATCCAGTGGCAGCTGCTTATTTCTCCTCTCTGATTTTTGTCTGTTGGAGCACATGTGTGAGATGATGGCGAGTCTTAGGTCTCCAGAGATACTCGCTCATCATTCCTGCTGAAAAACAAACAGCCCGAGGGAGAAACACCATGCTTTTAGCCCGCAGGGCAGCCGATAGCATCAGCGGTGTGGTTGTTCGTGCCGGGGTCTGGGGCCTGGCTGAGGCGGAGGGACTATCATGAGGGTTGGCAGTCAGCCCTCCCCTGCCCCTTCGCTGAGTGATCTCGGCCAGTCAGCCTCGCTGAGCAGAAAGTGTGTGTCGGCACCAGAAAGAGGGAGATAAGAGCTTCCCATACCCTTACAGATTAAACAGGGGGATTAACCTCCCCTTCCTCCACCAGTCCTTATCTGCCCCCCACCCCTCCGTCTGCACCAACATTTGCCAACGTACATTTAAAAAGATGTCACAACTTGCCATTAGCATACATGTATTACATACAGTATAAAGGTAACACTTTTTTGTTAACATTAGTTACTTGTTTGTTAACATTATTTCCTGTAAACATAATCCAGTCATCTTTTTATTTACAACTTACTGTAAAAAACAATTACAAGTTAACAATCATCAGAGTTACTATAACATCTTTATTAATATTGATCTCAACAATTACTAATAAACTGTAAAAAGTTATTTTAAAGTTATTTTTTGAAGACTACTGGAGTATATTTTACAGGAAACACTTTAGTTTTTATACTACAATTTTATGTTTAATTCAGTTTTTAATAAAGAATTTTCCAAACTTTTGTTTAATTCATTGTGTTACTTTAAATGTAGAGTTTTTCAAATCTTTATATTTAAATTTAGAATTTGTCGGCACCAGTAGCCTCATGGTTAGTGTGCTGACATATAGCACGACTGTGCTTGCAGCGACCCGAGTTCGATTCCCGTTCCTTTGCCGATCCATCCCATCTTTCTTTGGCCAATGCTTTCCTGTCTGCTCTGTCCTATCAAAATAAAGGCAAAAGCTCAATAATATAACTTTAAAAAAAAATAATTGTCCCAATTTTTATGTTTAATTCAATGTGTTGCTTTAAATTGAGAATTTTCCAAATTTTAAAGTTTAAGTTAATGTATTTTAAATGTAGAATTCTCAAAATGTAACTGTTTGTGAATATTAGCAATATTAGAAAATGCACTGTGAACTAACATGAATATTTTTTAACTAACATCTTTATTAGTTAACAATAGTTAACTACTTTAGTTAACATGAACTAAGAATGAACAATACGTCCACAGCATTTATTAATCTTACAGTAGTTAATACTAATTTCAACATTTACTAATGCATTGTTAAAATCAAAAGTTGTCTAAAATATTTTACATATTCACAGTATGCAATAACTTTGAGGATTCCGACACACATTTGAGTTATTCATGTTTAAAGTAATGAAGGTGCCAGCAGCTCCAGTAAATTGAGAATGTTATAACACTGTCCTCAGCTGTACCACCCTGAAGCCACTCGACTGAAATGATTTGTAGATATTTATTTATTTTACAGCCTTAAGGCTTTCCGCCATACCCTTAACCAAAGACTCTGACTGCCCTTTTTTAAAAAAAACAGGCACTCTCATGTCTGCTAGGCAAAATGTTTTCTGAAGTGAATTCACTGAAATGAAGTTATTGTTATTTACATAGTTCAGTTTATGATGCAGCCTGAGGGTGGTCTGTGCTGCATCATAAAGAGTGGCAGCAGTTTGTGCCTGACTACAGTGACATACTGTGTTTGCAGTGACTACATGGAAATAAAAGCTGGTGTTTGTAGATGTTTAAAAAATGTTTAAATAACTTTAATTCATTTAATGAATCTAAATAAATGTTTCAACTAAACGTAGGTATTTAAGTCATACAGGTTTTTTGGAATGACATGAGGGTGAGCAAATGATAGATGTTTTAATTTTGAGTGAACTTTCTCTTTAAAATGTTACCATCATTTAAAGGAATAGTTCACACAGACATGTACATTTTGTCATTGTGTACTCACCCTCCTGTCATTCCAAATCTGTACTGTGTTTATTCATATATGCACAGTATGTGTGTGTGTTTGTATGTCTTTATTTACACATTTTATATATATATATATATATATATATATATATATAAAAGATATCTAAAATATATTTGTATTTTTAGTGCAGTGAAAGTCAGTAAGTTCCAATATTCTTTAATCCTTGTGTTGTGTTCAAAATCCTTCTTGTAAATCTCCCATTATGCTATATTATTACCATCTTGAAATTAATCTTTTTGTCAACTTGAGTAAAAAAGCATTATTTGTGGATAGTTTTGGCAGTGTTCACTAAAAAAACTGAGTTGTATACGCTCATATCAGATCTACGATCAGTCAGTTGCAAAGAAATACAAACCTGTGCTGATAAAATGGAAACAAGTTGATAAAAAGATCCAATAAAAGAATCCAATATGAATCCAATAATATAGCATAATGAGAATCATGAGCAATTGTTTGTAGCCCCCACCCCCCTTGCATTTTCAGGAAAAAGAAAATCCAAATGACCAGAACAACTTGAGCATTAAAAAAATATTTATGTTCCACAAAAATGCCCCTAACTGACCTCAAAAGTTGGTACATGAAACACAACAAGGGTCACAATGCACTAATGGAACATTTTAATTATGAACAAGCTCATTCTGAATACACAAGACAATAATTTACTAAGGGTTATAACTAAACAACAGCAGTGTACATAAAACTGACAAATGGTCTAACGATGCAATTGTTTTTATTACGCATGCTAGGAAGACTGAACAATAATCAAGTATATTTTTGGTTACTTTAAAAAAAAAACATCTTTGGTAAAGTAAATAATGCTGAAAGCATACATGAACCCAAGTATATTCCATTTGTGTATGCTACCAGAAAACCTTTAAACTTGACTTAAAAATAAGTATATAAACTCAAGTATATCTTTGGCAGTGTTGGTAAGGTTACTTTGGAAATGTAATAGGTTACAGATTACGAGTTACCCTATTTAAAATTTAATAAGTAGTGCAACTATTTCAATTTAGTATAGTAATGAACTGAATTGAATTTCTTTGTTGTTATTGTATGCATACAACTTTCATTGTACCCACCAACAAAATTTCACATCCAGTCTCCACACTGAATGCAATCAAAACTAAAAAATAAATAACAATCTAATGTATAAATAGACATAACAGACTTTAAAAAATAACATTATTTATATAATTATATAATGTAACATTACTTTAACATAATGTACATTTGATTACTTTTCTAACAAATGTTAGAACTCACAGCCACCACAAAATTAGATTTTAACACCTTTTTTTAACTTTGAGGTCATTTTGAGGTTAAATACAGATTTAAAATCATAACAAGAAATAGTAAATTAATAGAAAAGTATCCAGATGTAACCCCCTTTGTACTCGTTAACATATTCATACGTAATTGTAATTTAATTACGCTTTTTTTTTTCTCTGTAACTGTAACAGATTACAGTTACGTTTACTAACGTAACACCATTAAATGTAACTATTTATTCCCCAACACTGATCTTTGGTAATGGTACTGCCAACGAAAGAAATGAAGTGAAATAGCAATGATAATATGGCAATAATTTCAATAGTTTTTTTTTTTTTTTTGCAGGTTCCTTTTACTTTCATCAGTCAAGCCTTCGTGACTCGCATAGCTTCACAATACTTACAGTTTCTAAATGCATCTAATGAGGATATTACTTGGACATTTGCAGAGCAGCTTGTGGGCTATGTAAGCAATTTATCAGACAGCTTAATTCTACAAAATGGTGCTGTAATGTTAATATGTAATTAGTTTCGAAACGGCAATCAAAGAAACAGAAAATCAGATCACAGCTGCGTATAGGATCCCTTTTAAACATGTTTTGGTGAAAACGACTGGGATAAACTCTCAAGTAAGATTTTTCCCAACGTCATTTATGAAAACTTGTGCTGCCTCGAATCAGGACAATTTGTGCTGCGCTAAATACACGGCACTTCACCATCCAAACGTCAGCTATTAGCATAGGCACGCTCTCTTGCAGCCACCTGCGATAAGAGGGCTAGTGACCAAGCCAACTATGACATTCCATTGATCCAGAAAATTGCTGCGGAGCCAGCCTTGAAATTAGTTTAAATTGCTGAATCAAAAAATGTTATCCCTGATTTTGGCAAGGCCAGCGTAAACCCCTCTTCCTTAATCCCTGGCTGATGTGAAAAGTTGTCAGGGATCGTGTTTTCTGCCACCCAGCTGATGGGGGAATTTGGATTGCCTGTGACAGAGAGACACACAAGCAGGCAAGCAAGATTTGACGTAGAATTGCACTTAGGGCTCGCCGGGGTCGTGACTCGCTTGCAAATTCGCAGGCTCCGAGTAGTTTTGAATGCGATCTGCAGAGGCTTTGTGCTTTTCGATTCAATTATATGCCATCTCTCTCCTCAGATCTGCTGTTAGTCCTATGTTGAGTCACACGCTGGCCCCGGTGCACTCGCGGTGTTCGGTTGGAGAAATAATTCAACGTCACTTATGCTCTTTTATTTTTCCGCCCATTTTTGGTCTCCTAAAATAGAAGGGAAATGGAGGTGCTGGTGAGCTGGGTTTCCTGGGCTGAAAACAGGGCTAATGTGGCATAAGTGCTCCTAAGAGGATTACTGATGCAAACTGAGTGGGGTGTAATGCCCAACTCAAGCCACATCCATCTAGGAAAAACCTACCTTTTCATCATCCCATGTCCATTACTGAGCACACTCAGAGAAATGAAATTTTTAGACACATTTTGCCTTTTTTCTCCTCAACAATATCCAGACCCACTCGCCTCATGTTTTCCTTGAGAAATGTTCTGTATTACAGTTTCAAGGAGACTGTAAAACCTCAGCTGTTGACAAGTTGAACCATACATGTACAATAACCCTTTTGTACCTTGACCATTACAAACTCAGTATTAAGCATAATTGTCCTTGTTCAAGATTTCTGTTTGTTATATAACTCTGTTATGCATTAATGCTGTTTTTTAGCCAACAGTATAAGCTACGTTACAGTGTCCACGGTACACGTATTCTTAACTATAGCTATTATATTATTTTAGTCATATAGTTTTCATATATTAAAGTATTAGTTTGTGTCCAGAATAAAAAAATTCCTGATAATTTACTCACCCCTATGTCATCCAAGATGTTCATGTCTTTTTTTTTTTTCGGTTAAAAAGAAATTAGGGTTTTTTAAAAAACATTCCAGGACTTTTTAACCATATAGTGGTCTTCAGTGGGGATCATTGGGTTAAAGGTCCAAATTACAGTTTCAAAGGGCTCCCATACATGATCCCAGCTGAGGAATAAAGGACTTATCTGGCAAAATAATCAATATCGAAGCTTACATACTTTTTAACCACAAATGCTAGTCTTACACCAGCTCTGCGATGCACGCCTATGTCTACGCATTACGGAATCACATTGGAAAAGTCACATGTGGTTATTTCTCAGTCTGTGTACTTCAGTTCAAAAAGGTAGGGTACAGCAAAAAAACACTCCATCTCATTTTCTCCTCCAACTTCAAAATCGTCCAACATCGTTGTTTTGCTTTTTTTTTGTAAAGGCTGTTTGACTTTCTTTGCACGTTTGATACTTTCGCCTGTCACGCTTGACCTTTCCAATGTGACTACATAATGCGTTAAGTCAAGGTAGTGCAAGACGAGCATTTGTGGTAAAAAACACAATTTGTTGAGTCAACTTAAAATAATTTGTTACCTGGCAGCCTTAAAATGTTATGTTCAGTCAACTTTAGTCAACTTGAAACGTTAAGTTGTATTATGTGAAAACTTAGATATTTGAGTTGACTAAACAAACAACTTAAAAGCTGGGCTTGTTGCCCAGCTGCCTTAAAATTTTAAATTGAATGATTTACAAGTTGTCACTTAGTACAAGTTAACATTTCAAGTTGACTAAACTTTTTTCAGTTGACTGAACTTAAAATTTAAAGGCAGCCAGGAAACAAATTATTTTAAGTTGACTCAACACATCGTTTTTTACAGTGTATATTCGTATATACATTTTTTGTAGAAAATGACCGATCGTTTCGCTAGGTAAGACACTTATTCCTTCGCTGGGGTCATGTAGAGCTCAGATTCTCATTGAAGTCCACTATATGGAGAAAAATCCTGGAATGTTTTCCTCAAAAGCCTTAATTTCTTTTCAACTAAAGAAAGAAAGACATGAACATCTTGAATGGCATTGGGGGTGAGTAAATTATCTGGAAAGTGAACTAATCCTTTAATATATTCAATATATGCAGTAGATACAGATGTTAGTTGTACCGAGGCTTTGCTTATTTCCATCTCCTTCCAGACTGTATTCAGGTACAATGGAGTAGTTTCCCTTCCAGCGCATCATTTTACATATTCACAATTGGAAAAATGTCAGCGTTAAGTATAACAGATGGCTTTCATCTGCCAGTTTGATATACTGTAAGACTGGTGCAATTGTTACCTTAAGAATCAATTTCCACTAGACTTAATGCATAAAATTATTTTTGTCTGTTTTAGTCAGGTTGATTCAGTCTTATTAAATAATATTTCAGACTTAAACATTTTTTCAACCACACAAAGCGTTACCTGACCTTTTTTATATATTTTTCAGTTTTTTTCCCCCTCACAACCTATTTTTATTTGGTTTTATGTTGTTTTCATAAATGTCAGTGGGCTCTCGGTCCAAAACTGGTCTTGTCTTGTTTCGCTCCAGATCCTCTGGCTGGTCTTGTAGAGGCTAGGGCTCTAAATCTATCACTTAATCCCTCTTTACAGCTGATGGGAGTGAGACGTCCACTCTATTGCCACTCAGCACACGGCTGTAAGGAGCAAACTGGAGGATAAAAGAATGCCCCACTGGATATTTAAGGATTAGAATGTCCTATAAGAACATATTGATTAGTGTCATTGCTAACAGCATGCAGTGTATTACACATAGATTAAGACATTATCTGCCGATGAGTAAACATACAAGCAGGTACTTCAGGGTCTATTATTTGTTTAAGCTTCGTAATTTACCCAAGGCTTGGGATGTACTAAACCTACATAATATCAAAATCGACCATGTGGGTTGTGTGGACGACTAGTTGACTAATCAGGTTCACCTAATCCATGTCAGAAGCATTTCTAAGACGTTATATGATATGTTCTTGTGTTCAAAAATAGCTGAAAGGAACACAGCAGAATGCAAGGCACAATGGGAAAAAATGTAAATATATATTCAATGCACATTTTAATTATTAGATATTTCCCATCCTCTTTTCATTCACTGGCAATTTGCATATTTTTCCACAGCCATGGAGGAACATCCCATTGCTCAAGTAAAAGTTTATCCCAAGTTCTTCATAAGTAGAAGAGTTTTTTTTTTTTTTTGGTAAGATATCTTACATATTTTGTAATATAAGATCTGCTTTTTTTCTGCAAGATATTGCTTTAATCCCCTGATCTCCTCAAAAAGATCCATACTGAGTGGGTGAATTGCATGAAATCTTCTTTATATGCTGTTTGTCAATAGAATAGAAATCCTCCATCAGAACACAAGCTGCATGAAAAGCAAAGCTTTGGAGCAGCTAAGCTTTCCTCTGTGAATTGCATGAATTTCATCTTGTATACATATCATTCACACACCTCAGACCTCAATCCCCACATGAATTCTTCAATCAGCTCTATGTATGGAACACTGTTTGCATTTGACACAAGTCTCGTGATCGATTTAGTATGATATTTGCTTCCACACATTAATAAAAAATGCACCAGGCCGGGGCCTTTGTAATTGACCGTTCTGTTCCACAGCAGCAACGCAAGACCCAGAGGAGTCAAATGCTCTTCATGAAATACATGCATCAAACAAAGAGCTCTAGCCTCTCTGAGTAAAACAATATTTCTCCTGAAGGGCCAATATTGTATTCGGCTTGGTGTTCTATCTAACCAGACGTTCTCCTAGTGAAGATGGATTTCAAAATCTGACCATAACATCCTAAATGACCCTCCTCCCATGAGCATTAGTTCATTTTCTTCACACTGTAGAGCACATTTAAGATTCAGACATTGTACAGGTTGGACAAGATTAGTTACAGGATTTTTTAGCTTTCTTTTCACTGCATTTACATTGAGAGGATCACATCACTTCAGCTGTTTTTGAATCAAATCAGTCTGATTTATCATGAAAGCCAGAATGAAAGTTTTTTTTGTCTTTCTTTATCAAAGGGTTTGTTCACTCCTGATAATTTTCTCACCCCTATGTCTTTCTTTGTACAGTAAAAAAAAAAAAAATGTAAGGATTTTGAGGAAGACATTCCAGGATTTTTCTCTATATAGTGGACTTCAATGGGGATCAGCGGGTTGAAGGTCCAAATTTCAGTTTCAATGCAGCTTCAAAGGGCTCTACGTGATCCCAGCCGAGGAATAAGTGGCTTATTTAGCAAGATGTTCTGTCATTTTCTAAAAAAAAAAATTAACATGTATATACTTTTTGACCACAAATGCTTGTCTTGCACTAGCTCTGCCGTGCATGCCTACGACTTCACACATTGCGTAATTACGTTCAAAAAGGTAAAACATTTTCTCCTCAACTTCAAAACTGTCGTTTTACCTTTTTTTTGTAAAGGATGTTTGATTTTCTTTGCATGTTTAATTAGTAAACGCTGGGTCAGTACTTTCCAACGTGACTACATGCAAGGCGAGCATTTGTGGTTAAAAAGTTGTTGTTTTTTTAAGCTTCATTGAAACTGCAATTTGGACCTTCAACTCACTAATCCCCACTGAAGTCCACTATATGAAGAAAAATCCTGGCATAGTTTCCTTTCCAGAACTGACTGTAAGTAACAGAAGATACTTGCATGTTTCCCGGAAGAAAAATCAAGTACAATTTACCTTGATCTTCAAATTCCAAAAGTTTTCACCCCCCAGCTTAATGCATTGTGTATCCTTCTGGAGCATCAGTGAATGTTTGAACCTTTTTTAATGATGATGTGAAATGGTTTAATTACATAAATAGCATTCCCTTTAATAACATAAAAATTAGACACTTAATTTGCTCTTGTGATATCAAAAGTGCTTTTGAAACTGGTTTCTAAAAGTACATCTGTGCCATTTATGTGCTGTTGTAATTGCTCATGTGATATGGCTTTTATACAACATTTTAAAACAAAAAAATAATATTGCATAATGTAAAATTCAGACACAGTATTAAACATTACTTTGTGTGCTCTGCTAAAAAAACAAAGTCTTTTGTTCCCAAATAAATAAAAAAATATCTGAGAAAAAAATTCTCTTCTGTATCTATTTTTAAAAAGTGGTAATTCCAATTAATGTTTAATAAAAAAGAATTAAGCCATGACATGACTGCAAAAAGCAACGGTAACTGACACTGGAAATGGCAGAACTAGGAAAGCGCAGAAGCACTAATCACAAGCACTCAGCACCAGATCAATAGTGACAGGGGTCTACAGTGCCACAAAAGATCCCAGCCTGTGCAAGAAAGCCCCTGAGACTGTCCAACACCTTACAACAGGAAGTTAGATGCAGGTGGGAACAACATATACAGTGAATGGCACAAACAAGTCACTGGCATACGTCAGTCCTGAAACTACCAAGTCCAAAATGACAAGCCAGAGATCCGGTGGGACTTCAACATCCAGTCAAAAGCAAATACGGGCAAACCGACCCAACATAGTGATCATAAATGGGAAACAGGACATGGATGATAGATGTGGTGGTCCCAACTGACAGTAACATTGAATAGAAGATACTGAAGGAAGAGTTAGAAAGAGAATGTCAAAATAGATCCAGTAGTGACTACAAAGCCCCAGCTGAAGGAATGTCTTTTGCAGATTCCATGGAAAAACAAGGAGATCTTGATCCATAAGAAATCCACAATCCTAGGAAAAGCACAGTGCCAAGTCTCAAAGCTCTTAAGCCTCTGGTAGGAGATTGAGGGAACAATACCACCCACTATATAAATTGTACCCATATATTTATGTTTATATATCTCTAACAGTTTGTTCTGCGTGCTGCCATTGCTTACAAAAGCACCCAGGCTTGCTCCGGTGGAGTCTGTTCCCTCAGCACCAAATCTCAGTCAGGCTCTGACTGCAAAGCTCTTCAAAGAATCCATTGTGCTCGAGGTGCAAAGCCTTGCTGCATAGTTTATGCATTCGCAAGGAAACCGTTTCAGCAAACCCGCACTGCGTTTTCCCACATAAAGACTATATTTACTCTGACTACGTAGGGGTTGGTCCGGTGTACATTGGAGGTGATTCCACAAGTGCATTAGCATATTTGCACACCGTGCATGTTTTAGAAGGCAGAACAGATTGATTTTGTACTCTGTGCCCTAACACAAAAGGGCCCTTTTAGATCAGAGTTGGGACACGGTTTGTATTGTACCAAAGAGTTTTTATGGTCAGGTGTCATGAAAAGTGCAATCCGGCTGTAAAATACTGAGATGGCTCTCAAGTGACGTCGGGCTGAAAAAGACCTTACCTTTTGCTTACACACTGTGGGCTTGTCCCTCCCATTGTTAAATACTTGCTTTGCCCAAGGTCTCGTGGGAAATTAAGCTGTATTGTTGCGAACTGTTTCCCTCTGACTGGAGGACTCTCTGGAGAGGACACTTTTTAATTTTTTTCATTATTATATTTTTTTTTAATAAAGGAGACCTTGAATTACTGTATGACAGACTGGGTTTTAATTAAACTGGGATTTTGAACGGGTCAAGGTTGAGTTTGTTGATCTGTTTATGGAGTATCGTGTACTCAGAACTAATGTGTGGGGTTATAGGTCATTGAGAAATGAGCAGCACATTAAAACAGATACGGTGTACGATCTGTGTGGGCTGAGAAGGAAATCTCCCTTGCTAACGGCAGATCACAATCTGTTACATTCAGTGTGAATTGCCAAAATACAAACCGCTTTGATGAATCAGCTTCATGAATGGGTGATGTGGTTTGTGGTTTGGATAGTGTTCTATATGTTCTGGAGTGATAATGAGATTCATGGCTGAAATTCAGTTCACGTTAGCCTTCACGGTGCCTACAGTGGACAAAGGAGCCACGAAGGTTCAGGCTGTCCAATATCTTTGATCCAATTTTCTACTCGCATTCTTTGATATCCTACAGAGAACTTCAAGACGTACAAAAGAGGAACGAAACTGGCACACGTTTGTCCCACCTCTTTTGTAAATTAATTTTCTGTCTGGAGATTTTGCTGGAAGGGTCAAACTTCATTTAAATTTTGAGCAAGACTGATGCAACTCTTTCTGTGGTTTGTACAATGAAATGTGGAAGGATTAGGTTATTGTGCAGACCATAATTGATTTATGACAATATGATTTAAAAAGAAAGAAAATATTTGATCTGTTTCTACTGTGAACATAAAATTAAACTTTTCTTTTGCATTTTAGTCAGTGCTGTTACTAAAGTACACACTTACAGGTGTTTCACAATGCCATAGAAGAACTTTTTTTTGTCTAAAAAGAACCTTTAACATCTGAAGAACCTTTCTGTTTCACAAAGATACTTTGTGGCAAAAGAAGGTTCTTCATATTTAAAAAAAAAAAAAATGTTAGAAAGAAATGGTTCATTAAAGAACCTTTGACTGAATGGCTCTTGGTGGAACCAAAAATGGTTCTTCTATGGCATCGCTGTGAAGAACCTTTTAAAGCACCTTTATTTTTAAGAGTGGAGTGTTCTCATTTGAATCATGAAAAATATTTTATTCTCCTGAATATTAAAACATTTTATATAGAGATTTTAATCGTTTATCCATATTTAAAGCGATAGTTCACTCAAAAATGAAAATTACCCCATGAGTTACTCACCCTCAAGCCATCCTAGGTGTATATGACTTTCTTCTTTCAGACAAATACAGTTAGAGTTATATTAAAAATGTCCTGACTCTTCCAAGCTTTATAATGGCAGTGAATGGCTGTTGAGATATAGAAGTCCAATAAAGTGCATCTATTCATTATAAAAAGTACTCTACACAGATCCATGGGATTAATAAAGGCCTTCTAAAGTGAATCGATGTGTTTTTGTAAAAAAAAATAAATAAATAAATAAATTTTTAAAACTTTATAACCGTAACCTCTAACTTATGTTAACTATCATACGTGTGTTCACAAGAGCATAAGCTCCAGTGAGGATAGTCTTGTGTGAACCAGGTTTTGTTTACAGCGAAGGAAAACCAGTCTTCTCTTGGCTTATATAAAAAATCCTCTGACATTTTTTTTTCATACTTCTAATTCTTGACCAGTGTTTTTGTTTTGCTTTCTCCTCTGCACGTCCGCGTTTGTCACTTCTCACTGGAGCTTATGCTATATGCCTATTGGAGATGTGCAGATGAGCTCAAACGTCACCCGAATCCGCAGCTTCAAATAAATTATCCACCCGCACCTATATTTTTCTCTGATTTAGATAACCGCACCTGACCCGCATCTGATCATCATTTACAATTATTCTAATTCTTAGTTTTGCATGATGATATGATGAATGGAAGGTTCATTTTTAACAGCAGATTGATTCAGCTGATCTGCACATCGCTGCACACTTATATAAGTTTAATCACTCGTGCTTTTAAGCCAAATCCACGCTAAAAAGAATAACGTTAACTGACATCTGGACGTGACTCTCCACAATCTCTGATGAAATCGTTTGGGTGTTTAAATGCTTACTAGATCCTTGGACAAAAGTTTTTACAGGGGTTCACCCAGTTTAAGAAATTTCTGACAGTAAAAATCTACTTCTTTTCATTTTTAAGGTTTTCGTTATAATGTACTGATTCAAATTAGTAATCAATAATAATTATTATTTTACTACTCAGCGTGCCTCCCTTCACATGCTCTCGCATTTGAACAGGCAGCAAATCTGGTGCTGGCGCGGACGGAGCGGGCACGGGCGCATCAGGCGCAATCATCAAACATATTTTAAAGGAAGCTGGCGCTACAGTCCTTACCGTCTTTACTGGGTGTTTTGAGCAAATATTTGCATTTATTCACATATGATTGAATTAGAAACGGTGCCCTGTCATGATTGTGGCTAATGCAGGACACTACTGAATGATGCACGTCAGAGGGGATTTAGAAGTGGGTATACGCAAAGCCGACTGATAAAGAAATGGATCTCATCCACCGACTCGAACACGAGACACCCGGAGTGCAACAGCACTGTATGTCAGTGCGCTGTCCACATGGCTATTAGCACCAACAGCATCTTCATTTTACAGTATTTTTACACAAGTGCCTAAAACTTTTAACAGTACTGTAGCTTTGCAGATAGGTTTCTTCAAGCATCTTGGAGATGTTGCCACAGTTCTTCTAGATTTAGTCTGTCTCAGTTTGTTCTGTATTCATCTGAAAGAAGAAAGTCATATACACCTAGGATGGCTTGAGGGTGATTAAATTATGGGGTAATTTTCTTTTTTGGGTGAACTATCCCTTTAACAAAAACAACATGTGAAAATATGTCCTAGTTGTGAAAAACAAGAAAATCACATCATGAGTACACAAATCACTTTTTATCTCATCATTTTTGTTAGAATCAAAAACACTTTGTTAACAAACAACATCTTGTGTGATGAGATTAACAGTGCAAAAAAAATAAGAAAAACAGAAAACAGCCTTCTTAAAGTAGTTGCATTACTCATGTCTGGTGAAGTTGAATCTTGCAGTCTATGAAATGATGCATTTTATCTGTGTTTTATCTAATTTAAAACCAAGAAAATAACATATATATGCTAATTATAATAAACCTTTAAGTGTCAGTTAAGAGGTTTAAGATTTATAGCTAAAACTAAAAAGTGTGGGAATGATGAATGAAATAACAGCAGTCTCGCTGGTGTTTGTTGGGCCCTGCTGTGTTTAAAAATGACCCATCAAGCAAATCGGAGGGTGGCTGCTGGTGGCGGACTGGAGGAGGTGGACATGGCTGCTTGAGAAATCTTTTAGTTCTTGCACAGGCCTCCCTGGGTTGAGCACAGACTCCTGGACATCAGTATCAGATGTCTAACCTCACCCCCCTGGGTGCGAGCAAGCCTGGAGTTGCCACCCCTGCACAAAGCATTACCACCAGACAAAGACCAACTCAGGGAATCTAACCTCATTGATCTATATATTCACCGTCCCCCACAACCAACCCCAACCACAAAACACACACACAAATGCATCAATAGAGGTGCATACCCTCTAAAATGTGCACTGTGTGTGTGTGTGTGTAAACCTCAAGGTGTAGCCTAGACCTTGAAGATTCATTGAGGTAGATTGATTGCTGTGCATTTCACCTCAGGGATGCCATGACAATCTAGATGATTGTTAGATTTAAAGGTGAAGTGTGCTGTTTCTGCACCACTAGCATCACCCAATGAATTGAAAATATAATCGCTGTTTTAAGACAGGTTTTACAAAGAACTTTCTTTTTTTCAGTTTTTGTTTTTATTTATTTCATTTTAGTTTCATATTTTTGAGTTTTAGTTCATATTTTTGTGTCACATTCATTTACACTTACTGTTAACTGGTACAATTTAAGTAGCACTATATTGTGTTACGCTAATGTCATTTAGTGACATTTTCATATTCAATTTAATAAGTTTGTTATGAAATGGAGTAACCTTTACACTATATTCTGTATCAAAATCTATGTTTAATTTTTTATTTTTTTCAGTAGTTTTAGAGTTATAAAATTGTATTTAGTTTAGTTTCAGTGTTTCTAATGTTTTCTATATGTTGTCATTTTAGATTTTCTCTGTCAGGCTGTTTAATAAAATTATCGTAAATGCACCACCAGTCAAACGTTTTTGAACAGTAAGATTTTTAATAAGCTTTAAAGAAGTTTTTTAAAGAAGTCTCTTTTGCTCAGCCTGTATTTATTTGATCCAAAGTACAGCAAAAGCAGTAAAATTTGGAAATATTTTTACTATTTAAAATAACTGTTTTCTGTTTGAATATATTTTAAAATGTAATTTATTCCTGTGATTTCAAAGCTGAATTTT
Organism: Labeo catla; assembly: GCA_012976165.1. Lineage (NCBI taxonomy): Eukaryota > Metazoa > Chordata > Actinopteri > Cypriniformes > Cyprinidae > Labeo > Labeo catla. Next base: position 844,389 of record VONZ01000121.1, read on the forward strand.
TAACATTACTCAAGTCACATGATCCTTCAGAAATCATTCTAATATTCTGATTGACTGCTCAAAAAACATGTATTATTATTATTATGTTAAAAACAGCAGAGTATATTTTTTTCAGGTTTTATTGATGAATAGAAAGTTCAGAAGAACAGCATTTATCTGAAATAGAAATATTTTGTAACATTGTAAATGTCTCTATTATCACTTTTGATCAATTTAAAGCATCCTTGCTAAATAAAATAATTAATTTCTATCATGTAGAAAAAAATATATATATACAAACTCCAAGATTTTGAATGGTATAGTGTATAATGTTACAAAAGCATTTTTATTTCAGATAAATGCTGATCTTTGGATCTTTTTTATTAAATAAAGAATCCTAAAAAAATAATCCTTAAATAATGTGATTTTATAATAAAATAATAGTATTTAAATTAAAGTATTAAAAGAATAGTAGTATGTAAATTATACTAAAAATAAATAAATAAAAACACTGATTACCATTCTGTTTGTCTCTTTACATTGATCACTGAGAGTTAATAGCAAATGTTAAAATACGTGGAAGGTGATATGAAGGACATATCCTGAATTTAATGCTATACTAGACCTCTAGACCATGATTAATTCTGTTCTTTCATCTCAGGCAGCAAGCAGTCACATAAAATTCTGCCTGCTCCCCTTTTACAGGACAGTATGTCCACATCAAGAGACAGAGATAGACATTGAGAGAGAGACAAGCTTGCATCTGTCTGACAGCTTGGTAATTTATTTTGTCTCGCATTCTAAATCAAATTTTTATGGATATCCGGACCTCTGTCCTTTGTTTATTCACCAGTCAAAATTGATTCAGGTTATTACCGAGAATAAATTCAGCAGAGACTAATTGATACAGTTAAACCATTTAAAATGACTAAATCCCTCTGACTTACAAATTCATGCCCTCGCTTATTTACATGTAATGGACCCGTGTATCAAGATTACAATCTCAAAGCGTTAACTCGCTATATTTTCTTATCTCACCGCCAACTCGCTTTGCTGTTTACATATATAATGTGTGCTATTGGGAATTGTTAATGCATTCAGTGATGAAACGCAATATTTTGTATTCTGCTGTGATTATGTTCAGCTGCGCGACTAGGTAGACTGAAAATCTGTCAGCTGTTGTGGTGGATAGCAGCGGATACATTTCCATTTCTGTGGTCCCCTGTTTCACGACCTTGAGATTTGATTGAAAAAATAATCAAAACAAGATCAAACTCTCTGGAATTCAACGTGGCACCTGACTCTGGCTCTCACTCTGCTCGGAGTTCACGTCTCCATTATGAATTTGAGTGGCGCATCAGATTAATTTAAAAAAATCTTAATTTCATTCAGTCCAGATGAAACGGCAGATATCGAAGCATGTTGCTCGGCTCGCTCGGCTCAGGGCCGTCTGGGCCTCATAAGGTGAATCAATCAATTAACTTCCCTCTCATGTCGGTCTTTGAATAAAAAAAATCATTCCAAAAATGGGGTTTATGTCATCAGAGAGGGCATCCGTGTCACTTTTACCTCTCCAGATTGCACAGGACACAGGTAGAATCGGGGCTAACCAGCAGGAAATTAATGTGTCATTGCCACTGCATATGCAAAATCATAAAGAACCTTTAGAAAATGAAAAATTCAAATGATGTTTGCGCCGAATGCAAATGCCAAGCAACAGGCAATTTTTTCAGATGCACATTATTTGACACCCTCTCGCCTAGAAATAGTTCAGCGTCATTGACGCATGTTAATAACACATGAATTTGACTGGAAGAGAGACAGTCTTTACACTGGTAAAGGGGAGGAGATTGGTATTTACCTTCATTTTTGTTTACACCAAAACAAAAGTCTTGAAACTTCATCTTGCTAAAGCAGTTTTCTGTCCTCCATTGTTTTTCCCATTGAAACAACAAGGGTAGGACATACCAAAGGGCTAATTCCATTTTAAAATACAGTTATTCACAGCCATAAACCATGATTTGCTACTTATTTGGGGAAGGACAATATATTTTTGGATGAAAGTAAAGAAACATACAAAGGTAATTGTGACTTTACATCTCACAACGATGTCTTTACATTTTAATAAAATGGTCTTTTTCATTAATTTTCTCATTTTAAATTAATCTCACTTTTTTTTTGCCTAACAGACTTCTTAATAATGAATGCATTTGATTGGACAAAAAACGTGTAAGCCTTGAATAAGCTGTCAGTATTTCTAATCTATTGCCCAGTGAAGAAAGACTGTACCTTTTAAAGCTAACATACAAATATTGTTACCAAGGCTGCATTTATTTGATCAAAATACAGTAAAATTGGAAATATATTATTCAAAGAATGGTTTTCTATGTATATTTAAAATCTAATTTATTCTTGTGACTGTAAAGCTGAATTTTCAGCATCATTACTGCAGTCTTCAGTGTCACATTATCCTTCAGAAAATATTCTAATATGCTGATTTTCTGCCCAAGTAACATTTATTATCATCAATGTCAGAAACAGTTGTGCAGTTTAATATTTTTTTGAAAACAGTTTTTTCTCTGTATAAAAGAAAGTTCAAAAGAACAGTATTTATTTGAAATACAATTAACATTATAATGTCTTGACTCACTTTTGATCAATTTAATGCATCTTTGCTTAATAAAATAATTTATTTTGTTCAAAAAATAAAAACTTACTTACCCCAGAAATGGAGTTTAGAAACTCCACCAGTCCATCTAGACACTTTTAGAAAAAGAAGAAAGAAAAATGTAAGCTACAGAATATAGCAAACATATTTCAGATGTCTGTTGTAAGCTTTTAAGCAGCTCTGATGTAGAATCTTGTGCTTTTGCCATACAATGCATCTAAACAACATCTGTCACTCATTCAGCAGGAGATGAAGAAGGAAATAAAACTATTTAAGACATGTTTGCCAGATAGACTTGCAAATCAAGCAGCTGCAAGTCAGCAGTGTGAAACTTTTTCAGTCGTGTATTTGTGAGAGCTAAGCTTATTAGTTGCTCTTTATGGAGGGAGAATATTGACCATCTACTTGGCCTTGATGCTGGGGAGTCGGACTGGCCTCGCTGGAGAACCTTGCCGTCTCGCGATCCCAATTTGGCAGGCGTGGAGTCCACATGCCGAACATCTGCGAGGATGGCCCTGCTCCACATCACTAATAGCAGACCAGCAGTTCTAGATACATCTCTTCATTTAGAAGAGAGAGAGAGAAATGCAGACGCAGTTGCCACAGTAGACTTCTGAAAGCTCTGAATGGACCGAATGATTTTTATATTTTGTAAGGTTTGTCACATCAAGTCAGACTTTCAAGTTTTCCATTTCATTTGATTACATGGTGTTGTGTAATCAGCGCCTTCTGAACTGGACGTTTCGGATTCCAAATACTTTTTTTGCTTATATGATATGTTATTTTGTGGCTATTGCACCACCTTGTGAATAAATCAAGTGTTGCATGTCTTATTTACATAAGCAGAGCAACATTCATTCCTCTGTCACACACACACTTTGTACTCTGAGCACTTTTAAAACATGAACATCCAGGGTACTTAATTCACTTATATTTTTCTACCATTTTAGTGAGAACATGGCGTCATGCTGATAGAACGTAAGGAAGTTATTTTGCGTTCCTTTTTGGCTGATTGTACTGAAAAAGCTGTTCTGTAGTGTCAGTCAGGGTTGATATTTGTCTGAGCCTTGGTGAGATGCTGCTTCTCCGCAGAGAGAGGCTGAAAGCAAGGGAAATGGAGGCTTATGTTAACAAGAAAGGCACCTTAATTAAAGCTGAAGGAAACAAAGTGCGTCTCAAAAACACAGGCAACAGTTAGGCTAATGCTGCTGGCAGGGTCTTTGCTTGTTTGCAGATACAGTCAACAATCACTGAGCGCCAAAGTAAAAATGTGAAGAAAAGGGGACGAATTATTCCAAAAGTGGTCCATGTGGCAGATGGTTAATGGAAAATAATTCTTCACAGCTGCAAATTTCCCCGCTCAGCTGAGCTCTGGACCAGGTTATCAAAGTTCACGTAGAATTGTCAGAAGGTTTATCTGACCACCCTGAGGCAGAGAGTGTATCATCAGGTCTCAAAATACTTACTGCAGCAGCACTGTGTGTATGTAAACAGATGACATATGTGATAGCAGTATAATATTCAATACTCTCAGCCTCTAACTTTCAGAAAGGGTTGGGAAATAAAAAAACAGGACTATATGAAACAGAAAACCCTTTACTATTTTTCAGACGTACTATACTTTATACACTACCATTTAAAAGCTTGGTGTCTGTAAGATTTTTAATGTTTTTCAAAGTCTTTTGCTTGAAGGGGACCTATTATGCAAAAATTACTTTTATAAGATGTTTGAACACAGTTGTGTGGCCGCAGTGTGTGAAAACAACCAGCCTATAATGGTAAAATTTAGGGCTGGGTTTTGACACAAATTTCACGATTTGATTCTCATTCATAAGCTTTTGATTCGATTACCAATTTGATTTGATTCGATATTGATTATTTTGGATATATATCAGGTACAGTACATGCCAAATTTTCTCAAGGAAATAAGTCTCTCAACCAATGCTGTAAAATATACAAGAGAGTCAGTTGGTACTACATTATAATATTGAAGGTTAAAATTTACTGATTTGTGCTATACAACTGCTTAAATCACGCTTAAGTTTTTATAATAAAGTTAAACATTTAAATAGATGTTTACATATAAACATCATAAAAAACTTGGTGGATGGTGGAAAACTTGGTGGAAAAGATGGATTTATTCAAACATAAAAGAACAGCAAAAAATTCTAATGAATATGTTACATGGTGCATATATTTAGCAACATGCTCCTTTCTACAGTCTTTCTGGCTGACTAACTAGTTTATGATCATATGCTTTCTGAGGTAAATGTGATGTTACATGAATTGTTTACAAGCCGCTATAGTGACGTCTTTGCGCGGCTGAAACACTGATTAAGCGATTACAAGAGACAAAATACGGATTGTTAAATCGTTTTTTTAAGTACTTTGAATTTGAATGCATCACACTAGATCTCGCAGCAGCCTTTTTATTTCTTCTGCGGTGAATTCAAACGCTTCTCACCAGATCTCGCAGCACTGTGCAGTAATGGTGTCTGTTAAAGCTGTTCTGAACTCGGACAAGTTCGTTTGCGTTGCGGTCCGAGCTGATAAACGGTCCGTGCTGCGCATCTCAAACGAGCAGCGGGATTTTTGTTTCGCTTTCGTTTCGTTTCGTTTGCCCTTTGATGTTTCTCATATGAAACAGAAATGGTAGCGCTTATGAGTTGATCAACGCGTTGGTCGCGCCAGTGCGACCGCTCACAAAATTTAGTTGCAGTCTGGAGCTCTGGAAGGAGATGACCAGTTCACGTGAGCTGTTGATTGAGGCTCTCCAGCAATCTGCCACTCCACATTAAACAGTGCCAAAACGGCATTTAGAATACTGCAATACAATGGACAGAATTTAAAATCTGAGACTTTGTTTCAAATTGGATGTTCCATCCATTAACTGAAACAGGCTAGACTAAAAAAAATAGATTAAAATCGAGATATCGATACCCAGCCCTAGTAAAAAAAAAATCCACCCATCATTTTTTATAAAATTATTACATCATAAACAGTCTCTCTGAACAAGCCATTCCAAATTCTCCCTAGGTACATGTCATGGTAGGGGAAAAGTCCCGCCCATTTGTGAAGAACCCGCCCTATTAGCATAGACACAGTGAGAAGCAGCAGTCCGCCATTAGTTTTCTTGCTGTAGCTTCTGGAGATATACAATGTGTTCTGTACAAGCGTTCTGTTTTGGGATGCACCAACAAACAGGAGTCTCCAAAGACTACCTCCATCTGAGCCACTGAGGACACTGTGGTTAAATTTAATTTTCGAAGGAAATGTCCTGGAAAATCGGTAAAGTCCCCTATGTTTAGGGATCGATATCAGTGCTTTGTGCGTGAACGTCAGCTCCAAAGTAAGTATAACATGTTTGTTTTCCAAATTGCCTTTCTGAAAGTGCTTCTTGGGACTCTGTAATGCTAATGGTGCTAAAGCTACCATTGCCTCTGTCTGTTTTCACTGATGCTGCCTTCATGTACTACCAGAATGATCATAAACAGGAATGTGGTAGTAATGTGAAAATTGCATATGAAAGCAATGTGAAGTTGACCGCTTAAATTTGTCGAGCTCATAATCACAAGTGGAACTTAAAAAGTTTGTAAGAACACGCGATGACACCATTAGACCAGCTATGTCCTTATTTTTATCGCATCGTGCTCCCATTTAATATGCACAGTACAATCAGATGACTGGCTTTTAAACCAAGTATGTTTTCTGTAAAGCACGTTTTTCCTGGAGCATGAGCACTTGAAGCCCCGCCCTCTTCTGAAAAGAGGGCCAGGAGCACCAGCTCAATTGCATTTAAAATGGACATGCACAAAAACAGCGCGTTTTGGCTCATACTCTAAAAGTAGCAATTTTAACAAGCTGTAAAAAAGCTAAAACATCACATACACATTTTGGGGACATCAGAGACTTGTTTTACATCTTGTAAAAGGGGGCAAAATTGGTCACCTATATGGATGCATTTATTTGATTAATATACAGCAAAAACAGTAACACTGTAAGATATTAATACAATTTGAAATTATTGATTTTTATCATTACTCTGGTATTTATTGTCACATGATCCTTTAGAAATCATTCTAACATGCTGATCTTGTGCTCAAGAAACTTCTTATTATCAAATTTTGTAACATTACGGTTAAACCACTGATGTCACATGGACTATTTCAACAATGTCCTTACTACCTTTCTGGGCCTCAGTTGTGTCAGTTGTGTTGCTGTCTATGCAGGGTCAGAAAACTCTTCGATTTCAATCAAAAATATCGTAATTTATGACAGAATTTTCATTTTTGGGTGAACTAACCCTTAACTAGCCACTTTTGATCAATTCATTCAATATTGCTGAATAAAAGTATGAATTTCTTTCACAAAAAGAAAATTATTACTGACCCCAAACTTTTGGACAGTAGTGTATGTTCTCTAGAGCTCTGTGGATTTTGAGAGGGGTACTTCAGTTTATATTTGTAGTTTTGGGTCAGAAGCATTGTGGACATCCACAGTTCTATTAAAAAACTGGCATGCTCCAACATGTAGAAAGCAGAAGAGGGAAGAGGGAGGCTTACCTGGGGGTCCCTTGAGATTATCAGCATGTGCCTTTTAATGGTGTGGCAGCACAGAGGGAAGCTTCAGCGTTTCATCCTTCCATTTTTCTGTCTCTAGAGGTCTGAGTGAAAGCGTTGAGGAGGACAGCAACAGTTTGAGAATAAGCCATGGTGACATCCCACCTTGAAGAAGAGTGCAAAGACATCAGAATTTACTATAGACATACCTGCTAGCTGTGAACCATATTTAAAGAATACGCAGAAGCATGTTAATGCATTGTAATTGTATTACTGTACACTGAATTTTGTTTTCACAATGATTGCTTGGGTTAAAGGACAGACAGAGCTGAAATATTTCTGTAAGGATGTATAGGCTACAATGTTTCTGCCAATATTCTCAGTTCGTAGCACTGTAATGGAAAGTTTTGATGCTATCTTGAAGGGATTTCCCCATTATATTCTTATCACACTCCCATGCTCCCTTAGACCTGGAAGTATTTGACTGATAGTCCTCTTTACTGTGATTACTTGATTTTTTTTCAGTTTATGAAGATTCACAATAGAGGAGCTCTTCTCACTGGAGAGGGACATGATTTTGTGCCGATACGTCCCATCTGAGTGTCAGATTGTGTTCGGATCTCCGAGCATTTCTATCTCAGATTGATGCCTAAAGATAAAGAACTGTGATAATCCTCTCGGAACAAATGTAAAACGGTGTCGATGAGTCCTCGAGACGTGGCCCATTTTTCTGCATGGTGTGCATGAGGGATAAGCTGCTTAGGAAAAGATACTGCCAGTCAGTTGTTTAATGAAGTTAAGAATTGATACAATAAATGTAATGTGTTTGATAGCCTGCCAAAGAGACACCATAGATGCAGAGTTGAGCGGCTGCCCACGAGAGCTGAACTAATGGAGCGTAACGCTGCACGGCACTTTCTGGCTCAACTGTTTAGTCTGACTGTTTAAAAGTCTCCACCGTTTACTCTGAAGATTTTGATGTGTTAGGTAAAGAAAAACTAGCGCTCTGTTCAAAAACCTAGTGAGCTGCCTACAGAGGCAGTATTTTAAGACATAATTTTTCCATTTTATGAAATATCTGTGCATGTTATGTATTTTAAAGCTTAAGCTTAGCTTAGCTACATGTTAATGTTAAAAGCTTTATAATGGCAGTGAATGAGTGTTGGGTTTTTGTAAGAAAAATATCTATATTTAAAACTCCATGTCATACTATTAAAAGCTATGCTTTTAACCACAGACCAAGAGCTGAAATTCCAACCACACAACTTTGTGATGCTGTTTGTGGTTTGTTGGAACTATGAATTTGGGGAAATCATTGAACCCCTATGTTGATTATGACAGAAATTGCGAGCATAGTTGGGTAACGATTCTTGTGGGAAACGCACCCCAAATTTGCCTTCAAATTTAGCTAATTTAACAGTGAGATTCCCTCAGCAATAGCTACCTTTCAGATACATCTCTTGAGTTAATATTTGAATCACCATCCTGTCAGTCAAAGCACCATGTTTGACCGCACCACAATTTACTAGGACCAGGGAACGACTGATAAATTTTACACTCTGAGCACTCTGATCCTTACAAATTTCTTATGAGGCAGTTAGCTCAAATCCTTCAAACACTAGTGCTGAATTTAAACTCGTTTTTATACTCAGAGACTTTCCACCAACTCGCATCCTGCATGTTAAAATACTGAAGTTCTCATGTAGCTTCCCTGGATAATTGAAGAACAGCGAGCAGTGGAATCTGTCAGATGCCTGCCATAAATGAGAGGCTTTGGGTTTTACTTCATCTTTGCACTGAAAAGAGAAAGACAGTAAAGACACATCAAACTGAGTGGAAGGGGAAAGAAACAAAGCAATTTAGAGGGGAAATAGTAGCTGAGGACAGTTAATGGCCAGACATTAAGCCCAATTAAGTTGGGTGTTAGTAGAAAGGGACGATTTATGCAAATGCTTTGCAGTCAGGCGTTTCTCCAACAAAGGTTGCGGCTGAAAGCCTGTGGAGTAGTAGTCCACAGTGAAAGGGTTTCAAAGGTAAGCAAATATTGTATTTGTCAAAAATTATCCTCTTCTCCTCTGAGAAGCTATATGAAAGTAATTTCAGATAATTCATTAAATTTAGGTTAGCTTTTGCAAGTGGGATTTGTGTATCCGGAAATGGATATTCTCTAGTGACTAGAAATCCGAATATGAATTCACTATTCTGGTACATTCCTAGTAGTGACATAAGCATTATTTGTGATGATATATTTACATTTGTGGAGAATTAATGTTTTTTGTAATCCCAGACAGCAATGTGTGTGTGTGTGTGTGTGTGTGTGTGTGTGTGTGTATACAGTTGAAGTCAAAAGTTTACATACACCTTGCAGAATATGCAAAAGGGTAATACCAAAATAAAAGGGATCATACAAAATGCAGGGTTTTTATATTATTGTTTTATTTAGTACTAACCTGAGTTTTTTTTTTTTTTTTTATTTTATTTAGTGATTGTTGTTCATGGGCCCCTTGTTTGTCCTGAACAGTTAAACTGCCTGCTGTTCTTCAGAAAAAAATCCTTCAGGTCCCACAAATTCTTTGTTTTTTCAGCATTTTTGGGTGTTTGAACCCTTCCCAACAATGACTGTATGATTTTGAGAAGGGTCTGGCTGCAGACATGCACTTGCATTTCAGACCTGCACTCTGAGACAACTGCACTTCCGGAAGTGATGTCACTTGCAGTCTATTTCATTTTTAATTTTTTATTTTATTATATTTATTTATTATTTTTTTAATGGAATCTCTCAATATTTTACAACAGTATTCAGGTGGTGAAGACAAGAAAAAAGAAACTAAACTACAATGTCACTCGCAATCGTCACTTGCACTCTCTGCTACCTGCGACCTCACTTGCAATCCACACAAATCGTGCATATTGTCAATGGAGACAAGGCGATGTGGTGGTTAAACGATTAACACTAATTTAATAGCATAATGCGCAGGGTCCTGCAAGTCATCTGTAGGAAATAGAAAAGACCCACAAAAACGTGGCCACAGAACAGCAGAATATGAACGCAATGCGCAAAGTTTCTTGTTAAGCATTTCCTCCCATAGAAAACCATAAATGCTTAATATTATTAGCTAATGTCATTGCATATGAAACAGTATCAACACCTTGGCCCCTCGCTATTACAAGTGTTTTGACAACATGATCAAAATAAAATGGTAATTTCCAGACAAATCATTATGAAATCATTTTACTTACAGTTTGTGATGCAGCTGCAGGCAGATCTAGTACCACTTTATCTTTCAACAAATGTTTCTTTGTGAACTCACTGTGCCTTGTTTACCAAACAAAATATTCCAATCAATCCTCTGACACCATCCGGGATGCCATTAAAAATAAACTATCCACTTGTTCCTTATTCTGGGATCCTTCTAATATCTGTACAAAGACACAAATGAGCTGTTTAAACCAAACACGTCAAAGCGAACGTTCTTTCACCCCATTTGTCCATTTGATGACAGAGTCAAGCTTGTGGACTGTATCAGAATGGATGTGCATCTGTATCCAGTGTATACAAGATAGTGGCAGTGATTGTCATTTCTGTTCACTTTTGATGTGACGCGACACTTGCATTCAGTGTAATCAAGTGTCAGAAGAAAACTATTTGTCGATGTCTTACTCTAGAGGTGGTGTTTATGCAAACGACTGACGTCACCCTGGCACCTCGGGTCCAAGCGAGCCATTTTCTGAGGGTTATTACATAAATGCCTTTTTATTGATGATGAGGACATTTTAAGTTATGAAACTTGCAGGATGTATTAAGCATACAAAGACCTCTTCTATGTCAAAAGATCAAGAGAAATTTGGTTTCTCATGTCATGACCCCTTTAAAGTTTATTTAGTAATATATTTTGGCATTTGAAGCAAAGGTGTTAAGTTTAAGGCTTTCCAGATCTAATACATATACACTTGTTTTGATAAAAATAATTAGATTTACATTTTAAAAAATGAATAAAATTAATGTCAATAACCCTTCAGACAGTGGCAGGTGTGCACCTGGGAAAATTCAGTAACAGACTAGTCTGGATGGTTGTTTCTGGGAACAGACAAAAGTTGGACTGTTTACCTTTGCTGACTTTGGGCGAGATGTTACAAGAGAAAATGGTCCATCAATCAGAGGTGCTCTGGGCGCTGGGCTCTAAAGCAGAGAAATGAGGCAGAGGAGACTGTGCCAGCAGCCGTTTCCACTGCTGCATGACGGGAAAGCTTCCATTGCCCTCCCAAAAATTATTTGTGAACACAAAGTGGACCGTCCCCTGAAAGTTGAAGTTTCATCATTTCTTTCTATCATTTCTTTCTGTATAGTCCCCCCTGGTTTCCAATTGGACCGGATTAGAGCGGCAATGGAAACTTAAACATGTCAATAAACAGGACTGAATCGATTGTTGCTGGACCTCCACTGCTGCTCCACTGCCCCATCTCACATTAATAGCTCATGTCGGTCAAAAAGGCAGTTTGCACACCATCATGCTGAAAACCTCTGACTATTTAGCACTTGACCTTTTTAAATGTTCTCTCATATGGTTTATACTAGGTATTAGAATTGATTATTACTTTATCATGTTGCATTTGACATGCTTACACATATTAATACATATACAGTAGTATACAGTAGTGGTGGTAATGTTTGTGTGTTGTCTGTTTGCAGTTTGATTATATAAAATGATGTTTATATCTGTGTTCTTTTATCGCCTTTGACCAGCGTCTGCTTGTGAAAACACTGGCTGTCTCCAGCCTTAATTACAGCTGTATGGTGTGCGGCGTCCACAGCTGCAGCTGGCAATTACTGCACGCCCATATTGCTCAGAGAGCCCTGCTTTGATTCAGCACGGAGCCAGCTGAGATCAGACTCCATACGCAGGCTGCTAAATGAACAGCCATGTGTTACATACAAGTGTGGCCCCTAAAGGTCCTTTCTCATCAGAACAAGCCTCGCTGCTGGAGAAATTTGGTTGATTTATAATAATACATTTTAAAGCTGGTCTGCCCGATGAAAAGATACCAGCTTATACCAGCATGAATGTCCTTCCCATGCTATTTACATGTAACACTTATGAGTTTAGCAGCAACATTTAAACTGCTCTTTTCCACACAGTGAAAGTGAATGGTGCTATTATATTGCTTTAATTTAAACCTACTTTGCATAACTGTATGACTTTAAAAGACTTGAAATGTAGTGCATAAGTTGTAATTACATTTATTATGAACAGTGTTATTTATATACTATTACAGTATTTATAAATATTTTGAATTAGCCTTTATTTTTTATTTTCAGTTTTAATTGTATTAGTAATTTTGTTGTGCTTTTTTGATTTTTATTACTTTAGTATTTATATATATATATATATATTTCTATTTAGCTGTATTTTCCCCCTGTAATTTAGTAATTAAGCTTAAACTTATTTTAGGGTAGTTGCCAAAGCACCAATTCTGTTTTTACTTTTGTTTGTTTGTTTTGAGTTAAATTCAATATTTATCTTTTATTTCAGCACTATTGAATTAACAAAAACAATTTATAAAAGTTTTAGTTTTAGTTAACAATAACAACACTGTTTGGAGCTTAAAGGGGTGCTATGCTTTTTCACTTTTTGAACTTTAGTCAGTGCAGGGCTTGCCGGTGGAACAGTTGATGAATTTGTCACTGGCCCGAAAGGGCCACTGCTGCGTCATCACTAAAGTTGATCATTTGCACATGTTTTTAGGCCTTTTTAATCTAAAATTTCAAGCGATCACAGAGAGAGACGTGTCTCTGACGAACAAATAGCCTACAAAAGTATGTTAAATTACTCGTCTTGATGATTAAATTTGTAGCTTTAACAATGATTAATCTAATTTATACAGTGAAGTACAGATGCATCGATCGACCGGACATATTTCTCTGTTCCGGGCTTGCACACGAACCGCATGCAATAGTTTTTCAAAATGTCATGTGTGTGGAAATATTACAAACTCTTTAAACATCCGTGTTCACAACGTGCGAAATTTTGTAAATATTATCCTAAATATTGAAACGGGGATTATATGAACGTATCTAAAAAGTTTTCTTTTCATTTACCTCTTTATAATGCATTTAAAGTAACGCTCATAAGGAAGGTGCTGCTTTGTTTACAGCTGTAACCAAAGAAACGTAATATCACTGTTATTCCATAGGTCCATACAGTCCGTCTGCTTTTCCCTAAAGCATCTTTTTATTTGTGATAAATTATAAATAATCATAAACAAACTTTTAAACAAACAAATAATGTTTGAACTTTATATTTGTTAGGCTAGTAGGTTTTGTTGTGGTATTGAAATTGGAATTGAGAATCATACAATTTAATTGTTATGTAAAATTTTGGTGTTATATAAGCTTATTAAAATAAAAGTTAACTAGAGTCAAAAACAATGATAACAGCAACTGTTTTATTTATTAATTTTGACCGGGCCAGTAGAAAAAATCCTTAGCGTTGAGCCCTGAAATGTGTGGTGTGTATCTTTGGGCATAAAAAAGATCTACAAAGATACAAATCTCAAAGTCCACTTCAAAAGGAGATATTTCGTTTTAAAAAAATCCCTTTTCAAAAACTACAGTGAACGGCTCCTTTGGACTACAACGTTTGTTTTCCGCATGCAATGATGTCACAACGCGGGCAATTAGAATATCATTAAATTAATTCCCGCCTGCGGAAATTCTAACACCATGTGTACACCGGACGCGAGCAGCACGACAAAATACAGTAGAACCCATTGTAATCAATGATGCTGTCTACACTGGATGCGGCGCGACAAATTCCCAACAGTAAACTGCTGCCGCGTTCTATTTATGACGTGCTCACACAAAGTTCAAATGATTTGCAACTGTCGCTTTGTCCTGTCCAGTGTAGACAGACTAGCTGTTGCGGCGCGGCAGTGTAGACACGGTGTAATTGTTGGAGGGAGGGTTGGACGAGATGGGGGATTAGCCTATAACTTTAGCGATGCAGCACGGAGAACGGCTTCAACGAGCGCAGCGCGGCGGGTATAAACACAAGCATTGACTAGAGTGGCTGCTTCAGAGCCGTAACGTGCTGCAGACGTGTGCAGTGTGTGGTTAGAGATTTATTCATCATACAGTGTAGATAGCTTCACTTATAACGTAAGTGTTTTTTAGTATGCATTAAACTTGCACTAGGCTAATCAGTGATGATGTTAGGCTGTTTTAGCCTTATGCTGGAGTTGGTTTCAGGCAATGAAATTAAGTATGTAAATAATTAAACATATTAGCACGATAATATCATGGCGATCTGGCAGGCTGACGACAGGACCCAACACTACTGTAGCATATTATTTACTCACCCTCCATGCATCCTAGGTGTATATGACTTCCCTCTTTCAGACGAATGCAATCTGAGTTATATTAAAATTTATCCTAGCACTCCCAAGCTTCAGAATGGCATAGATGGGTGTTTCTCCTCATCAGTCCAAAAGAAGTCCAATAATATGCATCCATCCATAATAAAAAGTGCCTCACATGGCTCTGGTGGGTTAATAAAGGCCTCCTGTAGCGATTTGATGCATTTTTGTAAGAAAAATATCCATATTTAAAACGTAAGAATCGCTTTAATCTGGCTTGCACTAACAGTTGTACACAGAACTTGCTTTTTTAAAAATGGACGTGGCAGTACTGAAATACTATCTAAGCTGTTCGCCAATCACAACGCAGAGGGAGAGCTAACCAATCGCAACACATTTCGTTTTTCGGAATGTGGGCCTTCATTAAACCCGAAACTAATCAAGCCATATGTGCCAGGCTGGGAGAGATGTATTGTAATAATGTAAATTATGTTAAAAAGAATGCGTTTTTCGAACCACCAAGCATGAAAGCATGTTCTAGTACACCCCCAAAACAAAATCAAGACTTTGTAAAAGAGCATGATAGGACCCCTTTAACATCAGTGGTCACTGGTCAGAATCCACATTTTGTTGTCTAGACAAGTGGCAGAATTGTCATTTTTGTGAGAAACTATCTCTTTAACCAGAATGATGGAGACATCAGCCAGCATCCCTCATTGGGACCAGCATCCAAAACACAACATATGCTGGAGCCCAGCTATACTGGGCTTTTCAGCAGTGCCAAGAGTCTTTCTCACATTTGTTTCTTTCTTTGTCTGTTTTTTTTTTTTGTCAATCCAACAAATCAAGCTTTGTTTTTATTTGTGGTAGTGATTTGATTTGGCATGATAGCTAAAGATTGGAACCAAAAACATTCCGAACAAAAGGTCAGAACAAGAATCAGGCATCCAGAACTGAAGCAAAAACCTCAGTTTCCAGGTCTTTCATGGATATGTTTTTTTTTTTAATTGTGTCTCTCTTTTCTTTCTTTTTTTCTGTATTTTGATTTACTGGACACCAATTTAGAGTTCTTTTTCATCCACCTGTGCTTTTTGTTGATGCATTTCCTCCTGACAATTATTTGTCAGTGTTTTTGCCTTTTATTCTTGAGTATTTCATTACACAGCTCTGTGCATCAGGCTGCAGAGTACCTGAATAACAGTCTTTTTGTCACTTACGTTTGAAGAGCGACAGGGTCTATAAATAACAAAAATGCATGCTTTTTTAAATGTATCTATTTTTTATTCTTTTATTTTATTTTATTTTTATTTTGAGTAGCTGTGATTTATGTAAGCATTTGTGACCCTGGACCACAAAACCAGTCATAAGTAGCACGGGTATATTTGTAGCAATAGCCAACAATACATTCTATGGGTCAAAATTATCCATTCATCTTTTATGCCAAAAATCATTAAGATATTAAGTATCATGTTCCATGAAGATATTTTGTCAATTTTCTACCGTAAATATATCAAAACTTAATTTTTAATTAGTAATATGCATTGGTAAGAACTTCATTTGGACAACTTTAAAGGTGATTTTCTCAATATTTAGATTTTTTTTTTTTTTAAATAGTTGTATCTCTCCCAAATATTGTTCTATTTATTTATAGCTTATTTATTCATTTCAGAGGATGTATAAATCTCAAATTCAAAAAATTGACCCTTATGACTGGTTTTGCAGTTCAGGGTCACATATTAAATCCAGTTTCAGAAGTTATTACCTTTGATTTTGTGTTCTCTTATCAATATTACCCATGTGGAGCAATTATTTTGATGTGATGGTTTCATTGTGGACGCGAATATATTTCTGAGGATGTGGGCTATTCATTTTCTGCTTGTTTGAGGAATAAATGTATTGCATGATAATGCAATATGGATTGTATAACTGTCTCTCTCTCTCATCAAAATGAATATGACAGGAATGAGACAGAGAAAACATTGTTTGTTATGCCACCGAATACAAATGCCCACTGACAGAATGATAAATTGTAACATTTTTAATCAACGTCTCTTTTGTTTTTTTATGCGAGTTGGAAAACTATCTTCTATGACGATTTGAATGCCTCCGAAATTTTAAGTTTAAAGTGACCTTTTCCCTGATTAATCATAAGCGTTTTAAAAGGCATCTCTTTGAGGGATCAAAAGGTTTATTTTTAAAGTATTGAATCTTAGGGAAACAAAGGTTATGGTTTCCAACGATTGTAGCTTGCTATGGCCTCCTTAGTATGAGAATAATGCATTTTTAATTATTCACTGCTGTTTTTTTCATAGGTCTACACAAGATATGGGAAATGCTACACTTTCAACGGGAACAAAACAACCTCCAGGAAGACAAAGCAAGGAGGGATGGGAAACGGACTGGAGATAATGTTGGATATCCAGCAGGATGAATATCTACCTATCTGGAAAGAGACAAGTGAGTTATAACGCAACACAGAGATGATTTCTGGTTCAAAAGTTGCAAAGTCATTTCATATCTCATGGTTCTCAGACGTGTCTGCACATCTGTTAAGATAAACATGTTTAAATTCAAGGTTTATTTGTGATGTTGTTTTTCCTATTTGTATTTATAGAGGGATATGTGAGGCTTATCTTTGTGTTCTCGTTCATATTGCTTGTTCTGCTTTCTTACCCTCTCTCTGTCTCGATCATCCTCTTGTTTTTTTTGTTTTTGTTTTTTTTCCTGCAGATGAAACATCTTTAGAGGCAGGAATCCGTGTTCAGATCCACAGTCAGGATGAGCCACCCTACATCCATCAGCTGGGCTTTGGAGTCTCTCCGGGATTCCAGACCTTTGTATCCTGTCAAGAGCAAAGGGTATAACCCTTACCTTGAATCACTCTCAAACTTTTCAGTCTAAGTACCACCTATTATGAAATGAGACCATCCAAGTACAGTACCATCTAGTCATATTATCATTCTCCCAATTTTTTTGAAAGCTTAAAGGGATAGTTCACCCAAAAATGAAAATTCTGTCGTTAATTTCATGTCGTTCCAAACCTGTAAGACCTTCATTCATCTTCGGAACACAAATTAAGATATTTTTGATGAAATCCGAGAGCTTTTGGCCTTGCGTAGCAGCACAACTACCATGTTTAGGACCAAGAAAAGTAGTAAGGACATCGTTAAAATAGTTCATATGACATCAGTTATTCAACTGTAATTTTATGAAGCTACGAGAATATTTTTTGTGTGCAAAGAAAACAAAAATAACTTTATTCAACAGTTTCTTCTCTTATATGTCAGTCCTCGACACGTTTACGAGTGTACCACAACGCATGCAAATGAAGTCATTATTTTTGATCTCTTTGCACATAAAAAGTATTCTTTTAGATTCATGACATTAAGATTGAACCACTGATGTCACACTGACTATTTTAATGATGTCCTTAGTACCTTTCTGGGCCTTGAACATGGTAGTTGTGTTGCTGTCTATGTAGCGTCAAGCTCTTGGATTTCATCAAAAATATCTTAATTTGTGTTCTGAAGATGAACAGAAATCTTAAGGGTTTGGAACGACATGAGGGTGAGTAATTAATGGCTAAATTTTCATTTTTGGGTGAACTATCCCTTTAATGGTCTAGTATTCTGTCATTCACTCACCATCATGTTGTTTCAAACTATATAATGTTTTTTAAAACACAGAAGTATATTTTTTAAATAATTGTTTCTTGACGTACAGAATTTCAGAGAAAACAAGCTGGTACCTGTTATACTGAAGTGAAGCAATAAATAAAAATAACGGCCAGTAATCAAGCAATTAGCAGAGGAGGATTTCTTTGCAAGTGTGAAATGCACTCAGAGTTGAGAAAGTGTCTGACAGTTGTAGGGTCACCAAGCTTGTGAAGTTGAACAATGAATGTGTATTTTACAGCATTTCTACATCAGTTCAAATGATGACATCTAGTAAACTATCTGTGTGCAATATGATATCAAGGTTTTTCATTTTTTGAACAGGAAAATGAAGCATACTGAATTGCTAAAACGAATAGTCCTGAAAGATGACAAAAATATTCTACTTAGTTGCGATGAAAGAGAAATAGTAAACATTTTTTCTGTATCATAACATCCAAGTGAAACCAAGATTATCGTAAAAGAACAAATCTTGGTCGGGGACTTGCCCCAGTCCATCAGATCTAAAAGCAAGATTGTAGTTAACTATATATTTAAGCGGACTAAATGAAAAGTCACCAGATAAATCACCAGAAAGAAGTCTGTCATTTCACTTAAATGACCATTTTGATTAAACAGTTATGAGAAGAAAAAATTAGATTATAATTTGAACATAACATGCATTCAGAAAATAGATAGGGTGAAGTGCACTCAAAAGTACTTTTGTACTGCAAATGCAAAAATTTGTTGTCCTGGCACCTGTTCAGACACCAGATATATTTTTTTGATATATTTTTTACTAAATTTAAGTAAACTGTGACATGTTATGAGGAAAAAAAATCCTCATACAGTGGACTACCAGTAAAACTGATTTAAAAAAAAAAAAAAAAAAGGGGAACCAAAAATTAGATTTGACACTTTGACCTAATCTTTTGTTACATACTTTTCCATCAAAGTTATATGACATTTTCAAGATGAATTTGTTCTGACACAGTTTAACTCTTGAGTTCTTTTAATATTTTATTAACATTTTCGAAAATAAATAAGTAAGGGATAATCAACGGTTTGCCGTGCATTAAAGGATTTTAAATGCAGAAGTGGAGGTTAAGAATGCCGTACGCGAAGCATGGCAAGCCATCGATTATCACGCTTATTCCATGGTCATTTGCCAAGTTATAGAAAAGTTAAAAGTAGTATTGCTCTTTGCAGCATGATATTTGACCGAATGGGTAAAAAAGATGGTTATTTTTGTTACTTATGACACGCAGCTATAGCATTCTGCCCGCTTCAAATCAGACACAGAGATGAAATAGTGCGGTAAGATCACATTTATTAGAATTAATTATAGCATTTATTTCAGTAAATTATCGATCGACCGAGAGAGAGAAAGAGAGAGATGACAGTTGTGTGTGTGTACCTGCCTGCATGCTGTGCGTCTGCGAATTTATTCAAAAACAGCGGTTTTACCACCTCGTTTCTGAGGAATATAATGTAGCGATCTAGAATCTAGGCTATTTTATTAACAAGAAAAAAATGGGGAAGTGCTGACAACAAGTTTATGTATGTGTGCAGTGCGACCTCTCTCTCTGCGTGTGTGTGTGTGTGTGTGTGTGCGTTTGCGTGCATCAATTAAAGCAGTGCATTAATATAGAACAGTGATTAAACTGACTTGGAACTACCTGTGCATTAAACTGTTTTACTGCATACCTGTCAGCAAATCAGAATCTAGTATCCAGACATTCCATGGATTAAACTGTGATAATGTGAGAAATTTTAAAGGTGTCTGAATAAATTTTGGTTTGACTGTAATTCATTTGTGATTATCAAGATGAATTTGTTCTGACACAGTTCTTGTGATGTTTATTACCATTTCCTAAACTATAGAAAACTGTGATAATGGAAGAAATGTTGAAGGTGTCTGAACAAATTTTGGTTTGACTGGTTTTGAAATGTAGGGCAACGTATTCTTAAAACTCACATGTGTCTAGAAACTGTTAGACTGGTTTCACGATTAATCTCATATTTAAAAATGAGCACCTAATACAATATTTGTTTCAAAGGCAGGCCACTTGTTACGCTTTCCTTCTGAAAATGAAGCCACATACAAATAAAGTCTTGCTCTTTTGTCAGTCGCTTCAGTTTTTCTGCTTTTTAAAATTGTGGCGTAGCTTGAGAACGCTGCTTATTTGCATACTTAATTTGCATGTACTGATTCTCTCTTTATTTCTGTCTCCCCTGCTCTTCCAATCTGTCTCCCTCTCACTTTATCTCCCTTGTTCTCTTCACTGCTCTCCCTCTCTGTGTGTAGTTGACCTACCTGCCCCAGCCTTGGGGGAACTGCCGCTCCACCAGTGAGCAGATGATCCCGGGTTACGATACCTACAGTATCAGCGCCTGCCGCCTGCGCTGCGAGACTCTTGAGGTTCAGCGTGTGTGCAAATGCAGGATGGTGCACATGCCGGGTAACGCTACACCGCTGCATTCATTTCCCACTCAACCTAATCAGTGCGCTAATGTATTCTGCTAATTGCTAAAATACTAAATGAATAAACTCTTCTCATCTAATTTGCTCCAGGCAGTGGAGCCGAAAGCTTAATGCAAGTCTCTAAATTAACTTACTGTCTAGTCACACAATACGAGGAGCTCGGGTAGTTCATTTGGCGATTGCAAGGAAAAATGTAGATGATCGCAATCCGACGGCAACGACGAACCAGGACCCGCTGGTTCGTTACTCGAAGCAGCCGACAAACCGGAAAAAAGCAAATAGCTTTATTTTCTCTTTTGAAAACCAATGACGTATAGACCGGGGGACTTTCTCTGTCCCCAGAAACCTCTTTTCTAATTAACTCCACCACACCTGAGTTGTTATCAGTGTGGCTTTTCAGAAAGCGTGTGACTGTTGGTGGTCGGGCTCTAATGGAAGCTCTGCTTCTCTGCTTTTCTCCTTTAATGTTACTAAATCAATCTCCCATAATGCAAATTGAAAAGAGAGACTGTTCCAAAAGCATTAACTCAAAGGCCATTTTCTCTTAGGTGCCATATGTATTTCCTCGAACCGCTTGCTCTTCTGATGGATTCGGGTAGCGAGTTGGACCTCCTGCAGTATTGTGTGTCGATGGGGATTGGGTTTTAAAGACTTTATAAATGCGCCTTTGGGGAGGGTTTGGATCAGTCCATTTTGGGTGCAATTAGGCCTAGACTGATTGTCATGAGGGAGGCGTGGTGAAAGCAAACCCATCTCCCTCAGTCACACGCTGCCTTCCATCATTTTAGGATGAATAACAAAGCAGAGGCGCGCTGTCTCTTTCTCTGCCGCTCACGCTTTTTCTTCCTTGGCTGGCGGTGAAATAACACCGATCATTTTGCTCGTGATTGATCAGAGTCATTATGTATTTTGTTTCTCAGGAGATGCCGATATCTGTACTCCCAGCAATATCAAATGTGTGGACAAAGCACTTGGTAAGCAAGCATTTTTCATTTTTGCTAACGCCCTGGAGTGTAATATCTCTGGAGGTAGTGGGCACAAATAATTAAATCCCAGATAAACAGATGTTTCTGTGCGTGGTCTGGGGTGGGAGACACAGGATTACTCAGTCAGTCCATGAAGGAGATTGTTCTCTAGCGCTTTGACATCCTTTACAGGGCAGCATTAAACTGTAGATCCCTGCAGTGCATTACCCTCTGATACCCTCACGACGTTATCGCCTGCTGTAGGTGTCTTGTTCCACTGATTTTATGACACTCGTAAATGGAGCGGCTCATGAAAAGTTGATGATGAGAGATGTATCGCTACAATTATGATAGTCCTTATCTAATAAGCCAGAAATTTAATTATCTCCACAGTCAAAAGGAAACCCGACCCCATTTAATGGGTGGTTGAACTAAATCCAGATGTATCTTAAAAGAATGGACTGTACTACCGTCCACTGGACTGACTTATTCAAATATTCACACTGAAATATCTACTGTGATAGTTTATTTATTTATTTTCTCACTCTCATGTCTGTAGATGTAAATGTATCGCCTATAACAACACAACATGGTACGATGGTGCTTTAGTGCTAAGATTGCAAGATTAAAGTCGTAATATTTCAAGAATTAAAGTAGAAATTACAAGAATAAAGTCTAAATATTTTGAGAATAAAGTCGAAATGTATCTAGAATAAAGTCAAAATGTTTTGTGAATAAAGTTGAAATTATGAGAATTAAATCATACATATATACAACTCCCGTTCAGGATGAAGTTTGCAGGATTTTGTCCACAAAATGATAAGAGCACACATTATTTTAACATTTTATTTGATCATTTCACACACAGTGTTTTAAGTGGTGCAAGCCATGCTTTTCTTTTGTCAATGTTTATGCAAGGCATACAGCGCCAAACACAGACTACAGGAATTCCTGAAGTTTATTGTCGCTACTGAGGCAGCCAACAACAGCACAGCTTCAAGGAGTTCACTTCCAGAACAAAATTATAGATAATGTACTCACCCCATTGTCATCTAAGATGTTCATGCCTTTCTTTCTTCAGTCGTAAAGATATTATGGGGTTTTTTTTGAGGAAAACATTTTAGGAATTATCCCTATATAGTGGACTTGGAATGGTGCCCGCGAGTTTGAACATCCAAAATGCAGTTTAAATGGAGCTTCAAATGGCTCTAAATGATCCCAGCCGAGGAAGAAGGGTAGCGAAACGATTGGTAATTTTCTAAAAATAAATTTAAAAAGGATATACTTCTTAACCTCAAATGCTCGTCTAGCTCTGCAATGCGCATACGCCCTAATCCAGGTCAATGCTGTTAGGGTATGCTAAAAAACTCCCATCTCATTTTCTCCTCCAAATTTAAAATCGACCTACATCGCTGTAAAGTACCGACCCAGTGTTTTCAAAGTGAAAATGCAAAGAAGGTCAAACACCCTTTACAAAAAAAAGGTAAAACAACGATGTAGGAGGATTTTGAAGTTGAAGGAGAAAAAGAGTATTGAAAAACTGTATTGACCCGGATTACACAGAATACGCATGTGCATCACAGAGCTAGATAAGACAAGTATCTGAGGTTAAAAAGTGTATCATTTTTTGTTTGTTTGTTTTTTTAGAGAATGACACATCATTTTGCTAGATAAAACCCTTATTTCTCAGCTGGGATTGTTTAGAGCTGCACTGAAACTGCATTTTGGACGTTAAAACTCGTGGGCATGACAGCACCCAAATGGAAGTTAGAATCCATCATGGTGGTGTTCATCAGTTACTCAGGAAAAAGGTAGATACTGTAAAGTGCTTCACGATGCCATAGAAGAACCTTTTTTGTCTAAATGCTTCCATAAAAAACCTTTAACATCTGAAGAACCTTTCTGTTTCACAAAAGGTTCTTTTGTGGCAAAAGAAGGTTTTTCAAATTATAAAAAGGTAAGAAAGAGATAGTTCTTTAAAGAACCTTTGACTGAATGTTTCTTTGTGGAACCAAAAATGGTTCTTCTATGGCATCGCTGTGAAAACCCTTTTAAAGCATGTTTAGGCTACTTAACAAGATATTGCCCACCTAAACAACATCAGTGTAGTTAGCTTCTAGTAGCTTGTAGTGTGCCTATAGACTTTTTAAAAGGGTAGATGGACTTTAAATTATAAGAGGCTTTATACATTATTAAGTAGCTTCCCCAGAACTGCAACATCTGCATGTAATAATGTAAATCAAATAGGCGGTGTCATGGCATGTCTACTAAATTTTGTTCTAAAAGCAGGGAATTAATGTTAAATATGTGGTGCATTGGGTGTATACTCTGCCAAATATATAAGCATGACATTCATGATACTTGCTCTCAGGGAGGTCGAGTGTGTGTAACTGTGCATGTGAGAGTGTGTGTGTGTGTGTGCTCTCTTCTGGATGCCCTTCAGAAACCAAATTAAATCTGAACAACATGCTGAGTGTGTTTCAAGCATCTTATGGATGATTATTTAGCACTGGTGTTATCTCTCCATATTAGTTTGATGAATGAAGAATGGCTGTGCAGGTGTGAGCCAGAGCACCTGCTCTCTCTCTCACACACACACACACACACACCTGTCTGCTGCTCTAAACTAATGTGTGTGTCCTCTTCGCAGCACTGCTGCAGTCAAGTTCAGGTGACACCTGCTCCTGTGAAACTCCCTGCAACCTGACGCGTTATGGTAAAGAGCTGTCCATGGTTAAAATCCCCAGCAAAGGCTCAGCTCGCTACCTATCTAGAAAATATGACAAGTCTGAAGACTACATCAGGTGTGGCAACCTTTCCACCTTCAGTATAGTTTGAAACAGATATAATACTGTACTGATTCTGATATGTATGATTAACACATAAATGTTTTATTGTCCTTTTGTTTTAGAGACAACTTCCTTGTTTTGGACATTTTCTTTGAAGCCCTAAATTATGAAACAATAGAACAGAAAAAAGCATATGACGTTGCAGGATTATTAGGTGGGTTTCCTATGCCTCATTTTATCTTAAAGTAATTTTGTGTACACCTAATCTTGAGCATTTCTGAGCTTAAACCAATATGAAATTAAAACCGACTCTTTCTTAATGCACTTTCCTGGTGTTATTCCCAACAATACATTTGTGAACATTTTTCCAAAGAAGAAACATGTTTGTATACTTTTGCACAATTTAATCAAGTTATAACCACTTTTACTTTCTCATAAATGATTTAACATAAATGTTTTGCTGCTGAAATCACGTATGCCACAAAGTTTGTTGGATAACCCAAAATCTTGTTTCAGCCCTGTTTTATTTTAGTACAATTTATATGCTAGTATTCTTTAATATTGAAAGTAGCTTTTATTCTATGTTTTTGTTTTTATTTTTATTTCAATTTTATGATGTCATTTTATGTGGTTTTATAATTTGTATTATTTTTATTTTTTATTTCAGTTTTATCTCAGTTGTAGTTATTTTAACACTTTTACTTATTCAGAATGTTAGTCAAGGAGACATTTCTAATTCTTGTTTCTTAAGTTTTTTAAAAATATATTTCAGCTTTATTTTAATGAGAAAAAAAAAACATTTTTAATAGTTTTAGTTAACAGAAATGTGGCATATTAAAGATTATGTTGAAAATGACAATTCACATTGAAAAAAAAAATGTGCACATTGTACTTATTCTTATTTTTTGATTTCAGGGGACATTGGCGGTCAGATGGGTCTTTTTATCGGAGCCAGTGTTCTCACCATCTTGGAGATTCTGGATTATGTATATGAGGTAAGTACACATTGTTTTGGCCCCCTTTTTCCCATTCCATAGCCATTTATTTTAACCAATAGCTCTTTTCCTGCAGTGTTTTTTTTTTTTTTACACATTGTATTTCCCATAAGAGCAGATAAGACTGGACCTCTGAGCTGAGCAGCAGAAATGCTGATGCTGCTAAACTCTGTTTATAGCCCTCATTTGTCCTACTTTCCCTGCTGCCCTCTTCACCCTGACTCCCCCTCACTTTTCTAGGTGATCAAACACAGGTTGGAGCGTTTGCTCAGGTCACAAAGAGATGACAAAAAGCAAACCCAGCAGCAGCAACAGGCCAGCACAGTCGCCACAGTAAAGCTGGAGGAAATGAAAGCTAAGGTGAGCCACATGCTAATCTCTGGAGCGTTAGCGTTAGGATGCAGCGCAGATCAACTCTGTGAATAGGAACAAAGCCCGGAGGGAAATATAACATCAGTAGCAGGATATTAAACCATGATTGGGATGCCAGGCTGTCTGCTTAGACCAGGATTGAATCAAATATCCCTTGTTCTTATTGCAATCCGATCTTCTGTTCATGGAAGAAGAACACAGATGTTGGCAGAGCACACTGTATTCATGAGAAATGGAGTGTGCTCAAAACTAATTCAATTTGCGCATGGTCAGTGGGTCCTGTCTCAAAATTGTTTGACCATTATAAAGTTATAACAGTTATTATAACAGTTACAGCTCTAAAATTTGAATCAAGCTGAAGCCAGTGTAATATAGTTAATATACTGTATAGACTTTACTGACCTGTGACCTTCAGTTCTACAGGTCAAAAGTTTACATCCCCCTTTCAGAATCATTAAAATGTGTTCATTATTTTAAGAAAATAAGAGGGATCATACAAAATGCATGTTATTGTTTATTTAGTACTTACTTGAATCAGATATTTCACATAAAATACGTTTACATACAGTCCACAAAATAAAATAATAGTTGAATTTATAAAAAATTACCCTGTGCAAAAGTTTACATACACTTGATTCTTAATACTCCGTTGTTACATGAATGATCCACAGCTGTTTTGTTTTTTTGTTTAGTGATACTTGTTTGTGAGTTCCTTGTTTATCCTGAACAGTTAAACTGCCTGCTGCTCTTCAGAAAAATCCTTCAGGTCCCACAAATTCTTTGGTTTTCCAGCATTTTTGTGTATTTGAACCCTTTCCAACAATGGCTGAATGATTTTGAGATCCATCTTCTCACACTGAGGACAACTGAGGGACTCATATGCAACTATCACAGACGGTTCAAACACTCACTGACGCTTCAGAAGGAAAAATGATGCATTAAGAGCTGGGAGATGAAAACAGAATGAGAATGTGTATATTTTTATTATTTTGCCTAAATATTTTTTTCATTTCATACTGCTCTTCAGAGGCTACAGAAGATAGTTACATGTTACCTAGAAGACAAAATAAGTTACATTTACCCTGATCTTCAAATTCAAAACTTTTTCACCCCCGGCTCTTAATGCATCGTGTGTCCTTCTGGAGCATCAGTGAGTGTTTGAACCTTCTGTAATAGTTGCATATGAGTCCATATTAATATTTTCATACAGTCATTGTTGGAAACTGTTCAAATAAACAAAAATGCTGAAAAAAACAAAGAATTTGTGGAACCTGAAGGATTTTTCTGAAGAACAGTGGGCAGTTTAACTGTTCAGGACAAACAAGGGACTCATGAACAACTATCACTGAAACCAGAAGATCTTTTATGTGAAATACCTTATTCAAGTCAGTACTAAATAAACAATAAGATGCAATGATCCTTCAGAAATCATTCTAAAATGCTGATTTGGTGCTTAAAAAGCATTTCTTTTTTTTTTCTTCTGAAAATGTCCCTGCACACTCCAAAGATTGTATATTATGATACTATTAGTTAAAAAATTGGTGTCTTTAATCATGGTACTGTTGCCACCATTTTATAGATACAATAAGCCACTCAAGGAGGTGCATAACAGTGAGTTTACCATGGTTAAAGGGTTTTAACCATGATAAACCACACTAATACTCAGCCTTGAGTGGATTTTCGCTTTATCACAACACAGATTAAACAATGATTCACAGCCTTAGTCATAAGAGGCGTTTTATGCACAACCTAACAGCGTGTAAGATGTAGCAGTTGAAGTATCCTTGCAGAATCCCGTCTGACATTCTCTGTTCCTGTCAGGATTCTGGCGAGATGAGCCGGAGCCACTCGGAGGGAGCTTATGCTAACACTATCCTCCCAAATCACCATCACCACCACCGTACCCACCACCGAGTGTTCGAAGACTTTGCCTGCTAGGAAGACCCGTCTGTTGACATCTACAGAAAGAGTTCTCTCAGTGCTGAAGGTGGGCTCAATGAAAGACCCTCAAATCTCAGCGCTAAGCTCTCTCGCTGTCACCAGTTAAAGCTACAGCCAAAGTCGAACTCTAAACCCTCGCTTCTAACCGAACGCAGGCACGGATCGGACATTGCGGTCCAGCAGGAGACTCTCTGAAATCCCGTCCTGCCCACCCACCCACTCCTCCCTCCTATTGCAGGAAGTGACATCCTTGGCAACTCTACGATTTCTACACTGAATACCTTGGTATTGGGCCTCTACTATATCAAGGCATAGACTGCATGACATCTAGAGCCACTTTATACTCCAGATCCTGTTTGAAGCATTACATTCTTACTTTATATTTTGTCAGCTGTTAGAGTTTTATTCGGTGAGTTCTCATCTTGTGAAATATTATAATTCAGATTAATCTACAAATGTAAATGATGTATTTGAATCATGGCTATCAACCCTTAGGATCCAGAGCGTAAGAGAAGTAACTTAACTCTGTTGTACTGAAATCATGGGGACGGTGTAGAATAGTTTAAGTGTTTCAGACAAGTAATATGTATCCATCTCTACTGGATATGTCTGGTAAATGTTTCCTTTCTCTCAAATGATTTATGATTAATTTAACTTGAAGTATATTGAATAATCCACAAATTTTGTAATGTTATTTATAGAGCTGTAACGTGTGAGTGGTAATGGGTGTCATTAGCAGTAACAACATAATCTTCTTGTGAGGTTACTTCCCAACAGAGAGCCAAATGATGTGTACAGTAAAGCCCACCGGCCCACCAGAGCCACAAGAAGCCACTGTGGTAACCATATTGAATAGGTTCGTTTCATCCATCCATCAGCTGATGGATCCACTCTCCCAGACCTCCCAAAAGTGTTTAATAAAACAGACCTTATGTTCCTAGCTTCACTTTTGAATGAGACAGAGTGCAACAGTCCCACACAGAATGATAAACCGGATTTGTACAGCACACTCAAAGTATGAGAAATCTGATGCGCCAGAGCGTATGGCTACATGTTTAAAAGTCTGTCGATGAGTTTTTCTCAGGGTTCTTAGCTGTGAAATGTCTAGCATTTTCTTTGACAAAAGGCCAGATGTGCAAAGCATTTCAATCAGAAACCACCGGCTTTTCAGCAAGTGCTGACATTCAATGACAATTCACAGACTAAAAACTTTTCCATTTTAGTTACAGTCCTAACATCGCAAATGCTGGTATTGAATTTGTGGTTACAAACATGGCTAATATTACTGTAAGCTGACCGTGTAGCACCCCTAACTTTTTTTTTTTTGGCTTTTTGGAAATGCATTACTTTGTAATCAGACATTTCAGGTGCAGTTCTTGTATAATTAATGTCTGATGATTTCATTAGCTTAAAGGGTGTTATCACTTTATTATGATGTGTGTAAGACTTTACTGTTTAAAGGTTGTGCTATTAAAATGAGCAGAAATCATATATAATAAATAAATTATTTATATAGTACTATATCTCATATAACATTGCACACATATATATTCATATATGTTGTGCTAAATGTACTATATAATTTTCTCCTTCATATTTGGTACTCATTTTCTGGACTTTTTTTCTTTTGTTTACCTACACTCTAAAAAATGCTGGGTTAAAAACAACCAGTACTGTTTTTTTTTTTGGCAACCCAGCACTGGGTAAATATTGTACACATGCTGGGTTATTTTGACCCAGCTGGTTAGGTAAAATGTTTTCACCCAGTATGCTGGGTTGTATTATTTAGCTCAACTTGTGTTTACAAATTACCATACACACAGAAAAATAGGGGTTTAAAATTGTACTATTTAGGGTACAACAGCTTGTCACTGGAGCTGAAATAGACATTTTTGTACCTTTTTTTACCCCTAATAGGTACATATTACTACTCTAAGGTACTAATATGGTCCTATTAGGAGTTGAAAGGTACAAAGATGTGCTTTTAAAGGGTACTGCTCCAGCGACAAGCTGTGGTACCCCAAAAGGTACAATTTTAAACCTCTATTTTTCTGTTTGTACTATATACAACCTACAAATGTAACATTTAAAAGTAACATTTTAATTAAAGTGTATTAAACCGTTTTCTGTCATCCCTTTTTACCAAAATAGTGCTGATTTTTGTGCCAGTGTGTAGCCAAAAACTGACCCGGTGATGGGCTGCTGCTCGGCGGGGAACTGCAAACCTCAGACCGCTGCCCCGCGTTCCACTCGTAGCTGAAAGATAACGTGACTGACTGACTGACTTAATAAATTGCCCATAAACAAACAGTACGGAGTTTTGAGAACATATTTTAACAAATTAAATTCAGTATTATAACGAATACAACCGATTTTGCCGCTTAATATTTTCTGTATTGATACAATTGCACTGCCGTGATTAGAACGTTCAGTGCGTCATATCATCAGCTGCTAAATTCAAATCGGCGTTCGCCTGGCTGGCGCTGAGCCAGAAACAGACGCGTTTTTTTAAAGCGCTGCACATTGTAACCAATCACACACAATGCTGTTGAGCTTATGAATGCAATAACCAATCAGAGGTTTTCAGATGAGTTGTCGCTAAAATGCCGGTGTTTTCTTAAAGGAGAAGTCCACTTCCAAAACAAAGATTTATATATAATGTACTCACCCCCTTGTCATCCAAAATGTTCATGTCTTTCTTTCTTCAGTCGTAAATAGATTATGTTTTCTGAGGAAAACATTTCAGCATTTTTTACATATAATGGACTGATATGGTGCCCCGATTTTGAACTTCCAAAATGCATTTTTAATGCGGCTTCAAACGATCCCCGCCCAGAAAGAAGGGTCTTATCTAGCGTAACGATTGGTTATTTTAATAAAAAATAATACAATTTACATTTTTTTTAATGCCAAACGCTCGTCTTGTCTTACTCTGCCTGGACTGTTTTTATTCCGGTTCATGACAGTTAGGGTATGTCGAAAAACTCTCATCTTATGTTCTCCCTCAACTTCAAAATCATCCTATATAGCTGTTTTACCTTTTTTGTTAAGGATGTTTGATCTTCTTTGCATGTTTACTTGGCAAAGACTGGGTCAGTACTTCTGCAGCGATGTAGGCTGATTTTGAAATGATTTTTGAAGTTGAGGGAGAAAATATGATTGGAGTTTTTCGACATACCCTAACTGTCTTGAGTCAGAGTACACAGAGTTCACGGACAGAAAGGCAAGACAAGCCTTTGAGATTAAAAATTATTTAAATTATATTTAAATACTCTTTGAAAATAACCAAAAAAAATTGAAAATAACTTAATAAAAATAATAAATCGTTTCGCTAGATAAGACCCTTCTTCCTTGGCTGGGATCGTTTACAACCTCATTCGGCATCGTTTGAAGCCGCATTTAAACTGCCTTTTAGAAGTTCAAAATTGGGGGCACCATATCAGTCCATTATATGGAGAAAAATGCAGAAATGTTTTCCTCAAAAAACACAATTTCTTTACACCTGAAGAAAGAAAGCACACAGCACTTATGTTTTATTTTATTTTATTTATTTTTTTCCTTTTTATTCGAAAAATGCATTAACTATATCATAAAATATATCGATTCTCACCTTTACAGATTATGTTAGTTGATCTATAGTGGGTGGTGGTCAAAGTAACCTAATAATGTAATCTATTAACAAAACCTGTCTGTTTACTTAAGTAGATGGGTGTCAATGTCATGCCATAATATATTTTTAATACGACTGACTTTATATTTAACGTTTAGATTAATGTGAATAAAAACAATGTAAGTTAGGCTACTAATCATAACACTTTAATTGTACAGAAAGAGAGCAGAGAACATTTACATTACTGACAGTCTAGAGTTCAAGCACTCTCAAAAACTCCCATTAAAACCACTTAAGCTGTTTACACTATGAAATGAATATCTTACTTACAGATTCGTACACACAGTTGCACTTTATTGTTTCTGACGAGAGAATTCGCCAGAAAGCAGTGGTGGACGAAGTACACAAGTTGAGTACTTGAGTAAAAGTACAGATACGTATAATAAAATATTACTCCAGTAAAAGTAAAAGTGCTCCTCTTTCAATTTTACTCGAGTGAAAGTACAAAAGTACCCGATTTTTTATGTACTTAAGTAAAAAAGTACTGATAGATTTATTTTGCAATTTTATATAGGCTACTTAATTGAATTTTATATTAGCACATATTTTTTTTAGAATCCTACTGCTCAAAATACCTGGGATTTTCCCAAAAAATACATTTTTGTTGTTGATGTACCTGAGAGAAAACAGATTTGACCATCAAATTTTCACCAGTAAGAAAAAAGTTTTAAAGCTTGTTTTGCATAACGTCACAGTTATATATGACATGAGAATAAGGCCTGAAGTTAGCAAGAACATTTTAAGGAAAATATAATTATATTTTCATATAAAATGCGCCCAGAGGGCCTCACTTCCCACTTTGATAATTACTGTAGTTACCATGTTCTGAGCATGACATCCTTTCTTTTTCTCTCAGATGTAATCTATCTATGTGGTTAAATAAAAATATGTGGACTTTGTATCTAAAAATTATCTCAACTTAGCACCAGCAAGCAGCTAGACAGTTAGCATCAGCTAACAATATTTACTTATTTTCAGTATGGTTATGAATAAACATTCATATCTGTCTACTCTAGCTGATCCAAACAGTATAAAAAAATTATAGGGTTGCTAAACAATATAAAAACAGACGTCACGTAGGGCTACATGCGTAGCATTTTAATACAACTGCTAACGTTACATCAGCGAGGAATATGAACGTGCAGGAGTTATTTTATTTAAGCTGTTATTTAAATTTTTCGTTTTTGATGTGTCTGAATTCAAGCATTTCAGTGCGCTTAAACAGATCACCGTTTACAGCAGATGTAATTCACAAACAACGGACAGCTTTGACCTAAATATGATTTTAAGTTATAATAATTAATCCTAAAATTCAACATTAGTAACCTACTTTTCGCAGCATCAGTCGCGCGTGCACAAGATCTCCCAGTTCTTACTTGTGAATTCAGTTGACTGGAGACTCGCTCTAAACGGATCATTTGAATCAATGAGTTGTCGACTCGAGAACAGCTGCAATCGGATCATTCCAATTTGTGAATGAATCGTTTGGTGCGATTGGCGAATCAATTTAACAGGTTCAATGAAAAGAATCAGTTTATTCATGAATCAGACACCGCTTGTACGTCTCAGAGCACGTGATATATTATAAGGAGTAACGATATGTTTTATGAAATGTAGTGAAGTAAAAAGTACGATCTTACGCTTTGGAATGTAGTGAAGTAAAAGTGAAAGTTACTCAAAATAAAACTACTCCAGTAAAGTATAGATACTTGAAAAATGTACTTAAGTACAGCTACTTCGTTACTGCCCACCACTGCCAGAAAGAGGTATTCAGTCAGTGAGCCAGTAAAGAAACACCGGCATTTTAGCGATCACTCATCTGAACACCTCTGATTGGTCATTGCCTTCATAAACTCAACAAAACAGCATCGTGTTTAATAATGCGCAGTGCTGTAAAAACAAGTCTGTATCTGGCACAGCGCCAGCCAGCGAATGCAGATTTGAATTTAGCAGCTGATGTTATGACGCACTGAACATTCTAATCACGCCGATATGGTTGTATCAAATTTAGAAAATATTAATCGGCCTTTTTTTGTCTTTTGGAAGCTGCATTCAAAATCCAGTTGGTGCCCCCTCACTTTGAATGGGCATGACGCCTCTGCTTAAGTGCCCCCTCTAAAATAATGATTGCATGACGCCCGTGAATATGCTGAGGCATTTACTGGACATCTCGTCCCTGTATGTTGCGTTGCGTAAAATAATATAATTTACAGCAAAGTAACAACTTTATACAGTAGATGGAATAAAACGTTTACAAAGCTTTATTTTTATTTCACTAAAGAAGTGCAGTAGTTCGGTGGCGTTGAGAACCGCTCTCTCCTGAAATGGACGCAAAAAGTCAGAGCAAAACAGCTGGGTTAAAGCGGAGGTACGCCCGCGCTGGCCTGGGCTGTTTCGTCGGAGGAAGGGAGAGGGGTGTATAGTTTCAGCTGTCAGTGAGATTGACCCAGCCACTAAGGCAACAGCAGGGTACTACAAAATCTGCTCAGCATATGATCCAACAGGCTCAACCCTGCAGTTGGGTAGAAAAAATAACCCAGCGTTTTTACTGCGAGTGTGCATTCACAAACTACAGGATTCTTTTATATGTGACAGAGCTGTGTATTCTCTATAGCTTAGTTCCTCTGTTGGGTATAGATCCTATCTACATAAGACATTTTGCATAGTTATTTTCTGGAATGCATCTCATATTTGGATGTCATATCAAAAACATGCATCGTATATTCCATCCATATAAAAGTAATCATGGCTAATATGGACTTTTAATATTCATAAAACTGTATCACAGTGGCATTTTTAAAGGTTCCTAGTCAGAGTCTTGATGGCACACTGAGCCGGTTATGCATAATAATACAGTTTACTGTCATAAATAACTGTGCTGTCAGCAGTGAAAGCAGAAGAGCTGACATACCAGTGCATGTCCAAGAATTGCACTGGAACAAATCACTCAGATTTGATTTGGCATTATCTGTCAACCTCATGCATGTGTACAGTTGTATATTTCTGCATTTGTGGCCTATCTTACCTGTGCAGAAGGAATTGCTCCAAATGTTGAAATGCAATTGCGTGTGTCAACTCACAGGTCTTTTTAAAAAGGACTATCTTTCATAATCCTTGCCATTAGTGTGGAAATATTTTCTGTATAGCAAATGGTAGTGATTTTGTGCAACCCAGCATGCAGATCTGCATCAGAAGGAGGATGTAGATGCTTCCACATCAATTAGACACTTTTCCAAACTGAGGTCAGTGTATTGTCAAGCAATCCTATTATGCTCAAAGTCTTGATTTTGTTTTGGGGGTGTAGTAGAACATGCTTTCATGCTTGGTGGTTCGAAAAACGCATTATTTTTAACATAATTTACATTATTACAATACATTTCTCCCAGCCTGGCACATATGGCTCGATTAGTTCGGGGTTTAATGAAGGCCCACCTTCCGAAAAACAAAATGTGTTGCGATTGGTTAGCTGTCCCACTGTGTTGCGTTTGGCAAACAGCAACGGTTTCAGTACTGCCACGCCCTGTGTACAACTGTTAGTGGAAGCTAGATTAAAGTGATTCTTATGTTTTAAATATGGATATTTTTCTTACAAAAACACATTGATCCGCTACAGGAGGCCGCTGCTACTCGGAGCCATATGAGGCACTTTTTATTAAGGATGGATGCATATTATTGGACTTGTTTTGGACTGATGAGGAGAAAGCTTGGGAGTGCCAGGATAAATTTTAATATAACCCAGATTCAATTCGAATTTCCATGGGCAGGATTTAATTTAATGATATTCTAATGGTCCGCGTTGTGACATCATTGCATGCAGAAAACAAACGCTGTAGTCCAAAAGAGCCGTTCGTTGTAGTTCTTGAAAAGGGATTTTTAAAAAAACGAAATATCTCCTTTTGGAGTGGACTTTGAGATTTGTAACTTTATAGATCTTTTTTATGCCCAAAGATACACACCACACTGACTAAAGTTTAAAAAGTGAAAATGCATAATAGCACCCCTTCAAGACAGCTATTATGTATCTATTCATGATTTCATATAAATTACATTTTTTTTCTTGGAATACTACAGGTGAACGATTATGGGAGAGAAATAGGAGATTATGTAGGAAGAGGAAAGGGAAGAGAGAGCAAAAACAGAGGCACAGCAGGAGCAAACAGAGCAATTTGTGGTTTGGGACAATGTCCAATTCAACCATGCAGCGCTGGTGCAAGAGTGGATTAAAAATCACTCCCATTTTAATTCTTCTGGGGATAGAGAGTTTTCAACCACAACTTCTATGACAAAGTAACTCTATTTAAATGGATTTAACATTTACACTTCTCTATTCTTGGATCCATGGAATGCATTAACTGTGTTGAATTACTTTTCATAACAGTAAATTCCAACTGAAGCCAATTCCTATGTTCTGAATTTTGTACTACCCTGGCGTTTGGATGCCTGTGTTAATTGTTTTAAATATTGAGCTTAGTTTGGAGGGGGGGGGGGAATGTAAAATCGACCCAAAAAACTAATATTCCTTCATCTTATATTTCATCTTCAGAGGTCAGTTCCATTCTGGTCTGATTGGGGCAGTGTTGAGCTCGATGTGTGTATTTTTAAAACTGTGCTACGCTGCTTTAACTTTGACATGCTGTTCCTTTCCACCCGCTTTTGCCAGCCAGACCACCATTTAGCTGCGAGAGGGGGCCATAAAACGAGGCACTGAAGCAGCATATAGTGCAAACAGACTGTTGAGATTTCCACACGATTAAAGGCATCAAGACTAATCAGGCTAATTACCCATTACGCTCCAGAACCTAATGGACTGTACACCAGACTACAGAGAACACATAATACAGTTTGTACAAAGGTCTGCTGTTATGACCGTGGTTTCTGTTAGAACACATTTTATAAATGTAACAATGGTACGTACTGGAGTCCAATAATAAAATCTTGATAAATGAATCACTTCGGTTCTGGTCACTGAGATATAAGCACATCACACCGTCTCCTTTTTTTTATGGTTTATGATTCCACTGAGGAGCCACTGAACTATCCCTTTAAACTCTTGACAGCATCCATGGCATACTGTCAATTACCATAATAAAATGATGTTGACTTGTCCTTTTAGCTTATTAAAAAAAGCAAAAATGTAAAATGTTGTTAAAATGGCTTCTGTAATGCATAAGCTAAAATGATACTTGAAACAACTTTACAGCTTAAACAACATGCATTTCTGTGCTATTTAACCTGATCTCAAAAGAAAAACGCAACTATTCTACAAGGGGACAAAAACTTTAATGGATGATTCCTATCTAAAACTATCTACCCAAATGCCTACCTACCAGCCCAACTACTTAACATTATCAAAGACCCGAATGGATAATTAACTAACTATATACTTAGAAACTGTTGAAATTTTAAGAGACTCATTTTAAAACTTATTTTGCAAGAGTATTTCCTAGAGTTGGGGTACTCGGACTCGTACTCGGACTCGAGTACGGTCTCGAGTACAAGTTTTAGGCGACTCGGACTTGTCATGGACTCGGATGCATTTTTACTCGGACTTTACTCGGACTCGAGCATTTCGGACTCGGAAAATATCCCGAGTCCATCCGAGTCCAGAGAAAGTTGACGGAAATGTCACTGACTCGATGCATTATCACGAAAGTAAGATTCAGTGTTTGCATGTGTTTTTAAGTCTTGTCCAGTTGGCTACTTGAAAACCGACGGGTTTATGTGCGCACTTCTAATAGGGTCTGTTATTGCTACACATATGCTCGTCTTGGAGAATATTCATGTAAATGAAGTTGGTTTTGTCTTAACCTGAATAGTTGGGAGAAATACTGATGCGTCAAAATGTTTGATCAGTGCGTCAGATCTTAAAGCGACAGCAGCGTAAACCTGCAGCCGCCGACCGCGTCATAAATATCAATCAAACAACAAAAGAAAAAGAGAAAGTCACTCACTTTTCTTGACTGAATCACTTATTAACTTTAATAAGAATGATATGTAACGTATACAGTGAAGATTTTGTAGTGTTTTATTTTAACGTTTATTACTTAAAGAAATGTCTGTAGTCTGTTTCTGTAATAGCCTTTAGATAGACCTACGTAAAAAAAAATATATATATATATATATATATTATTATTATTTTTAAACATGGTGGCAGTTTCTAGCTTCAAAGAAAAATAATTTATCTAACATCTTTGCAGCAGTAATTTAATTGGGTCCAAAACCACCTTGGGTGTGCATGATTTTCTAATAATTCAATGGTACATCAATTTTTCTTTATATAATGTAATGTATTAATGCAACTATAAATGCATTCAAAAATAAAGTTTGCTGTGACTTATGGAAAGTATATGTAGGGCTTTATGCACAGTGTGTACCATCGTAAAGACTAGGTTTATCCCTCATTTTCATCCAAGAAAAAAGTCATATAAAACCCAAAACACACACAGCCAGAAATCAGAAATAAAAGAGGTGCATTTTCTTAACCCTTTAACTGTCACCGTCTGCTCAGTGGGAAGTTTACTTCATCATATTACAAATAAATCCTAATCCAGTCATGACAAACTATACATCGTCGGAGAGGTCTAAGACTCCTAAAAAGATATTTGACCATATTTTGTGTTACAAAGTATGTAGGAAAAGTAATAGATTAATGTGTCAAGAGTGTAACATGAGCTCTGACCTACAAAAGACTTTGTTGCCTTTTTCCCTATCACGCTTTAGAAATCACATGTCAGTTCAAAACGTAAAATCTCAAATTTCATCCTTTGAAAGGTAAGGCAAGGCAAGGCAAGGCAAGTTTATTTATATAGCACATTTCATACACAGAGGTAATTCAAAGTGCTTTACATAAAAGGAAGTAGAATAATCATAAAAACAATAATAAAAACAATAATCACAAAAAAGGAAGTAGAACAATCATAAAAACAATGATCACAACAATAAAACAAAAAATGTTAAATGTAAAAACTGATTGATATAATGATTTAAAAATGATTTAAAAATTGATTTAAAATAAGTTTAAGACAGTTAAAAACAAAATGATTATACATAATGCAATCAGTTCGGACGAAGCACAGTGCTCATTCAGTAAATGCACAGCTAAACAGATGAGTTTTGAGTCTAGATTTAAATGTAGCTAATGTTTTAGCACATTTGATCTCTTCTGGAAGCTGGTTCCAACTGCGGGCCGCATAATAGCTAAAAGCGGATTCCCCTTGTTTTGTGTGAACCCTTGGTATTTCTAACTGACTCGATCCTAATGATCTGAGTGGTCTGTTAGGTTTATATTCAGTGAGCATATCTGCAATGTATTTAGGTCCTAGGCCATTGAGTGATTTATAAATGAGTAAAAGTACTTTAAAATCAATTCTAAATATAACTGGAAGCCAGTGTAGGGACCTGAGGACTGGTGTGATATGCTCAGATTTTCTGGTTCTAGTCAGAATCCTGGCAGCAGCGTTCTGGACGAGCTGCAGCTGTCTAATGGTCTTCTTGGGAAGGCCAGTGAGGAGACCATTACAATAATCCACCCTGCTTGTGATAAAGGCATGAACAAGTTTCTCCAAGTCTTGACTGGAAACAAAACATCTAATTCTTGCAATGTTTTTGAGATGATAGTATGCTGATTTAGTTACTGCTTTGACATGACTACTGAAACTAAGGTCTGACTCCAGAATCACACCAAGATTCCTGACTTGGTTTTTAGTTGTTTGACCCCTAGCATCAAGGTATGCATTCACCTTAAGAACTTCCTCTTTGCTTCCGAATGCAATGACTTCAGTTTTCTCCTTGTTTAACTGAAGGAAGTTCTGGCACATCCAACTGTTAATTTCATCAATGCATTGGCAGAGGGAATCAATGGGGCTGTAGTCATTTGGCGATAAGGCTAGGTAAATCTGGGTATCATCAGCATAGCTGTGATAGGCAATTTGGTTCTTTCTCATTATTTGACTTAGTGGGAGCATATACAGGCTAAACAAGAGCGGCTCAAGAATTGAGCCTTGAGGGACTCCGCATGTCATGGACGTCCACTTAGACTTATACTCTCCTATACTCACATAATAACCTCTCCCTTCTAAGTATGACCTGAACCAATTGAGAGCCATCCCAGAAAGCCCGACCCAGTTTTCCAGTCTCTCTAGAAGAATGTTATGATCGACAGTGTCAAATGCAGCACTAAGATCTAGTAATACCAGCACTGATATTTTGCAAGAATCAGAATTTAGGCGAATATCATTTATTATCTTAACGAGCTTAATTATCTTTCAACTGATTGAAAACTACCTTTTCAATAATCTTGCCTATAAAAGAAAGATTAGATATTGGTCTATAGTTGCTCAATATGGTGTTATCAAGATTGCTCTTTTTCAGAAGGGGCTTAACAACTGTAGTTTTCAGGGAATTTGGAAAAGTCCCAGAAAGAAGTGAGGTGTTCACCACTTCTAAGAGATCTGCTTCTAAACAGTTAAACACACTTTTGAAAAAAGATGTGGGAAGTGTGTCAAGGTTGCAGGTTGAGGATTTAAGGTGCTGTACTATTTCTTCCAAAGTTTTGCTATCAATTGCTTCAAAAACAGACAAAGTGACTTCTTTTTGAAATTGCGGTTGTATCTGTCTAACCTCTGCATAACTTGAGGATGTGCTAATCACCTTTCTGATATTAATGATCTTCTCTGAAAAGAAGGAGGCAAAGTCATTGCATTTGCTGTCAGAGAGCATTTCACTGGGAATCTGACTTGGGGGGTTTGTTAGTCTCTCAACAGTAGCAAAAAGAGTGCGAGTGTTGTTTAGGTTACCGTTTATAAGGTTTGAGAAGAACTTCTGTCTTGCTGTTGCTAGTTCCACATTGAAAGCATGAAGGCTGTCTTTATAGATGCTATAGTGAATTTCAAGTTTCGTCTTCCGCCACATCCGCTCAGCTTTTCTGTATTGTCTTTTCATACTCCTCACTGCTGTTGATTTTCTCCAACATGATTTTTGTCTGCCAGTCGTCTTACTGACTTTCACTGGTGCAATGTCATCAATGACATTCTTAACTTCTGAGTTAAAGGACTCCAGGAGAAGATCAACAGAGTCTGCAGAAATGCTTGGCATTGAAGATATAGCCTTCATAAACAGCACACTAGTGTTTTCGTTTATACATCTCTTTCTGACAGAGACGGATCTAGATTCAGTGGTAGCAGAGATCAATATATCAAAGAAAATACAGAAGTGATCAGATAGTGCTACGTCCTTAATGACAATGGATGAAATGTTTAGACCCTTACTAATGAGTAAATCAAGAGTGTGTCCATGATTGTGTGTGGGTAATTTAAAAAGGCAATTTAAAATCAGACATTGCATTACCACAGAAAATGTACATCAAAATCATATTACAAAATGTTTTCATTCATGAATTATAAAAAATTAAGTCTGGATAGTGCATTTTTATGTCTGTGTTCAAAAATGGGAGTGACAGTTAAAGGGTTAAGGTGCCATTCATCAAGATACCTACTCCTTTACCCCCACCCTTGAATTTATACATTTACTATATCAATGAATAAAGTCAAGTCCCACTCTATAATTTATCACATTCTAAAACCGGTTTCACTCTGAAATTTGTCAGCATAAGTCAGCCAAAACTTCCGTTACATGACTTTAAGTTTGTTAAGCAGAGCATGGACAGTAATTTTGAGATGTTGCGAAATCAAAAATCAAAATGGCAAGATCCACTAGAGGTTTGCTTTTCTTACATTTCAATTGACATTGCGTTTTTCCAGTTGTAAAAGTTAAAAACAGGGGTGCCCACACTCGGTCCTGGTCCTTGGTTTAGCTTCAACTTGCCTTAACACACCTGCCAGGGGGTTTCTAGTATGCCTAGTAAGAGTTTGATTAGCTGGACACCAGCCCTCACAGTAGTGTTTCCTCGGACTAGGACTCGGCCCTTTGGGACTCGAGTCCGACTCGGCACATTTTGGACTCGGACTCGTCTCGGACTCGACTGGTTAAAGACGACTCGACTAGGACTCGAACCCAACACTAGTATTTCCTTCAGTGCAATTCATATGGAAACCTAACCATTAGTGGTAAGTAGATCATACAAAACCATCCAAATGAGATTGTACAAATTTCTATGAATTTCTGCTAATTTCTGCAGCCAAAACATAAAATACCTATGGTAGGACATAAAGTGTTATGAGAGTGTGTTGGTTATTTA
The DNA here is from genome assembly GCA_012976165.1 of Labeo catla. Classification (NCBI taxonomy): domain Eukaryota; kingdom Metazoa; phylum Chordata; class Actinopteri; order Cypriniformes; family Cyprinidae; genus Labeo; species Labeo catla. The sequence goes on from VONZ01000121.1 coordinate 886,013, forward strand.
TCAAAAGAAGCAGTAGTTTTACTACTTTTTCTTTAAAGAAGTGTTTTAAAATACAGTAATCAACAGCATGTCACAGATGCTGTCAGTAGACCCGTAAGATGGGGGGGAAAGCAAAAACATAAAGACAAGCGGAAAAATATAAAGAAAGAAATGTTGAATCTAAAAGACAGCATAATACAACATTTTATGACATTATGGTACACGAGTCAAACATACAGAAAACAGCTACTGGACACGACCTGCACAAATAATTAAGCTATCTTAGTGGGACGGTCAAAACTCCACCTCTCAGTCGCTGTCATCGAAAACCTGCGTGTTGCCAGATGTTGAGGGGCTCCTTTTGCGGTACAGGTTTGATGCCGTCATGGACCGCAACAAAGTGCTTGTTGGCTTAAAAGCAGGGCACGGTAGACGTATGATCCACAGCTAGATCAATAGAAGCCCTATAATTACAATGACCATAATTTGGCTTCACCTTGCTTCCAGTCTCATCCGTGTCCGGCTAATTTTATCTGTACAAAAAAGCTCGTTTTGCTGCTTGATATTACAAATTGGTGTGTTTTTCCATATTATTTTAATGTATTACCTTAAGTATGAACACACTGGTTTGTAGCGTTTGTAACAGTTTTACCGTTTAGTGCACTTTGTTATTCAATTCGTAATTTCATTATAGGAATGGCTAATGAACCGAAAGTCTTACCCATAGGCTTACTTCCACGTCAAAGAATAAGGCTGATATGACTTAAATTTCCTCTGTGAAACACAAAAAGATATTTTGAAGAATGTTGGTAACCAAACAGTTTTGGTGACCATTGACTTCCCTGGTGAAAAAAACAGCATATGCTGGTAGGTATGTTTTGATGCTGGAATGCAGGTTAGGTAGGTTTTGATGCTGGTTTAAGCTGGTCCTTTGCTGGTTTTTGCTGGTCATGTTGCTGGTCAAGGACCAGCATAAACCAGCTAAGGACCAGCATAAACCAGCAAAGGACCAGCTTAAACCAGCATCAAAACCTACCTAACGAGCATTCCAGCATCAAAACATACCTACCAGCATATGCTGGTTTTTTCACCAGGGTTCTAGACAAAAAAAAGAGACAAAATGTCTTTTATGTTCCACAAAAGAAAGTCATACCAGTTTAGAAGGGTAAATTATTTCATTTTTGGGTGAGATATCTTTTTACCATATTAAACATGTTGGGTTTATATTTAAATTCATGTTACATAAAATGTTAGCAAATCAAAGTGTTTTGCTGAATCTCTAACAGTTGCCACCTACAGCAATTAGAGAGAGAGAAAAATGTTCCTGTTAAGATGATAAGATGTTTCATACTATTTTAGTCTAATTTTGTGTTCAAGACCAACGTCCCACTGATAATGATGTATCACGATGTCTGGACTGACAAAAATGCAAGTGATTGCTGGATGTAAATTGTTATATAAGTAATAAGTATATGAGTGCTGGGGAAAAGTTAGGAAGGCATAAAACTCCAGTGATGTAAAAATTAGTCATATATAATTAGATACTGCTGACTTCAGCTGCCTAGTGCTTATATGGGTTCACTGTGTGCCCAAAGGCAGTGTGTGTGGTTCAGGGTACTAAAAGAAAGGACATATAAATAGAGGTGAAAATTTACATCTCATTAAAAAACGATGCTAAAATCTGGAACCTATTGCTCTTGATTTGTAATCTTTGATATATGCTGCAGTAATGGTCACAGACAAATATATGTACTTACTGTCTTTAGTAAGAACCTCACCCGACAATAAATATCAAATGCAATACAAACAGAAAACAGAAAATAGACAAGTGCTCATGTTTATCTGAGCCCTAAAATAAAGTCTTTATTAAACATTTTGTACAATAACATTAAAACAAAATACAATAGATTTATAAAGAATATTTATAGTGGAAAAAAACAAAACAAAGGTGAGGTTAAGAAACAGTCTTGTGAACGTGTACATATTTGAGAGCAGGTAATCCCACGCTCCTTTGCTGACCCCTAAAGGCCATTAGCGGCTTCAGTCTGTGCTCATTTTGTGATGCATTCGTGTTGTGCATGTGTCATTTAAAATCGAACAAAACATATCACGTTGTAAAACCTATTTCACAGCTCTTGTACGCAAAATCATTTGACATCCAGCATTATGATATTGTGTAACACAAGTCACTTTTGTAAGATGTTGTCAGTGTACTGCATTAAGATTATGATTGCTTAAATTAAAAAATAACAAAAACAGTTCAACACAACACTAGCTAAATACAGTAAACACATGTACCAAGAAAAAGAGGGACAAAAGGAGACCCACAAAAATAGATACAGGCTTTATACACTCTTTGTAAAACAAACAAACAAATCTGAATGATCTTATATAACCCAATGTAATGTCACGAAAACACATTATGTTTTGTGAAGTGTTTGGAATGGTACGTGATAGAGGCTCTCTGTAGTGCATCTTCAATAGATGTATTTAACTCATCTGGAGTGTTTCCATCAGCAGGCTCTAAGCAGACTCAATACACTACACCATCTGAACAGTATTGCACTAGTATTGCACTCCTCTCTGGTAGACAGCACAGGACTAACTATAACCATGTAATGTACCCTATGTACCCTAATCTTTCTTAACAGAATGAAATGCTTTGACAGGCATACTATGCAGCATTGCTGATATACAAGACAGACTTGCAATGAAAGTATTAGTGCAAAAGTTTCCTTGTTTCATCAGAAAAATCTCTTTGAGGCTGTTTCAATGGTACAAATATTAATACGCATTTAAAATGCAGGTTTTTGCATCTGTGTTCCGCTGTTCAGAATTCAAGCATAAATAACATACAGTATGGAATACAGTTAAAATGCTTTGGACAAAATAGTTTTTAAAACTGTCTTGACATTTGTTTTTGGCACTAATGGTCAACAAGACAATGATTTTACCTTCTTAAAAGGAATAGTTCACACAAAAATGAAAATTCTGTCATTAACACCCTCATGTCATTCCAAACCTGTAAGACCGTTCATCTTCGGAAGACAAATTAAGATATTTTTGATGAAATACAAGAGCTTTTTGACCCTTCATAGACTGCAATGTAACTACCACATTCAATGCCCAGAAATGTAGTACACTGTAAAAAGTTTTCAGCAATTTCAACGTAAATACTTAAGTTTAGCAGCTGCCTTACCATTTTAAGTTAAATCAACTTAAAAGTACAAGTCATTTCAACTCACAAGTTAAATCAACTTAAGTCATTTTAACTAATTTTATTGTAATGTGTTAAAATGACTTGTAGTTTTAAGTTGATTTAACTTTAAGGCAGCTGCTGAACTTAAACTTTTAAGTTGAACTGGTGAAAACTTTTAACAGTGTAAGGACTTCACTAAAATAGTCCATGTGACATCAGTGGTTCAACCGTAATTTTATGAAGCTACAAATGTTTTATGAGAACACTTTTGTGCACAAAGAAAACAAAAATAACAATTTATATTTATATGCTTTATATGCTCACGAGAGTACCACGACACATTCCATGATGAATTAAGTCAATATTTTTGTTTTCTTTGTCCATAATGAGTATTTTCGTAGCTTCATAAAATTATGGTTGAACCACTGATGTCACATGGACTATTTTAACAATGTCCTCACTACCTTTCTGGGCCTTGAACGTGGTGGTTGCATTGCTGTCTATGCAGGGTCAGAAAGATCTCGGATTTCATAAAAAATATCTTAATTTGTGTTCTGAAGATGAACAAAGACCTTCTGGGTTTGGAGTAATTTATGACAGAATTTCATTTTCGGGTGAACTATATCTTTAAAATCAGCCTAATATTAAACAAGCTAGCATTACAGGGTTAATAAATCTGAGTGTGAACTAACTGAAGCATTTTAAAACTATCAACAATAATAAACCCATGGCTATTATTGTTAGAATCTGGATATGGTTCCTTCATACTACAAAAACCCTGATTAAACACACATTAAAAGTCTTTTAAACAAATCTGCTTGAGCAAAAGTGTCTGTGATAACAAGACAAAAGTGTTATGAAAGGACAGCATATTTTTGAAGGCACAGCGATTTAGATATATTACGGTAGTGATCGTTTCAACAGCTAACAGCTGCTTGGTTTAAGAGCCAACATAAACCAATCTGCTCCAAAGAGAAAGATAGCAAATCATAAATCTCCTGTTGTCACAAAAATCTTCTATTTTTAAATAGATTCAAAATGTTTTGTAGTCTTTCTTTTGGTACCGACAGCATTTTTGATTTTTCAGCACTGTGACTCCACAGACTGGCTACTAGTAAAGCATCAGCCCAATGGATAAAAACCGTTTATCTCCTCAATCTTCAGGGTTTGGTTTTAAGTACTGTTGCCCTGTTCCTGTTCAAACAGCAGCATGGCGAGCTGAGAGCGTGATCCAAGGCTGTCCAGGGTGCTCTGCACACACCTCTGGTAGATATCTTCACTAAGACGAGGATTACACGGCTGGTAGCTGTATTTCTGATGTAGGGCCGGCTCCACTGCTCGGAAAACATGGAGGCCAGAGTATTTGACAAACATGTCGTATATATCCAGGTTCTCCAGGATTTCCTCGTTCTCCTGGACATCCGAAGACATGTGCGTTCGGGTCGCCATGTAGTCCGAGTTGTAGAAACACGCTTCGGTGAAGGAACTGCGATCAAAGTGGCCAGCCTCTTTAACCAAATCCATTGTATTGGGAAGAGGCTGGTTATGATAAGCAATGTCGGGACTGTAGTACTGAAAATGAATTGGAAAAAACACCTGCCAGTTGTTGATGGAGTTCATCCGACAGCGGTTGAGGAACTCCGAGTTGATGCTGGTTTTCACAGTGGCGAAGAAGAACAATGTGTCAACCGGGTGCTTTTTGGAGATGATGTCCATAAATTTGATTTGAGAGGGGCTTTCGCTTTTAACGCTGATCCAGGGGATTTTGACCGTTGGGTACCGGTGTTCATAAGCACTGATCTGTGCTTTGACACTGGTGAAGATGTCATTCTGGTTGACTTGTTGGGCCTCAATTGGATCGTAGATAAAGAGAAAGGTCAAGATGGCATTCTCACTGGTTTCAAATGCATTTGTGGCATACACTTCTAAAAACTGCTGAACATGCTCTCGGTCTTGAAGAGTGACGGGTAAGATTATGTGAACTCTAGCTGCTTCTGTGACATAAGGCATTGGGATGATCTCAATACGACTGAGAGGCCTTACAAGGTGGACCCTCTTGGTAATAGAGCGACTGTGTCCTTTCTGGTTAACCACCTCCAGTTGGAGGTCCAGGGTGTACTCCATTCCTCTAGTGGGGTCGAAGCGCCTGTATCCGTTAATAAGCTGCTGCTTCTTCAGGTGAAGAACAGGCTTGTACTTCTTGTTGAGCTCACCCATGGCAGTCTCAATGACGTCAGCGACGTCCAGCTTATCGATTCCACGGAGCTCGCATTTCGGAGAGCCATCGATGCAGGAGTATACCTGATCCTCTGTAAAGTAATCCCACCGCAAGACTTCGAAACGTGTCTTTGGCTCAAAGGGTGGATTGATTCCAACTGGCCACAAGGCACTACGGTTGCCCTCGAAAGCCACCACGCTCACATTTTTTATTTCTGCCTGTTAAAAGAAGAGGAGAACAAGGTGTGGGATATGATTAAGCATTTTAAGGTATTTGATTAGCATGTTATTACCTTCATTTGAAAATTCGTAATGACTGCACATTACCAGGGCACTTTGAAAATGAAGAACGAAAAGTGCTAGCAATTTTACACACCCTTACAAAAAGCCCATAATGAATCACAGTACTCAAAAGGTCAAGGGAAAGAAGCTCTTCTCTCTCCATTTCTTGTAAGTTCGGCATCTTTATTAGTCAGCACAGGTTTAGTATAAGGGTACCTGCAGTTTTTTGATTTCTTCGTATGTCTTCTGCAGCTCAATCTCAGTGAAGTGTTTGTGAAGTCTGTACATCTGCTCAGGATCAGACACGGGGTGGACGGTCAGTGCATTCGTAAACAGCACATTATCTTCCTTGCTGGGGTCAGAATTTTTTCCCATTTCATAATAATAATACTTCTGGCCCTGAAAAAAACAAAACAAAATGAATATAAAAAGTATAGTTAGTGAAATGGTTGGTGCCATAGTTCACCCAAAAATAAAACTTCTGACATCATTTAACTCCAAGCTTTCCAAACTTTTGTCTACTGTTGAACACAAAAGATGATATTTTGAAGAATGTTGGTAACCAAGCAGTTGACGACAGCCATTGACTTTCAAAGTATTTTTTTCCATACAGGTTTGGAGCAACTTGAGGGTTAGTAAATGATGACAATTTTAAGTTTATCTTTAAAAACACTAATAATTAGGAATGCACCAAAATGAAAATTCTGGGCTGAAGCCTAAATTCTAGATACACTTGGCTGAAAAACCAAAAATGTTTTGTCTTATTTCATTATATATTATGTCTTATTTAATTAAATAACAAAGTAAATTTGTAAGACTTATTTAATTTAGCGCAATAATTTTAATGATACTGAATTTTAAAAACACAAGACAATAAAATAGCTACACTTTTATTGAAAGCAACACAACCCAACAACCCAAATTGGACAGAAAACATACAACATTAAATAACAATATATTATTTTTATTCAGGTCTATGCAACAGAATCAGATACACTACCAGTCAAAAGTTTTTGAACAGTAAGATTTTTAATGTTTTTTAAAGAATTCTACTTCTGCTCACTAAGCCTGCATTGATAATGTAACATTTATAATGTTACAAAAGATATCTTTTTCCAGATAAATGCTATTCTTCTGAACTTTCTATTCATCAAAGAAACTTGAAAAAAAAAAAAATTCTCATCTGTTTTCAACATAATAATTATATAAATAAATAAATAAATGTTTTTGGTTTTTTTAGCAGCAAATCAGAATATTAGAATGATTTCTGAAGGTTTATGTGACTGGAGAAATCATAAATTACATTTTAAATTATATTCAAATAGAAAACCGTTATTTTTAATTGTTTTTTGCTGTACTGCTTGGATCAAATAAATGCAGGCTTGGTGGGCAAAAGAGACTTATTAAAAATCGTAAAAAACTTTGACTGGTATTGTATATCTTCTTCAGAACGTTCATTCATAAAGCGACATATTTAGCGCGCCGTCACAGCGAAGCATATTATTTTCAGCTCACATTTTTGGCCATTTTTCTCTTTCAGACAAAAACCGAAAATGCCATTTTCGACGCTCAAAATTTCGGTGCATCCCTCCCTATAGTTTAAAACTGTTAAATGTAATCTTCAACAAATCTGCCTAAATTAACCTTTACCATTTAAAGTTATTTAAATGTTTTATTTTTAATTTATTTAGACAAAACAGTATAGAGTTTTTATATCTGTCATTTACGGAATTATATAATTACTGGCTTATCTGTATCAGCCAGAACTTAAATATTAGTGCATGCCTTTGGAAATCAATGTTCAGGAGAGGTTCTGGATCTCTCCTGAATGCTGTCTCCAGGTTGCAACAATTGATGTTTAAGCAAAGTAAATGCTTCCACATTTGGCCCTGCAGGAGTACTGCTCCATAAAAGGATGTAGGAGGCACTACAGTGATGTGTTGAGAAACAGGAGGTGTTTTGACGGCAAAGGCAGAGGTGGATTTATAACTGGATGAAATGCCAAATGGAGACAGTGCATCATGTTTACTGTCTCTCTTCCCAGTAGCTCCACACTGACATCCAGACATCTAATGCAGCTCTCATGGATTAATAGAGGTCTCAGTACCTGTTTCAAGAACAGATTAACCGGAGGACCCCAGACCCCTCTAAACAAAAGGGTGACATATGGTTTGGTCTCTAAAGGTGAGATTCAATTTTGAGCTGTGATTCTGTCTGGGCTAGAGGTGCCAAAGATCAATAGCATGGTGACAAAGTACACAAACATTAAAGTTTTTCTTGTTAAATTATTATCTTAAATGTGAATCCATTTTAAGAGATGCACGAGTCTGAATGAGTTTGCTTGAGTAGGTGTGAGTCTGAAATGTTTGTGGCAGTAACTTTGGTCAAGTTTTCTTCTAAACATTCTAGTTTCTAGAGTCCAGTACAAATTTTAGCAGGTGTTTATACAAGCTAAATGAAAGACCACATAAAGACCACTGTAGGAAATTATAGCACAAGAAATTATAGCATAAGAGGTTTTCAGAACTACTTTAACCACACAAAAGAGAAAGTGTGAGGTCTGTGTAAAGACTGCATTAAAGGCATTTAGTCCATTTCTGGGCAAATGACATGTCGTTTTATATCGGGACCTATAATTTATATAATTTAAATAGACAAGAAATTGAATACATTTTTGTGGGGGACAAGTCCTGAAAGTAAACAAAGAAAATCCAATCAAACAAATGAGACAAAAATATTTCCTTCGTCATTTATTTACTCAGGAAAATTATCCAATATTATATATCTTTGAGTGGCAAAACTACATGAATGTCTAGGATTAGCTGTTAATTTGAAGGTAAACTGTGTTCCCAAACAGCAGGCATCCACTTCCGAAAGCAATCACCGCATTTATTTTGTTTGTCTGCTCGTTCTGAGGCGCAAGTAATGTATTAGATATGAAAATTATCATATTCAGTAGCTTCTCTTACTTTTCTTAGTGACTTAGTGCCAGTTTATCAGAAAGTGACTATTTTGTTTTATTTGACTCGTTGGATGGAAACAGTTAAATTCGCAACTTTGGACGGAAACCCGGCTAGTGAGATAAACTTAGATGAACTGTCTAACTTACATCCCTGCCTCGGCATCGAAACAAGGAAAGTTACTGGACTGTGACAGCTGGTCTGAGGTAAGAGCTCATGTCAATCAACTATCGTTGGAGCGGCCTCTGTCGGTGTGACATTATAGGGTAGATTTGTACATACGCTGCCAACACACATTAATGTTCAAACTACATGAAAAAGTGAAGTTTGCATATGATGACCCCTTTAAAGGAACCCTGCGTAACTTCTAAGCAACTAAAGGCCTTTCTTTATCAGGAGAACACTGAACAACCATGGTCTGTGTGGCAGAGCTGCAAGAAGAAAGCCACTGCTGTCAAAAAAGAATTGGTGTCTGTCTGCAGTTTGATAAAGATGATGTGGACTAGCCAGAAGACTACTGGAGATATGTTTTGTGGATGGACGAGAACAGAACTTCTTAGTTTAAATAAGAAGCAATATGTCTGGAAAAAAGAACACACACCATTCCAGCATAAGAACCGTATCCCATCTAGTATCATGGCTTGGGCCTGTTTTGCTGCATATGTACCAAGACGGCTTGACAATATTGATGGAACAGTGATTTCTGAATTATACCAGCAAATTCTAAGGGAAAATGTCAGGACATCTGTCTGAGAACTCAAGAGAAAGTGGGCCATGCAGCAAGAGCAGCAAGACAACGACACCAAGCGAACCAAATAATGGTTCAAGAAGGACAAAGTAAATGTTTTGGAATGGCCGAGTCAAAGTCCAGACCTTAGACCAACTGAAATGTTATGGAAGAACCTGAAGCAAGCAGTAGGAAACTCTGAACTAAAATTCCTACAAGCGGTTGTGCAGGACTGATCAGCAGTTATAGAAACGCTACCTGAAGTTATTGCAAAATGGGGTCAGACCAGATACTAAAAACAAAGATTCACATACTTTTGCCAGTCACAGCTGTGTAATGCTGTATCATTTTTCTCAATAAATAAATGACAAAGTATCCATTTTCAGTCTTGGGGTAAGGCATTACAGTAAACACAAGTTACACAATCCGATTACTTTTTCCAAGTAAATAGTAATGTAACTACTTTTGCATTTACAAGAAAATATCTGACTTACTTTTTCAAATAAGTAACGCCAGTTTTCCCACTGACTGATTGACAGCTCTCCTGTCACCATGCTGAGAGAAATTTAGGAGTGAGTGAGTAGGCAGACTCTGAATATGACGCAAATCTGCATCAAATTAAATGTTAAAGGGGTCATCGGACAAAAACGTCACTTTTACATGTTGTTTGAACATTAATGGTTGTTGGCAGTGTATGTACAAATCTACCCCTATAATGATAAAAATCCATGGTTTTTAATTAATCTGTAAAAATAATATCCCCTTTTTCAAATCGAACCATTCTCAGATGCCTGTCGTTGTGGCGTCACACATGCCGCTCCCACGATAGTTGACTGACATGAGCATCTTACCTCAGATCAGCTGTAAGCTGTAAGCTGTAAGCAGTCCGACCTCCATTGTTTTGATGCTGGAGCAGGGATGTAAGTTAGACAAGAATATCTCCGACTGAGCGATTGTGGTGTTGTGTTGCTGGATGTAATAATGAACATGGTGGTCGTCATTTACTCCCGACATCTGAGCTGCTGAAGATGCAGTTGATTATGTTTGTTTGTGAAGGGAATGCGCCTCCTGATCTACATAAATGCATCTATGTTTATGCAAATCATTCGTGATCCAGCTTCACTTACAGCATAAGTGAACATAAGGGTTTTTTTGTGAATCTCTGCAATCACCTTTCCTAATAATGTGCTAGTTAGCAAGTTTCGTGGCTAAACGTGCTAAACATGCTAAATCTCTTAGAGCAGCACATCACTCCACAGAGAGAAAATTATTTTGGACTAACATTTTAAACTAACTCTTTTTGTTATTGCTGAAGAGTTTCAAACCTTCTTTCCCTGCATTCTAATGTACAGATATGAATTTACTTTTCCTTAAGCTTGAGGCTTATTCATTTCACTTTTGATGTGAAAGGGCTTTTACGTTTGCCAAAAATAGAACTTTTTATATTTAAAGAGGTCATTGGATGCCCTTGCGGAGTTGATATGATTCTTTAGGGTCTTAATGAAAAGTTTATAATATACTTTGGTTAATAATTCTCAATGGCTGTGTAAAACAACACCCTTTTTAGCTTGCCAAAATCAGCTCTGGCCTCTGTTGGTGTGACACTACAGATTAATTAAAAACCACTGCATGGATTTTTTTTTTTTCATTATAGGGTAGATGTGTATATACACTGCCAACACACATCAATGTTCAAACAACATGAAAAACTGAACTTTGCATCCAACGACCCCTTTAAAACAAATAAGCAGGCCAGCCCAGATTTTAAAAAGTAACTTAAGTAGGGAGTAACGCAATTTAAAAGTTACTTTTAAAAGTAACTTTCCCCAACACTGAATATTTTTGTCTTATTTGTTTTACTGGGTTCTCCTCGTCTACTTTCAGGGCTTGATGTTTTGGGTCATATTTATGCAGAAATATAAAAAAATTCACAAGGTTTCAAAAACTAGCATTGCTTCACATTTTCTGTAGTATTTCACAACTCAAGCACAAGAAACAAAAACAAGACAGTGCTAAACACTATCTAGGTGTGCAATGGCAATTGGGGTGCAGACACTAAGCACCTGAGCCGATTAGACCACAGTCAGAGAAAAGTGAGTCTAATCTGATCAAGCTATTAAAAGAACAAGAGAAAACACTAATCCACAATTTGCACCATTCTAAACGAAATCACAGTCACATAAACAACCTAACCCTAAAAAAAGTTGGTCAAGTGGAAAATACAAAGCTAGAGTGAAAGATGTTTAGGGAAATTTAGAAATTTCTACCTGAAAATTGATGGACAGGACTATGAATTCTTGTTTTTTTAAAAGTCTGTGTATAGTTTAGACTCTTTCTTGCTAACGCACTGAATTCCCAGTCAGGTTCTGGGCAAACAGGGATCTGTGGATGCAGAAACAAAGCCTCTGCCTTACATCACCTCTAACCTACAGACAAAGACAGTAGAACTGAAAGCTTTGAGATCCAAACTCTGTGTACTGGAGTCAGAAGAGACAGGCTACAAAAAGGTATTTCAGGTGAGAAAGGCCATGATACCATATTACTACTGAAAATAACATTCCAAACGAGTACTGTTTTGTACGGTTTCTGTACTTGAAGACGGTGGGAAGAGCAACTAGTACGTGTCTTGAATTTATTTCCAGCATTTACTGGCAGTGAGCGTAAGGACCTGAATAGAGGTGAAACTTCAGACATTGCGCTGACTGACAGACTAAAGCAGCAGACTGGAGACCTTTCCTTTAATTGCTGAGAGCAGCAGCATATTTCAAAGGAGACATCTGAATCTTGTCTTTGGTTATATATGTATGTTAGTGAGTTGAAAGGCAGTGAGATTTAGTTTCATCAAGAATAAGGCCCCGTTGGGTCCCACGTGGTAAGCGTGAGACACGCTACTAGTATAAAGCTGTCTGTCATCAAACACCGCAGGTTTACCACAGGGAGTCTGACTCTCTTTCAATCAAGGCCACAGAGATGGAAATTACAGACACGGATAGCTCATTCAAATAATGTGGAGCTGAAAATATGCCAAGTAATTTTTTTTCTACACAGAAGCATTTCCAACAACACTACGATCTAGTATCTCACATTCATATTTATCTACCAAACATAATTATGTGTGGAACTAAAACAATGATAATACTCATTATAGAATTAGATTCCTCATAAAGCACCCTAAACACTGCCATTACACTTTCTTTTATGATTAGAGTATGATGTGCCAAGAATTACGTCATTGTATTTATGTGCATTTAAAATGTTGATTTTAGTGAAACTAAAACAAAAAAAAGAGTGAGAAAAAGAGTTTAGAGTGAAACTGAACCAGACAGGTTTTGGTGATGTCTGACTACTAGAGCTGGATAATGTGATTGTAGCTCGGCTTTCACGATGTAAACATGTTAATCGGACTACAACTGGCTCAGCAATGCGTACATGCTCTGAAAAACAGAGGTGATGATGTGCAGTGTGTATTTAATCTTTTAAATATTTGATTACACATTATGTCATGTCATTTTGGAGAGAAAGACTGTGGATCAACAGCTGTACCTTTTTTATAACTGCACATGTTAACATCCTCACTGTTTTACGCCTTTTTGGCACTTTTATTGGTTGGATATTTTAAAAAAGACAGGAAATGATGCAAAGATGGGAGACGGGATCAGAAATTATGCAAGACGACCTTGAACTTGCATCGCCCACTTGAGCAAAACATGTTGAAGTATGTTAACTGTCAGTCGTCGAGATTTCAAAACAGAGTTACATGTTTAAAATAGTTTTTTCTTTTTAAAAGAAGTTGACTATTTTATTCTGACTATTTTATCAAAACTGACAGTAAAGACATTTTATAATGTTACAAAATATTTCTATTTAAATTAAAAGATGTTCTTTTCAACTTTCTATTCATCAGAGAATACTAAAAAAAATGCATTATGGTTTTCACAAGAAATATTAAGCAGCATGTTTTCAATATCAATAATAAGAAATGCTTCTTGAGCACTAAGAGCATATTATTATGATTTCTGAAGGATCATGTGACACTGAAGACTGGATTAATTGCTTCTAAAAATTTAGCTTTGCCATCACATGAATACTTTTTTTAATTCAAAATATATTTAAAATATAATAAAATAGAAAATAGTTATTAACAAAATTTGACAGTATGTTTTTACTGTATTTTTTTAAAGATATATATATATATTTTTATATTTATATATTTTATATATTTTATATTTTTTTTTTAAATCGGTAACTCTTTACAATAAGGTTTCATTAGTTAATGTTAGTTAATGTATTAACTAACATGAATGAACAATTAACAATACATTTACTATAGCATTAATTAATCTTTGTTAATGTTAGTTAATAAAAATACAGTTGTTCATTGTTAGTTCATGTTAATTCACAGTGCATTAAATACTGTTAATACACAACTTGTGATTTCAGTAATGCATTAGTAAATGTTGAAATTAACATTAACTAAGATTAATAAATACTGTAGAAGTATTGTTCATTATTAGTTCATGTTTAATAAGGTAGTTAAAGGAGAAGTTCACTTCCAAAACAAAAACTTACAGAAAATGTACTCACCCCCTTGTCATCCAAGATGTCTTTCTTTCTTCAGTTATAAAGAAATTATGTTTTTTGAGGAAAACATTTCATTTTTTTCCATATAGGGACTTCAGTGGTGCCCATGAGTTTGAACTTCCAAAATGCAGTTTAAATGCAGCTTCAAAGGGCTCAGCTAAACGATCCCAGCCAGGAAGAAGGGTCTTATCTAGTAAAACGGTCGGTCATTTTCTAAAAAACATTGACAATTTATATACTTTTTAACCTCAAATGCTCGTCTTGTCTAGCTGTGCATGAGCTCTGTGCATCTCCAGTCGCCCCCCCTTGAAGGTCAAGTTCGTTTCATTTTCAGTATAGCGCCAGATTACAACAGAAGTCATTTAAGGTTACCTTTCCCACAGAACAGGTCCTTACAGGTCTATAATCTTTTATTAAACAAACTAAATAACCTTATGGTATTTTTCTTATTTACCCGACGGCATGTCATTTCTGTCTCTACATGGCTGGGATGATTTAGAGCCCTTTGAAGCCAGCTCCTGGCGACATGCAGCAACAGAAGTCAGCTATAGACAGGATCCAAAGCTATAAACCTAGGGGAAACACTGAAATCTACATTGCTGCAGAAGTGAACGCGCAAGGAGGGTCAAACACCCTATACAAAAAAAAGGTAAAACAGCGATGTAAGCGAGGTAAAACAGCGCTTTTCAAGTTGGAGGAGAAAATGAGAGTATTATACAGTAGACTGTATTGAATCGGAATGCATAGAGTTCAGGCAGAGCTAGACAAGATGAGCATTTGAGGTTAAAAAGTATATAAATTGTCCATTTTTTTTTTTTTTTTTAGAAAATAACTGATCGTTTCGCTAGATAAGACCCTTCTTCCACGGCTGGGATGATTTAGAGCCCTTTGAAGCCGCATTTAAACTACATTTTGGAAGTTCAAGCCCGTGGGCACCATAGAAGTCCACTATATGGAGGTAATTCCTGAAATGCTTTCCTTAAAACACAATTTCTTTAGGACTGAAGAAAGAAAGACATGAACATCTTGGATGACAAGGCGGTGAGTACATTACACGATATACACAATATCTGTCAATTTTTGTTCTGGAAGTGAACTAATCCTTTAACTAATGTCATCTAATAAACCTTATTGTAAAGTGTTACCAAAAAAATCTTACTAACTTCAAACTCTTGTGTGGAAAAAGCTGCTGTGTACTGTGAAGATCACAATACAATATTTTTGCCCATATATGGATTTTATGGAATATAAAGGTTTTCCCAAGGCAGAGTGAAACTATTTACATATTTGTAAGCTTCCACTGAATGCAGGACTTATCTCACCTCAAATTCTTCTACGCAGTTGGTATCAGCATAGTCAATGATGCATCGTCCAAGCCACTCGTCATGTCTGGCGCTGAGAATATCGTTCCTGCAGTTCTCCAAGAAAGGCTGGAGCTTTAGCAGAAGGCTGCGGGACAGCAGGTATCCAAAACCCCCATAGCAATACCGCCCCTGCATCTCACCTCCGATGAACTCTTCTGGACTGCCCATATACAGTACCCGGTCCATACTCAAGTGCTCCACCAGAGCTTTGATACGATCCGCCTGAGTGTACGTGTCGTCCTGGGCGAGGTAGAACCAGTCGTACTCTGTGATGTAGTGTTCTAGGATGTACTTGATGGTCTGGAACATGTTCCAGATGAGGCGTTCATCACCGTGGGTGACCACG
Source organism: Labeo catla (assembly GCA_012976165.1). Classification (NCBI taxonomy): domain Eukaryota; kingdom Metazoa; phylum Chordata; class Actinopteri; order Cypriniformes; family Cyprinidae; genus Labeo; species Labeo catla. The sequence goes on from VONZ01000121.1 coordinate 901,668, forward strand.
ACCATCCCATGGGGTATCTTGCGGCTTCGCGTACCAGTGAAGAACACAACGTTGTCCAGATGATGGCTGATGGTGCGGTTGACGGCCACACCTAGAGTGTTGATGCTGTTTTTGGAGGTGAGTATTCCCACAAAAAGACGCTCTCGGATTCCCAGTTCTGTGCTGATGTATTTCGCCCTGTGGAAACAAACAGATCACTACAATTTACAACTCATGATTGCACAACTCAGGACCGCAAATTTGTCATTGTGACGTTAAACCACACAGTTAAATGAAAGCCTCTTTCTACACCAGAGTAAACAAAATAAACCGGTTATTTCTGAAGAAAAGTTTTTAAAAAAAGGCCACATTGTAAGATTTTCAGTTGCAAGTTACAAAGGTGCAATTCCAAAACATATTACAATTAAGGGAAAAAAGTTGCATTAAAAATTAACCTATAACTGAAATGAAAACTTACAGAAATAAATACATTTTTATTCAATTAAACTGAAAGACTGAAATAAAATGAAATATAAATATTAGATGAAAAACTTAAATGAAAATTAGAAATGTTGCTAAAACTAAAACTGAAAGAAGCTATATAGAAAAGCTATATAGAAATATCAAAACTAAAACAATATAGAAAAAGGAAAAAAAAAAAAAAGAAAAATGACAAAAGCACATAAAATTACTCAAATTAAATAAAAAATAATATATAAAATAAAAGCTAATGCAAAATTATAAATACTATAAAACTATATAAATAGTAAAAATATATATTTTAAAAATGACAAAACATTACAATAAAGAGAAATAGGTGTATTAAACATTCCAAATAAAACAGGAAAAAAACTAATATATATGTTTTCAATAAATTAAACAAGACTGAAATAAAATGAAATTTAGAAATGTTGCTAAAACTAAAACTGAAATAAATTAAAGCTATAAAGAAATATTGAAACATAAAACTAAAAAAAATGACAAAAGGACAAAACTACTAAAATTTAAACATAAAAAATAAAATACAAAAACATAACAATAAAGCTAATGCTAAACTACTATAACAGTATAAAAATAAACAAAAATTACAAAAGATATCACAGTTAAGAGTAATAGAAAATTCAAAACTAAAACTGAAAAAAAAAAAAAACTTACAGAAATATGTTTTCAATAAATTAAACAAGACTGAAATAAAATGAAATTGAAATATTAGAACTTAAAGAACTTTCAAACTTAAATGAAAATTAGTAGTGTTGCTAAAACTAAAACTGAAATAAATTAAAGTTACAGAAATATTGGGGGGGGGGGCTAATAAAAACTTCAAAAATGTACTAAAATTTAAATATAAAAATAAAATCTAATTCAAAATAATACTAAAATACTGAGTATAAGAGTATATAAATAATAACAAAACCAGATTACACAAAGTCGCAATTACAAGAAATAAAGTCAAGTATGTGAGATATAAAGACGCAACTGTGAAATACAGTAATTATAAGAAACAGCGAGAAAAAAATATTATAATATATCATTTTTAGGCATAAATTCTGGATGTAAGTTTTGGACAAATTTAGCAGTCAACTATCAGGATGCAGCTTTGTGAACCAGTGCCTGGAGGAAAAGGTTAGTATGAGGTCAACGAGAACCTAACTGATAACCAAAGACAACTGACTCTTTCATGCTATAGGATTAGTTAACTATAGTCTCTAACCGTCCTAATTTACCTCTGGGCATTGTAAGTGTTGACTGAAATAGAAATGAGCACCATGGGAGCCACCCTTAAGGATTAAAGAGTTCCCAATGGGACATATTAAAATAAGATTGTGGGAAAGAAAAAAAAAACACAGAGTTACAGTGTAATCCTGCCACAGGCGTTTCATCTAATTCCCATGAAACAACACTGAAATACTTCGTAGTGTTTGTGAAATGACACAATGAGTGATTGACAATCTTGTTGCAAAATTCTTTGGAAAGCAAAAGCAAATATTTGATTTATCTTTAACCGTCAAAGTCTAAACCACAAGCAGTGAAGTGTAGAGGTTTGAGTCACGCTACTAGAAACCTCAAATGCTGCGAATTTTCCAGTAAGAGTGGTGTTTTTGTTTTGTCTTCATTATGAGGAGAAATAAAGTAAGGTTTATATTTGCACTGGCTGAAAAAATACAGATCTTTAACTACTTGTCAAAGTATCATTAATACGAAAGAGTGTGTTGAAAAACAGTAGCTACTAAAATGAATAATGTAAACATTTTAGGGTTATATTACAAAATAAAACAAGATAATACGATTAACCTTGAAATGAATGAAAACAGCTTTCAACTTTAGCCAAAGTAAACAACAACACCGGATATGTATTTCTGTGGATCTTTTATGGTTTTTAGTTAATCATTAGAGAAATGTTATCTGACAGAGAAGCTTGTACATGACTTTCTATTCATAGCTGTCGTTCATAACAATAATTACTGGAATTACACGTTGACCTCAACCCTATTCCATCCCCAAAATACGGGCTATTTTAGATTTTAATAAAGACATCATTTATGAATCGCATTTTTGTCTCCAACAGAGGTTCTGATTGTCTTTTGGAGACGTTTTTTTGAGAACTCCTGTCTTTACTTGTATACACGTACACAACGGTGTTTCAAAATTAAAAAATGCCCATTATGAAGGCCAAAACTGTTACATGCAAGTACATGCAGTGATGGAATCGACTCGCATAGATAACTATTCCTCGGGCTTTATTCTGAGATTGTATGTTATGTTGCGAGCCACCGTGTAAGAGACAGATATAGCAGTCTAATTGGTTTGTCTACCTGAAAAGTTTCTTGGGCTGAGACTGTTTCACTGGTTTATATGGGATTATTCTCGGCTGGAAATCCTCCTCCTCCTCAACATCATTCCCAGTGGAAATGGAGTTGGGTCTCCGAGCTCCTTTTAGACTTCCATCCTGGGATAAAACGATTCCTTCATTTCCTAAGGTGTTAATATCACAGCTCTCTTCTACCCAGCTCACACTCAGCAAACTCAGAGTAAATCCCAGAGAGATCCCGATAATAACCGGGCCGATCGGCCTTAACAGACTGATTAACATAGAAAACCTCATTGTACTCCGTCTACTGGTGCTGTACACACCTCCTTTAAGCGCGACCTTCTGAACAGAGTAGCACACATTAAGAACGCGTTTCGATTGCTAACGGAAATGCATTGAACGTATTCCTTTCCTGTAACTGTATCATCTTCCTTCAAATTATTGAGGCATTCGTACGTGTCAGTGGATCTATCGCTCCTCCCAGAGGAAATCGAGCGCCCCGCCTACAAGATCAAACGTCATTAGAAAAAGCCGGGGCATCCTTTAGAGGGCGGGGCTAATGTGCTCAATGGGCGGAGCGGTCCCGTTTGAAACCCAATGACATTTAAAGCTAATGTCTCTTTGTTATGACGTTTGATCCTTTAAGCTAAGCGGTCTCTTTGAAAAGCTAATAAAAATTCAAAATGTAATGACAATTGTAAATTTCACTTTACAAACATAATGACTTTTATATATTTTCTGTCATGAGCTCGGAATCAATGTTTACTTCCTCTCTACATCTTATTACAAAAAATATTTTTTCCACAAGAGGGCGATGTGATCTCATATTTGACCATACGCTGCTGTAAGTTAAACAAATGTGATATATATATAATAAACAGTGAAAGAAAGAAATTCCACCTCCCTTATTTATCGATGTCAATAATATTATGGTATTAATGAAAAAATAAATGCTCCTGATTATTTCTTTTGGCACTGGGGCACTCATCTAAGTGCTATGACTTTCTGATGATATTTAAAAGCAATTATTAGACGTTTCAAGCAATGACGAGTATAATTGCAAAGGAACGTTATTAAGCTTTTTATTTTAATAAATACATTTGAGGTTTCTAGGATACTTAGTTTTGTCTGTTAAAAAATAAAATAAACATAAAAAAGACCACCATGCATTCTCGCCAGTGTCAAAATTGTGTCATGGTTGCATGAGCTCAACTGTAGGCAGTTACACAAGCCTTTTCAGGTCCTTTCTGTTATGCAATAATTTATTTCTGAGTTCTTTTTAATAAATGAACAAATGAACGAATATATATATATATATATATATATACAGGGGTTGGACAGTGAAACTGAAACACCTGGGTTTAGACCACAATTAGTATGCCGTTTGGCCTCCTTTTGCAGCCAATACAGCATTATTTCATCTTGGGAATGACAAATACAAGTCCTGCACAGTAGCCAGAAGGATTTTGAGCCATTCCTTTCGCAGAACAGTGGCCAGGTCACTATGTGATGTTGGTGTATGAAAACATTTCCTGACTCGCTCCTCCAAAACACCCCAAAGTGGCTCAATAATATTCAGATCTGGTGACTGTGCAGGCCATGGGAGATGTTTAACTTTACTTTCATGTTCATCAAATCACTCTTGTCACCAGTCTTGCTGTGTGTATTGGTGCATTATCATCCTAATACACGGCACCACCTTCAGGGTACAATGTTTGAGCTATTGGGTGCACAAAGTCAACCTTCACACTCTGCTCTTATTGGTGGAATGTGCGATCAGTAAAGACTGGCCACCAGGCTGCATAAATATAGCCATGAAACCTCCAACACTATATTGGCCAGTGTTTCAGTTTCATTGTCCAACCCCTGTATATATATATATAATATGTGCAAATATACTTACATATAAATATACTTAATCCCTGCAGTACATAAAGCAGATCAAGAAAGAGGGAACAAGATTCAACTTCTGACTAAACCTTTCTGAGTCATAATCCATCAGCCATAGGAAAAAATTGTATAATGTAGTTTTGTTTTGGAGGGGATAAAGACAGCATTTCTGTAACAGAGTTATAGATTTATTTGTCTTTCTTGTTTGTTTGTTTTTCTCATTTTTAAATAATTACTCTAAAGACTTCACTAACTCACTTTAGTGTAAATTTATATATCAGAGCAGTCATTTCAATAAATAAATCTCTTTGAAATATTCATGATTCGCGGCTTGAACGCTACAGTAACTTAACATGAGTGAAATTGTACAAGACCCACCCAAATCTCTCTGACACATCAGAAACAAACACGCTGAGTGGAAACAATTTCTTTACGGGCCACAAAAAGCCCAGAGGGAACGTTTCCCTCACTGAGCTCTTTGTTCTAATAGATCAAGGGTGTGTTAGATGTTATCAAGCATATTTGCATGTTTACCTAAGGACGACACATCACAGTGGAAGCCTTTTCAATTGGAAATCACAGCACCTCACCTAGTTCTGCTCATCTGAGTGGGAAACATGATCAGCCTAGTCCCAGATTAAACCTATCAAGTCTCTGTCAGGACATGTTGGCTTTTCTACTCGTGGGTTTTCGGTGGAACTCCGACAGGGCATGTTAAACAGTATTTGCTTGATAGAAGTATTGCATTTGTCATTTTCTACAGAAGGAGAGATTTTATCATTACAGAGACTATAATGTCTGCTTTGGATTTTGTATTGCAGATGGGAGAGGTGAATGATTTTGTTGCAGAAGCCATCTGACAGTCATGATCTGTCATCAGACATATTCACGTCAAGCTGCAAGGATAAAGGCTTGTGTATGAGAGCTGACGTTTTCTTTCAACAGGTGTTCCTTGGCTATATTTGATTGTTTTTACTCCTGGAAGTATTTAGCAGCTGGTATGTGAATGACTGTGATTAAAACAAATCCACGATAGTAACATGTCAAAATCATCTTGAATGGAACTATACTGAATTAACACAATGCACATTTTTCAGCACACCCATCTAGCCTCTGAAACTGTAGCCAAGTGTGCTTTGAAAAAATCTGCCTAGAGCAACAAAACCTCAACACATGGTGGCGCTATATGCTCACACTTTTGGAGTTCAACCTTCTACCCCTAAGCAGCTTAATGAAAATCATATCCAGCTGTACGATTTTTGCTTCATACCACCATGTGCCTATAAAATAAATGGGATGTTTCAGGGAAACATCTGTTTCATCATCGTACTATCTATCACTACCAAGAAGTTCAGAATTGTTAAAATAGTTTTCAAATAGTTTTCCTTTTTTTAAACATTGCTGATTTTCCTTTTCCCTTTCCCGTTTATAAGCTGAGTAAACATAAGGAAAAAGAACTGGATGAGAAGCTACTTATGCAGCGTGACAAAAAAAGCTGCTGATTCTAATTTGCAGAGCGTTTATCACACCAGTAATCAGTGTGTGGCCCATTATCTCCTTGGCTCATCTCCTTGAAAATGTGTATTTCACCAGAAAACGTGGCTTTTTGACCGCACAACGACTTCATCTTTTCCATGCTGCATTAATCCAGTATCTCATTTTTAAGGTATTCTATCCATCTATCTTACAAAAAAAAAAAAAAAAAATCTCCCCAAAGTGTAAATCTTAACCCAAATATTTTAAAAAATCCATAAATATCCAAAAATTCCAAATGAGTATTTTTACAGTAATTTCAATTCTCAGGCTTTTTTTAGAAAGTTCCACAAAATCGGAAATGTTCCATCTCAACACATTTGTGTGGTGAAGCATATTAAATGAATCATCAGCGTACTTGAGAAATTCCACGAGATGGTGTTAAATGAACCTGGCCAATACGAGGAGACACGGTGCCTAAAACGAACACCCTCCGCTGGGCCAAAGTTCACAAGTGGTGCTATTACAGAGCATTAAAAGTGACCCATTTGGAGGATGCGACTTCTTCTGGAATTAATTACTGTAGTCTAAGTGAAAACTCTCGCCGCTGATAGGGTGAGCTCATGATCTGTAAAACGGGAACAGTTTTATGCAGGAACTGAGTCTGCAAAAAGTCTTACAGAGCAAGCTCTGATTCAACGATGGCTCAAATCTTGTGGTGAGCAACAGCTTTTTTTATTGGAATAAATTATAATGCACAAAACAGATTATTATACGGTGCGCTGTGATTATACGTTTTACACTGCCCTCATGTTCTGAAGAGACAAAATCTTACTCATCTGATCCGAGTTCCAGGAAACAGCATGTCTGCCGAATCCCCTCCCATCCTCTGTTGTTTAGGTCATCGCATGACTTGACACTGTCCTTTCTCCATACTGAGCAGCCTGTTCACAGACACACAGAAGCGTGTGGCAATATTGACGTTTTATAACACAAACTCTACTGCCAGTGGTGAAGGAATTTCATGAACTTGACTTCTCTTGGGGATTCCAGAAATGACTGTGGCTTGTTTATAAAGGTTATGGCACATAAGCGTCATGTGGTTTTGATTTGGACGTAATTTTTAACTATGCTTAAAAAATATTGTGTGCAATGGGATTTCTAATCGCATTGGATGCTAACGTAACAGGGAGTTGTCTCACTCCCTGTTTGACATCAGAATGTTAAACAATAGGAAAAAGGGGAGAGATCATAATTAACAGCTTTTTTCTCAATAATGGATCTCGAGATTAGTAGCAAAAGCGGGGGCTCGGTTTTACCTGTTTGAGTGTGAATTTAGCCCAGAATAAATGAGTGACCATTTGGCCACAAGGTCCTGTGTGGTGGACGACTTCTGCATGGGGATTTTTCTATGCCATGTGTCAGCTGAAGATATTCTCCTGGTCTTCAGAGGGCTGTTCCCAGGAACGCTCAGCCAAGACCCCAGGCTCAACACCCTGCTGTACTTTGAAATGGGATCTTTATTGTCCATAAAGTTTAAGCCAAGTATGAAGAATCGCTCCTCCCAAACAAAACACACACACACACACACACACACATATGTATGAAGAGAGAAAAGGAGAAAGAGCACACAGTCTGTTTTATCAAAGCCATGTTTCCAATTATGCAGCAGATATATATATAGATGGGATATGATAAAGTACTTTTCATAACTTTCTTTAATATAAAGAAGGCTCTTCATCTCAAGAACAAACCTGTCTTGGTGCAATTAAATGCTAACTGATTTGATTTTTTAAAAGCACATCTTTGCTAAACTGATCAATTTTGTACGAAATGCCATACACGCTAGTTTTCAGTAAATTTATTCACCTTTAGACCAGAATTGATGGCCGTTTCTTAGCAATTAAACTATCTCACAAGACAGGCAGGTTATCTTCCCTCTTTTATGTAATGATAAATTGAACTGCAACACACCTGCGGCTCAGACAAAACTGTTCCATATTTGCTGCTTTGAAGCTGAAGGGAAACAAAGAGTGAAAATCAAAAAGACCTGACCCTGAGATAACAGATAAACAGCCTATCGCATCCCCTTTCTGCCCTCGGCTATCTCAAACGAGATATGAAAACAGATCCAGAGCTTCCATCTTTGATTGTACCTGTATGTGATGCAGTACATCACTGTATCTGAATCCAATAGTAAAGCGAGACTTCAAAAGAGCAGGGAGGTCTTGGATTTCAATTCGGGACCCCCTGGCCATCGGATAGATGAGGTAGAGCGTGTACGAATGAAGACAACATCACAATGAAGAACTGTCTTGAGAGCCACAAATTACATTGGGAGGACAGTTAATGAGGGTGATAATGCAGATCTTTGCCAATGATAGATGAGGGGACAGCTATTACAGGCCAAATGTGTGAGATTCATGGCTTTGTTTTAAATGCACTACAGGCTAAATACAACGGTGTTTTTATGATTTGATATGCTCATAAATCATTATTTAAACAATGGCGGGCTGGAATGCAAACGAACAAGCTGAATGGAATTTAAGAATTTTTGGATTGTCTTTACACAACTAAACAAATCCTAAAATATTTGATAATGATTCTGAAAAAGCAAGACAGCAAGTCACTTGGAGTAAGTTGGAAAAGATAATATAGATACCTGAGCACTAGTAACGTAATACTGGAATAAAGTGTGTCACCATTGCTCACCCTGTCTGGACTGCATAACTGAAAGAGCATGTTTGTAGAATTCTTCTCAGAGACGGTCATATTGTCACAAATCAGTCATAAATCAGTCATGTATATCAAATTATAACTATTTGTAGGACACTAAGATATTCATGCAACAGTAGTAAATAATATCTATCTATCTAGCCTGTTCTATAAAGTTGTCAAAAAATGACCGCTTAACTGCGCTGGACATTCGTAATGTGTTGCGTACTACCTGATCCTCCAGAAACTGTAGATCAGAACCGTTTTTTCCTGTATGACAAGGTTCCTGACTCAAGCCCCGGGCGACGTCACTGAGTGGGTGATGAGCTCTGAGTTTCTAACACCACGAGAAAAAGGTCCCCAGCTGAAGGCAGGAAAAAAGCGTGACGAGAGGAGTACGAAATGCCTTCTAGACGTCTACCTGTTTGGATCAGGATGAGATCTGGAGCACTCGCAGAAGGGCGCGCGCACACAGGTTCAGCACATGGCACTCAGATCTCCAGTTTTGCGCTTCAAAAGAACAACTGAATATTTTACATTCCAAACGGAAAGTCTTTTTAAAAGTTCTGGTATTTTAGTAGTTCAGGAGGTTTGACTGCATTCCATCAAGCTCAAGATCTAAGTGCGCTTCTGAGTGGATGTTTCCCTCATTTTATCTGGTTTTGCTGGATGAAGATCTCCAAGAAGTACGAATGAAGATGCTGACCACTTTTCAAGCGGATTTTGCGATCGTCCTCAGCAGATGATGTGCTTCTTGGAAGCGTGTTATTCAGGGGTGCTGAGTCTCCTCAGAAATAATCAAACTTTCTCACAGGACAAGCCTCCTTCATCTATGGACTAGTTCTTCAGCATCAGACCTCACACTTTTGTCCTTCGCAAGGCATCTGACAATGACGGTTCCACTTTCCAGAACGCAACTTGCCCTCTTCTTTATCCTGCTTTGTCCAGTCAACATTATCGGGCTGTGGTGGTAAGTAATATCTCAGGCGCGCTCTCAATCGCCTTTAGAAATTCCAGCAAGCTCCATATTTAACGCTCGATCAGTGTGATTAGTGGGGAACTCCAGAGTGATAGTTTAGAGATGATCGAATATGAAAATATGACAACACCGTTCTGGGCTATCACATAATTATTCAGTGAAGAAACATCCCTAGGCTCTCTTAACAATAAATAGTTCTCAGGTTCGGCAAAACCCCCTCTTCTTATCATGTAACTTCTTGCTGTACTCCAGCGTGGGGTTTTATGCTTCTCCAGAGGTTAAAAACGTTCTTCATGTTACATATAGGCTCTTCAGATCGGTATGTTGGTTGCTGGAGTGGTTGTTTCGTAAAAAACCAAAGAATAAAAATCTACTTGTGTAACTTTTAAAGGTTATTTTGCGGCATCAGGCTGTAAAGCGTTTTGTTTCTGTTTCACGTTTATTGTTTAGAGTGCATGTGGTGCAGTTTTGGTGAAACTGAAATTGTGAAAATGAATTTCATTATTGTATGGCTTAAATGTACCTTATTTAGTGCACACTTCACTTTTACTACAAACATTCAATTGGGCTTTGCACTAAATTAAAATTCAAAAATGTTAAGAATAACTGATAACTGCATAAATGATATAAAATGTTTGAAAGACTGCGTTTTTTAAAAGTATTTATTTAAATAAACTTTAAAATGAATTTCTAAAAAAAAAACAGGTGGATCAGGAGGTCACTCTAAATAACTTGGAATCTGTACAGAGAAATTTACATAAAAAGTTGTTAATCATAGCTTCCATTATCATGGGTTTACTAAGGGTTAAGCTGTACTCTGTTTCAGAGGTAGACACATTGGGGGTCAGAGTTGGAATTTTAGGTGGACCTCCGGGCTGTGGGTGTCATCATAAACTACTCCTTCCCTTAGCACTCTGAAATGCACGAGTTTGACAAGAAGGAGATTGTTTGCTAAACAGAGACAATCCAAAATGACGCATTACCTTTAACAAGGGTGTTGTTTAGCTAATCAAATTTTTAAATTTACACATCATAAAAGGCCGTCTACACCTAAAGCTCTCCTTACGCTTTTTATGCACACACACTCTCTCTCTCTCTCTCTCATACACCTGGAGATCTAAAAACGTTTGCAAAGACAATGATGCTTTCTTTGGGGCATGACACATGCCATCACAAACCTCTCGTCTGGGGCCGGGCTGTGCTGAGGGTCTCTGACAGACAGCGTGCCATTCACATGCTGAGGCTGAGAGGAGATGAAACGGAGGCAGATAAACTGGCTCTCAGGACTCTGATTGTGCTCTGATGTGCGGGGCTGAGAGCTGAGTGCTTGAGGAAGCGATGGGAAGCCTCACCTCTTCTGGAGTCTTTGGGGTCATGTGCTGGCGGTCCGCCAGGAGTCTGTCGGACAGGTGTGCCTGTGCACACGCCTTACCCTTTCGCTTTTATGTCTGTGTGTGTATGAATTCACTCTCAGTCAACATTTTTGCATTTAAATGCCAGTGTGTGACCCAATCTGTGTTCACACTCACTTTATTTTATTAAAGCAGCGGTTCTCAGCCGTTTTGACTTTGAAGGCTTCCATTATCCAATAAAATGTAATCTATAATATATCCTCCGGTATGTTCTGCTGTAATAATGACAAAGCTACTTGTTTACAACAGAAATTGGGAATGTTGATATGTTAAATCAATTAACTTGGTTCCAGAATTATTGAAGAGGCTGTAATAATAATAATAATAATTAAATGTTGCAATGAAAAAGGGGATTTTTAATCAAATTTATATTTAGCTAATAAAAACAATTCTTTAGTTCACACCTTTATGTTATGCATATTTGAATTAAATTACAATTTTTTTAAAATAATTTTAGATTAAATAATTTTCCTGCCCCCCTGACTAAAGACCACTGTGATAAAAGGGACATTTCATCCACAAATGTTATTTACTTATCCTCTAAAATGTAGTTTTAAGCCTGTATAACTTCATTTCTTCTGCAGAAACAAAAAAAAAAACAAAAAACAAAAAACAAAAAGAAAACTGTTTCTTTTTATTTAACGCACAATGCAAGTCAGTGGGGTCCAAAACATAACACTGGCCCACACTGGCATTCACTGTATGGGCAAAAAACACAGGTCTGGAATGACATTAGGGTAAATAAATGACAACAGACTTGTAATTTTTTTATCCACTCACAGGTCTCCTATTGGAACTAACCAGTGTATATTAGCGTGTCCCAGACTGCAGAGTCTCCTCTCCGATGTTCAGTCTGGGAGAAGCGAATCTCATTTGGAGAATGGAGAGATATCCAATCAAGCGGCCTTGAGAGATGGATCAGATAACGATTAGATGACAGCAGCTTGGCCCGTTTGCCACACTTACAGTGTTTCACCTCCGAGCATGGTCTGCTGTTCTCTCGTACTTGGGGTCTGTCCCGTCTGCATGTGACAGACAGCGTCGTATTGATGGAGCTGCGCAGCGCCGTGGTTCCACTCGCATGATTTAGTGGCGCGCTCCAAGAGGAGATTGTGCCATGGCTCTGCGCCACGCGCCACAGAAGTGAACCCAAGCCACTCTGTGCAGTTCCAGCCCTGTCGTGACTGACTTCATATCCAGCATACTTGAGGGATTAAGTAGGGATGAATTTCGCTCTTTCACAAAGTGAAAAAAGAAGAGACTTATCTGTAACCATGCAATTCATAATGTAACCTGAGGTCTCAGCAGGCGCAGAGGACGACAGGTCTACGAAAAGATAAATGTGCATGTGTATGTTCGCACTGATTATTTGGATAACTTCTCTTAATCACAGTTCCCCCCTACGTTTCCCCCTCTGCATTATCTCTCTCATACATCACGGCGTGGCTGTTTTTGGATATTTCTGATTGCACAAGTTGGGTACATCTTTTTCCATGTTATGATTAGGCCCCATCTCGTGCTTATCACATCCAGGAGTCTCACCAGATAAAGGCGAAGCAGGAAAGAGTGGCTTTGAATAAAGCCGTGAGGATAATTGTCCTCCACTTAGATACCATTCTTATTCCCCTATTAATGTGAATCGCTGTATGAGGAATGGCAGAAGTGATCTAGTCATCTATATAGAATAGTCATCGTCATGTCCAGATTGACTCTTTCTGCAGGCATGTTCTTTTGTCTTTTGTTATGTCTTGGTAGTGGCTGGTTTCGATTAGAGCCAGGGAAGGGATGGTTCATCAGACGCAGATGAATATCTTCATCTCTATATCACCCAAGCCATAATGTGACCACATATGCAACGCAGGGCCGCTTTTGTGATATTCAAGCTTTCCTTTAAAAGCCAGCGCTTTGCTTCGCCCCTTTTGACAGTGAAACAGGACTTGGAAAGAGAGAGTCGCTCCAACACTGTCTGCTCTTTTACGAGTCTACACCTCCTGCTGTAAAATGTGGTTCCATTATTTAAGCAGTGATCCTGGCGCTGAGAAGCTTGCAGGTTTGTAGATAATCAGAGGCTGCACATTATTATCATGCAGGGGTGTGTGCGTCATAGATCAAGATCTGTGAGAGATACTAATAGAGGCTTTATTACAGGCCTGTTCGGAAACCAGGGATGGATTGGCCGTAGGGAACACCTAGATTTTTCCTGGTGGGGCACTAGACTGTCAAAAACAAATTGAAATCAAACTTACATGCAAAAATCTTGATGAGAAACACTGTCTGAATGTCATTCAAATAAATGTGATCAAATGTGTTGCCAATAAATAATAATAATAGATGATCAGACCTAGAGTGTCTGTGCCCTCATTTCAGCATGCTTGAACCAAGTTCAAGAGAGAACAAGGCCAGCTGTTGTGTCCAGTTTACCTCAGTGCTTTTCTTCTGTTTTAAATTGCTCTCTAAAAACCATACCCAATAATAGATCTGGAGTCACGGAGGGTTTAAGCATGGGTCTCTATGATCAAAACAATGCATCGCATATTCCTCTTAAAGAGGCAGTTCACCCAAAAATTAAAATTCTGTCAATAATTAATTACTGAACCCTCATGCCGTTCCAAACCCGTAAGACATTCATTCTTCTTAAGAAAACAAATTAAGATATTTTTGATGAAATCTGAGAGTTTTCAGACTCTCAACGCAACTGACACGTTCAAAGCCCAGAAAGGTAGTAAGGGCATCGTTAAAATAGTCCATGTGACATCATTGGTTCAACCTTAATTTTATGAAGCTATGACAATACTTTGTGTGTGCAAGGAAAACAAAAATAACTTTATTCAACAATTTCTTCTCTTCCATGTCAGTCTTCGACACGTGTGAACACCTGCAGTAAATGTACTAACTACCTTTTTTGGCCTTGAATGTGTCCGTTTTGTTGCTGTATATGCAGGGTCAGAAAGCTCTCAGATTTCATTAAAAATATCTTCATTTGTGTTTCGAAGATGAACCTAGGTCTTACGGGTTTGGAACGACTTGAGGGTGAGTAATTAATAACAGAATTTTCATTTTGGATGAACTATCCCTTTAACCAGATCATTTATTTTATTTTTAAGGAGATTAACAGAGATTTATTTGGTGTTTCTGCTGGCTTTACAATACAGTGAGATACAACACTGTGCTTGTTAACAATATTATAAATTAAATTGTTGTAAGTCATCAGGTATTTGTGAAAAATAAATACCGCTTTACAGTAGTGTTATGCGTAATACGCAGTGAATACACAGCGTTAACATTTCTTGCTATAGGCAGGGTCCAAAATGAACACTCTTCAGGCGCCGAATGCGAGTAAAAATTGACATTGGCGAGTATGTGCCAATTGGCCTGTGATTTTATTAGGAACTGCAACGTAATACATGGTTAAAGTCGAACTGTAAAAACAATAGTCTGACCTTCACTGATTTGAGAGACATGTGCAATTCAAAAAAAAAGACTATGAACATCTACTCATTTTACCTCAGTGGAACACTGACCATCAAAAATGTATGTTTATAAGTTTATTGTACTCCATGTGGCCAGACATATGTGGAATATTTCTCACATCAGACCACTAAAACAAATATGAGCATTTGAAATTAGAGAAACGGGGAATGTCTTATGACACAGTGTCATGCTATAGTGAGAGTAAAAAGACTTAAAAAAATATAAAATATAAAATGAAAAATATATATTTATATGAGTACTTAATTTGCCTATATAAAATTTCGAATGTATAATGAATCCGAAGTCCCTTTTAAACATATATCACAGCAAAACGCACTCGCGCTGCTCCACGTCTAAAGACCGTTGAATGGTCGTATGTAAATGAAATATTAGGCCTATCAAGATGGGATGCATCACTTGTAAAGCCTGTTATCTCCCCTCTCATATTTCTTATCGGACCGCCATGGAAGGCGACTGGCAAGAGCGTTGGTTTGACTTTTTAAAACAAACTCGCACGGCAGATGAATGTTATTAGTCTGAAAGATTAGCCTTGACAGGGGTGAATGAAAAGCAATGAGGTATTCGCACAGAGCTCTGCTCCCCCATACGGCAACGTAATGATAAAAACCGACTCGAGCTGCACGGATCACAGACGCTGAACTCCGCTCCAATACGGCGAGAGTTATTAAAAAGGAAAAAACGGAGGATTGTGCCGTTCTCACATTACGTCATAGCGACTGTCACGGGAAGCTCTGGCAGGCCGCTCAACGCTTTGGACCTGAGGCCTCTTCTCCCATTAGCAGTTGAAATAAACAATTGATTCAAGTGTAAACACACGTCTGTCGTCACTTTTGATAAAACCCAGCAATTAAGATGCAGCTTTTTTGCTTTAAATATTATCTGTTTATGTTCAAAGGGGTAATTCGATTACCGCTGACATTATAGTGTGTCTGACTCTAGTAGTTGTCTTTTTTCTGTATATTTTCTTTGTCATCCGCAAGGAACAATGAGTACGGCTAAAAACCCTAAACGAATGAGGATCGGCTCAGACCTTAATGTGAACCTTGCGGTAAAGCAACAGAACATTAAATTTATAATGCTTTACATCATTTAAAGTGGTTTGTGTGCCGTGTGGTTTGAGAAGATAACCGCACTTTATCTTGCGAAACCTCGTGTAGCTCACATGAGTCATCTGATGAAGCTTTTTTCGTTTCAGGGCAGTGGGGAGTCCCTTGGTCATGGACCCGAACAGCATCTGCAGGAAGACCAAACGTCTGGCTGGCAAGCAGGCCGAACTCTGCCAGACCCAGCCGGAGATCGTCAACGAAGTCGCCAAGGGCGCCAAGCTGGGCGTGCGCGAATGCCAATACCAGTTCCGCTTTCGACGCTGGAACTGTACCAGCCAGAACAAGTACTTTGGCAAAATTCTCCAACAAGGTGAGCGTTTGTCTCGACTAGGTTCTCAAATCAATCCTTGTCTCGATTATGGGTCAGCGACATCTTTCTGAGGCCGTGAACTCTGGCCCTCAGACCTAGAGTGTCTGTGCCCTCATTTCAGCATGTTTGAACCAAGTTCAAGAGAGAACAAGACCAGCTGTTGTGTCCAGTTTACCTCAGTGCCTTTCTTCTGTTTTAAATTGCTCTCTAAAAACCATCTCCAAATTGCACAATCATTGATCTGCCACATTTTTTAGCCCTTTGAAGAGTAATAAACTAACGTAGCCTCTACAATTATTAGGCCATCGGCAGGGTTCATCCCCTCCCTTCTCACGTTGGATTAACCTTGTTCAGTAGAGGCAATTATTCTACCTCGCAACAGTGGCATCGATGTTAAAATGTCTATCATTATCTAATATTATGGAAACGTTTTCCTTTAAAGATCTTACAACCCAAAATTCTAAGTATAAATGCTCTCCAAGATGCATTCTTGATGGATAGCGATCAGAGTTAGCTCGATACATGATAGTTTAAATGCATCTGGTAGTTTAGGCCACAGTTTACAATGAGAACTCTGGTAACACTTTATTTCAACAGTCCACATTCTGCTAAAAATATACTACCTTGCAACTACGTCAGCTACCAATCATCAGTTTTGGGAAGGTTACTTTGGAAATGTAATAGGTTGCGGATTACAAGTTACTCTATTTAAAATGTAATAAGTAGTGTAACTATTTCAATTACTTCACTGAAGTAATGTAACGGATTACATTTGGTTACTTTTCTAAATTTTAAACTAATTAAAAATTTTGCAAACATTTAAAGCAGGCAGGGTTAACCTTACAGTAGCACTCAACACTGATTACTGTCAGACTTCTCAAAATCTTTCATCACTTAAATTAAGATTATAATAATGTATTAATAATGTTTATACAATTAATTCCACGATTATACATTAAATGTTTATTTAATGTTTATAACAAAATCAGATTTCAACACCTCTTTTTACTTTGAGATTGTTATATATGAGTGTATATATACAGATTTAAAATCATCAGAAATGGTAACACTTTATTTTAATGTGTGCATGTTACAGGTTAAATGTACTTACTATTATGAGAACAATTAACAATTATGTGTAATTACACGCAAGTAACCCTAAGCCAAACCTTGATCCTAACCATATCGTAAGTACATGTAGTTAATTAATTACTCAGTACTTAAATGTATAATTACACTGTAATAAGGACACCTTAAAATAAAGTGTAACAAAAATAGTTTTATAGCTATAATACTGTTTTCGTAAAATTAAATCTTTGCATAGCTATGATAGGAAACACATCTAACAATGCCTTTAACAAACAATTAATCTTAAAAAATAAGCATGTACATGAACCCAAATTGGAAATAACAGTTATTGAATAAGCGTGTGTGCTATTCTGTGTCTTAAACTCCTGAAATATTGGTGTCTCATATTTTAGAGCAGTCATATTCAGATGTGAACTCCTTTGTAATCGTTAACATTTTCATAAGTAACTGTAATTTAAAGGAGAAGTCCACTTCCAAAACAAAGATTCACATATAATGTACTCACCCCCTTGTCATCCAAGATGTTCATGTCTTTCTTTCTTCAGTTGTAAAGAAATTATGTTTTTTGAGGAAAACATTTCTGCATTTTTCGCCATATAATGGACTGATATGGTGCCCCGATTTTGAACTTCCAAAATGCAGTTTAAATGCGGCTTTAAACGATCACAAATGCAGGTGTAAACAATCCCAGCCCAGAAAGAAGGGTCTTATCTAGCGTAACGATCTGTTATTTTCATAAAAATAATACAATTTATATACTTCTTAATGTCAGACGCTCATCCTGTCTTACTCTGCCTGGACTGTTTTTTTCCGGTTTATGACAGTTAGGGTATGTCGAAAAACTCCCTTCTCATGTTCTCCCTCAACTTAAAAATGATCCTATATCGCTGTTTTTTTACCTCTTTTGTTAAGGATGTTTGATCTTCTTTGCATGTTCACTTTGCAAAGACTGGGTTGGTACTTCTGCAGCGATGTAGGATTTTGAAATGATTTTTGAAGTTGAGGGAGAAAATACAATTGGAGTTTTTCAACATACCCTTACTGTCTTGAACCAGAGTACACAGAGTTCAACGAGAGCAAGACAAGACAAGTGTTTGAGAATAAAAAGTATTTAAATTGTATTTTTTAATGAAAATAACAGATCGTTTCGCTAGATAAGACCCTTCTTCCTCGGCTGGGATCATTTACAACATTTGAGATCATTTGAAGCCGCATTTAAACTGCATTTTGGAAGTTCAAAATCGGGGCACTGATTGCTGAAATGTTTTCCTCAAAAAACATAATTTCTTTACGACTGAAGAAAGAAAGACATGAACATCTTGGATGACAAGGGGGTGAGTACATTGTGAATCTTTGTTTTGGATGTGGATTTCTCCTTTAATTACACATTTTTCTCAGTAACTGTAATGGATTACAGTTACATTTCTTTTGTAATTAAATTACATAACGCCTTTACATGTAACTACTCACTGCCGGTCATGAGAGTATTAGTAGACTGTTTGCTTAATGTCCCCCAACAGACATTCTACTGACTATAGTCAGTGGTAACTTTGCAAGTACATGTCAACTTATTCTACTAACCCTAACCTAGTCTACTAATACATCTGTTTTTGGCTTCCGATGAGTATCCATGAGCAAATCTTTAAAGGATATAATGTGATCAATTTTACATGATGCATGTTGCTCACCTTTTTTGTTTGTAAACAGTCTAATTGGTTGTCACCAGTAGAGGGCGCTATTTTGGCTAAGCATATTCTGCCCTGAGCCAGCAGGGTATGAGATTAAGATGGTCATTAGAATTTTTTGCTTAATTTCACATGAGATTTCTCTTTAGACATGCCCATATCGCAGTGATGTAGAGAGATGCAGGCTTGTCATATCCAGGTCTGGAGCTGAGAGTTCACGATTTGGCCTCCAGTGTGGACGTGTTCACACACGGATTGCAACATGATTCCTCTGTCTGCATCAGCCCATCTTAGACTGAGCACTGGAGACTGCCTCACAAAATGGAAATTAATCATAAATTCCTCTGTGTCTATAGGTGAGGCTTAAGTGCTCTTCTGTTTTCATGCATTTACCACAATTACCGTGAGCACTGGCTCTAATGACCACATGTCAGACCTGAGATCTCTGCTAAGGCAGGTTCACTTCCTGGACCGAGTGATAGGGTTGTACAAAGTGTGTCACATATTTCTTCCATTGCTAAATAACTGGGGGCTATTTTCTTCCCCTATTCAAACATGTAAACCAGAGCTTGTTTTCTTGGCCCAAGGGAGCAGCCTCCTAATGCCAGAATTTGCTGGAAATGCTGCCGACTGCTCTTACATGTTGTCTCTGAGGTTGTAATGAAGTCGTTAAAATCGCTCACAGACAATATGCGGTTCCAATTAGAAACCCAAGAAATGATAAAGACGCCGTGTGTGCGTAATTTGCCCTGTCACCTCAGGAATGTGCCTCATTATTTTTGCTGTCAAAACCTCTTGTTTCTGTCTGTGTCGATAAATATGTTCACGCATTGTCTCATGTACAGAGGTTACTGACATTTTACCTCAGAATGAAACAAGTATGCTCCTATACCCACATTTTCGAATTCGAAATTATATTAAATTATATTTTAATTTATGCTATAAATGGTGAGAGAAACAGAGTTTTTTTTTACTTGTGTTTATTTATTAAACCTATATAAAAAACTAAGCTTTTAACACTCATATTTAATATACACTACCTTTGAAATATTTAGAGTTGGGAAGATTTTTAATGTATTTAAAAAGACTCTTATGCACCAAGCCTGCATAACAGTAATATATTAGTTTAAATAATAAAATATAGTAATATCAGTCATATTAAAATTTTACAAAATTTAAACTGTTGTCTATTTTATATGTATTTTAAAATGTAATTTAATCCTACGATGGACTCCAGTCTTCAGTGTCACACGCACCTTCAAGAATCATTTAATGTGCTCAAGAAAATGTATTATCAATGTTGAAAACAGCTACTTAATATTATTGTGGAAATCATGATACTTTTTTTAGAATACTTGATGAACCCATAAATAGAAAGTTCAAAAGAACAGCCTATTGGAAATATATTTTTTTGTAAATATTTTCCATTTAAATAAATTTAAGGCATCCTTGATGAATGAAAGTATTATTTTCTTTTAAACTGTAGTGTATATAAAAACAGGCTAAATGAGTCTAGATCCTCCTAATAAGTCAATAATAATTATTTTACATCTTATCTTGCAAGTGTCATATAGTAGGTGCCTGGTCCCCCCTCTCAAATTTTACTATCAGAAACAACATCCTCGTTTCCACACATCGGCCATTTGTGCAGCAGATGTGTTCAGTATCTTTAGTATTCTGATAGTTGTGATCGTGAACTCACATTTGAACTCTGAGCATGCGTGCATTTGATAAAAGGGCAGGGGATAGAGAGAGAGGAAGAGGCAGGGAAAAAGATAAAAAGGTAAGCTTATATCAGAAAACAATTCTACAGTACATCTCCAAGCCCGGAGGCAGACCATTTTTGCAAGCATTAAGACTATAAATGCTCTTTTTTTCTATATAATCCCATTTCAAACCCCTAATGTATGCTACAAACCAAAGCACATAACCACGTGGCATTCTTCAGTCCTGTTCAAGAACGCTTTATTTCAAACCCCACTGTTGGAACAGGTCAGAGGCCAGTGTACTCAGCATGAGGGACTGCATGAATACGTGTTATCATTTAAAGGGACAGCCAGTCCTGTTGTAATGGATCCCTTGTGCGCACAAGAGTAACTGTATTGGACATTTTTGAGAGTTGAGATAGTCCATTTGACGTCAGACCTCACTTCAGTTTGTTAGTGTGAAAGCGAATTTTCAAACTCTGATTTTCTAAGTATAGGTTACGCTTCATGTGGACCCTGGTATAGTTTGCATTTTGTATTAATGCACAATTTACTTCTTTGTCATGCTCCAAATTCTGGTTTAGACCAAGAAATTGAGGTCAAATAGCCTGAGAATTACTCATATTATCCATGATGATGTGTATGTGTGTGTTGCTGCGGTTGCCTGCAGTTGATAAAAGTGGATCCCAGGTATGCAACAAGATCTGCATAGCGTTAGAGATTGTCTCAACCCTCGCTGCATGCAGGCAGCACATGGTGGCAAAATAAATCAATCAAAATGATTCCCGCCCGTCAGCACCGGTGGAGCCGCTGGAGGGGCTCTGCCTTCTCATCTCTTTTCATCCTGCAGCCCCATGCTTCATTGACTCAAAGATTGAGTATTAAAAAAATATTTGCTAATTCTCACAGAAGCCCCTTCTGGCATTAAGTTCTCGCTCTCTTTTCTAGGCAGGCCTGGGCATAGACAGCTGCACAAAATTTGTTTGGAATTTGTGTCTTGGAGGAAAAAATAAGAGAGGGAGGTGAAATCAAGAGACTTTTACCCTCTGTCTGTCATGATAACCTCCGTCGTATGAATGTATTGGATTAGATTAATGTGGATCCAGATGGGCGAATTTTGTCTTTGTCGTAGTTGAAATGCTGGATGTTACTCTGTTTACAAAATATAGTTTGATCATGATATGTCTGACTTTCAAAAAGGCTGAGGTAATATAAGGTCTCCCGTGGGGATGGAAAATCTGGAAATATCAGAAATTTGATCTGGAAAAGTAATGGAAAATTTATTTTAATAATGATTAGAAACAATCTGGATTTTTTCTGCTCTACAATACTTAACTAGTTATTTTAGATTAAAACTTACCTACAAACCAGCATGACAACATCAGTCTGTGTTTTGGGGGTCTTAAGAGACATTTGTACAGTAATAAGCATAATATATATATAGCCAAAAAGTGTCATATTTCTTTTAAATTAAATTATTACAAAAAATCTGATATTTGTGAATGTCTAAACCCTGTCATATACTTTCAAAATAACGTTTGACAGGGTAACAAGTCATTTTCCATGTTTGTAAGGCCTACTTAGCAATTTCATCGCTAATATATATATATATATATATATATATATATATATATATATATATATATAAAGGATAAACATTAAAGTAACAGCAGACTAATGGCTTAATAATGATCCACTGAACTGGCAGTTCTGTAAGTGAGTCACATAATGATTCAGTGGCTATTCTGATTAATTCAGTTCAGTTTGAGTTCATCAGGTGGATCAGGCTCATTCATAACAGAACCTGTTGATAAGAATCATTTGTTCGTGAAGTGAGCTATACAGGTCGCCCGCATGTTTGTCATTGCTTAGGCCTACAGCACATGAGCAGTACCGACCTTGAAATACACTGCGGGAAGCACTGCTGTAATCTGTGACACATGCTGCACCACATCTGTGCCAGTTAGGCCATCAACAAACTGGTTTACTGAATTAAAAAATGTATGTTTTTCATATTTCTGATGTTATATGAACATGGTTTAACCATACTTACATGACCTACAAGTGGCTCACGACCCAGATTTTCTAAAATATGCTGCTGGTCTAAAATATGTGAAGGCTCCATAATGATGAGGACATCTACTAGCAGGGGCTAATGGGATTTGAGCTAACACCTCAGGTCTAAAAAAGTCTTAAATCACTTTTCTGTGAATTAAGGCCTTAAATCAGAGAAGCAAGTCTTAAATTCATATGATAATGGTATTAATTTTCCTGAGGGATGCGTTTCATTTTAAAGTAAAGCGAAAGCGTAATTTCGACATGGCTTAAGTCGCTCAATATTCATTAGGCTAAACAATACGGATGGCGGTATGTGTTGCTTCATCTGTCAGTCACCCGAAGAAGAACTTGTCGTTTAGATTTTTTTATAATAATAAAAATAATTTAGTTCAGTTACAGAACATACAATACAATTAAAACTGAACGCGGCTGCTCAATGCAGTGTGCCGAACGACAGTCGCATCACAGATCAGATTTCATTTATCACGTGAAGTCGAGCTGACTGACAAGAAGTGAGAGGTGAGAAACACAAGACTATGACTATGTTTACTGATTTTCAGTTTTGTATACTTATTTAAACTTTGTGTAAGTTATTGTTTTATATTAGGCAATAAAAGTTAATACAAGTTCGTTGCGTTAATGCCGCTAATTTAAAAGTGAAAGTAAAATGCGCACGACACTTTTACAAGTAAAGAAAAAAAAGGGAAAACTCAAACGAACTAAAAACAAACAACTGCTAGATGCTGAATTGCTGCTAATTTAAAAGTTAAAAGTGACAGTAAAACTCTAACTATACCGTATGTATAGAGAACATATTACTGCATTGTTTTCCCTTCGATTTTTTCCTTACATTTTCTTTAGTTGGTCTTAAAAAGGTCTTTAAAAAGTCTTAAATTTACCCCATAAAACCTAGAAACCCTGGTATATTATGATGTACACAGAGTGGGGAAAAATAGGGCGGGAATTTGGTTGTTTCAGTCAGTTGTGGATTAGATTTTGACGTGGTTGTTCAATCTAAAGTGTGCAACAGATGAACATTAGCTTGGAGGAAATAAATGCTTTGAGAAGTTCTGCATATATTGCGATATATTGCATATATATTGAGAAGAAAAAAAAAACGAAAAACAAATATATAACATACACGGGGGAACTGTTCACAGAAAGACCTATAACATGTATTTAGAAAATAGATGTGAATTTCCATGTCATTTTGACTTTAAATATCACCACTATATGTTCTGATTGGCTATGATTTTATCGCATGACAAAGTATCTTTACTATATTGTAGACAGATGAATCACTTATGTGGTTTATGATGCCTGTTCATTTGTAGGCATTATGTAATCTAAATGAATGTACTCAGAAATATCAGCATGCATCAAAAATGATCAATTTATAATTGAATATAGTGATTCCTGCCACACACATGCAGGTGGTTCATGACATCTTGAACTGAAACCAGATACTGCACTGTCTAGTAATGCACAACAGACCTGCAACCCATCCCAACAGGGTTATGTGGGGTTTATATATCTGTTTTTTATTTACAGTTTATAACAGTATTTCCAGTCATTGGATTCAGTTATTACAAAAAAGTGCATATCTAGTAAAATAAAGTACTTATTTAAAGGCGAGAGCTAATGCTATTTCATGCATTCTGACTTATTTACACTGTTAAAAAGTTGGATCCTCTTGCTAAACATGGCCGTAGTTTAAAAAAATGATTTGGACTTATGACAGAGTATTTCTGTGCCAAAGACACTCCTTTAGGGTTTATATAAGTTTCGTAAAGTTTTTTTCAAGTATGGCCCTGTATGACGTCATAGAGGGTGGGATTCCTTGTATAGGCACTTCTTCTGGAAGAGCACGTACACATCAACCAGGGGTGCGTTTCCCAAAAGTATTGTTAGCCAACTATGGTCACAAGTTTTGTCATTACCAACACAGTTAAACGATTTGGTGTTTCCCGAAACCATAGTTCAAACAAACATTTGCAAACATTGTCACAAACTTACGTGGTTGGAACTACAGTTCACAATAAGTAAGCTAACATGCAGTACAATATATATCTTCCATTCTATCCACATCTAAACACATTTAATCTATGCATTTTTGCGCATCCTCTATAAGCGCCATTTTTGAATAGTGTGCATGTGCAGACATGCCTAAGGGAGTATGATGTAAGAGGGAATCTGCAGAGAATCAAACATCAAATAAAGCAAAATGACAGGAAACAAAAAATTAGTAAATTAGTCATCAGGTGGCATGTTCAATATAGCTGCATTTTAGAGATCTCTAATCAGTTAAATAGCAGAAGTTATTACTCCACCACAGCGTGTGACGTCATTAACAACGGCCCTACATTGTTGAACTAATGTGGTTCAAACGACGGAGATGCGACTGTGTTCGAGAAACAGTCGTCACTAGCTAGTTTGTTTCCACAACAATGCATCATACTATGGAGGTTTGTGATGATACATTCATACATTAATTCTGTTCATTAAAATCATTTATTTTACCATGGTGATTATGCCGAGGGAACTGGTTCTGGAAAGTTCTGGGCGACTGCCACTAGAGGAGAAATGCGACAATCGTATCCAAATGTCGGAGACAGCGGAAAGGCAGCTTTAAGATGCGGAATCCTTGGGTACGAATCCCATGAAAAACATGACTCACAGTGAAAGAGCTGATAGGTGAGAGATCAAAAAACAAGCGGAAACGGCATACTTGTGATTGCTTTTTACATCCCATTTGCTTTTGTTCTTATACTATCAGGCAGGTTTAGATGTAGTGCAGATGGTACGTTATTTTAAAACGTCAAAGAAATTTAATTTTCTACCTATTAAATTGTGTTTTATTAATGTCTACGCCTACCCCGAACCTAAACCTACCCCTTACAATAATACCCCTGGTCTCATGACAAAAACGTACCTGGGGGAACTTTTTCACAAGATGCGAAATATGTACAGTATACTTCCACGTCGAAAAATAAAGTGGAGAGATACTCAAGATTAACATGAGATTGGCAGAAACTGTGTGCGTTATGTCCGCTTTAAAGGGGTCATCAGATGCCCATTTTCCACAAGTTGATATGATTCTTTAGGGTCTTAATGAGAAGTCTATAATATACTTTGGTTAAAATTAGTGTTTTTCACACTACCACTGAGAAGTTTTGGTCTGCTTGCCCCACCCCTCTTATCTGTGGGGTGACGAGCCGTAATGTTTACTTTAGCCGCGAAACTTGCTGACTAGCACATTATTAAGAAAGGCGATTTGCAAAGATGCATAAAAACCCTTATACTCACTTCTGCTGTAGGTGAATTTGGATCTCGAATGATTTGTGCGAACATTGATGCATTTATGTAGATCGCCGGGTGCATTTCCTTCAAAAACGAAAGTAACGTTAATTCTCTACATCTTCAGCGGCTCAGATGTCGGGAGTAATTGATGACTGCTATGTTCATTACTACATCCAACAACAGAACATCTTAATCATTCTATCAGAGACATTCTTGTCTTCCCCTGCACCAGAGTTGACACAATGGCGGTCAGTCTGTTTTCAGCTCACGCAGCTCATTCAGGGCGGGTCTAAGGTAAGACGGTAATGTCAATCAACTATCGTGGGAGTGGCATTGGTCGGTGTAACGTCACACTGACAAGAGGCTGAGAATGGGTTGATTTGAAAAAGGGGATATTACTTATAAAGATTATAAAAATACCACTGCATGGATTTTTATCATTATGGGGTGGTTGTGTACACACACTGCCAACGCACATTTATGTTCAAACAACATGTAAAAGTGATGACCCGATCCGATGACCCCTTTAAATCTACTAGTGACATAAGTCATTAGGAGAACTAATATACATATTCAGTATTATATTTGTTAGTATAATAGTATCATTTACCTTTAGGAATTTCCCAAGCACGTAACACATAAATATAAACAAGACCTTGCATCGATTGTGCAACTGCGTCTCTTTAATTTTCTTTTTGAAAACATTACGGTTGGAAAGACAATAGACAACTGTAGGTCATGAATGAATGATTTGGAGAGATCGTTTGTAAATATTAAGTATTAAATACGCTCTCCATTGCTCAAATGGGCTTGCCTCATATTAAAGCAAATATTGCTTTTCCCTGTCTCAGTTCAACATTTTTACATAAAACATGCAAGATGCCTCAAATATTGTTTGCCTGATTTTGCATTAAATTCTGCTGTCGTGAAATCCTGGAGGGACTCATAGTATCCACATAATAAGAGTATCAATGCATGTCACAGAGGAGCTGCTTCTCTGCATGTTTGGATAGTAATGTAGTGTACAGTGTTCAGTTTATACAGACTTGGTTGGTGTTTTGTGCGCCAGAAAGCTACAGGTGTTTTCAGGTGGGGTGCTGTCAGAATGCCCATGATACATGTATCAAAACAGGAACACACACACATTGTTTCACAGTATGAAGGCGACAGTGGGCGTGTGAATGGACAGCTGGGATTAATATCTGTATGTGTGTATTTCTCTGTGTGTGTGTGTGTGTTCACTCTGAGCTCTGATTCCATTTCACTGGCTTTAATGAATCCCATTCACTGAATCATGCGATGCAGAATTGGCACATGGCTGAAGAGTGACTGCACGCTCACTGCATCCAGCGTTTACACAGGATAAAAGTCATTCCTTTCAACTCCCTTACTACGAGTTGCTAAACACATCTGTCCTTTCCAACTTCTCCAGTCTTTTCCTGTTCTCTTGTCTATTTTCTGTTATTGCAGAGAATTTGTTTTCAATTACCATTATGAAATGTTAGATCTTAATAAATATTTAGTGAACTGGCTTATGCCCTGTCATTTTCTATCAAAATAACTTTTGACAGGAAGAGTAACAGGTCATTTTCTTGTTTGTAATTAAAAGAAATTTAAAACAAATGAAAGATAAGCTACACTATAGACTTTAACAAAGTCGCTAATGTTTGCGGTAAAAACAATACAATTTTAAAATATTATTACTATTAAACATTTTTTTATTTGAATATATTTTAAAATAGGTAATTTTTTCCTGTGATGGCAAAGCTGAATTTTCATCAGCCATTACACCAGTCTTCAGTGTCACATGATCCTTCAGAAATCATTTGCTGCTGAAGAGACATTTCTTGTTGCTGAAAACTGTTGTGCTTCTTAATATATTTTGAGAAAACTGTGATCGTTTTGAACCATTCTTTGATAAAAAAGCTCTGAAGAACATAATATATATGAAATGCACTGTTTAAAAGAAAGTCTGTAAAATTATGGCCCAATGTTAATACAAAGGAAATTTCTGTATTGATTTTTCCCAGTGGGTTTACTCATATTTTGAACTACACATTGCATTATGTTGTGTTTTAGGGTTAAAACAAATGTACAGACAATGCCCTCACTGTAAAAAAAAAAAAAAAAAATCAGTAAAATTTGGCAGCTGTGGTTGCCAGAATTTTACAGTAAAAATATGGTAATAACATTTTAGGTTTTATGGATTTAACCTAAATTTACATAAAAAAGTTATATAATGTTAATATACCAACCTATTGATGCACTGAAATCTGTTCAGTACCTTTCTAATACACTGATATTGTTAAATTAACAAGATTAGATGTGACATAACTGGTAAGATAAAACTAAGAAGAAACATAGTTATTTCAGTGAAAAAAAACATCAAATATGAAAGGTAACACAAGGTATTCTGCAAATGTAAATTTACAGATTTTAACTGTAAATTACAGGGCTCTACAGTGCGACCATTTTAGTCACATTTGCGACTGAAAACTACTGCGTGCAACTATGAAAAAATATTTAGGAGCACCAGTGTGACTGACCCGAACAGCATATTTGTGTTTGCGCTGAAGGGACCTTCAACGGTTTCTGTGTGTTTTTGCAATGGTGAGTAATGCATCACAGACATATCTGACGAATCCTTTCGTTAACAAAGTGTAGAGAGAGTGTAAATAAGAGATTCATTGTGCAGTGAAGAGAGTTTCGTTGATTAGAATTTTGTGAGATCGCGATGAACTAAGATGAGTGACAGCTTTTAATGATTTTTAAGGGAGATTGTAAATGAGGTACTGATTTAATACAACAGTTCAATAAACAAGAAGTTAACATTAAGTGACTTACATTGTCAAACTATAACACTATTGCCTGATTTTGCTCTATTTCGTTGTCAAAAATAGTTTCAAACAAGTCACAACTGAGTCGTTGCACATCTCCATTCAAACACAGCGGTGTTTCGTTTATGAATGAACGATTTGCGTATTTAAACAAATCTAATGAGTCAATGATTCAATTTCCCATTTATAAAGACAGTCACTTGCTTTATTCCTGAATGAATCAGCCGTTCGAACGAATCAAATGAATGAATGATTCAGTAATTAAATCAGTGACTTGCTGCCACCTACTGGCAGTTTTATTTTTAAAATATCTTTTCAGTTATTTAAATCATTTAATATTTCTATATTCAAAATTGTATATTTAAAACATTAATCTCAACATGAATTTATGAATTTGATTGCACTCATGCCACCTCTGAGCCTTATTAAACATGAAAATACACCTACAAGCCACTTTTGTGTTCTTCTGTGCCACCTCTGTAGTACAAATTAATTTTGTTAATACTGATTTCATTTGATTGGCATCTTATTTTTATTCTACTTGTTCTTATAAAATATAATGTTTTAAAAAATTGACATAAAGGATGGCATATTTTAATAAAGTTAGAAAAATGCCATTACAAAGGAAAAAACAAAAAAAGTGCTCCTAAAAAGAAAAGTAAGCGTAGAGCCCTGAATTATACATAAAATTACATGAATTGTTTGTTACAGTTTTGTATAGTAGTTTATATACTATGGGAACTTACCATTATTTTTACTGTAGCATTTTTACAGTACATTTTCCCTTCTTTTCCTTACAGTGTAGAAATCTTTTGTAAGATTTTAAATGTCTTTACTGTTTAATGGGTCTTTTCTAACTAAAAAAAAAAAAAAAAAGTCATACTGACCCCAAACTTTTTAACTGTACTGTACATGTGACCAAGAAAATGTTTGTTTCCATTTTTTAAACGTATTTAATCTACAAGGCTTTTAATGCCCTTGTTTATTAATATTTTTCAGATTTTCCATCTCTTTGGACAAATTTGATAAGTAGTGTTTCTACTTTTCTGACAATGGGAACCCTGATTTTCAGGGGTTTGTTTAATTTTGGGTTGTTTGTTTAAAAAAAGAGATCTTGTATATTGCAAAATTATGGAACAAGATCTTCAGTTCGCTCTGATTCACAGTGGTTCTGGTCTAATATGACCTCGTATGGCTCATTGCGCCACAGTAGTGCTGTCATTGTGGATGAGCCTTGTCACAGAAATAGCCCTTGCTGCTTTAGGATATCTAAAGTGCCATAATTATCAGAGTTCGATGTAACCCAGCCTGGCCAACAATCAGCAGCTCTCTTTGATGTCTGTTTGTGTGTGTGTGTTTGTCTTCACAGACATCCGAGAGACAGCGTTTGTGTATGCTATCACGGCAGCGGGTGTGACGCATGCAGTGACTCAGGCCTGCAGCATGGGGGAGCTGCTGCAATGCGGCTGCGAGGCCACACGGAGCAGAGGGCCGCCTCCGCGTTTAGCCAGTATTGGCCCAGCCGAGGGGGTCAAGTGGGAGTGGGGGGGCTGCGGAGATGACGTGGAGTTCGGCTATGAGAAGTCCAAGCAGTTCATGGACGCCAGGCGGAGGAAGGGCAAGAGTGACATTCGCACGCTGATAGACCTTCATAATAATGAGGCCGGACGACTGGTACGTTATTTCACCTTTGTCTTGACACATATAGCTATGAATTAAAATAAATAAATAATTGTTTACACAGGTTTTTACAGTCTTTTAGAAGCAGTATAAATGTAATCCGACCTATATATTAAATAACAATATTAAACAAAAAAAATGTGTTAACATACACAACCATTAAAAAATGTGGGGTCAGTACGTTATTTTCATTACTTTTATTTAGCAAGGACATATTAAGTCAACCAAAACAGACATTTAAAATGCTACAACAGATTTTTTAAACATGAATGCTATTTTCAACTTTCTGTTTGTCAAAAAATCATTAAAATATTAAGCAGCGCAACTGCACAATCCTTAACACTGATAATAATAACAAATGCATTTTTAGTTCACACAACCCTTAATATACATCAACAATAAACAAAATTAAAAATTCAGATGACTAGCCAGGTATCTTGTATTTACTTTTTTTTTGTTAAAGGTAGCCTCACATAGTACCTGTCGCCCTCATGCAGGTTTGGTGTAGATGTTTTTTTGTTTTTCATGTTCTTTGTACGATATCAGTGTGGATAGATTTTTTGCATCGATGCATAGATGATACAAGCACAGTCGTGTGCTGTTTTGCCTGTACAACTTTCAGAGATAGTCAAGCTTAAATGAGCAGATGGTGCACTTCAAAAGCCCAAGCATGGAAAAGCTCGGAAATGTTATGGAAATATACTTGGCAGAGGATGGAGAACACTCTATGAACTGAGTTGAGACTAGTTTCATAACATCACCACTCTCTCTGTTCCCTTATTTACTGTCTAGATTGATTTAATAGTTAAAGGAGTGCCTTTTTTTAAAACTAGGAGTTTCAAACTACATTTTGCATTCATACTTTGAATGCATTTTAATGTTACATTAACATGCATTTAATATATTAATGCATTTATTTGATTTAACATGGAAAGTGTTTTTTTCTGCTCTGTGTGATTACTAAAACAACATTAAGATTGGACATGATCAGAGCTCCAGTGCAAGCACCATTTTTTACACAAGCACTCACATAAACACACTAGCACTCACACAAGTCCCTAGCGGAGCAGTCTTTTTAATAATAAATCTCAATAAATCATATACACCTACACATACAGTATACTCTGCAAACTGCAGAACATAAAAATTACCAAATTTAATTTGAAAGAAACTGGATGCATTAACTCAAAATAGTATTTAACTGTTTCACATAATATGAATTAAATATTTAATTGAGTGACATACCTACAATGTCATTAAAAGAGAAGTTCACTTCCAAAATGAAAATTTCCTGATAATTTACTCAACCTCATGTCATCCAAAATGTTCATGTCTTTCTTTCTTCAGTCGAAAAGAAATTAAGGTTTTTGAGGAAAACATTCCAGGATTTTTCTCCATGTAGTGCACTTCAATAGGAATCAACAGGTTGAAGGTCCAAATTGCAGTTTCAATGCAGCTTCAAAGAGCTCTACACGATCCCAGCCGAGGAATAAGGGTCTTCTCTAGCAAAACAGTTGGCTGTTTTCTAATAAAAATACAAATTTATATATTTTTTAACCACAAATGCTTGTCTTGAACTAGCTCGACCTCAGGCATTACGTAATCACGCATGCGTGTTGGAAGTACCAACTTAGTGTTTAGAAAGCGAACATGCAAAAAGAGTCAAACACCCTTTACAAAAAAGGTTAAACAATGAACACTGACAATTTTGAAGTTGGAGGAGAAAACCTTTTTGAACCGGAGTACACAGATGAAGATCTAACTGTGCGTGACTTTTCCAACATGATTACGCAATGTATGAAGACGCGCATGCGCATTGCAGAGCTAGTGCAAGATAAGCATTTGTGGTTAAAAAGTATATACATTTTTTATTTTTAAAAAAAAAACGACCAATCGTTTCACTAGA
Source organism: Labeo catla (assembly GCA_012976165.1). Classification (NCBI taxonomy): domain Eukaryota; kingdom Metazoa; phylum Chordata; class Actinopteri; order Cypriniformes; family Cyprinidae; genus Labeo; species Labeo catla. Next base: position 934,094 of record VONZ01000121.1, read on the forward strand.
TAAGACCCTTATTCAACGGATGGGTTCGTATAGAGCCCTTCGAAACCTCACTGAAACTGCAATTTGGACCTTCAACCCGTTGATCCCCATTGAAGTCCACTATATGGAGAAAATTCCTACACAAAATTCCAATGTTTTCCTCAAAAACCTTATTTCTTTTCAACTGAAGATAGAGAGACGTAAACATCTTGGATGACATGGGGGTGAGTAAATTATCAGGAAAATTTTCACTCTGGAAGTGAATTTCTCCTTTAATATGTTTGGGGTCATATATATATATATATATATATATATATTAGGAAATCAATACTTTTATTAAGCAAGGATCCATTAAACTGGTTAAAAGAGACAGCACATTCATTTCAAGTGTTTAAAATTTAAAGCAAATGCTGTTTTTATACATATATTTTTGTATAAACTTAAAAAAGAAATGTATCACAGTTTCCCCAAAAAATATTAAGCAGCACAACCTTGCAGCATTAATAATAAGAAAGTTTTCTTAAAAAAAGATAATATTTCACAATATTTTCATAAATAAAAGCAGCCTTGGTAAGCATACAAGTCTTAAAAACACATTAAAAGTCTTGCCAAACTTTTGAATGGTAGTGTTTACATTTTTTTTTTTTTTCCTTTTTAATATTTAAATATGGTGTGCAGAAACAAACATGAGTGTGTGTCTTTAAGCTGTTTTTTAAGCCATCACCTAATGCCAGCATTGTAGATAATTATGTAATGCTGCACAATAGAACCTTCTGGTGCATGTGTGTGCTTGATCATTTTAAAGTATACAACTACTCTTACCTCAGTTTACTGCTTTATAGCTCATTATTATTCAGAATTCTAAAGAAGTTAGATTTACGGTTTCCTTCAAGCCATCGTCAGTCGGCCACTGGCCGAAACCTCAAATGAGTTCTTCGCTAGTGTCAGTAGTGCTTCATCTTCCAGGGGTCACTGCCTCGCAGCCTCAGGTCCCGTTAGCATGGGGTCAGTCCCAGGTAAATTAAGGAGGCATATTGACATGTTTGTCAGATGATTTTCTCCTAAGACTCAAATGCCCCGAAGCGACTTGTTTGGAATTAAAGTGAGAAAAAATGTTAATGCGGCATTTATCAGATGTTAATTTCAACAGGTATAGAACTGTACGAATCTGTTTTCAAGCTCTTGGATTGGCTTTCGAGTGGCCGGAGGCTAAAGAGGGAGGGGAGAGGCGAGGGTAAATTCCTTCTAAATAGCTTCTCCTTTTATCTCACTGAACTATCTTTGTGTCTTGAACTGCAGGCGGTGAAGAATTATATGAGAACTGAATGTAAATGTCACGGGCTGTCTGGCTCTTGCACTCTGAGGACCTGCTGGAAGAAAATGCCTCACTTCCGCGAGGTGGGCGACCGCTTGCTCGAGCGCTTCAACGGGGCATCCAAAGTGATGGGTGGGAATGACGGTAAGACTCTCATTCCAGTGGGCCAGAACATCAAACCTCCGGACAAGCAAGATCTTATCTACTCGGCCGAGTCGCCAGACTTCTGCCTGCCCAATCGGAAGACGGGTTCACTGGGCACGCGCGGGCGGATGTGCAACAGCACGGCGCTGGACGTGAGCGGATGTGACCTTCTGTGTTGCGAGCGGGGCTACCGGGACGAGACGGTGGTCCTGGAGGAAAACTGTCTCTGCCGTTTCCACTGGTGCTGCGTGGTCCAGTGTAAAAAGTGCTCGGTCAGGAAGGAACTGAGTTTGTGTCACTAACCCGAGAACCCTCGATAATGGGATTGAGAAGAGCCATTCTGAACAAGGAAGAATCTAGAACATTCCAGGTTCATGCATACACATTTCAAACCCTGAGGCTTTGGAAAAGCCTAGAGGAGTGTCTGCCTTGTGATTCACCCCTCAGAAAACCCAGGACTCAAGATTTAGGAGGGGTTCTTTAGCTGTGAATTCAAGACATTCAGAAATCTTCTCATCACAGCCCTATATACAGTGCATTATGAGTGCAGACTCACATCCAAATCAGCACGGCAGCCATGGTGCAATGGCTGTTCACGCTCTGAAGTGACAGAACATCAGCAAAAGGACATTTGGCACATTGCTCTGTAAAGCGGGCTCGATATGGAACAAAGACTGTTATTTATAAGCATTTAATATCATCATGACTACTTCTTGTGATTAATGCCCTGTCATTTTCTTTCAAAAGCACTTTGAGAACTTTTAACAGAAAGAGTAAAAGCTCATTTTACTCTTAAACTCAAAGGTAAAAGCAAATGCAAGAGAAGCATCATGTAAAAACTCTTTATCTTTGTGAGATATTTAATCTATGGGGCTTTTAATGCACTTTTACTGATACTGATCACTATTTTTTCATCGGTTTGCTCCTTAGAGAAATGCATTTTGTTTCAGTTTGTTGGTTTTTAAGAGTTTTTGTATTGTTGACCTCATATATATGCTCTGAAAAGCCTTTCAGTATGCTAACACTGCTCAACAGTTCTCAAAACTGATCATTAATGACAATAATCACAGGAATTTATGAGAAATTGTCATTGTTTCATCACCTTACTGTTTTTTTTCAATGGATCTCTCACTGGAGGGTTAACAAGTCATCATTTCAAATTCAGTGTCATCCAAATGCATTATGTTTGAAATATCATATTTCTGCAATCTGTACAGTTAATGAAATCAGAAAACAGAAATGTTAAGAAACAGACATAAAGAATGCAGAGCTTCACAAGCTACTTAAGGGGTCAGCCATGAGACTTTCATCAAGTGGTAATCTCAAGCACCCCGTCCTTTGTTTGGAATGTATTGCATTTTTGGAAAATACCTTCGCAAGGTATCATGTGGAGTTTGGGCTTGAGCCACAGACCATTGAGAAATATAATTTTCACATGCATTCATTTTAACCGCAAAAAGTGACATGTCCACTCAATGTAAATTAAGATTTGTTGCTTAAACGACTACATTTGGCTCTAGACTCTTCTAAATTTGCAGTTCCGCTCTTGCGCAACCTCATATCTAAAAAAAATAAATAAAAAATGTAGCGGAAAGATGTTAAAGATTATCTACTGCTCCTCAAAACAACTGTTTATAGAGTGATCTTGCAATAATTCATACCAGAACTGTACATTTTTTTTATCATAATGCATTTGAAAGGAAGTTTTCAGATTTGAAAACAGAAGACTGGATGTGAGAATCCTACTTATAGCTGCTCATCACTGAATAAAATACACAAAAACTTGTTTTCTATTTATTCTGTCGTATTTATTATTATTCTATCTATCTAACTATTCTCTGACATATTCAGACTGACAAAAAAGACCTGGTGAGAATTCATTTCCAAAAGTTTGCGTCAATAATCTGTCTTTGTCTCTCATATTTATATAGACAACATAATGAAGCTTGTGTCACACTTTCCTTTCACTGACGTTAAACAAATCGCACAAATGTTGTTCTAACTGGCTCACTTCACACAGGGTCAAGGCTCAATGCTTCCCACCCCGCTCTCTCGCTACGGCAATTCAGAGATTTCAGCTTCAAGTGTATCGCTTTGCCACTCGGCAGAAGAAAGGTGTTGTTTTGAGTTATTTACGCAGTTGGAAAAGACTCCCTTTGTATTAGTATGAGTCCTGCAAGACGGCACAAGTTCATATTTTCCAGGAATTCGGGCTGCGTAGCCAACAGTGTTGAAGATAGAGGGGAAGATGGAGACCGGGAATGTGCCAGGAGCATTGGTGAGGGAATGAGAGACAGAGAGAGACACACACAACGCTAGACACCCCAGAGCAGGACGACAGCAGAGTCAGCCAATAGATTTATAGAAGCGCTGGTATTAATATAGCTGTGTTTCAATGTACTTTAACACACACACAGTGGCTGTGGAATGTACAGGATGAGACAATCGTTCTGTCTTTGCCTGCTGATAGTAAAACACACACAGCACTAATGAAAGCCTGCCACTGTGGGTGGATACACGGCATGATGGGATACACTCTCATTTCCTCTGATCACCCAGACAATGAGGTGCAAAGACGTTCAGACGAGAGGCCGTGAACTCTAGTTGCAAGTGTAGAGGGGGTAATCATCATTTAAGCTGTTGAATAATGAATTTATGATTCAACATTTTTGCAGTAATGGAGATTTTGCTCTAGGATTTATATCAGCACAGAGCAAAAAGTGTCTCGTTATGGAATGCGCAGACAGGAAATGGTTTATGTGCATGTGTACACAGGTGCATGTGTGTGGCAGATAGCCTGAGCGAATAAAACTGTAATGTAATACCACCATGTGTCCCCCTTGTTCTGACAACTAGTCTTTATCTAAATAGAGATGCTTGCTTTAGGAAGACATACTCATAAAAGTCGAGCTGTGAATAAAGGCACTAAAACCTCGCAGGAGATTTTATCGGGAGGTAATCAGTCTAATTACAACTTAGGCCCTGTCAGACTCTATTCTGTGAATCTGTGGCGTGCATGATGGGATGGAAGAGTGCACTGTACTAAGTTTAACCTGTACTTATGGTATTTTCAGCAGGGCTACTAGCTGCGTACTGTAACATTTATTACAGTTACTGTGACTTAACAGGTCAGACCTAGTGCATTACAGTAATTTGTACACATTACAGTAATAGTGTGATTTCCATAATACTATGCTGATGCTTATTTTCCTGGAATGCACAAAAAAAATACCTTTAATTTGTAGGTTTTTTTTTCCCCTTTCCTCGCTTAAGGAAAGGTTAGGACAGAAAAACTTCTTTTCAAGATACATGTGCAAATTTGGCTAATGCTTAACGTGATTGTGGGCATCAGCGCAAAGTCGATTCTGTGCTTACTTGATTATTTTTAAAAATGTTGTTGATTTAAGTAGCAAATGAGAATTGATAAAATTCTTGAATATATATTGAGACAGAGGGCTTCTTAATGATTTTCAATTTTGTAATATGTAAAAGTATGGTATTTGTGGTAAAAAAAAAAAAAGGCACCCCTGCTGTTGGGGCTAAAAGAACAATAATTAACATTATAATTAATAAAAGGCTGACTTTTCCATCTGTTGACATGACATTGTTAGATTCAGATGGTAAATATCATATATTATGTTGGGTGTCCATCTTAGAGATAATTACCATGTTTAGAAAGAAACCATCATATTTAAAAACCCATGTGTGGGGTAAAAGGTCCCCCTTGCCACCTCATACATTTATAAGATTTTTAAACAAAATAAATGACTTGTATGATTTATTTTTTACACAAATTCTGTTCTTTTCTTAGGGTCTGCCTTTAGCCATTTTGTACCCTACTGTAAATTTAATAAGTTACTGTCTTGAAGTCAATCACTAAATTTTTTTCTGCATTTCTTTTTCTGCATGTAACAGTGCAACCAATTCTGTTACCACGGTCGCACTAGCTATAAAAATGTTAGTTTAATTCAAATTTATTACAGCTGTTATTATCCCACAATGCAACATGATGCAGTAATGATCTGTGTTACTGCAAAAAGTGACCTAACCTGGATTATTTTCACAGTAATGTTGCGAAAACAGTTTTTAATTGTAATAAATTACTGCTAAATCTTGTAAAACCCTGGAGGTTTTTTTACAGAGTGATATTTATACGTCTCGCTACAGGGCATGGAAGTTCAGCGGTTTCGAAGAGGGCCGAAACAACCTCATCTCCTCTGCTCTGTAAATAACACAATTACCTGCACCATTTCTTTTTGTGGATAAACGGGGTTTAGTGCTCTCACTGGGTTGTTAACCTTTCAGTGTCAGGATTTTAAGTGCTGATAATATCTCCCGAAGAAAGCTTACTCATACTTACCATTTTTGTCTCTTTTTGGACGGCCTAAAACGTAAAGAGCCCCAGCGTGCAAGTCTCTGTCAATAAACAATGTTGTTTGCGTGCTCTCCGCACTGGAATCGCCAGATGGAAATTGAGTCCCTGTCCTCAGTTAGATCAGGCTTGCTGTTTCCAAAATGGACCTGCAATGAAGTGTTTATGGATTTGTGGTTTGCAGGCATACGGTCTCAAAGGATGATGCCAACCTCTGCGCGCGCACATACAGCTTTCTGTATACACACTTCTTGCCACTTAACACAAGATGGAGCTATTTGTCTCATTTCATGGCTGCATGCTTCATGGGAAACTCTTCAGATTATTTTGTGCCTTTGAAATACACCGATGAAAGACAATACGGCGTAATTTAGATCATCAGTTGCAGCAAGATCAGTACATCCAAATTAAAGACAACAGTGAGTATAGTGTATTCTCTAAGAACAGGGCGAACAACGGTAATAAGAAGATGCATGAAATGCCACTTGTGGAAAAAAGGTCCACTTTAGCATTCGGTTAAAACGAGTAGGCCTACTACCGAAATAATATACTTTAAAAGAACATACTCAAGTGTGAACTGAATGTAATATTTTCCAGGGCTTAATTTTATGTTATTTACAATTACATGTATTATACATACTTTATATGCAGTTAGTTGAACTTTAGAGTTGTTTTTTTTTTACCCACTTAAGTACATCTTTATATGCAATTTCATATTTACTAATAATGTCTTTGAAACTGTTCCACTATTGAAAGTTGTATGCCATGAAATTAAATATATTTATAATTACACATTTGTAATTATTTAGTTGCAATTTAACTTTACAATGTATATTAAGTTTAAATATAATATCAAGTAACATGCTACAGTTAAAATAATCAAGTACATTACGTGCTGTAATTAGTCAAAACATCAAAAGTATACTTTAAAGCATGACAAGATTATTAAAACATAATGATTTAAAATGTACATTTTAATTTGACATTTACATAGTGCACTTTTTAAAAGTGAACTAAAAGGTCAACTTAAATGACCTTTTGTTTTATTAATATTGTATTATCTGCAGGGACAGTTTTTTTTTAAATATGTACTTTTAAGGTTTAAGGTACACCAAGTGCACATTTACAGTTAAGCACACGTAATTTTCACAAGGGACTTTGGGAAAGTTGATATGTTCAGTCAAAAACTGCTTTAAATAATACTTTGATATATCTGTAATAATTATTGTGCATATACATAATACTAGTATTCCTCAAATGAATTGAGAAACCACTGTAAAGTGGTAACGTTCAAATATGTGACCCTGGACCATTAAACCAGTCCATTTTTTGAAAATGAGATTTGTACATCAACTAAAAGCTGAATAAAAGCTGAAAGCTGAAGCTTTTCATTGATGTATTGTTTGTTAGTATATGACAATATCTGGCTGAGATACAACTATGTGAAAACCTGAAATCTAAAGGTGAAAAAAAAATCTAAATCGCCTTTAAAGTTGTCCAAATGAATGCATGTTACTAATCAAAAATTAAGTTATGATATATTTCAGTAGGAAATTTACAAAGAGTCATGATTGTCATGATCATGACAAAGTAAACATGATTTTTACTTAATATCCTAATGATTTTTGGCATAAAAGAAAAATCAGTAATTTTGACCCATTTTGATGTTACTGCAGTGAACTATTTATTTACTTATTTATTTATTTATTTATACTTTTAATAATTACTGTCACACCACAGAGTGGCAAGAAGTGAAAAAAGGGCATTTAAAATTTTTTATTTTCTCTTAAAAATGTAAACATATTTTAATCAGTAAAATATTGATTTTGGTTAAAACAAAACAATACTGGAGACATGTTATGCGTAAACTACCCGTGCAAAACACAACTAAGACCAGTTTACGCATAACATGTTCAATAAATATGATCTATAAAGAATATGTTTCCAATCAGTACAGTACATACAATGAATGAGAGCATGAAGTGCAAAGAGGATGCAGTTGTTTGTTGGTAGCAGAGCAGTAGCACCTGTCAGAGAGTCGAATGGGATTAGTATGAGGGTTAAGAGCTTGGCTGAAATAGGAAGATACTCTTCTGAAAGCCGGCGGTCTTTGTGGATAGGGATTTGTTGTACATTCCACCAGAAAAGCTGGAAGAACTGATGCGCAGAGGGATAAAAGGGATCATAGATTATTTTGGTGTCGAGTGCAGTTTTTCTTTTGTGGAGGGAATGCCTGCATCTGCTGTTCAGTCATAGGTGATGTCAGGGTAGGCTCTTCATTTACTGGACTTTTCTGTTGTTTGATTCAGAACCTTTCAGACAGATTTAGTATGTGAGTGCAGCGCATCGTGGGAGGTTTACTCATAGAATCTTGATGTAGACATCTTGCAAGGTCAGAAACGTTCACAGTGTCCAGCTGTTCGTAGCGAACGACCTCTGAATAACTCGTGCTCCAGTTATCTCCACCATCATCTTAATGACCACAATTCACAGGTGAAACGTCTCCCTGAGTTTTATGCTGTCTGTCTGCCATTGTCACATTTCTCTCTGTTTTTTTTCTCTCTCTCTCTCCGATCAGAAACCACCAGCATGCAGAATTCATTTTGGAATGGGGCTTTCATTCTTCTCTGGGTAAACGGTTTGCTCACGAATGAATACCAGAAGCACAGATCTGTGCAGAATCAAGGGTATGTGCCTCAGCGTAAGAGGAAATCCCCTGTGATGACCCCACACCACAAACTTTGTACACAGTTGTTTCTGCATATTGTAAGTGGGGTTCAAAGACAGAGAACACATTGAAAATATAGGATTTAAAATTGAATTAAATTATGGATACAAACAAAAAATGTTAGGACTGCTGAACATAACATATAAATGGATTTTAAAAAACTAATTTCTAAATATTTCGTTTTCGTTTTCAAATTCACATTTAAAAAAAAAAATTAAAAATTAGTTTTTCATTGTAATAATTTATATACAATATAATTATTCAACAAGGTTGCATTAAATTGATCAAAAGTGACATTTATAATGTTACAAAAGATTTCTGTTTCAGATAAATGCTGTTCTTTTGAACTTTCTATTTATCAAAGAAAAAATATCATTACAACTGTTTTCAAGATTTATGATAACAGTTTTTTCTTTTTACTGCATACTGTACATATTCACTGAAAAAAAAAAAGCAAACTAGAAGCATTTTCACTAGTGGTCTCAGACCTTTACCCTACTGTACTTTTAAGAATAGAAGTTTTTCTTTATGCTATACTAAATTGTGGCACACAGCCATCAACCCGAGCATACTTCTGTTAAACGGCGAACGATTTTCGAATATCTAATACATTCTCCTGCTTCACATACCTTTATAGTCATATCATCTGCTGCATTAACACCAAACATTTTCACAGTAACAAGAAAAGCAAGCAAGCGGGTGTAATTCTGCTCAATTAGTGATAGCGAGCAGCAACCCAAGTAACCCAAGAAAACAAGCAACGCTCTGCTGTTTTTCAATAGCCATGGCTTAGCCAACTCAGCAGCTGGGCAAGTACCTGACGGCAGGAATCTCTGAATATCGGTACTTGTGGAAATTGTGATATACAAACCGAACATCTCCTCTGATTTCATAAGAGAAGTAGGGCCAGTAGGGGGAGCCTCAGATATCATGTCTTAACTGCAAGTTTGACATGTTCAGGCATCAATTACTAGTGCAGCTGTACATTGTGGTGTGGAGTTCATTACGCTTAAATATAGAACGCAATTTTTTATCCATTAAAATAAACATTTAATCCATCAGCAACTATAAAATTTTATCTACATATTAATCTTCAGTCGATGGAAATGTTTATTTTTAAGGAATTATGTTCTGCTGTTGAGATGAATATTTAAGTGTCTTAATTAAGTACAGGTTTCCATCAAAGAGAAAACTTCCTGTTGTGCTGTTTTCAAAGTGGGTTTGCATGTTATTAAGTCTAACAACTAGTGTGCATTATAAATAACCACTAATACCACACTGCAGTGAACAGTTTTACAAACGATGTGACTATGATCAAAACAGACCACATCATTCCATGGCCTATAAAGATCGTTTGCGGCCAATTTAAGGCATCTCTTAAACGGCACAAGACACTCTTTGTTTGGGTTGCTAAGACAGTGAATAACAAAAGTTCTCTAATCCCCAAATGTTTAGCTCCAACACAACGAACATTTAATTGATTGCAACCATTCCACGTATCAACAAGCAGATCAGAGGGCAACGGTTCTTGGGAGCTGCGCACGCTGTGCTGTACTGTACCGCACAATGCTTATTTTGCTCTATTCTTTGAGCGTCCCCACTTTCTGCGTCCAATACCTACACCATTAGGCCAATCAAAAAGTCCTTTTCCCATCATGCGCTAATGGCTTAATGACAGAAAAGAGACAAATATTCCTGTGGGAAAAACCGAAGCTCAGTACTCATCTTTATTCTCCCCTGAAAAAAGGGAAGGTTTCGCTGCAAGAACTCATTTCTCCACAGATGTGTCATTGCTTCACAGCAGGGGGTTGAACTTTCTAATTCTTTTAAAAACCTTCTTAGTGAGACGTCCTGTGGGAGCTCCAGTAATTGCAGTGTTGATCTTTTTACCCTCTGTTCTGTTTCTCCTGTAGCGTCACATCTTTTGCCCACTCATGAAAGGAGGAAATGCTCTTTAAAGGACGACTGGGAATTGTTTAGCCTCCTTAAGATCAGCATAATTGGGTAAATAAAGCTTGAATATATTTGAGAGACATTGCAATGATACATATTTGGGACCTGGACCACAAAACCAGTCTGAAGTAGCAGGGTTATTATATTTGTAGCAATAGTCAACAATGCATTGTTTGGGTCAAAATTATCAATATTTCTTTAATTTTTGATTAGTAATATGCATTGCTAAGAACTTGAGTTGGACAACTTTAAAAGCGATTTTCTCAATATTTAGATTTTTTTGCACCCTCAGATTTCAGATTTTCTAATAGTTGTTTCTCGCCAAATATTGTCCTATCTGTACAAACCATACAATAATGGAAAGCTTTTTTATTCAGCTTTCAGATAATGTAAACATCTCAGTTTCAGAAAATTTGTTTTGTGGTCCAGGGTCACATTTTTCTTTTCTTCCTTCATTTTTTGTGACATTTTCATGTCTCTGTGTTCTCAGTCTATTGGCCGTCAGGACTTTCTTGGAGAACTTCTGAAACCTAACAGACTGTAAATAATTGAAATGTCCCTGGTGGGACCATTTGGACAAGGACAAGAGCTATTACCATCCACAATGCCATTTCGCCAAGGAAAAGTGCACGCAGCTCGCAGCACACCTCTTTATCGTGGGAAATTCCAATTCAGCATTATCTTTTGCCTTGGGGCTCCTCTGGTAATCGCTACAATCAATGAACACAACTGTTTTTTGCTCATATGAGTCATTACATCACAAGACAGAAATCATTATGTGATTAATCAGTGTAAAATTACTGTAATGATTTTGCCTTTTACTAAATTATGTCTTTCTCAGCCATTTAACTCATGATCAGAAGAACGTGAGTGTTGTTCAGCCGTGGATAAATGTCGTTACTAAATTATCTTAATGCTTTACAATTAAATAGATCATAGAGAAAGGGGTTCCCCAGTTGACACTAGGACACAATTAAAATCAGCATGTGTTAAATTCTTGACCGCAGATCTCTTGGCAAGGATCCACAGCAGATGGAAGCAGGATTTTGTCTTTATGAACGTTGCGACATCTTACTGGTAACCATTCGAGCGGGAATGTGTCCGTTGTAATGTTTTTAACTTGTCATAAACTAGCAATAAAAAACTAAGCTGTGATGGTGCCTAATTGAAGACAGAGATCATTATCAGTTCACTCGGAGTCAGCGGGGGCCGTTCACCCTCGTTCGAGACTGAAGCTTTAAACCGTACCGACTCCCTCCTTGTGACTTCACTGTGACTAAAACCTCCCTGCCACACTGAAGTAACTTTTTGCGGTTCGCTTTATTGATACCACTATGCACACACTCTTCATTTAAGTCTCGAAATGAAGAATTACAAAGGAGCATATGGAATTTAAACATTACAAAAGCTGCGGGAAGGTTTCAGCTTTAATGGGCTTTTGGCTCCTTTCTCAGCATGTAAGATGTGGTTGCATTTTGCATTTGTCATGGGTTTACTTAAATTCAGTGTCCGTAATTGAGTTTCCAGGTAACATAAACACCAAGCAAGAAGTCTATAGAAATTAAAAATAGACAGTACGTTTAAAGAACTTAGACAAACATTGTATTTTCAATTTAGAGACTCACTTTCTGTGAAATTACTACAGGACCATATATATATTTAGAAAAATGTTTAGAATTTTGTGTCTTGAAACTAAACACGTTAATCTTCTGTGACAACATGCCCGAATAATTTGAACAGCTTGGCTTTTCAGCAAAAGAAAAGAGTTATGGAACACAAAATGATGCATGAAACGACAAAATAAAATTAAAAGGTAACATACAAAAATGTAAAGTAAATGCTGTAATGAACACACAACTTTGATATTTATATATATATATATATAAAAAAACCTTTGTTTAGCGAGTTTAGCTATTATTTTCACTGGTTATTACATTTTATTTTGGAGGACGGAAATATGATTTTTAAAAAGTATTTTATTTTATTTATTTATTTTAATGTAAGAGTGGTACAAAACTTTTTTTTAAACCGAAACAAAACCGCTGCTAAAAAAAAAACATTTACGTAAGTGGAATTTTTGACTCAAGGTCATTAAAGTGCTAAAATATAGACATATCTGATATGTTTATCTCCTCTCTTTCTGCCTCAATCAAATCCCTCAACATTTATTTTTATCCATTTCATTGCATGAAAGTAGCTCATGAGATTATATCATTCTCTATCTGTCCCCGAACAATTCCTCACATCCCAATGACTCGTAACTTCCCTGTTTATCGGTTCCATCGGGATTTGTCTAATGAGGCACTTGTCCTGTACGGCAGTCTGCTCTGCTGTGTGTGTGAGTGTGAGTATGAGTGTGTGCGCTGACGTAGAGGTGGGCTGGCAGAGAGTTAAGTGTAGTCTGAGTGCCATCAAGATAAGGCAAACATCAGAAGTCCTGAAGACAGTAGATAGCTCAGTCTGAGTACTGATGTGTACATGAGTGTCTTGTGTCAGATGATATCTCAGCGGATCCTCACAGCGTCGGCTCGCCTTTTCATTCATTCTGAAAGCTCAAACTGATAGCTCCAGCAGAAAAGTTGTGAAGTGATTTCATGAATGAGGTATCACGACATCGCTCGGCACTCTCCAGCATCATTTTATTTTTCATCAGATTTGGACGATCTGAAGCTGATCGCTGGAAAGCCGTGCGCGTATTGGACGGATCTTCTCCTCAGGCTAAAGAGTTGTTGTGAAAGAGTTTTGCAGAAGAGCACCAGCAGCAGCATGGATTACTTTTTATTTCGACTCTTCTGTTTTTTGGCTTTGGCGTCGCTTATAGTTCAAAGGTAAGAACTTGCTCAGTTGTTTCGTGTCAAATTTAAACGATTGCATTCGTTCCCGCACGTGAATATTCATATTTGCTCACAAACATACACTAAATGAACTGACATGATATTCTGTACTTACGTGCATCCTAAGACTTTCAATAACAACACAGATGTTTTTAAAGTTTTGGACATCGGTTTTTGGTTTTACATCTTTGAGAAAAGCGGTAAAAAGGGAACTTTTGTTTTCAATCTTTTCTAATCTAACTAAACTATTTGATTCCGTTTTTATGGGTAGATTTTAACATTTTGGCTTTACCAGAGCTTCATTTAATATCAGTTGTTTGCAGTTCATGTATTACTTTATTTGCATTTCCTTTAATGTTATTATATTGTATTGGTAGTTTGCAGTGTAATAGTTAAACTATACACTGATTAAAGTTTGTAGTTGCTCATAAATACAGTACTTTAACGTAACTTTTCTTACATGTGCTGTTATGGAAGAAGCTTTGCATCTGTTATTTGTCAAGTAAACTCGTTTGTAATTTTCTCAAACCAGCTCCATTTGAGGTATATGGTATCTATTTCCAGCACATGGTGTATTTTGTAATAGCCATGAGCATTAGGCTCCTCAGGGGACCTTTTGTCACTGCCATAGCAGTTTTGTATGAGCCAGTAATAAAGCATCTTTGTGTTTTATAAACAATTCCAAAATGCAAAAGAACACAGGGTATTTATTATTTATCACCTCTTTATTTATTTCCTGTTTTCGTGTAAATGTATTTGAATACTTCATAAGGTTTCATTCTCTCTTCTAGGGCAGACTCAAATGAGATTCTAGGACTAAAGATCCCCTTTGACCCCATTCTCAATGCCAACACTGTGTGTTTGACCCTGCCCGGCCTGACAAAGAAACAGCTGGACGTATGTATGAGACATCCAGATGTGACAGCCTCAGCAATACAGGGCATCCAGATTGCCATCCATGAGTGCCAGCATCAGTTCAGAGGACACCGCTGGAACTGCTCAAGTCTGGAGACCAGAAACAAGATCCCCTATGAGAGTGTTGTCTTCAGCAGGGGTAAGCAACAAATGAACATAATGATTTTAGTTTGTGAAAATCTGGTTTAGTCTGTGCTTTTCATGGGACCAGTGTGTAGAAGTACAAAAACTGAATTTCAGTTTTGATACACGTACTTCATTAACATACTAAGCTACATCTAAATTATTTGGCTTGATAGAAACTGATCCATATTGGGTAAATAAATCCTTTGGAGTTTTTGCAGACACACATAAATGTTTGATAGTACGAAAGCTTTATCAGCCATAGGCCTATATCACTTAAAGAGTGGATGTAAATATCCTGCAAGAGGGCTTCCCTGGCCAGCTAATGCATTTTACTCTGTGCCAGTGCAAGCGCTGTGAATTTGCTTTCAGCATTTTCCCAACCCTCAGTGGCAAAAGCATAAACCTGTTTAGTTAGTTTCTGTAACCCAAAGTGACAGTTTCCTTCAATCTTTAATTCATTTTCCCACTTCCTCCACCATCAGCGCAGCCGGGCGTGCCTTTCACTTTAAATTATTTGTTAGATTGATTTGTTCCAGGTCTTTCATTGGCTTGGAAGGAAATCTAAAACAGCATTTCCATGTCTGTGTCTTCTGGCTGCGCCTAAGTGCCGTTTGCCCCCCATAGAATCATGAGAGGATTGCATGAAAAAAAAAAAGCAGCACCGGCTGGTGTGCGCGCGTGTATCTCAGCATGCACGTCTCCTCTGCGTGAGTGTGTATGTCACTGTGGGTGGGTGGGTTAATAGGTGTGAGTTCCTGTGTGTTTTGAAATGATCAATTGAACATCATTCAGCTATCTCAGATCTTTGCTCCGAGCCCCAAGGGCAGCTCTGCCATCAGCAAGCGTTTTTGGAAAACGCTGTGAATTCCAGACACTGACTGCTTCACACCTGATTTAAGTCTTAAAGGCTCATTAGTCATTTGTAATCGCCAGAGATGGACAAAACAGGACACAGAGGTGAGGTGGGGCCGCATTTACAGGCCTAATAAGACAAGCCCCAATCTGCATTAAACACGCTTTTTAAGTGGTAGACATGGGGTCATGACCAGTTTAAAACTTGTTCAAACTTGGAAATTTCTGTTGCTCTTGAATGATCATTGACAATAAACCAACTTAAGTGGTCACACAAATGCATATGAATGTAGACAGACAGTTGTGCAAAGTAATAAGCTTTCATATTTTTGTAGAGTTTCTTTCAGGTCTTGAACATTAACCAGACTGAGTTGTTTTTTTCTTCCTTTTGATGATTTAACTAGAAAAAAAACATGATGATTTAAACAGCAGAACTTTTATATGAAAGATGCAAAAGTAATAGACTCTCATTATACATACATATTATGTCAAAATATTTCACATTAACCATGCTGATTTTCCTTTTTTGATTATTTAAATGATAGAATAGAAATTTCAGAGCCTTTCATGTTCTTACGTTTCCTAATGTTTACAGGTAATTCCATGCAAATGTCAACCTTACTATGAAAAAATAAAGTTTTTACTGTACTGATAGCACAGATGTCACCATTTGGTTGTTCAAATACCCATGTGAGGTCTCTCAAAGTTTTTAAAGCTTTTTTAAAATAATTTTTAGTGCATAATTTACCATAGTCCAGTAAGTGCTGTTTTCAGGCTTGTCACATGCATAACAGTGCATATTCCTCATAAATCGACACATCAAAATTAAAATAAAGTAACAGTTATTGCATCTGGTTTGTACATTTTAATTAGCAGAAATCCTACAAAGTAAGTAGTCCCTAAAAAACTGTGTTCTTTATTTTCCTTTTTTAACATATAAAACTCATGCATAGACTGATATTTTTCTAATGTTTAGACTCTATCAACAGGGGTTTAATAAAATGTAAACAGATGGTTTGGTATATTGGTAACACATACATTCTCTAAGCATTTATATGTCACATCCTGGATTACTTTGACACTAACCAGATGCGTACTTTTTTTTTCCCCTTTGATGATTTAAAAATACAATTTTATATGACATCTATTTATCTATCTATATAGAGAGAGATTCATATGCTTTCGGATTTTTGGTCATTTAAATTGCAAGATAGTAATTTCATATTTTTATATATCCATATTTTCTTTCATATCTTTGACATTTACCAGACTGATATTTTTTATATATATATAAAACAGGAATTTTATATGTATACTTAAGTGAGTCTTTTTCATGCTGAAGAAGTGCCCTTTGATTTCAGCAGGCAGAAGGAACTATAAACTATTTAGCCTTTATGGGCTCTTTCATGTTCCTGAGCATGGCCTTCTTTAATTCCCCATCTGTCCCTGAAAGTGATTCAGGAGAGTCTGCTTTTATGAGACCTCCGTTTATTACTGTTTGAGACCATTAGCTTTCAACAAGCCTTTAACACGTGCAGGCACCTTTTTCACTCTGGAAACCCTGGAGAGCAAAAAAAGCACTGTAATTAAATATTCTTATACAAGAACAACAACACAACTTGCTACTGCTACATGTGGCTCTCATGTGTTCGAATGTATTTGCCGAGGAATTTCTTAACTCTTGTCGGAAAGCCTTAAAGTCTGCCGCACTTCAGGTCCAATAAAAAGCACAGCGGATGAGAGCTGAAATCCAGAAGAGCGGCATGTGATTAGCGCAGATCAAACAGCCGCTAACGGTAGCCAGGTTAATTGCAGCCACGTTTTTGAGCTCAGCGTAGAGCCTGTGCACAGATGAGCATGTCTGTGCTTAGCCACGCTAACCGGAGCCCTGCACACCTTCTCCATTGTTCCTGCATGTGCATGCTTTGGATGCTTAAGCGCAGCGCTGCATTCACTAGCTTTGTCCTGTGAGGTCTTTCTGTTGCTTGTTGTGTGAAGGACTATACTGGTACTGCTGTCAAACATCAGGGCTTGTGTGGTTTCTCCTAGAATATGATAGCGATCTTCTCCACAAAGCAGTGGGAGAACAATTCCAGGAGCAAAGACAGACTTTGAGTGAGGCTTGCCTAAATAATCCCTTGTATCGTCTCTTTGGCAGGTTTCAGAGAAAGCGCATTTGCGTATGCCATCGCAGCGGCCGGTGTGGTCCACGCCGTGTCCAACGCCTGCGCCATGGGCAAGCTGAAGGCCTGCGGCTGCGACGAAAAACGCAGAGGGGACGAGGAGGCGTTCAGGATCAAACTCAACCGTCTCCAGCTGGAGGCCATCAACCGGGGTAAAGGCATGGTGCACGGCGTGATGGAACACTTTCCCGCCGACGCTCTTGGCCCCCAGGACTCATGGGAATGGGGCGGCTGCAGTCCCAATGTGGAGTTTGGGGAACGCTTCTCCAAGGAGTTCCTGGACTCCCGCGAGACGTACAGAGACATTCACTCCAGGATGAGACTTCATAACAACAGAGTTGGCAGGCAGGTGAGAGACGGCGTTATGTTGGCTGTGTGTGTGTGATGTGTGACACTAAGCCTGAATGAATCAGCAGTGTTGGATTGCATTTCCAAAGAGTGCACAGGGATCAACTTACGCTCCCTTTTAAGGTACGTTAAAACGCGGTGTTCAAAGATGAGCGCTTCTTTTCTACTGAGATACTATAACCGTGTCACATGTACTATAGGAGACAATAGCTGTTGAGTCCCTCCTTTTGATGTACCTAGAAGCTACAGATTTCCTCAGAGCGGCGGTTAAACATGAAGGGACGCTCATGTTGCAGCTGTGCTCTTGAAAGCTTCAACTGTGTCCGTTTTGCCAAGCGAAACATTTGTGTTTGTGCGTTCCCTGAGTCGTGCGATCGTTGGTTTTTCTAAAGCGAGGCCCTGGCATTGCGAGAGGCTCGCTGAACTTTTTGCCTGGGCTCCTGCCTGCGCGTAAACGCGTGAGCCGGTGCCCCGTCTATGCTCAATTAGGTGCTCTCATGAATCTTTTCCGATCTCCACGCACCCCCCCCGAACCACCTACCAACAGCAAAACACTTAAATGAGCAATAACTCCACTCGAGCAAAAGCAAACATGTGCTTCTCTGAAACGTGTTATCTTTGGATTTGGGAATGTTTAAAAGGCATTTAAGCTTTATCAAAATATGCCTTCCCTGGTGTTGCCTTTGATCAGTGAGTCCCTCCTGGTGGCAATGTGTGATGTAAGGGATCGAGGTGTTGTCTCTTTGCCTGTGTTGTGCTAATTAGATAATAAGAGGAAGATTAGTGGCACTGTGGAGCAGTTAAGCTAAATGCACTGAGATGAATAACAAGACGTGGATAAGGTAAAAACCGATGGATGCTAAATGGCCTTTTTGAGTGATTACTTGTAACTTGTGTTTCATAAAGAAAACAAATGGGCACTGCTATAGTAAAAATGTCATTTATTTTACCCAAGCAGAACAGATTTTTTTCCAACCAAAAAGTTACATCAAAACAGTCTTAATTTAGATTCTGTACTCTTTGCTTTGATAACATCCTTACACACTCTGGAAATTTTCCCAACTTCGTGAGGAGCATCCAGAGCTCTTTCCAACAGATCTGAGGGATTTTCTAAGTTATCTGGCCACTTGTTTGCTGCTTTTTCTTCACTCTGCAGTCCAAGTCATCCATTCCAGAAACATGTTTGCTTTTGTACATTTACTGCTCATATATGGGCAAAGTTTGTATTTTTCTACAAAACTAGTTTCAGATGTAAGCATATAGGTCACAGTTGCATTAAGATCATGACAAGCATGTCCAAACTTTTCAGTGGTTCTTTATATATATATATATCTTTTTATAATCACTCAACACTTGTTGCACAATTGTTCACAGACTTAAATTGTTTTTTTAAATTAGGTAAGAAAGCTGGAAAGGGTGCTCTAACCTAGTTAGGTGTTGCAAGATTACTGCATTATGTAGACAGAGGCAGACACCACGCAAAAGTAAGTTGGAATTAGACTTTTTTTTTGTGACAGCAACTACTAAGTATTTGGACAAAAACAGTGTTTTCACAGGGCTATCACTACAACAGTGAAACAACTAACAGATGAGGTGAAAACGTACACATGTGGACAGCTTGGTTTTTTGCACTTTTTCCACTGCCTGTGTTACTTATTTCATTGTTGCACTGATACATAATTTTCTCAAAGTGTCTCATGCGGTGAGATTGTGCTTGTGCTTGTGCTGTTTAATGTTATTTTACTGTTAATGTTTATCCCCTGAACATCCATTATGCATAACTTACATTTTACTGATATATTCTATTGTAAATGTATGTAAGTTGCATAGTCTAACAGCAACGCTAGTTATAGGATTAGCTCACCCACAAACGACATGAAAATTCTGCCATTAATTATTCACCCTCATATCGTTCCAAACCCGTAAGAACTTAATGGAACACAAATTAAGATATTTCTGATGAAATCCGAGAGCTCTCTGATACTCCATAGACAGCATTGGGTCCTACTGCGATCAAGGTCCAGAAAGGTAATTTTGTGCACAAAGAAAACAAAAATAATAACTTTATTCAACAATTCTTCTCCTCTGCGCCACCCTAGCGCCGTTTTTGAGAGCATCACGACACATACACGCGCTTTACTCTGAAAGTAAACAAAGCATGCCACACACGTTCTACGTCAACAGCACCACATGCATACGTTGTTTACATGCAGATTTTAACTAGTCAACTTGAAAATGTAACTACAACATGATTCAAGTAACTTTTTCTTTATTAACGCTCTAGTTAAAGAAAATTCTATTCCAAGTGCACCACACGCTGTCAACATGATCTAAATGTTAAACAAATCACTTGTTAAATATCTTTGCAGAAAAGATGCATGAATACATGGTGTATAAACTTGTCTTATACATATTATGTTAAGAAATAATACAAGGAAAATGCTTGAAAAACTCATAAAAGTCAAGGTAATTCAAATTCAAAATGACTGAAGGTACAACAGCAGTAGACTATTGACTATAAATGTTCTGTAAAAACAATAAACAGCAGCTTTCAGCCTGTAGCAGTATGATGCAAACATGAAAGATCAGACATACAGTACCAGTTCTTTACAGGTTTTTTATTCAATTGCGTTATTCAATTGCGTTATTCAATTGCGTTGCCATTGTAAACACTGAAGTGTTTGACTGTTGCACTCATGCATCTTATACATGAAACAGCATTCTAAAAAAGCGGCGCTTAAGTTAAAAGAAGTTCACTCCCACCTTCTTGCATGTTTTTCCTATTCCACTGCCCACATCGCATCTTTGTCAACACAAAAGCACATTCTGTGTGAATGGCGCCTAGCGATGAGCATGTCACACGTGAGCGGTTAATCACATGCGCCGACATGCGGTTGGATAGTTCTGTTCTCTTTACTGTTGTCATTGGCATATTGTCAAAGTATCTAATTCTAATGTTTGTTAATATTTCTATTCAAAATCATGATTCCTTGATTTCTAAAAAATAAAATCGTGGCAAAATTTAATTCATTAATTAATTAATTTTAATTAAATTTGAATTAATCGATAAAATCGGAAAAAAAAAACGCCCAGCCCTACTTCAAATATGAAAGTGTACATGTGCATCAACTATGTTGCAAAACTACGTTTTTTATTTTCAACATAAGTCCATAAGATCATGAAAGTTAAGTAAATAAAATTAGTTGAAATAAATCTTGCATCCATGGTGTAATGCCATTCCTGTCACATTACTCTTGCAGGCCCACTATTGGCTGATTCAGTGGTTGAGGCAGTCAGTTCGGTTGTTGGCATTACTTCACAACACTTAAATGTAATTTCAGACAGTACTTACTGCAGGAATTAAACAGTATTTGGTGAAACTTATTTTCAACTTGGATTAGAAATGTTTGTGCTGTTTCTGCTCTTATAAACCACCGCTTCTTGTAATCCTGAGGAAACATTTTAAATTTGGCAGGCACTTTTATCCATAGAAGTTTTCATTGCATTCAAGAGATACATTGTTACTGGTTTATGCATTCCCTGGGAATCAAAGCCATGACCTTGGAATATGCTCTACTGATCAAGTGCTATTTTAAGAGTTTTACTATTGCTTGTAACTTCAATATTAAAACTGCTTTTGGTGTGGCTGCTCCTCACACATTGAGAACTCATCAGCTGTGCATTCTAGACGTGGGAGGTAAGATATCATCGTGGATTAATCTGTTGTCACTCTTTATCAGGACGGTACAGAGCTGAAGTGTAAATGACGATGATAAGCTCAGATGTGCTACACTGGCAGGTTCACACAGACAGAGTTGCAGATTGTTCATTGTTTGCTGCTTCCTCTTCTATAATTTGTCTCTGTATCGTTCCATCAGTTTGCTGGTCCCCTTGATTATTCAGACAAAACATACTTGGTCAGTCCCAAATAAAGTAACAGATAGTAGCCGTGTTTGCCATCTAAAATACCAATTCTCATGCCTAATTCTGTCTCGCTCTGTAAGCTGGAAGTTCTAGAGACTATACATTTGGTAGAATTTCCAGAATCTTTGTTATTGATGAATCATGTCACAGTGTCATGATTAATTATTATAATTATCATGATCATTGGCAAAAGCCACCCATTCTTGGTCTTAGCGATGACACTTCAAAGGATCTTTATTGTTATCAGTTTCTAAACTGATTAATTGTTATTTATATTGGATGATGTATAAAGGATGCTGGAAGTTCAGGATTTCAGTCTGAGAAGCTCAATTGGGAGGTGTGGCGTTTGATCAAGCTGCCAGCGAGGGTGTGATGTACAGAGAGACGCCATTGTTCAAGAATATTTCTTAGGCTTCTGCCAGTAAGCCTATTTGGCATCCGAACCCGATTGTCAGAAAGAAGATAGACAGAAACTTTGCTGCTACCGAAATATGTTACTGTTGGCAGGTTTTCTCCAGGCAGTGTCAGCGAGATGAGAAAGAAAAATCGTAAAACCTTCCATCTTTAATTAAACTCATTTTCTCAAAACACATGATATATTTATGTTTTTTTCTCCGCTGAGCCCATTGTCTTTGGCAATTGGGTCCCGTAATTTTGTGACGTAGGGGTCCCGGCCAGGTTGGGCAGGACACTATATCACAGAGCTTTTTTTTTTTTTTTATTTGCGAGGTTTGCGACCCAATATTTCCTTCAGTCACCTCCCCACCTCCCTCTTCGGGAAAGGTAGTCGCTTGTCGAGGAATGTAGTG
Organism: Labeo catla; assembly: GCA_012976165.1. Lineage (NCBI taxonomy): Eukaryota > Metazoa > Chordata > Actinopteri > Cypriniformes > Cyprinidae > Labeo > Labeo catla. The sequence goes on from VONZ01000121.1 coordinate 956,576, forward strand.
ACTTTACTGGGATGTACATGTCGCCTCATGCCCACCCTCTGGTTCTCACGACGTTCAGTCTTGTTAAAAGCTCTAATTAGTGGCTGCTGGCTATTTGGAAACAGATGTTTAAAGCCAGCAAAAGATTTTAGACATCAAACACAGCGGGAAGTAGAAAGACATTCGCCCTTCCTTCCCCAAATACAACTTTTAAACAGTCTGTCACTGGCCTGGGCAAAACAGAAAGGAAAAAAAAAGGAAACTGCATAAAGAGAATCGATTTAATTGTATTGTTTTAGTATTTGCCATTCACTGCTTCTGGCAACGTCGTGCGGACCAGCAGGGCAAAAAGAACAGGGCATGTTTTTATGTTTGCAGTAGTTGCCGATTACATGGCAACGTCTAGTGGGGTTGTAAATTATTTTTTGCATGTTTTCATTGGAGCTCCTTCCACTCAATGAAGACCGGTTGTAAAGCCAGGCGGCGTTTCTACTTTTAGAGCAAAGCGAGCAAAGGCCAGGAGTCGGTACAGAAACAGTTTATAAGAACAATGTTTTGACCTAAAAGTATTAGTGACATTTCCTCTACATTTCTGTGCTGTATACACCACACAAGATTTAAATGTAAACATGTTTAATTGACCAAATGCATCACAGTATGCTCACGCGTCTATCTGAGACTTTAATGAAGACGTGTGTTGGGACACTGAGGTTTTGGTGGAACGCCTCCTCTGAAACATCAAAGGAACCCAGCAATGCTCATTCAGTAATTCATCACAAGCCATTAGATGGAGGATCATGTTGTCAGGCACCCTGTCATCATTTTGTCCTACATCTCAAGTGGACGCTCCAGCTTGTACCTAACGGTGTCTTACTGTGACTGCAAACCCTGAACACGAAAGCGCTCGATACACGATCGTCTCTGTCTGTGGTGTCGCTAATATGTTCATGCTTTTTGGACTTGCATACAGATTTTAGACATGAATGTAGCTCTAATGTAGCATTAAATAAAATATTTTAATTTTCCTTCATTCTCACATTCACAAAGATGACATGAAATTGCATTGCTAGACTAGTAAAGTTGACATTTGATTTTCTCTACAGTTTCACCTGTGTCTGCTGTAGTGCTGTTCTCTGTACATTTAGATTTCATACCGAGGCTTTTGTTCTCGGATCAACTTTATCTGGAATAGTTTTACAGTAAATTGAAGGAATATGAACATTGCCATGTGGAAACTCTTTATCAAAGGAAAAACAGCCATATTGCCATATGGTGATTCTGTACTACACTGGAATAGCTGTAATGCATTTCTGTAATGGGAATTTCTAGTGGCATCAAGTATATTACTGCAGTTATTTATTTAAATGTGTATATTGTTTAGATGTCCATTTATTTGAATGCACAAATAAAACGTGTGCTCATTTTCCTGAACACATGAAAAAAATTAGTTACAAATAAAATATAAGTGTGTTCATTTTTCTGAACACATGAAACAAATCATTGTTGTTTTGTTATGTGTTTCATGTGTTGAGAAAAATGCGCACACATATTTTACAGAAAAGACAAAGAAGAAGAGTGCACAACTGACTAACACTGAGCATGTTTTTTAAAGGAATAAACAGGAATGATACACTAAAATCAAATGGAGTTTGAAATGTACTTTATAAACATCTCAAATTATTAAAGAAACATCCATTTAAAAAGTTATTTGAAAGTTTTTTCTTTAGAATAACGTGCACTGGTAAATTGTACAAGAAGAGGGAAGTTTGTCCTTCTGTGATACACATTTTGTATTAATTTAAAATTATTATTCCTCTTATATAATATATATATATATATATATATAAATAAATTTATATAAGGAAAATCTGAGGAAATTTTGCCATGCGGAAACTCTGTAATGGAAACTAGTATGAGAAAAACACTTTTTTTCTTAAAAAAAGAAATATTTCTTTCATCAAAATGTAATAACTTTCACACTTGTAAAATCATTTTTTATAAAAAGCAACATGACAGAGAAAAATAATTTTAACCCATAACATCACAGCCTAATATTTTTCACCCCAATGAAATCTGGACAAACAAAATCAAGTCCAACTCAGAAATGCAGCACATTGAGAAAGTTAAATGTGTTGCAAATGCTGTTTCAGTTTAATAGTATGCTTGAAACTATTCAGCTGTATTAAAGTGATAGTTCACCCAAAAATGGAAATTCTGTCATTAATTACTCACCTTCATCTTGTTCCAAACCCATAATACCCTTGTTCATCTTCTAAACACAAATTAAGATATTTTTGATGAAATCCGAGGGCTTTCTGACCTCTGCATAGACACCAACGCAACGGAGACGTTCAATAGTCCATGTGACATCAGTGGTTCAATTGTAATTTTATGAAGCTACGAAAATACTTTTTGTGCGCAAAGAAAAGAAAAATTACTTTATTCAACAATTTCTTATCTTCTGTGTTAGTCTCTTTTAACAATGTCCTTGCTATCCTTCTGGGCCTTGTCAGTTGCATTGCTGTCTATGCAGGGTCAGATTTAATCCAAAATATCTTAATTTGTGTTCTAAAGATGAACATAGTTTAGGTTTGGAACAACATGAGGATGAGTAATTAATGACAGAATTTTCTTTTTTTTTTTTCAGAAAATGTTCAGAAATTTCAATTTTTGTAAAAGCTGCTTAATTTAAATATCAGTTTTTACACTGTTGATTTATAGTGAAGGAAAAAGCATCTGACTTGAGGGGTTGTGCAACTGTTTTGCTATATACTGCCTGTGGTCCAAATGTGCTACCAATGTGTTTTACTTGATCTCAGTCTGGTGCCAGTTTATGGGCGAGCCTGTCCCACTTTTTCTTCAATTAAAGTGGCCCAGATGTGGCTCTCAATTTGCTCTGCGCCAATGAAATTACAGCACACCCTTCAAAACATCCACATCCACTGCATGTCGGAAAAGAAAATGTGCAAATTTATGGGCCCTAATATGTTTTGCTTGCAGATCCATTTATAGTGGCTTCTGCTGTGTTACTGTAGCTTTTTGAGCAGCACGTTGCCATATACAACAAATGCTGATGAATATCTGCAACTCTTCTTCTATTGTGAGTGTGCCAAAGACATGTCAGCTGTTGCTCTCTTTAAAGTTGAATTATGCCTTTAGCTTTGTTCTGTGCTGACAACCTCTTTACATTTTCAAAACATCCGGTGATTGCATGCGCTTCTTCTGCATATAAAGCCTTGTACCCCTATAGAAACTGTAAGATACGTTGCATAAAACAAATGTATTGATAAAGCCTTTTGTTTCACAAGCTTCATTCTGTGCCAGCAGGGCAGTGCAGAGGCTTGACAGCCTTTACTTTAAGGTTGTTAATCTGTTCATGGCAGACGCAAGAATGAGCTGCGCTTCCTGCACTTCATCTATAGCTCCCCAGGCTAGACGGTCTGCCAGGCTTCAGTCAGACGCTCCACCTCTCCACACACCCGATAGATTATCCTGTTGTCACTTAAGCAGGGCGGCAGCTTCCAAGAGAGCACTTCCTGTCTCTTCACCGCTTCCTCCGCTGCCGCGCACCCACGCCGTTCCTGCCCTTAGGTGCCGAGTCCAGGCAGAAGAGGAAGAAGAGCAATCAGACCCTGCGATCTTCCATCCCAACCCTGTAGCTTCCTCAGCATAGGACGCATATGGCAAGAGCAGGCAGGTCCACTTACTAACTGCTGGAGGTGAGACATTTAAATTCCCGCCAGGTTCTCGGCACTCAAAGCGACAGGATTTGAATATCCTTATTTGTCTGTACCCGCGTTGCATCGGCCCTCAGGGAACTGATTAGGCTTCCTTTTGGAAGGCTGTAAACTCTTGAAACAGTAACCTTGAAATGATGAAAACGCTGGTGCTATACAGGGTTACTCCTTGTTTATGTCTCACCGAGGGTTAACTTGAGTGCCACTGAGGTGTTCACCTCGGAGCAAGATCAGCCTGAAATTCTTGTGTTTTGTGAAAACCGTTTTGTAGTGCCTGATTTGCCATTGTGGGCGTATTGTTGTGATTGATCGTTGTTATCTTTGGCCTCAGTAAGGGTGTGATATCTGTTTCATATCTGTCTCTCTACTCTTTGAGCCCATTCATATAAAACAGACCTGTTCCATTTGCATGCGCACCTATGATGGCTAAGAGCTTGAAATAGAAACCACCGGCATGCAAACGTATAGCCTGAAGAATTCACGATCTTCAGGGATGGCAGATGTCTGCTTTTGACAACTGCTGAAAGTGACCTGCGACTCAAGGTGAACAGGAACAGTTGTTCGCCAAATGTCAGAACATTCGGTTTTAGCAGACTGCGGTCCTGGAGGATTGAAAAGTTGTTTTGAGTCATCCCAAAAACTGAAAAAAAAAATGTCCTGGATTGTGACGCCACTGCAAAACTCAAGAAAGAAAAACACAAGCCATGGCTGAGTGACGTGAAATAGCGCAGCTTCATTTTGTACAGTGAAACCTAATCTGTTGAGTTTGACAGACAAAACTCGACTTATCTCTAAAGATGTTCAAACTGTGTTTTGTCCCGCGGTGAGCACTAGGAAGCCTGAGACAGTGTGAAATGTGGGATTGCTAAGCCTTAATGTTTGTGCTTGTGTTGTTGATATGGGTGGGTGCTGGGGCATCTGTCAGTAGTGAGGGTGGCCCCTCTTCCTCTTGGTAATTGGATCTAAAAGTTTATAGCTGGCGATGACAGATGAGTGCATTGTTGAGAGAATGGGAGGTCTGAACTTGTGAGTAGGGCATCCTCATCTCCAACCCTGACATGTCATGTGGTGGAACATGGAAAAAGTGCATGAGTAATACTAGACTGAATAAATCTCTGTCAATAACAGAACCGTTTTATCATCGGGATATACTTGTTTAAAAATACATTAAAATGCATTTTGTGCATACTGACTTGAATATACCTATTCTATGATGAGCATGTTTTTAATTTGTGAATTAAAATTTATTTTGATAGTCTTGGGTGTGCATAAAGTAAAAAATGTCAGGGTGGTACAACTGTCCAGATTTTATAAACAAAAGTTTATCATTAAAAAAAAGTATATTTTGGCATAATCATTATTTTTCTAATGTAAAATATATTTCTGTCGCAACAACTCTCAAGATTTTAGCATTGTAATGGATATTACAATGTTAATGTATTTGATCTTGGCAGAAAAGATCTGCTATGCTGCTAAACTGCTTTCTGCTAAACTGTTTTTGGTTATTACTGTTTATTATATAAACTATAGATTATTACTGCTGCTGCAAAACAAGTACAGGAACTTGCTACTGCCAATACATATGCCGATACAATGCTTTGAGTATTTAAGACATACTGCTTCTGCACAAATAGCGTATATAATAACCCGTAGCAGATCTATACAGGTGGAGCTCGGGAGGTAGAGGGTTTCAGAGGATCTCAGAAAGCGCACTGCGAAATGCTCTAGTGGATGCTAACCAGTCATTTAAATGTGAAGCAACAAGCTTACTGGCTGTGTATGCAACATGAACCAATCAGCTTATGCCAAGTAACGCTGTGACTATCATAAGTTTGCACCATCTAGAGTTTTATGACAGAACTTGGCATTAACAAAAGTATTTCAAAGTCATGCAGTCCAACCAACATGCAGTAAACAAAACAAAATTGAAAACAGGAACTGATACATAGAAAGGACTCTTACAGACCCTCATGAAAACTTAGCAAGCTTTATGAATTTATTCATGATATTTAAATATTAAAAATAATTGTTTTTCTTTACTTATTAGTTAGGTTCTGATAGATGTCATTTTTAAATATGGCATGTACGACTCATACCTTCTGTGGTTTAAATTTGAAAGTTTAAAGTTTCTGTAGTTGGTAACACTGTAGTATAGGGAACAATTCTCACTTTTAACTAGTTACTTATTAGCGTGCCTATTGTTAACATATTGGCTGTTACAAAGCACCTATTCTGCATGACGATATTCTACATCCCTAATCCTACCTAAACTACCTTACTAACTATTAATAGGCAACAAATTAGGCATTTATTGAGGCAAAAGCAATAGTTAATGGTTTGTTAATAGCGAGAACTGGAACCATTTTTTACATATGTAATATATGTAACGTCGTCCATCAACAGTTTCCATGTTATGAAAATCAAAATATTTTTGAATGTAAAAAAAAAACCCTCTATAAACCTTTTAAAACTAATTTTCTTTACTGTTTACGCTTTTAAATGTCATTGACTCATCTAGTAATATCTGGATAATTTTTCATTCATCACAAATCAGTGATTCATCTAATAAGGGCTCTGATTATTATTTTTTGCTAATGCAGCAGCTTTAGTCATCGCATTGCAAGGTCTAGATTGCCAACTATGGTCCAGATGCTGTGGTTTCCAGATATTAACATCTTCCTCATCTGTTTTGCTTGTGTGCAGGTTGTGGTGGACCACATGAGGAGGAAATGCAAATGCCACGGCACATCAGGAAGCTGTCAGCTCAAGACCTGCTGGCAGGTGACTCCAGAGTTCAGAACGGTGGGCTCACTGCTGAAGGAACGTTTCAACATCGGCACGCTAATCAAAGCCCACAACAGAAACACGGGTCAGGTGGAGCACGCCCACCCGACGCACCGACGGAGAGCCAACGCCAACGATCTAGTCTACTTTGAGAAGTCCCCGGATTTCTGCGAGAGGGACCCTGGGTCGGACTCTGCCGGGACGCAGGGCCGGATCTGTAACAAGACCAGTCAGGGAATGGACAACTGTGAGAGCCTGTGCTGTGGCCGGGGCCACAACATCTTACAGCAGACTCGCAGCGAACGCTGCAATTGCAAGTTCCACTGGTGCTGTTACGTGGTGTGTGAAGAGTGCAGGATAACAGAATGGGTCAGTGTCTGTAAATGAAATAAGCAATCATCTATGTACAAAACAGACATTAAACGTAGGGAAAGACTGAGAAATCCCTCCCTTTTGCAATGGACTGCCGTTTCCATGATTCGAATGGAAAGCACAAAAGCAGACTGAGATGAATTGAGTGCTAGAGAAGTGTGCACTTGTTTGCACACTGCATGGGTCCAAGCACAAGATTTCAGACTGATTTTGGACTTGCACTGCATATTATTTCAGAAAGTATTTTTAATTTAAATAAATTAAGAATATGAATATATTGTTGAGTATATTGCCAACAGAGCACTCATCGACACTAAGTGGTGTTTATTTTATTTCAGTTTTCAAAGAAACCAATGGCTCCTAGTCCTGTAATATAGCACCAAGCAGACGCATGGGATTCCGGTACTTAAAGAAGAGAATATATATATATATACATATATATATATATATATATATATATATATATATATATATAAATATATACATACATATATATATATATATATATATATATACATACATACACACACACACACACACATATATATATATATATATATATATATATATATATATAGTTAGTACATCCATGATGTTTCATATACCTTTGCACAGAGCCATTTATCAGAAGAGTTTACCAAATAAACTCTGAATATAAAAACGGTATCATATACCAGTTAATATCAATTCAAAAAGGCCAGCATGTCTTGTTTCAATTTCTAGTGATTGTACATATAACCACTTTAATGCTGGTAAAAATGTAGATTGGTCTTCAAAGGCTTTTTAAGCACAGTTAAATGAATGGATTGCAAGCTGTGGATCAGTCCTGGTGACCAGCGGAAAGGACAACACTGTTACATGGATATGGACAAATCTCATGAAAAACGGATAATAAAAAGGATCTGAGGAGACTAAATGTATGGAAGAAGCTGGACTAAACCTCTACAGATGCTTGTGTGTATGTTGTTTCCCTGCAAACTGTTGGCTGTGCCTCTGTTCACTGTAACAGGAACATACTCACCAGAGCTTTTAATGTCAGTCAGTAGATATTTAGACAGATGTATAATCACATCCTGATCACCACACACATAATGTGGTAGCTATAGGTCCCCTCAACTCACCAAACTTTATATAAAAATAAATTATCTCAATTTCTGCCAGCTCATTCTTCAGGTGACACAACTGTTCAGACATGACTATTCAACACTCAAAGTTGTTTCAGCATTTTCTAGGTTGCTTGTAGTCTTATAATTTCTTCTATAAAGTAGTAAAATATCACTGGATATTTTATGAAAATAACTGTTAATGGCCAGTGTAAAAAACTTCTATAAGTTTCAGATTTTTTTGGTGCGATTTTTTTTGTTTGTTTGTTTTTTGTTTTTTTTTTTTAGTTAAGTTTCTGCAAAAATCATTACTTTGATCAATAATAATTACACATACAATAAGCTTTAGAACCATTTCTCTTAGTATCTGCTGAAAATAAATCATAATTACCCAAAACATTTTAAAGGGAACTCCAATCAATGTTTTTATTTAAACTTTGTCCCATAATGAAAAAACATTTGTTGGTTTTATTCTGCTAATTTTATGTTCTTCTGTTTTGCTTTGTTGTTGTATTTATTTATTTGTGTGATTTTTCTCATGTTAAAATATATGCCAAAACATCAAGAATGCATTTGTAAAAATATACGGAGTCAATTGAATTTTGAGTTGTCAGAGTTGAGTTCCGGTTAATGTTTAATTTACTTTGATTGTTTGCACATTTAGACCAATTTTTCTGGAGAAAATGACTGACACGAAATACTGTGCGGGGTGAGCGCGAAAATATGCATTTTTTTATTTTAAATGGTATAATTTTTTTAAGTTTGAATATATAAGTTATTTTATTTTGTGGATAACTTAATATTTGTAAAACAATAAAGAACTTAATTATAAATGGTTGAAGAGTGATGTCGACATTCCTGCGTACTAGCTTTCACATTTCGCCTGTTTTGCGTGTGCAGCAGGAAGGAAGAAAACCACACATTATACACGACTGATGTGTTGGTCATCATGCAGACCAATATATCCTATTGTGCATGTTTTTTAATTTATGGAAAGCAGGAGAGAGAAAGCAAAGGAAAAAAGAAATCTTTTTTTTTTGTTCTCTGGCAGAAGTAAACTATTTTTCATTTGTGAACTGCATGAACAGTGAGGACAAGTAGGTTGTTGCAGCCTGCAGAGAGATGCCCTCAGGCCTTCAGTCAGTCGACAACCATTTATAGAGTAGCAAAACTGATCATCTCTGCCTTTATATAAACATGTTGCAGCATAAATTAGTCAAGTAACCCTTTTAATCATTAATTGTCATGAAGAACATAGTAAAGTCATAACTTACAAAGGCGACATTCACACAGCAGCAGTAAGCAGAAAAGGGTGCAATATTATGACAAACTAAAGGTAAGAGGTGGTAAAGATACGTTTGAACAGTATTAATTAAGATATTAGCCTAATATTTCACCTGCCTGACCGGAAATTATAAGAACAAACACAAATGTTGTCAAGATTCTTGTCCTGGAATTCCTGGTTTAGTTTGGCCAACCACAAACGCCTTTTGTTTCTCAGTTTTTTAAACTCTTCTCCTTGATTTGTAACTTTTGGCAGTCTATAGTACTCCAAATGTTTTTCCTGGTCCGACCGATTAGTACATCCCAAAACAGGACAATAATTGACCATTTTCAGCAGCAATAATTAAAATATAAAAGTTTTGTTCGGTTCAGTGGCATTGTTTAGGTTCCGTACCGCTATGGCCTTGCTGACGCTTTGTGAAAACGCTCTATTCCCTCTATATTTACTTCTGTTCACACACATCACAGTTATTTACGGGAGTGACAACCATATTCTATAACCAAACTCACACAAATTTTCAGGTCTCACAGGCGCATTCTCGGAAAACTAGTTGTCTATCGCTTCCTGGCTTTCCACTGCTGCACAAACGCGTGCCTACCATCTGTTGCACGTTATTATGTGTGCTTTCGGTAACTTACAGAGACGCAGATATGAGCTGTATGTCATCAGGAGACTCAGATCCAGTCATTTCTTCCCTCAGCTTTGAGTTCTATGTGCGACTCAGATGCTCTGCTCTCCACCCAAATTGATGTCTATTTATATGTATATATTGTATATATAAGGGATATATAAGGGGATAAAAATGCATCTGAATGCCTTTTGCAACATTTTAAATGGTTTAAATTCAGTATTTGCTTGCATTCATTGTGTGTAATTATACAAATATCATTAAAAAAAGGATGTAAGTTATTAACTTTTCAAATTTCACATTTAAAAATATAGTGTTTAATAATTTCTAAATATTTATTCTAATGAAAAACTTAAAAATAAGTAAGCTGGTATGATATGCAATATTCTAGATGTATATTTAGTAAAGAGCCATACAGGTACTTAGTGTGTAAACCATGCCATTACAAATGAAAATCATTTTTTCCCCGACCACAAAATGACTCTAATTTGCCTCTTTGCATTGGAATTTAAAACTCTTTCTCTATTTAACCTTAAATACTACACTAATTTCAATATATATATATATATATATATTATATAAGTCATTAATGGACCATAATTATTGGACAAATAGTATTTAATACTAAATGATCTCCTTAAAATATTAAATTAATATTACTGAACTAAAATATAGAACATTTATTTAACTGAAAAATAGTTCAACTGTATGGTCACATTAGCAATACCTGAGGGTTAAATACAAGAAAACCATATTAACCCTCACGAAAATTATTCATGGTTTTATTATAGCAAAAGTGTAGTAACATTGATTACGATTTGTATAACCATAGTTTTTCTACAAATACCATGGTTAAACTATAGTTAGTGTAGCAATACCATGGTTAATTTGTGGTTACCATGGTTAACTATGGTTAACTATGGTTAACTATAGTAATATTTTTTTTATTTGTAGTAAAACCACATTTAATTTTCGTAAGTGTTGCCTCCATCACTCCCCAGAATAAAATTATACTGTAAATGTCATTGACGTAAAAATCAATGCATAATATGCTGTCATGTTTACCAAAAATTGCTGCAAATACCTGTATAGTGAAGCTGTCGTCTCTATCCTACTTAAACACATTCAAATATACTGACAGCGCTGGTTTGTTTTGAGAGCTCCGTGAATCACGTGACCGCGTGACGGCGACTCCGGCGAGATCAAAGCTCGTCGTTTTTCAATGGCTCTGGCATTAGCAGAAGCGCTACATTTTACGATTTACGCCACATTAGGTGCGCCAAAACGGTATTTATCGTTTGATTTTAGTATGAAACCTTACAACATTTGAAAGCTGAAACTTCGTTTAAAATCGCAAGCAGGGTTGCCAATTTGGCGTGAGATTTACATGGGCAGAGTGAGAGCGTGACACAGAGCCTGAAAGCGTGTCTCACGCCAAATGCGTGAGAGTTGGCAACCCTGCCCAAATATAAAAGCCGCTGTTGGTTAATGAAGAGTTGTCGGCTGAACTCGTCATGTTAAAAAAAAGTTGGACGTCGCCATCTTGGATATGGTTATGGGAAGGAAATTGCGGGCTGGAGTCCCGTTGCACGTTCATGCACACAGCATTCGAGAAGCTAATGTAAGCTGCTGCGTGAACGGGTTATTTCGAGACTCACCCCTGTAAGTAATTGCTGCTGTCAATCCCAAAATCTGACAGTGTAAACATCATAAAGCCTAGCTTCATAAGAGACAAGAAATGCTTTTAATTCCGATGTCATATGACTATGTGTGCAAATTCATTTGTTTACAAAAATTATCCACAAGTGCTAAATGCACTCAAACAGAATGCACTGTTTTTTTTTTTTTTAATTAATTTTTATTTATTATTATTATTATTTTATTTCTTTTTTTTTACAGTCAAAACAAAGCTAAAGAAAAGAAAAAAAATGTGATTTATGGTACTGTATTTACAGTATATCTGCACTGACAGATTCTTGGCTGACACTCATACCCATGTGACTTCTAAGAAGGAGCTAATTTGCATAAATAGTGTCTTTTAAATTTGCATATACTGTGTCGTGTTGTTTTCTGTGCGGTCGATGAGCGTGCTCTGTGCAGGAAGTTGACACTTAGGGACACATAGAGAAGTTTAAAAAGACATTGAGGGAAAAAAAAAAAGAGGCCAGCTGGGGAAAGCAGCCGATGGAAAACAAGCACCTCAGTGCCAATGCCTGATGTGAAATAAATGTTCTGCGTTTTTCCCCAAGGGTGGATCACGTCAAGCTGATGTGATGGGCCAGTCTCTACAAGCACAGGACAGAACAGACAGAGAGACTGTACACACCACGCAAAGCTCAGAATGACACAGTTTTTATTGCAGCCAGAGATAAGTCATTATTATTTTGTTAGCTGAATCAAAAGCATGACATGCAAGAGACGAAGACCATGCCGTGTGTATTGAGACCTGTACACCATTTGGCCATGGTTGTTTCACCATGCTAAAGGAATTATGATCTTGAGAGTCAAAGGCTCATTTAATTATCTGTTTGCAAACACAAGTGAACTTTGACCTCCCTACATGCTCAGAGACCACACATGAATGTTTGAGCACGCATTGGTTTGCAGATACATGAGGAATTTAGCATGAAAAGATCCTGTGCACGCCGATGAACACACTAAAAGGCCTTGGTTTACCTGCGCTTCACCAGAGAGAAAACGACCGTCTGTCCTTCAACTGCTGAATTTAAAATATATATGTCAATCAACTAAGAGTTGATGCAAATATTCTATCCTTAAAAAATAATTGTCATCATAAAAATAATGTCAGGGTGGTACAACTGCCCTGATATCATGAAGTAAAAAAGGAAATCAATTCTTGAGAACAGGTAGTCTGGCATAATCTATTATTACTATCTCATATATCTACATTTAATTTATTGATTTGCACCTCAAGAAGAGGACCCTCGAAGACCTCCATGGCTGTGTGTCAAGGTCAGTAAGTCTCTTCGAATATCAGACAATGTGACCTTTTAATGACAAGACAAAAACAGTTTCAGGTTGTTAACTGTCATGCGGTGCAACTCGTCAAAAGCTTAATGATAATTATGAATTAATCATTTGAAAAAGTTAAGGTCAATAAGATTTTTTTAAGAATTCAATTATTTTATTCAGCAAGGAAAGATTAAATTGATCAAAAGTGACAGTAAAAACATTGTTACCAAAGATTTCAAATGAACGCTGTTCATCAAAGAATCCTGGGGGGAAACGTATTTTTCAGTACAACTATTTTCAACATCAGCAAAAATAAGAAATAGCATAATAGAATGATTTCTGAAAACAGTTATTTTAAATTGCAATATTTCACAATATATTTTTATTATTTTTTATTATATATTTTTTTTTACATGAGCATGAGACTAATTTGAAAAAAAAAAATAAAACAAACAGACCTCAAACACTTGCATAGTAGTGTTAAAAAAACCCGTTAAAACACGTATAAGAATGTGAAAAATAAGAATGATTAATATGTGAACACCAATGTTGCACCACATGACATTTAAAACTATATGAATACGAAAAGAACTAAATATCTAAAAGCTTAGTATGTTTTCCATCTAAATTCTTAAAAGATTTTTCTTTATCACCGATACTCTTAAATGTCATTGTCCTTTTAGGTTGCTGTCAGCCTAATTATTGCTTTGTCTATGATAAATACTGATGTCATAATGCAGAGGAAATCAGCCACATTCTTCTTTTATCGATGCTATCAATCAAAGTTTTTTTGTGATCGTGCATTCTAATAATGTTTGGTAACACCCTTTGTTTGAATGTCAGACTCTGCATGCAACAGCTGCCCCTTGAAATTCTGTGGTTCTGTGATGCGTGTGATTTTGTGAACATTCAAAATGAACAGGCATGATTGAGCTTGTTTAAGATTTTTCCTTATTGTATAGCACACCCACCCCGCCACTATCCAGTTTTGGTATATTATACACTTGTTCAGTTTTCAACAATATTTGCTATTTGTCATCAGTTTGTTCTTTCATTTTTCAACTGATCTCAGGGTCGTAAAGCACGTCTTAATGCCAGTAAAAATTCCTCAGCTCTCTGATGGCAGCCATAAAGATTTTTGGAAATCTGTAAAACAGTGAAACCACAAACAAAGGGCAAAAAAAAAAAAAATGGCTCAGTCAGAGAGAAGGTCCTTTGATTTGCAGTAGGCCTCACAAGGATTAGAGCATGACGCACAGCGAGACAGCAGGAAGACAAAAAGCAGGGAATTCTCCACAGTCAGACACCAGAAAGGTCATGATGCAAACATGAAGCAACAACAATAAGAACTAACTATGGATCATTCAAACTTCGATAAGACTTCCCATTTTTTTCCATCACTGAACTGCAAGTAATTTTGCGTTTTTAGCAAATATTTTAGCTATTTGGATAGATTTATTCCAGGGTATTCAGTGTTTATTTTGCTTATTACGTAGACAGGACATTTAATGGAAAACAGGATTTTCCTTGCCCTTTTGAAATTAGAGGGCAATCTATGTTCTTACATTCAACACAAAGCCACCCATTTAACAAACCCTTTAGAAAAACAAAAGCTAAAAAAAATTGAGAGTTTAGAAATTGTCACGGTTATGACATCAGAAGCACATGCTTCAAATGGAAAAACTGATGTTGTATTCATGTTGCATTTAATGGTTTTTATGGATTAAAAATGTTGATACCATTTTCAACAAAAAGTAAAACAGTAATCAGTGTAACCATCAAGTAAAAAATAATAAACAAGGTCAGTTCTAATATTTTTGAGAAGAACATGCTGATCTTGACACAGTTACAAGGAGGCCCTTTCTGTGATATCATTTCTTGTTTTAGGAACAAAATGTCTTCCTGCAAAAGTTTCAAAACATTTTTAACCCAAATGCTGGGTTCAGCTTTTATTTGCTTTTTACATTTTATTGGGTTATTTTTAATATTTTTTAGCCAGGTGCTGGGTAGTTTTTCTGTAGCTAAGCTGCTGGGTTATTTTTTTCTACCCAGTTGTTGGGTTGAGCCCGTCTCCGATAAAACAACCCAGCTGTTGAGCGCAGGCTTTTTGCGTCCTCTACAGGAGAGACTGGTTCTTAGCGCTGCCGATTTGCACGTCTTCAGCGAAATAAAGGTTTGGATACATTTTATTTTATTTATAAAGTCTTAACTGTGCTGTAAATGATATTATTTTATGCGACGCAACATACAAGGACGATATGTCAGTCAGCTGCGTCAGCATTGGTCGCTTGTTTTGCATGATGGAAACACCTTTTGCCTTGCATAACATAAACTGATTTTATTCATTATAATACTGAATTTAATTTAATTTGATGTTAAAATATGTTCTCTAATCTTAGTACTGTTTGTTTACGGGCAAGTTTTGGGGTCAGTCAAGGCATCTTTCAGCTATGAGTGAAATGTGGGGCGACGGTCTGAGGTTCGTAGTTCCCCCAGCATCCCATCACCGGCTCAGATTTCGGTAACACACCGGCACGAGAATTAGCACTATTTTGGTGAAAAATAATTACAGATAACGGTTACACTTAAATTAAAATGCTATACTTTTAAATGTTACTTTTTTATTTCTAAAATGATTGTTAAATGAGTTTAATGGTATGTAATATTGTAAACTATGCTGTATATTCAAATAAATTCAATTTTTCTTATATTTTTGTTCATGGGTGTTCTTGCTTAATAATAAATGTTCATCTTTTAAATACTGTTGCCTCTATAATTCTGTGTGATTTTTAATTTCCAGCCCATTTTAAGCCAGCAGTATAATCATTTTTAAACAATAGTTGACATAAATAAAACAACTCAGCATGTTGGGTAAAAACATTTAACCCAACCAGCTGTGTCAAAATAACCCAGCACGTGTTCTGTCCAATATTTACCCAGTGCTGGGTTGCCAGATAACCCAACTTGAGTTGTTTTTAACCCAGGATTTTTTAGAGTGTACATAAACTGGGAAAAGACAAACGGGTGACAGTTACTTAAAGTCTTTATGTATAATGCATCATAAAGGGCTATTAAAGGGTATAATGCATTATAATTATTCATAATGTGCATTGTAATACATTATATCTTGTCGTAAGTAATTATAATCTAATTTAAAATGCATAGTGTAACAATGAATTGATACGTGTTATAATGTATTAACTCTGGTTATAATTATTCATGAGATTGTATGATGCATTATAAGATGCATTACAAGGCATAATTAATGCATTAAAACTACTTTTGTAATGCATTATACATAAAGGTTTTAAGTAATGTGTTACTGATAACTGCATAGTAACGTCAAGGAAATGAATTAAAATTTCATCATGTCCCTGAAGCTCAATTATTAGTAACATTTACTAGCAAAATAAGTGAAAATAGTTTCTAAATGACTTAAGATCTAGTAGGAAAAAAGACAGCCTGTTTAACTTAAGGTTGATAAAGTGTGGACAATGGTCCTGTAAAACTAAAATATGATTTAAACATGTAACTATGTTTTGTAGGAAACCTTACCAACCGTGTACGACTACCAATATAGGTAAAAATAATAATAATAATAAAATGCAGTAATAGTGATCACTGAAATGATACTCAAGGCAGATCCAGAGCTTGCAAAGTCTAGGTGGTCACAGACTATAGCAAATACAAGCACCTGATCCACTTAAAGGTGATTAGAATAGTTCAGGTTTGGTGGATGAGCTCTAAAGATAAGCCACAGTCAGCACTGATCGAGCCTGCATGGCAAGATCAGAAGAGAACTCACACACACCAGCAGACTTAATCATCTTAAGCCTTGACTTATACGTCAAGATTAAATTGTAATATCTCACTTCAGTGCACCCTGAAGACATGAATTGTGCTGTTTTCTAAGTATCCTGCTCTGTATGATTATCCAGTTCTACTTGAGCATCTACG
Source organism: Labeo catla (assembly GCA_012976165.1). NCBI lineage: Eukaryota > Metazoa > Chordata > Actinopteri > Cypriniformes > Cyprinidae > Labeo > Labeo catla. Next base: position 973,394 of record VONZ01000121.1, read on the forward strand.
TAATTCGCATTTCTTCTCCAATTCTAAAACACCTTCTTATTTCTCCATGAACTCTCTTTCCTCCACTCTGTAATCAGTCCGATCCAGTTCTTCTCCAGGTTTTTCGCATTGCTCACTCCACAAGTCTGGCTAATCCACCATAATTTGAACGTAAAACCGGGCGCAGGCATTTCTAACTTGTGGTGTCACTTCATGTCCAGTTATTTTGCCTGTACAAGAACAGTCGGTTATGCTTCTTAATATTGTTTTGATATAGTTTTACCTTTTGTTTTGATCAGAGCTGGGTAGATTACTTTCAAATTGTAATTCGTAGTTAGTAACCAGAGCTGGGTAGTTACCGATTACATGTAATCTGGATTACGTAATCAGATTCCAAAAATTAAGCACATGTAATTAGATTAAATTACATTTCAAAATACTCATAATCAGACTACAGTTACTTTTTATTGATTACATGATTTTATATTATTTAGACAAAAGCTTCAGAAAGTCTTCCAGTTTTGTGGACATTCATACAATGACCAGTCACTAGTCAGGTGCCTACACAGCATTTGACCACTGGATTTACAAAAATAATTTCTGGTTTGAGAAGTGTTTCAACACTGAATCAACTACTGTTCAACACATTCAGTTTTATTTTAACTTTTTTCAGTTGGTTATTTAACCATGCATTAATAAGTCTTTGGAAGGCTTTTGTCTTTCAAACACATTAAAATGTACAAGTTCACATTATTACTTATTTACATAAGACATTTTTATCTGAACCTCTTTTACCTAATACATTTAGTTGAAGTACCCCTTGAAGATTTAAAAATAAATATTTTAATAATTATCACATTTGCATGTTCTCAGATGTTGCTTAATGGTCACATGACATGCAGGTAAACATAAATTCTGTTAACTTTTTTAGTAAGTGTTTTATTATTTTTATTATTTTGATTTTATTTTAAAATTATTTATTTTAATTTTAATTTTACAATTATTATTTAATTAATTGTTAGATTTTCACTAAACCCTTTAGCGGTTCCTTTACGAACCCCAATTTGGGAAACCTTGACGTAATATAATGTTTAATGCACTTCATGTTTTTAATTACAACAAATGGAATATGTTTTCTTACTCTCTGTATTTTTATATCAATATGGTACAATATTGTCTTATCTAAATCAATCAAATAAACAAATCAGGTCAAAAGTAATCTAAAAGTAATCAAAAAGTAGTCTGATTATATTACCTAAAATGTGTAATGTAATAGATTACATTATTAACTAAAGATTTTTGTCATGTAATTTGAAATCAGTAACGGATCCTACCCAGTAATCTACCCATCTCTGTTAGTAACATAATGCATTACATTTTAGGTAATATAATCAGACTACTTTTAGATTACTTTTGACCTAACTCGTTTATCACATTGATTTAAATAGGATAATCTTGTTCTTGATTTAAATAGGATAATCTATTTGTTGTTATTAACAACATGAAGTGCGTTAAACATTATATTACGTCAAGGTTTCCCAAACTGCTTTGTGAAGGAACTGCAGGGGGTTTATGAGATTAATGAAAAGCTAATAATTAATTAAATCATTAAAAAAACCATATAATTATCAATTAAAATAATTTTAAAATCAATCAAAATAAAAAACAAAATAAAAAAAAATATTTTATTTGTTTACCTGCATGTCACATCAGAACATGCAACCATGAACATGCAAATGTGACACTTAATTATTAAAATGTTTATTTTAACAATTTCAGGGGTACTTCAAGTAGATACATTAGGTAAAAGAGAATCGCATGACAAACAAAAATAAATAAAAAATGTGAATTTGTGCATTTTAATGTTTACAAGACAAAAACCTTCCAAAAGCATAGAAATATATGTTCAAATGTTGTGTAGCCACCTAACTAATGACTGATCTTTGTGTGAATGTCCACAAAACCTGAAGACTTTGTGAAAGTATATAAGCAGTAGGCTGTTTTTGAAAGAAAATTGTAATAGATGAAAAAGAGGAATTAGGGAGAATCAATAAATTATAATTTACTGCTATTGCGTATGTAATCAAATAATCCATAAAAAAGTAACTCTAGTCTGATTATAGTATTTTAAAATGTAATGTAATGTAATTTAAAATGTAATTTAATGTAATTTAAGTACTTCATTTTTAGAATTTAATTACGTAATCCAGATTACACGTAATTAGTTACTACCCGGCTCTGGTCTTGATATAGTTTTACCTTTTACAGAGCTTTGTTAGTCCTGTAAAGTAGCTAATGAATCTGGAGTCTCACACGTTTACAGAGTCAAAAAGCTCCATAATAACTTTTCCTCCTCTTGGTGCCTCGTTTACTTCTGACTTCCAGTCAATAACTTACAACTCACTGTTTGAGCCATTGTAGGCCACGCTAGTCACTCCAGCTTTAATGGAATTAAATTCTTATGAAAGGAAACTCCACACTATAATTTGATACATACATCTGCACCGCATGCACCTCTTCCCCAGAGGCTTCATACCTCATTCTGTCAGCTTCTTTACAAATACTTGATCTGTGCTAACATCACAGTTTGATCCTTATGATTATTTTAATAGGCCGCATCAGCGTGGCGGGGTTTTTGAGGCAGCGAGAGGGATAATTTGCGCGGAGTTTTTATGAAATATTGAGACTGGGCCAGCAAGTACATGCTTTTAACACCATTTGCAACATGTTTGGGGTGACCTTAGGCAGCACTGCCAGCGAATTCACTTCCATTTTCAGAAAGAGAAGATGTGAAGTGGCGCTTTCCCCAGCGACTGCTCCACTTTACTCTCAGATTAGGCTCTGTGACAGCTGCCCCACAAGTGCGGAGATGGGGAACGACACTGGAAGCCATTCTTTGAAATATTGATCAACAGGGTTAAATATTTCCCCGTCGCTCGTGCTATAAATGGACCGGAGCCAGCGAGCGACACTCTGCTTCCGGCCCCATGCGTAAAACCTTTAGCTCACAGTCTACCCACTCTTGTTCCTCGGCTCCCCCGCCTGTCCTTACAGCAAATCTGGACTTTATTTAAGTGCGCCCTCTGTATTGAGCCGCAGTGAATACTGCATGAGCTCTGTTTCTCATGGGCTCCTTAAGTCACTTGTTGCATGTCTTAAAGAACATCACGTTCTTCAGGCGCACAGCGGGAGAGCTGCGATCTGACAGAGACACAAACTGGGTTTTCCCCCTCCGGGTCACGGGATTTCGTGTCGTTCTCAGAACTTCGAATACGTCGCCTGGTGTGCCGAGATGTTACAATGGTAGCTGCGGGTTTTAATGGTGACTGGTAACAGCGCAATAACATCTCACTTAGCGGAGGCAAAACCACATTTGTTCAATTAAGTTTTTTTGCAAGTGTTTACTTCCTCTTCTGAAAGAACTATAACAAAAGGCTTTATTTTCATTGACCAAATATTTATCACGCCCACACAGCAGGATACCAATGAGCATATGACATAGAACACGCTCATCTAAAAAGGACCAGATCAAAAGCGGCCCATGTTCTTGAAGAAAAGAACATTTTTCGGGTCCTTCGACTGGAGAAATCCTCGTTTTACAGCCTACACAGCCCTGTTTTATATAATGCAGCAGATGTGGTTGCCACTTAGATCATCTGCTTCCATTTTTACAGGTGAATGACCTTGAGAAGAGTTACGTCAGGTATGCATCAGGTACTTGTTACCGTTCCAGCCTAAAAAGTTCCAAAAAGGAACAGACAAAAATACAGATAATCTCTTTCTAGATTTCCACCCCCACATATTTGAAGCCAAGCAAAAAAAAAAAAAACGCAGGTAATGCCAGTGCGCAAGGTAAGGAGGGTTATCTTTGTTTCTTAGCAGGAGAGCCTTTCAAAGATTTTTGAACAATTTCACCCTTGATTGCTCTAAAATGCCTAAAATACCTAAAATACCTACTAATGTGCCAAAAGGGCCTAATATCAGAAAAACAGGCCTTTATCACATATTTTCATGCATCTATCTGGAGGTTAGCATGCAGACGGCTGAAATAACGGGGGCCTCCCACCATCTCACCACATTCTGACATATTTAAATACAGTCTTTAAAATGTTTACGCATGGTCATCCTGGAAATCAAGTGTTCTTGTCTATGGCCCTTGATTTACCTCTAAGCTCCGACCCTCTCGCAGTGACCCTGGGCTCTACAGCTTTGATCAAAGTTATCTGCACTAAATGAGTTAAATTGCTGCATCATCAACCAGCCTTCAAAACTTCTAAAGAGTATAATTAGCAATTCCAACATTAATAACATAAAAAGTAGACGCAACCTTACCCTTTAATCTTAAGCTCCACAAACGTTTCTCTTTTTTTTCTCCTCCTCCTTCCCTCGTCCTCCCTCCTCGTCCATTTTTTTCAGTGACTGACCCAAACACGCCACAACCTATGCTTTATGGTAGGCCTATATTAGATGAGAGTCATTTTATTGATAGTAAGGAGAGCAAAGGTTGAGATAAACCAAGAAAGGAGACAAGAAAGAACAAATCCATCAGACTTAAAGAGTTAGTTAACCCAAAAATAAAAATTGTGTCATTAACTACTCACCCTCATGTCGTTCCAAACCCGTAAGACCTTTGTTCATCTTCTGATTGCAAATTAAGATATTTCTGATGAAATCCGAGAGCTACCTACCACGTACCCAGAAAGGTAGTAAGGACATTGTTAAAACAGTCCATGGTTCAACCATAATTGTATGAAGCGATGAGAATACTGATGTACGGTCAAACCATTCTGGTTTGATTTAATCAAAAATATCTTAATTTGTGTTCCTTAGATGAACAAAGGTCTTGGAACGACACAAGGGTGAGCAATTAATGACAGAATTTTTATTTTTGGGTGAACTATCTCTTTAAGACTCCAAAAATCAAGCCTTTGACTGAACAGGTATAATACATAACCTCAATACAGCCTCAGTTAAATCACCTTTTAATCTTAAATGCACACATTGCAGCGGCAAAAATACTTGAAAGGCAACCAAACACTGAAGCGAAATGCAAAACTCCTCTGCAATGCTGTCTTTGAGAGAAAATGTTTGTTCCTTCAGTCAAATGCCGTATTTGCATACAAATGAGTGTTCCTCTTTTTGTGGCCACCTGATGCAACATCAAACAAGAGGTTGGTATTATAGGGATCTAGTGAATAGACCATTCTTCTCTACGTAGTTTCCCAAAGGTATGTTTGACTTAGAAATTATGACATGATACTGAAATGACTAAAACATCAAACCCTCCGAAACAAAAACCCAAACGACGACTACAATTGAACAAAGCGAAATCAAATTAGATTTACTTCCTTTCAGAGTACTATAGTGTGTATCAGATTATTCCGTTAGCAGAGCATGCAAATAAAAATTTATTCAAGTCTTGTGCAAGTAGGATTAATATTTTGTCAGTCCATTGGATGTGGAAGCTTTGGCCTCAGTGAGTGTAGATTCGACACACACTAATCAGTTATACTTCCAGTCCTTTGTTAAGAAAAATGGCTAGAGCCCGAGGCCAGTTCTGCTCGCAAACAGAAGTTCAGCAGGCCGTGCACAGACCTGCCGTGCTGAGTGTGAGGATCATTCCTGGCATTTTTCCTCCTGTTTTCTGTGTCTGTCTAAATCTGTGCACTGAATGAAATCAAATACATTATTTCATGCCTTTTCTCCTTGGAAGCCGTCGATCTGTGAAAGATCAGCACGGAGTAAAATACATCTGCAGAGAAGATGAATGAGGATCGCTGGGTTTGTAGATTTATATTTAAAGTGGAACTTTTGTATTCATGCCTCTTTGACACAAGTAAATCCGCTGCAAACATTAGCTCGTCCTATCATTACCTACAGGTGGGTTACCATGGAATGTTCTTAACTTTCCCTCCCGTCTCGAGCCGCCCATCTGAACCCTGATTCACTGTGGAGCTGCATGACGATGTGTGTCACATCAAACCCTCTCTTAAGCTTCATAAGCTTGCGCTACAAAAAAAACGGGAGTGAGAGAGAAGAAAAATAAAAGAAGATGGCGAGAGAAAAGGAGGAAGAGAGAGAGGAGAGGGCAAATTGGAACATGTCTTAGGGGGAGTGCCGGTGCCTCTCAGTACTTTAATGTTATAACCTGCCTGATCTTAAATGTTTGTCCTTACATCAAAAAGTAATAGAGACCATAAGTGCCACAAATGCCATCTTAGGCTTCAGAAACAGAACCAGAATTAGGTAGTGATTATTAATGACCTTCAAATTTGAAGAAACTCAGTGAACTTGTACTCTTAAAGAGACAGTTCACTCAAAAATAAAAATTCTGTTATCGTAAATTGTTCATTTATGGTCCAACACAAGAGATGATTTTTTTTTCTATGTATAGAAAGCATTCTTCAAAATATGCTCTTTCATGCTCCACAGAAGAAATAAAATCATATAAGTTTGGAGTAAATTAATGATGACGGAATTTTCATTTTTGGGTGAACTGTCCCTTTAAAAGTCTCTAGTTTGCAATGTGGGCTGGGTTTTTGGTTTGTTTGAAGTATATTGTGCGTTTTAGCGCATTTATTCTTATGATAAAACATTAAAAGATGTTTTAGGCATTTTCCTTGCAATA